>OZ026578.1:15602500-16230000 GCA_964020215.1 Aurelia sp. 3 sensu Dawson et al. (2005)
ACCGTTCATTCGAACTTTTCAAATGAAGGGTGTATGAGATATCGCTCGTTCCAGTTTCTTCTTAAGAATAGGTAAGAGGTCCATTGCATACTTCTGCCTGCTGGACATAAACATGTATTATTTTGATACAGTAAGTTTTCAAAATCATTTTGTAATATAAAGAGCGGTCTTACGCTGGGCCAAGAACTTCTTTCAGGACTAACTGAATCGAGACTTATCAATGGGGGTGGACGGGGGTGGAATTTTGGGGGAATTTTTTGCGGAAAACTGCCCATTTTCGGCAATTTGTACTGACTTCAGCCAAGCTGACCCATGTCTATGGAAATTTGCCGAAAATGAATCCTTGTTCAGAGAATTCTGGGCCGAAAAACACACCATATTGGTGGAATATACCCGACCCACAACATGTTATGCACTCCCTCTCTCCTCGGGCTCTTATTACCTCTGTCTGTCTGTTGAATTCTCTGCAATATTTCCTTGTGTTGTCAAGAGCAACTCGAACATCTGTTTGGAGATGCTTCACTGTTGGCCCTAGATTATCTTTTCTAGTTGCAAATTTTGTCAACTGCTCAAAAGGATTTTACCTTTGCTAGAATCAAAAGTAAAGTGACAGACGATTGCGCAAAAATTGGTGACAAGTAACATTGTGCCAAGATGAACTGTGTTTGAATTTTCTGAACGTTTCTATAGGATTTCGATCAAAAGCGCACAACATCTTGGCATGCAGCCATCATTAGTGTAATCGTGTTTTATATAATTTGTTCATCCATCCAAAAAGAGCTTGTAACTCTTAAAGTAAGAATTGTGGTTATTAAAGGGAATCAACATAGTTAAAAGATGGCCCGGGACAGGTCAAAGATATAATCTATTGTACTCGACAATTTTGTCACTTTCGGTTTCATTGTGTGGCTAAAAAACAATGGATTTGTTGGCGTTTCTGTAGCCTTTTTATAGCGACTATGCGATATAGCTATGTCTATTCCTTTTGAGGGATACGTGTGTCCGTTTGAAGCCAGTTGGTGTCGGTCCCCATCTCATCTCAAAAGATTGGTTGATAGGGTTAAGCAACGGATTCCTGTAGCAAACAGCCAGAAATTCATGTATATCCGCGCCTTTTCTTTGTAATTGCAGGAGATGATGCCGTGATAGAGCTGGCCTTAGCATTGAGTTTACAAGATCAAGATCATGACAATGTTGATGATGATGATGACGACGATGATGATGATGACGATGAGGCGGATGATATCGAAATGGAAGATGATACAGATGGTCCATTACCAGATTTAGATGATTCTATTATGCAAGATGAACCACAGTTACTTGGTATGTTGCATAATTTTGTTTTTTTGAATTAGGGCTTCTAGGTTTTGTTAGGATAGATGGGGGAGGTTAGTATTGAAATATAAGGTGATACAGATGGTCCATTACCAGATTTAGATGATTCTGTTATGCAAGATGAGCCACAGATACTTGGTGTGTTACAACATTCTGCTATGTTTTGAATAGGGTGTTTAGGTTTTGTTAGGATAGATTGGGGGGGGGAGGGTCAATATTGAAATGGTAGATGATGCTGATGTGCCATAGTCAAATGCTTGATTTGTATTGGAATTGTTGATAAGGCGATCAGGGGTGGAAAAAGTATACTATACCCTACTACTAGAACGGTACCATTTGAAGCGAAAAACTACGACTGCCTCATGACATTATAAAACAGGAAACACGAACATAGCACTAACACGTAACGACTTGAAAGACAAAGATGGCACATAAATTGCACGTAACTGCTAACTCATAACTACTACAAAAGAAACAACGTTTACTTAAAGGGTATTTGGTGGTTGTATGGTATATAGCCGAGATCTGAATTTGTAATCGAAACGACCAGTTTTTTATCTGGAGTTATGAAAGTTTGAAATAGTTCCAGATGTTTTGGAAAAGTTCCAGATTCTTATCTTGTTGACGAACTTGGAATTTTTCCAGATAACACATTCGAAAGTTTATCACTTGTAATATTGAATGTTACATTGTAATACCAAATATTACGTTGGAACAAATTTAATATTGGTTGCTGAAGTACGTTAAAGACGCATACATTTTGTGTAATGGACTCACACTCTTGCACCTGACTGTAGGAATAGAAATGTTTGACTTCAACGTTTTCAAATTCTTTGTTTGCAGTAAATGCAGGAGCTACTGGAGACGATCAAGGAGATTCAGCACTGGACGAACCCGCCTCAAAATCAGAGAAAGCAAGAGAAAGAGCAGCATCACATGACTCAGAAAGATCTTGTCCACCAATGTCTAAAAAGAAGAAAGTTGTTGAAATAACTGATCCATCTCTTGAAGCGTCATGGAGCAAAATATTCAATTTTTTCGTCGATCATTTGCAAGATCTTAAAACTGTCAACGGAATTCAAGCGATACCTTACCTACAGGTTTGTTATGCGTTAATTTCCTGTCAAGGTTGTCTTTTGTTCTTTCTTAACCACGTAGACAAACAAATTTGATCCAGAATTTTAAGCCTGGTATGAAAGATATAGGGATGAAGCATTTTTGTAAAGCGCTTGTAACTTTGGAATTTTACGACCTGTTTTAGAAAGCTAATTTCTTCATATAAGTTATTTTACTTTCAGTTCCAAAATATATTCAGCTCATAGGAATCTCACGAATGGTTTTGTAGAAATCTAATAAATAGCTGCAGGCTTCTCGTATGTGATAAAAATCTCAAACCAAGAGGTTTTTGTAGTTTTTATGGCCTTTCGCTTACAGAGCGAAGCAAATTAAGGATCTGTCTCTTTATTTTTCCAGGTGCTTCTTATGCTATGCTCAAGCTTAACAGATTCAGAGCAAGATCAAAAAGACCTTGAGAATGTTGTCTCGGCATGCTTGGAAGTGTTAGATCCCGGAGAAAAGGTAAGTGAAAGCTAGTCGATTCCTCAGGTGAACAATGCAGAATGTAATTTATGGTATTTTTATGTGGTTGACTGACATGACCTTATTACGGGAACCCCGTTTTTCAGTCTGATAAGAGTCGACATCAAGGAAACCCTTTCAGTGGCGTCGGTTGCCGATTCAATTTCATACAATTTCCAGAACATGCGTAAGACGTCTTTGCTTCTGAATTTGCAAGTAAAAGACTAATTTATTTGTTACCCCTAAGATACAGCAGAAACTGTGTAAAACTGCGTCATCGTGCATTCTAACTCAAGGACGTGTTTGGTATCACGAGCTTTTTGAAATGAATCAAGTGCTTGAGATCTTAGAAAAAAAATATTAAGTGCTACCTTATTTTGCGATCAGTTGTTGGGAGCCAGGGGTACTCAAAAGTTGCAACTTTTGGTGTATGGATCCGTAGTTTTTGCTCAGTGTGCCCGAGATTAACGTGTTCTTAATTGTTTTATTGAATGGCTTATTCACATGATGTGTTGCAGGACTTTGAAGGCATTGCCGAGCGAAACCCCAAGAAAGAAGTTCAACTTGTGATTGTGCGATTCTTCAGTGTTTTGATGTCACAGAGCAGATCATCCAAGGATGCCAAAGGCGATGAAGGGGTAAGTTGGTTCTATTTTAGAGGAATCTGAAGGGTTCTTCTGTCAGTTAGTTCATCATTAGATTTGTGTACGCTTGTCTTTTAGTTGCAAATATGTTTTGAGAGAGTTGGAACTTTGATCTTTACAACCCATTTGCAAGAGACTTTTTCGAATGTTACTTTTTACTTTATATCAAACTATTTTATTTTCTTTGTATTTTGCACAAGTCTTATATTTTCCCTCTTTTAAGGGGAATCATTGCAGTTGGTTTCATCCGAAGGCTCCTCTTCAATTGACTTGAAGTCCTCAACTATCTCATTTTGTTCTGTAAACTAAATACCGAAAGATAGGTCAATAGACCTTGTTGCAATTTGGAGAAAGGAACTGAGGAGAGCGCAACCCATTCTGACAGCCTTGGCAACAGTAAGAAATTAGGGGAATTCCCTCTTCTTCGGTAATAATCGTATTGCTGGTGTACCGGATATTTCCCTGCAAACTCGAGTTATTTTCGATATATTTGCATCTTTCAAGATTTTCATGAAACATGTTTGGTATGGTAAATGTTTTGTTTGGATTATCTAAGCGTTTTGCCATCTTTCCGCCCATTTGTGAGTGTATTTTGAGGAACTTTATTACATGAGTTCATTCAAGTTTGAAGTTAGATCTATTGACTGCTGGGCCTAAACTGAGCCACTTCTAAGTCGAGGACAAATGCCTGCAAAAAAGTTGCTCAAAATACACTCACGAAGAGGTGAAGGTATGACCAGATGTCTAAATAATCCAGAACAAACACTTATCGGTCTAAAAGGTATCGCGCGACCCTTGGAAGGTTGAAATTAATCAAAAATAACTCAAGTTTGCAGGTAGATGCAACTGAGGCACAATAGACTTTTTAGCTATTCTGAAAAGAATCAGAATCGTACAACATTTTGCTACAATTTGTAGAATTTTTGAATGTGCACAATAGTGATAGAAGCTTTAACGCCACTCGATCGAACCTCGTGTATAAAAGTGTATAGAAATAACGTTCGATCCAGGTTCTTTTGTAGAATAGCTAAAAGGTCTATGGGCATTTCCCTGAATTCCTACAGTGGCTAAGGCTGTTTGAATGGGCCGCGCTCTCCTCAGTTCTTTCCCTAATAAATTGTGAAGTGGTCTATAGACAGAAATGGAAAGAAGCTATGATATCAAGGAAGCTAGTGATGCTTTCGTACCTATTTATTGCAACAGAATTATCGTTCATAGTTAAATCTTTATACACTGTTCATAACCTTTCATTGGCAACTGGTAACTGGACCATCTCAAGTCAAACAGCTTAATGATAAGGATCGAGGTTCAACTTTCAATCAGATTTAGTTAGTTAGCTAGTTAGATCTAGTTAGCTAATAATTGTTTATTGAAGCATACTATATAATTATCATTGTTGTCTCCAGCAATCAAGTTCTTCGAAAGGCAAAATAAGACCAGGCAGAATTGTTGCAAAGATTCTTACTGAAAAAGGCATCGTCCACTATTGCTTGAAGATGCTTGAAAGTCTGCTTCCTTATTGGCGACAGCTCAGAAAATCTTCCACAGTAAGTTGCGCAGTTCTCTTGATATTTTTGCCTGTACAAAATGTCTAACTTAGATTTTGGTTCTAACTCAAAATAGTTAGTATTTCTTGGTACCCCTCCTCGCCCACTTAATGTTGGAATCATATTGTCATATATAGAACAGAGTACTTTATTTTCGTAAATATGCTGGGTGACTAAAAAAACTTCATGTGCTAGATCGCACATATTTTCTTGAAAGCAAATGTTATGAAGACAAAAAAGGTATCAGCACGTAGCTGAAAGGGTCGCTATTTTTTGAAATGTTGCTTGGTCAGTTTAAGATATGTCTACTGTCCGAAAAACAGTTTCAAAAATATGGAAATTCATCCATTCCTCGGACAATTCCCTCGTTTTCTAGTCGATGTTTTGAAAGATGTGAGAAAGCTGAATTCCAAATTTGTTTTGGAGCTTGAAATTCGAATGAGGAACGGAGGTCAATCATATCGCGAACAAAAATTTTCCCCAGACGACTTCAAGTCTGTCGCTACGTTGAGTTTTCGCAAAATGTTGGCTGGAAAATGATGGTGATTATTTCACTCAAAACGAGAAAACCGAGATTCAAAATTTTGTTGAATCTGGTTTGTCGGATGGCAATCATGGCTTTATTTGAACTCGAGCATCTCAAAAGATAACCTAAGCCTTTCAACTAAGCTTTCATAGAAAGCATTTGACAATGGCTTTTGATTTCAGGGAGCCAGCTATGATCTAGCTCGTGAAGTTTTTTTGGGTCACCCGGTACTCCAAGTGCCCAGTAAATGTCAATTTCAAGGAAAATCATAATCTGTCAAGCTCCAGTTCTTTTCTTTCACTTTACAAGCAATCTTTTACAAGTTTTCTTTTTCTAAAGGCAAAAATGTGACTAAATTCCTTTAAAAAATTCTTGTGCTAGCTGATTTTAATGAAGTCGTTCTGAATGAGTATTCAGACACGAAAGTGATGCATTGCATCCAATTAAACTGCTTCCCGAGCATTTTCCTGTTTGTTGATTTGTGATTTTTTATCCTAGGCTGATACTGGTGACGACAGTGAAGTATTGCTGAAACCAAATCCAACCAGCAATCCACCAGACATGTCTCCTTTCTTCTTGAAGCAATATGTCAAAGTAAGTTTTCTAAATTTCAGATTTCAATATTTACTTTCTTATTCAAGAATATTGTACATCTCAAATCAGATGTCACGTGAAAGTGTAGACTTATTCTTTTTCGTCCCTCGTTTCCCTGCGTTCTTTGATTTGCTGATATTACTTAATCAATAGGGACTTACATTTTTTGTGGCATTTCCTGCATTAGTTGATTTATTTGTTTATCTGTTCACCCCTTCAGAGCCATGCAAATGATCTTTTCGAAGCATTTCCACAACTGGTAACAGAAATGGTTCTACGAATGCCGTATCAGGTATTTTCTTTCAAATATTACATAACTGCCAAGCAGTTGTACTCCATATGGGTATGTCAACAATTCTAACGAGGCCCTCGTTCAAGTTTTACTGTATGGTGATAAGAACCTTCCTAATGACCTCAATAAAAGCATACTTCTTCTAACTTTAAACTTTATCCTCCAAACTGGTCGGCTTGATTTGCATATATCAAACTCCTTCATAAGCTTCTCAACCACCATAGCCTCTTTAGCAAATTTTTGTTGTTGTAGACACGTGTATTGTTTGATTTATTCTTTCTTTCGTCTCGTTTTAACGTCAGTAGTTTTTACCTTTTATGTTATGGCTGCAGGGTAGACTAAATGTTTTTGCTCCTTGCGGTATCGTTCTAGTAGTATAGTAGAATGATTTTGTAAGTAGAGTAGTTAGTAGACTAAACTTGTCAGTAGAGTATTAAGTAAAATGTCACTGTAATTTTTTATTGGAGTAAAAAAAATTTTACTCGAAAGAGTACAAGAAATGGTGTAGAATAGATAATAATCCCAGCGTGTATGAGTCACGCACTGAATGTTTACCCAATTTCCATTTATCAAACAGCATTATGTCAAGTCTTCATGTGTTACCGGTTGCCATAGAAAATGCAGTCAAACACTGTATGTTCAGGCATACAGCATTTATCTACTACCTGTTATGATACTTCATATCTTCACACTGAACGTTTTGTGGCTCAGTGGTGTAATCCTGTGACTTGGCAGCCAGAACAGTCAGGCGGAGTTAGTTCGATATCCTGTAGGGCCTCATCACTTGATCGTCACGACAAGGGGTCACAGACTTGATCAGGTCTGCTCTATTTCTGCGATATCAGCGCTTGGCGCTGAAAACGCAACTTCACCTTCACCTTGGCCCTTGTTTTTGCCTTCAAATGTTTCTTTGATTGAGGATATTGGTCCTTGGCCCCAATTTCCGGTGATTATACAGGAGTTATGCTTGACTGATTTCCAGAGTCCCTTGGACGATGTCGCTTCAGGCAATAGAGACTAGTAATTTTTCTCTGAAAATCGAGACTCTGTTAGGCCCTCACGAGCAACAACTTGTGGTGGCAATCAGTTCACAAGCTTTCCCAGATGCCTATGTGATTCTGGCTTCAATCAGTGTGAACTTTAGAAACTTTAGAAAACTTACATATGCTAAGTGTTCTTCATGAATTGTGTTCGAAGTAGGTTTTTGGCTGCGCGAGGTGATAGCTGAGAGAATAGATATGAGTAGTTCCATCTTTTTCACTGCATTATTATAAGTCCCTGTTGAACAGTTACAGGTCTACTGCAGGGACACTAGGGATTTAGGCAATCATTCTAGAGTTATACATTGGCAGCATTGTCGTCCAGAGGCAAGTATGAGATAGCTGCTGTAGGAGAAATACAAGTGCCAGAAATTATGCTTATCACCTCCATCTGTGATTGTACTGTAAACTGTTTTTCCACAGATTCGCAAAAGACTCGATAACCTGAATGAGCTCGAAGCGGGCACTTTTGGCAACCAATGGATTCACTGTCTTTGTGAGGTGAGTCATGTTGATGGTCGATGACTGAAAATGTATCCGCTAAAGATTTGCGTTGTGTATTCCACGCTTCTTTGCTTTATCGAAAGATAGCAAAGCCATAGAGACTCCTTGATGCTTGAATTTTGTGGCCATAGCAATGAGGGGACAAACTGCCTTTGACACTAGAACAAAATTGAGCAGTGAATAGAAACAAATTCAAGTTAACTTTATTGAATTATCCAATCTCTGAATCTAGAATTTCAATGATTTTCTTTGCTATTAATGAGTACAGTTCATACCTGGTCACTTTCAAAAATCCTTCTGTGCACCACCATGTCTTACATTTTCCCTTTTTGATCATCTGTGCACCTCCTTCTTTTATGCTTTTCCTTTAGATACAAGTCCCATGGTGACTTACTATTTATTCAACTTATAAATTATGATTTTATATCTTTCAGTACATGATGGCTACTGAAACTCCATTTATTCGACGTCATGTCAGAAAGGTTAGTTGATTCTGACAGATTTTATTATTTCAGATTCAAAACTTATCACGACGTGTACGCTGAATTTTCTTTCAGAATCGCTCTTGATCAGCAAACAGACGGAAAGGGGAGAAGAGGAAACAGGAGGAAGGGGCAGGAGAGCGACTCGCTCTCCTTCCCCTTTCCCTTCCCTTATCTTCTTTCGCTTGTTTATTGATCAAGAGCGAGACTTGGAGCAAGTTCACTTTGCAGGTAGCCCTTCCTCAACTGTATTTACCTGTGGAATCATCAGTTTGCTGGGCTCTTCTATCTATAGAAATAACAGTTCTTTTTACACATCCTATTTACTACACTCTATCACAGGCACGTTCGGGCATTTATCCCATGATACATGTTTAATCAGTGAAACTCCTATGGTTGGAAGGCTTTGTTTACACCGAGTAAAATGGCGAATTGAGACAATGTATTTACAATTTTCACAGACTTACCGCATCAAAATTATCTTCAAAAGCTTCGACAAAGTTTCAGATTGAGGCAAAAATGGTAAATGACTTTGTTTATACCCACTGCAAGTCAAGTACACTTAGGAAGTCATCTCTTTCTCTGTTGATACAGTTATCCGGATCATGCTTTTCATTGTACGAAGTTCTGAGCTTTTAAGAAAAGAAAATTTCCTATTGAGGAAAATCACGTGATATGGAGTGGATGTAAAGCCATGTAATGCTAGCTAAATTGTATCTATCTATTTCAAAATTTTGTCATATCATTTATAATCAGTTTCCAACATGTTTCATTGCAGTGTAAGCCAAGCGTAAATGAGATTGTATTCCATTAAACTTGTCGCTTTTATCATCAAACTTTCTTCCTTCTTCTGATTTAGCTGTTGCTTGCCCTTTGTGGATCGAAAGAAAAGTACAGACGCGTGAAGGATATTCATACTTTGAAATCACACGTTGATGTCATCAGGTAAACTAAATATTTCATATATTTTCATATATTCATCTACTTGGGGTGGGAGGGGGGGGGACCCTTCAGCTCAGTTGATGATTTTTCAGGGGGCTCTCTCATAATATGAAACGAGAATATGTGTATAAAATGATTACTAAAGACTAACGTCAAAAGCCTATTTACAACCTAAACTTCCTTTGGCAATGTGCTAATGTTAGATTCTCCAAGATACACTCTGCGCTGATTTTGATCAAGTCTGGAGCTATTAGTTTATATGTAAGGTTGATTAGTTGCACGAGGACCGGTGTGTATTCTGTGCTGTTGTCCACATGCTAAGTACGAGGTATATTTTCTCTGATGTTATTACCTGACAAAAAAATATCCAGAGCTGTTACTTTCATGGGGTAACTTGAAAATGGTATGCAAAGTTAGATTTAGATATTGTGAATGGAAGCAATATTAGCCGTAAGATGTGCATAACTTTTGACTAATGGTCCTATTTGATTGTCCTTTGTGCCTGTTTGTTGATATATTATTAGCTTATGGAACTATGTTTGCACGATAGAGCAGAAGCTGCGTAAAATGACCTCATTGAGCAATCTGAGATAAGGGAATGTTTGGCTCCATAGGCTTTTTGAAATGATAAATCAAGAGTTTAAGCCCCAAGGAGGAATATATCAGATGTTGCAGGGAGCTAGAGGGGGTCAAAGGTACGAGGTTTTCGCGTGCAAGTGCAGTTTCTGCCCTGTCTGTTTGCACTGCTTAGTAATTTGATAACGTTTGCACTCATTGGTTTTTTACCGTTCTGTACCATTATTCATTTTAACTTTAGGAGCATCTTGCAGCCTGGAAATTTCTCTGATGTGCAAACTAATTTCACTTACGAAGAAACTGTTCGGCTGGTAAGTAAATGTGGTTGGTAAATCTGAGTGCACTTTTTGATTTGTAGTGTTAGTCAATTGAAATTTTAGACATTGTCAGTTGCTCCCATTTAAGGGCCGTTTATATGATGTCGGGCAACTTCTGTGAGGCTCACTTTTGTGTGGTGATCCTCAGCTTGTGTTCACATGCTATGTTTCATCCCGTTTCAATGGACTAAGCAATCGATTCAGATTGAATGGTGCCATTAAGAAATTTTAATTTTCATACTTATTTGATTCGTCCTCGCATAATTCGAAACTGATTCAACTTCATATGAGAAATTTCTATCGCATTTGAGCGAGAATTCACCTTCCCCTAAATGAGATCTACCGGGTGAGTCAAAAAAGGCCCGACGTTTGAAAGGCTACTGCTCCCTGAGTATATAAGCAATGATATTTTGCAATATCTGATTGAATAGCTAACATGTTCAATTATTTTTAGAATTTTTCCTGGCTAAAATCGGTCACTCCGTTCAGATTCTGTGAGCGATTTTATAAAAATATTCCCTTTGAGAAACCTTAAAAAACGTGCTAAAGTAAGAAGCACGTTTCCCTAATGTGTTTACTGCACAGCGATGACTTTCAGCACGCTTTAGCACGTGCTTTCCTATTGGTGGGCTGAAAAGTCTTCCCCCTAGTTTGAATAACTTACTCAGGAGGATTCCATTCTCCCAAGAGGACGAAAAACATGAACACATCCTGGAGTCATTATTGCTTGGAAGGAGAACAAAGGGAAATTTTGCTTGGTGTTTTCACTAATTTTTGCAGGTTTTCGAAAGGGGCTTTCTGTAGAAAATCTCCAATTTCGACGGGAAGGAGTCATTGATTAAAGCCGGGTAAATTACTGAACCTAATTTGACATATCCGGAATAAAACAAGACAGTTTTCAATATCAATACTTTGATATTCAGGGAGCAGGATTTTTTCAAACGCCGAGCGGTTTTATTGACTCACCCGGTAGCTCTGGGTGGCCCACTTCTCATATGAACGCAAATTATTCTATAGAAATTACAACGTAGGTGAGATCATACTGAGGTGAGCACTTCATATGAACAGGCCTTTAATGTCACCAGAATTCACTAATCCTCGTTCTTTCAAATCATATTCCATCCCAGGCTGACAACTCAAAAGCTTGTGCTGACATTGCTATGGCCCGCATTGACAACTGGCAAGTCTTTTGCAAGGAAGAAAAAGGTAGGCAACTATTTCTGTGCAGATTTGACTTGCACCTATTATTCCATTTGGATTTAGTCGTTATGTAGAAAATATTTATGCTTTGAGAGATCAGCTTTCTGCAAAAGCAAATCACATGTTATGAACGAGATAGCAAATGTGAGATTTTCGGATCAATTATTGCTCATTCACACTTGCAAGTAAAACCATAGCCTAAACAAACCAAGTTATCGAGCTTGGTGGTCACCCCAAAAAATCGAATTCACTTTATTGGTTGAAATTGAACATGATTTAGATAAAGCTAGTTTAGACTGAGTAAGTTTGAATTCGGTAGTAATGAATAAATGATGGCAAGTAAAACGTTGAATTAAGGTCATTGAAAATGGTGTCTTCAGGTAGATCATGGCTGTCAGTTTTGATTGCCTAAGGTTTTTACAGCAAACGTGACATCGTGCTCTTAAGAGCTGGTGGTTTCAAGAAAAGAACGATTTTTTGCTGAAAGGAGTATTTGTGACAAGGAGGAATTGATTTGAAAGTACTTTGAAAGCAAGTGGTAGTATTGTATTGAATGTACGTGGTATGTTACGTATTCACTTAAAAGATTATAGACTTGCTCCAAGTCTATTCTGTGGTATATCAGCACTAAGGAATATAATTACCTCTGCGGGGGCATTCCTTCGCAGCGTCCTTTTCACAATTTACGCTCCCGCAGAGGTAATTATTTTCCTTAGTGCTGATATACCACGGAATAGACTAGGAGCAAGTCTATAAAGATTACGCCTTCTTCTTCAGGTGTACTGCCGTTCTTGGTTCAAGGAAGCTATCGTTTGTCATCTGAACATGTTTCTGGAATATTCTTGCAACTGATCGGCTTAGCTCTTGGAAATTCATCTTCGAAGTCAAGTTCATCTGGAAAGGGAGAGGAAAAGAAAGACAAGACATCAGGTATTGATTTATTTTCATATATAGCTGTATGCTTGCGTCTTATTTTGCCATTGTTTCTTGAGTTTGATTGGACCAAAATTCTGAAGGGTATTATCCAAAAACTGGAAGCTAGATATTCCTCGAAACTAAATCTGAAAACTAGAAGATACTTTTGTTTTCTTCCCCTTTTCCCATTCAAACTGTTGTAGTAATATCTGTCAAGCAGTATCTGCCATAACAACTATCATTGAACATTTGTAATTTTTTTCAGAAACAGGTCAGGCTGGTTGTTGATTTTCATATAATGAGGGAGATATGATGTAGATAGTCGATGTGAAATAAGTTGAGAAACAAAAACATGAGTAGTTTTGTTGAAAAAATCAACCAGCCAATTGTGCTGGTTTCCAAATGGCTCGTTCCTCTATGCCGTTACGGTCAATGCAAGAGTAGTGTGACCGATTGAAATAGATTATGTGAATATTAATCGTATAATAATCAAATATTGATTTCCAAGAATCAAATAATAATAATTTTTTCATTGAACTGACCGCCCCTACACTGTGTAAGTTGGACAGTATTTCAGCGGATGTGTGTGCTTGAGGAAGACAAAACAAGGTATTCCATGTATTTAGCAGTACGAGGACCTTACACCACATGTCATATCATTATTCGAATTATTATTTGAATAATAATCCATTGATGATTTGGAAAATCAAATATTTTAGGATTGTGCTGGTGACACTGGACACACTGCTCTTGCTTTGACTATAAATAACGAAAACAAATTTTATCTTCAAATGACTTGATCTTTGCTAGGGTTTCTAGCTAGTACTTGAAAATTAAATGTTGTTAAATTAAATGATTCCGTCTTTTGCGCATTGAAAACTTTTTTGTGAAGTGTGAATAATCATCGTTTCAAATTGTTACTTCGGATGTTTTGTTATTTTTATAGGTGATGTAAAAGAGCTCGTGCATCTGCTTTTTGAACAGTGTTACAGTTCATTGTTGTTCAACTTCATCAAATTCTTCCTGTTGGAATCAAACTCTACAAGTATGAGGTGGAAGGCACATGAATTGCTTCATACAGTTTTCAAGTAAGGTTGAATTTTAAGTATGATATTTACAGTTTTGATAAACTTGAAAGTACAATGATTTTGGTAACCCAGGCTTCGTCAATAATTTGCAATGAAGTGGGAGTGTCGAAGTATTATTGGATAAGGATGTTCCATTTTTCCGATGTGACAGGGTATCCAATGTTTCATGATGCAGGTTTGTGCCAAACTTTTACAAATCATGAGAAAATTGTCTAATTCTCGTAGTTCTGCAACCTTTCTCGTAAACAGCATCCATAGGTCCAGAATGTGTTCTAAACACATAAGCATAATTTCTTAGTTTTAGAGGAGCTGCCTCTGATAGACTCGTCCATTTGCATATCAACCAAATTTCAAATAATCAACTCTGGTATAAGACCAGAAACAAGTTGCCGGGAACTGGGCATTGACAGGACAAGAAAAAAGATTGTCTTTATATTTTTGAATTTGCAAAACATTCAGTGTATGGAAACAACCGACAAAAGAGTTGAAGTGTTTTTGTCAGAAACAGAAAAATGAGGAAAAATTATATTCGAACGTTTTACTCCACTGGACAAAAGACAAATTAAGAAATTTCCCTTGCTGAAACGTAGAAATATCTCCAAAAATTTGCAAAATTCAAAGAAAGGACAGGCAGGTTATTAATGAAGATTGCATTTCCTTTTTCAGCGTTCCGTAATCCTGCCATTCCCAAGCAATTTAGATGCTTTTTCTGGAGCATAATCTATAACGATTTCGTTACAGGAACATCTCGAGTGAACATCATTATCATCTCGTTGACTTGCTGTGGCAACTATGGAATTTCGTTCCTTTCTCTGGACATAAAGCTGCTCAGTTCGTTGATCTCCTCGGATATTTTACCGTCAAGACACCGCGTGCCTTAGAAAAGGTTAGAATCTTGAAGCTGTACCAGTTGTACATACATACGGTGTGTTTGATTGGTAATTCCAACCCTACCAAATTCTGAAAACGGTAGACTTCGCAGGGACGGGGAGACAGTTCCCACTCAAACACAAAGTTCGTCAGAGCAGCATGTTTCTGATTTATCCTCTCCAAGACGAGTTGAAAAACACGAAGACGAGTCTGGTGCTTGGCGACAAAGAGTAAATTTACCGATTTCTGTAACAATGCGAACAAAGTCGCTTCGTTTTCAGAGTTCTGCAAATGAAATCGAGAATCTTTCCAAAGTCTGCCAAAACTTCTGCCTTTTTTGAGCAGAAGGCTCAGCAGGCCTTCCAAACCTGCCAAACCTGCCGTTTTCGGAATTAAGGAGTCAATCAAATACGAATTCTAAGTCTTCCAAGTCTACCGTTTTCAGAATAGGTACCTATCAAACGCACCCTAGCTATACCTTGGATAATTATTCATTGAACTTCTTGCCAAAGATAATTGTGAAGATTGGCCATCTGATCAAATCTTGATGATTTTGCAAATAGGATTACCTTTTAGGGAGACCCATTACTAATTTTAGATATTGAAACTCCTGATAGCATCTTAAAGTTTTGGCAAATTTCTTTGTGTTGCAGATGGAAGAATACACTGGTACTGTATTTTCATTGCTCTCGTCTGCAAACAATCTACTGATGAACCATCCAAATGCTAGTGTTTACAGGTGAGCTGGTATTTTTATGCAATAAAGAGTTACGGTTGTAGGGCAAAAGAGAAACATAACCTGGGTGGAGATTACGGCGATGGTCAAGTTTCAGCTTCAGGGCTAGTATTTCATGTAGTAATAAATCATAGTAATAGTCAAATTAGGAATTCAACTGGGGTCGAGATTTCGCCCTGAGTTGAGTTTCGATCTGACTGTAGGAAAAGCCTCGTTATGTTCAAAGTGTTTGCGTGAGCTAAACTGAGGTGACCTCCGCTCGGTGTCTTAAACCAGTTAGGAATTTTATCACAGGTTTATTTGAGGCACCAAAAAGCGACATGAGACGGAGTATCAAAGGGTCTGTTTCATCCAGCATTCCTTGCACGTGTCGTCTCTTGGTTGGCCTTTGTTTGTCGCCATTTTCATGGGCCATGAAAATGGCGACACATGAAAATGGCGACAACAAAGGCAAACCAAGAGACGACACGTGCAACGCATGCTGGATGAAACAGACCCTTTAAGGCTTTGTATCAAAAGCTTTTCTTTGCACTATCAGTTAATGTTTCAATACCGGAGATTGGTAGTTATCCATAAAACTTCATAGCACTTATTGTTATAAAAGGATATTTCTGTCTTTGACCACCTTGTGTTTGAGTTTTTATTTAAATGCTTAAATTCATTAATTAATTTCTTCCAGGCGGCTTCAAAGTTTGGTCGAAGTTGGTGGATTTTATTTGGAAAATGATCCGTGCATTGTTTGCAACAATCCAGAAATTCCCTTCTCGGTTTGTTTTTAATATTTGCTTGATTGTTGAAAAATATGAAGGAATTCAATTAAGTTTTACATTGAATTGTTCCGTTGTAGCCACAACATATTTTATTCTATCATTTGAAAGTTAAGCCTGGTTTCCATATGATCGTAACAGTCGGCGACGCTTCGGCGACGTGTCCCCGATCAGTCGGCGACATATGGAAACGATCACTGTTATGATCATATGGAAACCACGCTTTAATCTCATCTCAACTCTTTCGATGCGTCCCTGTACCGTCCCCGTCAGATCGGCGACGTCGGCGACGTCGGCGACGTCGTTCAGAAAATGTTCCCATTTAACGCAGCCGTCCCCGATGTGTCCCCGAGCCTGTCTCGGCGACACGTCGCCGACTGTTACGATCATATGGAAACCAGGCTTTACTTTGAAATTTCAATGTTGAATCATCTAAATAACATTGAAGATCGACTGCTATGGAAATATAGTATTGTTTCGAATGAGATGTGAGAATTTCTCGACTGCGTCACAGAATAAGGCTCAAATCTTTCAAATCTTTATATAGGTGCCCACAATGCCGGAAGAAGTGTAAAAATATATTCTTAAATGATCTTTCACCAAAACTCTTACCCATCAACCCAGAAATCATTAAATACCGTTTGAAATCAACCCATGAATCCAAATTACATCGCAAAGAAGGTACCCTACCAAGTTACGCAACCCCGTCCCCAAGAAAACTTAAATAGCCCTTTGGTTTCGAGCTTAACTCACATTTGAACGAAATATCACCTTGCATAAATAGGGTGCATTCTGTCCAAATTGCGATGTTTCTGTTCTGTGGTATTTGGGATTTACCTTACAAATTCTCAATGTTCGTTTCTCACAAAGAAACTTTATCTGCAGTGTAATCGATCGTAATGAATCAACATTATTTTCATTTATTTTTGTTTTTAACGTAGCACAACAAACTTACATCGATCAAGTCTGATATCCGATACACAACAACTGCCCAGCTGGTCAAACTCAGCGTTAATTACACAATTTCACGCCTACTTCTTCGCATCTCTGATATCAAGCGAGCAAAAATGGTAAGCATTTTCATTGAAGTTCGGGTCTGTGGGATTGTAGGGTCCCAGAGTCCCAGGGTCACATGGTCCCAGGGTCCGAGGTCCTGCTTTTATAAAATACCTTGTGATATGCATCGGAAGTCAATTTCCTGGTATCTCGACCTCGTTGGCGCAGTTGGTAGCGCATCTGTGTCATAATCTGAAGGTCGTGAGTTCGATTCTCGCGCGGGGCAGTTTTCTGCTGTCCATATTCCTATGTTGCATTTCCTAAATGATTGAATAGTAGACGTTTTCACGGAAAGAAAAGCATGTTGGGAAAAGGGGAAATTTCGGGATTTCGAAACCACGCATCTTCGAATTTTGCTTGGTTTCGAGGCTTATTTTGCAACAAAACCTCTCTCCCAAATAGAACAAAGATGTTTGATATCTTTTGTACATATCGATAAAATCCTTGGAGATCACGAAAGCAATACGTTTCTTGATCTGCTTTGTCGAAATCTTTTTATGTGTCCAGAAAGAAGCCCGAGGCAGTTTCAAAATTGCAGAATCATGCTTAGGCGCTTGCGACCAATTTATCCAAGTTTTTCGCTCAACCCATTTTACCCCAAACTTACCCATTTTGCTCCTGTAGACTCTACTATACTTGAGAGACATCTACAAGTCTGCTGCCAGTTGAGTCAAAACAGATTTGTTTCCTTTGCTGTGTTGTGCGGAAAGTTTAGGTTTACTTGGTGACAGTACCTCAAGTCCACTTTTTTAAATGCTAGATATTAACAAGTTAATTTTTCATAGGTGAAGACAATTAATATCTACTACAATAACAAGCAGGTTCCCTCAGTTGTGGAGCTGAAAAACAAGTACGTAAAGTTGCTGTGATAACCGTAGTGTAGAGTTCAGAGAAGCTGTAAAGTATACCTGAGCCAAGGAGCTCATATCCGAAAACTTCCCTCGTCTATCATTGAGTGAACAAAAAGGCTTCGCCATCAACTTAGAGAGAAAATGTCACCCAGGGTCCTTTTGCGACCACGCTGCGATTTCATCTTATTTGAAACTTCCTCTTCAGTGCGAACTCGAGCTATAAATGATGAACTGTCTCCTGCTTCCCCAAAGTTTGTTTCCTTCGCTTCTGATCTCGACTACTCCTGCTACAAGTTCATTTGCGTGTTTAGCAGAGGCTTTTAATGTCGGAGGATGAATCTCCAAGAGCTAAACCGCCTTTTCGTTTACGTTTGGTTTTCTTGTTAAGATTTCAACATTTTTAGATGTTTGGTTCCTTTCCTTGATGGATGTTGTATATGTTTGGTTCCTTGTTAAGATTTCAAAATTTTTGTGTCTCTCCTTTGTAGGCGAAACATCTGGCAGAAGGCAAAAAGAATAACTCTGAGTGCCGAGCAGACTGATGTCAAGGTAACGCATTCTTTACTACATTATGCTTCATTGCTTTTCAGTGTAAGAGTAAAGATCTTTATCCATTACAACGTGCAAATAGATATTTGTAAGTACTGCTCTTGACTTTGCACATCAGTTCTCTGCCCCCTGGGGGGAACTCGTAGCTGCCCCCTGGGGGGACCTTGTGTAGAAAAGCCGGCCAAAAACTACATGCTCTTGCCCGTGTCTCCTGCTACATGGACACTGAAAAATTGCAGCTTTTAGTGAGAGCGTTTGTTTTATTTCACTTCAGCTACTGCCCACTTGTGTGGATGTTTTATGATAGAATCATAAATCATAGAATAAATCATGTTCATGAAAGGGCATTGCGCATTGCGTATAAAGATCATGGAAATGATTTTGGTTATCTCCTGGAGCAGAGCAATTCGGTGCCCATCCATATACGGAACCTGCAGTTGCTAATGACGGAAATCTTCAAAACAAAATCCCATCTAAATCCACCTTTCATGAAGGACATTTTTCAGGAACGAAGTATGAACCATAATCTAAGACATGGCAATGATGCTCAACTTCCAAAGGTGCGAACCACGTCCTTTGGGATTGAGACCATAGCCTATCTTGGGAACAGATTGTGGCAACTATTGCCGCAAGAAATAAAACAATCAAATACCCTTCCTATTTTCAAAAAACGAATTAAATGTTGGAAAGGTGGTGAATGCAACTGCAGACTTTGCGAAAGATATATTCCGCAAGTTGGGTTCCTAACAGGATAGTCGTTTTTATCTTGTAACATATTTATATATATATACATTGTAAAAATTTTTTTTTCCTAATTTAGCTATTTTAGATATTGTAAAAATTATGTACAGTAGGCCTTAATTAGCTGTAATTTAGCTATTTGTTTTTCACCTTTTTAGCCTACTTTAAATGAATTAATGATGATGATGATGATGATGAAGGTTGACGGGGACGTGCCGCCCAGCAATTTAGGGGAAGACTCTTATTTAAGGATGGATTTTCAGTCGATTTTTATACCCATCTTGAAGGATTTTAGGGGGGGGGGGGCAAAGCCTGTTGAAATTCCCAAGAATCAATTTTCATTTCACTGTAAAGGTATATTAATAGAAGATAAAGTTACCGCAAACCAGTTTTCACAACTAGGATCAAGAAAATCCAATGATAAAAATAAATATCTCGAAAAGTTTTTGTTACGATTCAACAAGCTACCCATTTCTAGTGGAACAGTTACATTTTGAGACCCATATTTGGGGATTTTTGAGGTTCAAAACCCATCCTTATGGGCGACACGTACCCGTTGCTCTACATATGGAAGTTACCGCCCCGGGTTCTCTGCCGACTGAGTTACGGATCCTCATCAATTACAAGTTGCTATAAATTATCATGCATGAACATTAATCGATTGATATGTGACAGTCCCTTCTACACTCAGGGACATTCAAGGCCTGACCTGAATTAAACAGCTATGGCAAGTCTCCTACTCAGGTTCATGGCAAAGCAAAGGTGAATTTTGTAAAACAAAGAATACAGTTCTGTTCAAGACAAAGCGATTTGGCAACCTCAAGAACAGATTTCACACCTTCGACGCAGGCGACCGCAATGACTTTAGCTGGCATCGCAGACCGAATTCCAAGAGGATAAAGAATGACAGCGAGACAACGCTGACTGTGCTCATTCCAGGCAAACGATCCAACAAAACGTCAGCCTTTATTGGAATCATCTTGAAAAAAGTGACTTTCCAAATCCAGTGTGTGCACGTAAAAATATATCGTATCCACTGAAAAACTTCCTTAGAATTTGCACTTGATCATTGTATAGCTTCTGGCGCAGATTTTCGATCGGAAAAAAACTGGAAGCCAATTGTAAAGCCTCTTGAAACTTCGGTTCTGCAAAGTCTTACATTTTTGTCCGAGTGGGTTTAAGTTAGGCCCTTGGTTGCGCATAATCATGATAGTCCGCATAGATTACATTCGAGGATCCATGAATATAATTTATGCAAAGAACAAGGAATCGCTCCATTGTGTACAGATCCTATTTTTCATCCTTTTAAATTTCGGTCTGCGACGCAGGCTACAAGGTCTTACTTTCTCTGTTTCTGTTGATTTGATTGAGTGCACTATGAGGTGTGAAACCTATTCTTCAGAAAAGCAAATCGCGTTGTCTCTTTGGAAACCTGAATCTTTTATTTTACGAAATTTGCCCTCGCTCATGGCAATGTTTTAGGAATTATTTAGTCATCTCCTTTATCTTTGTAGGTTGATTTCACATTGCCTATCGTTGCTTACAACCTGATGATTGAGTATGCTGATTTCTATGATAATATTCAGCTGTCTGCAGAATCATTGCAGTGCCCAAGATGCAGTGCGAGCGTTCCAGCTAACCCTGGAGTTTGTGGAAATTGTGGGGAAAATGTCTACCAGTGTCACAAATGCAGGTAAACTGTAACTTCTAGTGCAATAAAAAGGTGTTACCAAAGTTATGTCATCGTTAACCTGGCTGAGGGGCAGTTCGCTCCCATAAAATCTCGTACACTTTTGGCAAAAATCCTTTTGTCTTCGAGCAAAATCCATCAAAAATCCATAAAAATCCTGTCGTTCAGAAAAAATCTCGCACGCTTTTTCGCATGAGTGAAATGCCTCTCGAACCTGGCAGTATTTGCTTTAAATTTTGTGTCCAAGTCCAAGCACAGACTGAAGATTAAAGAAAATTAGATTCCCCAAAAGGATCTGTACGATCAACCATCTTAATCTCTATCAGGCACTTTCAAGTATTTTCAGTCAAGCATGGCTCTTACTTCGCTGATGATATATCACCGTCTCCGTTGCCCCCCTGTCTCCTTGTGATGAAGCTTTCGCACCCATCACTAAAAACTTGCAATGATGAGGAAGGTGATGAATTTCCAAGGTGTTTGATCTCTTATGTTTATTACGAAGTGGAATTCAAGAGTCCATATTGTTTCATGTCATTTTTCATTCGTTGCTTCATTCCGTTGTAACCTTGTCACTTATCAAAGAAAATTCTCGCTTTTTAAGAGAATCGCTTCCTTCCTTCTTTGCATTCTTATTGACAAGTCTGAAGTTCGTTACACTCACGATAATCATATTTTATCAACAGAGCAATCAATTATGATGAGAGAGATCCCTTCTTGTGCACTTCGTGTGGGTTCTGCAAATATGCCAAATTTGAGTACACGTTGGTCACAAGACCTTGTTGTGCTGTGGAGCCTGTTAATGATGAAACTGAGAGACAAGCGGTATGCATTTTTTTGATACGATGGGGCTCAGCTTGTTTAGAAAGCGAAGAATCTTCAGGTGTTTGTGGTAGCAATTCAAAATATGCTATAATTGGTCAATCTTTCCGATTTGATATTCGTCGGTAACTGTTATTACAAATATTGGTGTAAGCAAATTATCGTTCGATCCTGATTCTTTGCAGAATAGCTAAGGTCTATTGGCTGATGACTATATCCTGTGTGACGGGCTCATTTAAATTTACATTGTCATTTTCAGGAATAGAATTTTAATTTCATTAGTAAGTAAATTATGGAACAGAGTGTAATCCGGAATCCTTGTTTCCAAACATGCCGCTTACCAGCATTTTCCTGATCTCTGGGTTAAAATTGGGAGTAATTTTACGAAACAAAATTTTCTCATCTAAGTTAGCCTTTCACTGATAAATTAACATTTCAGTTTTGAACACTGGTCGCGTACTTTTATTTATTTTTTTTTACATTCCAATAAAAATTTACAATACGGATTTACTAGTTACACTACTTACAGAAAACTTAACTACACTACAAGGACGATGCCACTGGGTGCAAAATACTATGACTACTCCGTGGCATCACAAAAAACTAAGAGGATTTACATATGAATTACAGAAGAAAAAAAAAATTCAAGACATGAAAAAGAAGCAAAGAACACTACACTCTGTCTCAAACTAGATATCAGGTGAAAAATGTCCGCGAAATAATAGCAGACAAGATGTTCGCTTGGACCTTTGTGCCTTTGTGGACCTTTGTGCCTTTGTGCCTTTGTGGACCTTTGTGCCTTTGTGCCTTTGTGGACCTTTGTGCCTTTGTGCCTTTGTGGACCTTTGTGCCTTTGTGCCTTTGTGGACCTTTGTGCCTTTGTGCCTTTGTGGACCTTTGTGCCTTTGTGGACCTTTGTGCCTTTGTGGACCTTTGTGCCTTTGTGGACCTTTGTGCCTTTGTGGACCTTTGTGCTTGGACCTTTTATTTAACATCCCGCCAAACGCGTAAACTTTTTTTGACTCACCTGGAATCCTTCTTCTTTCGTCTCAGTACTTTAAACTTTAACTAAATTGAACACAGGAGGTTTAAAGATTTAAGATACGATAAAAATACATTTCTTCTTCAACATATTGTATCCATTTATTGCCCATGTATTGCTTTTCATATTTCCACTTTATCATGTTATATGCGTTTGCTTTCCATTGGGCTATTTCCAGTTGCACATTCTTTGTGCTTGGTCTTTTCATTATATGTTCTCAAAGTGGTCTCAACACGTTTTCCTTCATCTTTTATCGCAAAAGTCATTTTCCATTTAATGTTTATCTGTACTTTTGATTTTGGTACCAGATCAGTCAAAACAAGTTTACGCATTGAGGGGGGGGGGGTTTGGGGAACGAAAAGTATGTGACCGATATTTAAAGCTAAAATGTTTATCTATCAGTCAAAGGCTAACTTAGGTGAGAAAGTTTGTTTGGTAAAATCACTCATCTTTAAGGCCCAAAAATTAGAACAATGCTTGTAAGGGGTTCTTATGGGAATCGAGAATTCCACGGTCTGTTCTGGTCCATGATTTATTTGACATTGAAATTCAGGTTCAATGCCATTGTCACTTACAGAAATTAATTTTAACTTCAATAGCAAGTAAAAAATGGTCCAGAATAGAATGTGGAATCTTGATTCCCGAACAAACCCTTTTCAAGCATTTTCCTAATTTCTGGGCCTATAACATGAGTGATATTGCCAAACAAAATTTCACATCTAAGTTAGCCTTTGACTGATAGATTAAGATTTTAGTTTCGAATTTTTTGGCTGCGTACTTCTTATTCAGTAAGCCTTTAAACGTGTAAACTTTTTTTGACTCACCCTGTATAATATCCCGCATTAGCTGCATCTTCATAAGACAAAGGCATTTTCCTACCGTTTTAGTCATTGAACTCAGTCAACAATTTGTTGGAATCAGCTGACAAGATCTATCAGCAGTTATCAAATCACAAGCAATCACTAGAATCGTCGTTGCGCAATGTCTCAGAAGAAGGAGGAATCACTAACAAGGTATGTAAGAGAGAATCTCGTGGAGTAACTACCGGAGAAAATAAGTTCCATCTCTTTTATAATGTCGGTGTAAGATTCAATGACCTTTTTCTTCGAACTGAATGGCTTCAAAGAAACTTTAGCCATTTTGCTATATTTCTACCGTTGGACTTTTCTGAAATTCTCGATATTTTCAGACTTAGATTCTTTCTTTTGTTGTAGAATTCAAGGAAATTTTCAAAAAACTTAAATTGGTCGTAATTTCTAAACTGTTTGACGCAACATGAAACAATTTCCATGAACCCATAGTTCACTTTACTGCCTTGCGCCTTGAATACCTCATGCAGTTATTCATTTAACTTGCAGGCAACGATTTCCGCCGCATCTGGAACATCAGGATCATCTGCTACAAATACCGCACAAGTGAACAAGAACATTCAGAATATTGCACAGAAGTATTGCAATGATTGCAAAACTTCATTTGAAGAACTCAGCAAAATCATTCAGGTAATCTTGTTTGCTCAGGTTTCGTTTCAGCGTTTTGCCCTTCGGTGCCCTTTGCACGCAGCCTCACTTTACAAGGACCCCCAACGTACGCTTACCCCATTGAATTGAATTGATGTTGTTGTTGTTGCTCCAGAGAGGCCTTATTTCCCGAGAGCTGTAAAACCAGACAAAAATCTCAACAGGCGCCAAGTTTCGTTGCCCTTGTGTGCCAATCAGAATATTGCTTTGAAGGTGTTTTTATGGAATTGTGGTTTGAAGAAACATTCATCTAAGTATTGGTAGCTAGTTTTATGGTACAGTATTTTAGAAAACTGCTTTTTATCGTGTCTTAGGCTCGGTGGCTTTGAGACACAAATAGCAGATTATTTAGGCCCAACTGTTTATACCATAATGGGGTATATGGAATCAGTACGAGGCTTGAAGGTGTTGTTGCGCAGAGGTGTAATCCTCTGACTTTGCAGTCAGAACAGTCAGGTGGAGTCGGTTCGATACCCGGTAGGACCCCACCACCTGAGCGTCATGACAAGAGGGGTTGTGGACTCGATTAGCGCTTAGCTACTTCTGCGATCCCAACGCTTGGTGCTAAAAACTGCAACTTCACCTCTTTGTTTCTGCAACAAGGTCACGGAAATTCGTCGTAGTTTTAGCTGTATAGTTTGGTCAAGGCTAAAACTATGGCATGCATTGATCTACTTAGCATTTTCATCACGCTAAGTTAGAATCTTCAGCCTTTTTTCAACCTTAGCCAGTCAAACATGAGCACCAGCTTGAAATCTTCAAATAAGATATTGTTAATACCTACATTTTTCCATGGATTGAATTTCTTGAAACGACTTTAGGTAATTTACTTTAGTTTTCAGAAAATTATAACAATTTTGCATTTCAACTCATTAAAACAGGTGAATTGTGGCATCATGAAATTTTTAGATCGTGAAGGTGAAGGTGTAGTTGCTGTTTTCAGCGCGAAACGCTGGGACTGCAGCTGTAGAAGAGAACTAATTGAATTTGCGACCCCTTATCATGACGTGCAAGTGGTAGAGCTCTACCTTAGATCGAGTCATATGTTCACCTGATTGTTCTGGCTAAACATTCAAACGATTATACCACTGCACCTCAATGCCTTTAGTAAAGCAGAAGAGTCACAAATTGCTGCTTATGCTTATAATGGTTTTTATTTATGTAAACTTTGCATCTTATCAAACGTCATTCCTGCTCTTTAACGCACGCTCTTAAATGTGTATTTTGGATTCAAATGACGTTTTTGAATTTTGATTTTAGAAAGTCACAGCTACAAGGAAAGAACTCTCTGCTTATGATCTACGACAGCAAAATGCGTTATCATCAATTGTTGCAACAAGTCCCATGGCATCACCAAGTATCTCAGGGGAATCCATGTTCGTGTCTTCTGATTCATTGATCGAGTTTAAAAGACTGAAAAGCTTGAAAGAGGAAGTTGAGGCTAATTCCATGGGTAAATGTTATGGCTGTGCCCTGTTTACTGTTGAGCATTGCTTAACCATTCTCAGGGCGTTTGCAACTATCAAGGAATCTCATGAAACAATGTTGAGACAGGTAAGTACATTTAATTTTCTGTAACTTTGGTATATAATCTACCAATTCAAGCCAAATCCCGGAATCGTTGGTTGCAATGGTCAAGCAAAGAGTAACAGTGATCATGGTGGACATTGATTTGTCAAGTAAGCTAGCCAACAGTCATCTTGTAGTTTTTAATTACTTTTCCTAAATACTTGCACGAATTGACTGCTGGCTACCAGCTATTTTCGCTATGGATCTTGTAAACCTACCATTTAAAGACTTAGCTTTGTTCCTGTTCTCAAACGCAATTGCAAATGCGGTAGCCTCGCTGTATAAAAGAACAAGTCAATACAGCCTTCTTTAGCAACCTAAACAATTATAACTACATCTAAATGTAATGAACTGGTTCCAATTGCTTCAAAGTAAAGCAATGTTCAAACCTTGAGCAACAGACTCACGATTTTTGATTGCAAAGGGAGCGCAAGGGTAGCCTCCTATTTCCAACCAAAACATGCTGATACGATGGGAAAAGAAATGGAAACAACGATGAAAAAACTGGCACAAGAAACAAACACTTTAAAGAGAATTGCAAACAAAACATCCTAGCTTTGTGAATAAAGAAGAAATATGGCGGGAACAAATTTGAATCAGGATAAATTTATAGGATGACAGAAAACAAATGGAGACTGCAAAAATCACTGGCACGAGAAGAATCACGTTTTGTATTTTCCATCCATGGTTTGCCTTCCTTTTGTTAAATTTCATTGTCTTCATCGCAGGGTCTCCTCAATGAATTACTTGAACACAGTCTGCAGCACAGAAAGGCGCAAGTGACGGGTCTAGCTCGCAAGCTGATCATCCTGATTACGACTGGAAATATACGGGCAACTGATGAATTGAACCAAATGATTATGAAGCAAGTTTCACTGTCGCTTGAGTCCAAAGCTGCCAACGTCATTTCGGTGAGTGTGACTATCCTCCCTACTCAGTGCAAGTCAAAATTTTAAGACACGTCAATAGTGAATGTGTTTGCAGACTTTTAGTGCCACGCCTTGAGATCGTAGACGTAGGTAAATTTGCAAATCAACAATTTTCTAGCTCTTTGTCCTCTCTCCAACATGGTTGCTGATATTTTCAAAGAATTAATATTCAAAAAGTGTGATTTTTCATTTGGCCAGCATCATTACAGGAACCGTTGCACCCATAAAAAAGTTTGCTCTTTTTCATAGTTAAATATTCAGTTACATGACATATTACGTGCTACACGACTTACAAAATCCCTGTACCAATTGCACTACTGACAGGATTACTCTACTACACTACTGAAACGATACCGCAAAGAGCACAAGGCTATGTCTACCCTGTGACCATTTAATATAAAGAAGTAAATGTAAAGGGAGTGTAAAGGGAAGGAAAAAAGAAATACCACAAATACACGTAAATCCCTTAACAGGTTGCAGCAGCTAAGTTTCAGTAGCATCATTTTATTCAAAATGTTGTGTTACATAAGTGTATCTTATAGTTGCTTTAGGGATTTCTGAATTTGAATCAACGGACAACCTTTCATCACTCTATAGCATCATTTTAAGCAATAAAGCATTTGAAAGATTTGGCAAACCGTACGGTTGCAACATTGAATTCACACTGTCGAGAAGATCTTTCCTGTATGCATCGTAAGAATGGCAGTGCCGCTAAAAAGTTTGTATGTGCATTGTATTGGTTTGTTTTTCTTCTGCATTTTGAGTGGCACCACAATTTTTTGTTGGTGATTTACATCTGACAACTTTTGATGTGACATATATGTAGATCAGGCTAAAGAAATCACTATCTTGAGCTTCAAAAGTATTCGATATTACCTTAGTGGAGTATAAGTTATAGATTGGACCGACATTCAAGTTTGTTAAAAGAGCTTTCTCCTTCCAGGACATATCGTTGCAAAGCCAAATGTCTGTCCTTGGCCTTTCATTGAATACAATGGATGATTGTTGGGATCAAAGACTTCGATGTGGTAAACTTATTTATTTGTTTATGTTTATGCAAATTGTTCTCCTTCTCATCTAATCTGAAATGAACCCATCAAATGATGTCCCAGAAATTGTCAAAACATTTGAAAATTATCAAAATCGATTTAGAGATCAATCTTCTCTTTTTAGGTTAATAGATGAAAGAAAAAATTGTGTTTGCACCCTTACATTGTCTTTGTATGTAATTTTAGTTGGCAAATATAGCTGTTTTGAAGATTATCTGGTTCTGAAGCATTTTAAGAATGTACAAAAAGCTAACAGAATGATTCCTTCGTCCATATTAAGAATCATACTTGATCATAATTTTAAGAACGGAATAAACACCATCGTACATCATTCGAATGCTGATGGATAATTAAAAAGTGTTGCTGTTAAGCAATATAAGTGAAGTATTTCAAAACATCCCTAAATTCGGCTACAGATTCGTTGCGTTGACGTGCTTGGCTGGCATAGCATAGACTTCAAATCTTTAAAAAGGTGGGTGTAAAATTCTATGATCTGTTTCTTTGAAGTGAACGACTTCAAAGAAACTTTAATTGTTTTACTGTAAATCAGCCGTTGGATTTTTCTGAATTCCTCATTATTTTCAGAATTACAGTATTTTCTTCTTTTTTAAGAATTCAAGAAAATTTTCGAAGAAAACCAGTATCTTAATTTCTAAACCAGTAGACGAAAGATAAAATAATTTTCAAGAAAACCATAGTTTATGGATGTCTACAATATGGTATCAAGCAAAGCTCTTTCGCTCTTCTAGTTTGTGATTTAGAAATTTGATGAAGTCACATCATAAAGTGAGCTGAAATATAAAATAGGCTGTAATTTCGACAAATATTCGAAGAGTTCAACGGTAGAATCATAGAAAAGTGGCTAAAGATTCTTTCAAGTCATTCAATTAAAAGAAATAGGTCATGGAATTTTACGCCCACCTTTTCACATCGATTTAAAGATTTGGAACCTATGGTGGCTTCCATTGCTTTTAGTGATATCGTAGGTAGTATCTATCAATAGGAGGTGTATCATTATTCCAGGGATTAGGTAATGGCTCAAAAATTCTTTTCAAGATGTTTTTTTAAACCTTTAACGTTGACAAACATTTTTGCTTGAAATAACATTATTAGATCCCTGAACAAACAGGGTGAGGAGATATTTTATGACTGGTGTAATTTTACAATTTTGATAATTTATTAAAACTTTCTAGTGCTTTTAAATTCGCTGCATATTTTGTCCAACAGTGTTCAATTTGTTCCTGGATTCAATGCAAGATAGCAATACAGATGTTCTTGAGAATGTTACTCTGCCATGTTTAAAGATTCTTGCTAACAGCATTCAAAAAGCAACAAAGGCATCGGAAGAGAAGGTAACATTAGCTTTGTTTGCCGTATGCTCGAGTACCATAGTAGGTCAAATTGATAAATATTCCTCTAAATACTCTTGCAGACGAGCATCAGGGTAGAATGGGGGCAAAGTGGGTCACTTCATTTTTTACTTCTCACATTGGGGAAAAATTTCCATGAATGTTCACTTTTTGATAGATGAAGTTGTTTTGGTTTAATCTTCTTTGACTAAAGTGCAATAGAAGTGAAATATGCATATTTTTCAGCGACCCGTTTGTCCCCACCTTACCCTACCTTTTGAGTTTGGTCAACGGTTAAGATAGGAACGAAGCCCTTAACTACAATCATACCATGAGCAACACTCATGCCTTAATTCCTTTAAGCAAGACAATTACTCGAAAAGTTCAACTTCTTTAAAGGGGCTGGATCACGTATCGTAAACAAACTACTTTTGAGACGACGATTTTGCAGTAATTTTGATAGGCCATATTACAGAGATATATGCCACTACTTTTTAAAATGAAGGTGTTATTTTGAAGATTGACTCTTGAATTTCGCAGAGAAACAAACGAAACACTCATATGTTGTATGATTACAGAGATTTTAGTAGATTTTGCCAGAGTAACGTTATTTTGGATTCACCCCATCCACCAAAATCTGTTTAGAACACAATGCCACGTGTGGGCAACAATATAGATTATCGTATAGCGATAACAGGATTGTTTACAGTTACGTGACCCAGCTCCTTTAAAGGCTTATATAGCGACTTTTTTGACCTAGATATTATTATCTATTACCAAAGTTCGTCTCCAAAGTGAAAAATAGTGATGAATGCTGGTTCAGTTTGTCCAAAAATTGCATCGATCTAGTTTCTTCTTCGTGATTAACTTCGATTACGAAGCCAGGCCGCAGTTTTCAGAATTAAAGATCACTAAACGTGGAAGTGCTCTGCAGAGCGAGAAGAGCTAGGAGAGTGCAGGTTGAAGGTTTGAGAAGATGATTAACTTGTGAATGCATCCAGATATGTCACTATTTAGGCCTTTCTATTCTTGTCTGACTCACACTTATGCTCATGTTTGTTGTTATTGTAGGGTAATAAAGAAGGGGCTGTCGCTATGCGAGATGTCAACGCAGTGAAATGGCTGGATGGAAGATCAAAATATACATTCAAGTATTGGCGTGCCAAGAATCCGAAACCAACAAGAAGCCAGTACCTTGCTGAAAAGTATGCAGGAATTTGGTTGAGAAAGATGGAAGAGAAACAGAAACCACTGAAAGTGCGTGATATCACAGGGGAGGCATGGCTCCGTCTTCTACTCTTTGCTCCTTCATCGAGAGCTGTGAGAGAAACTGTTTGTGGAATACTGGAGAATCTCTGCCAGGTATGGTATACCTAGTTTATTTGCTTTCAGCGGACACAGCAGAAACTGCACGCACATGTGCAAAAATTCATAAACATGAGAAGCCCTAGCTCTCTGGAACGGATCCCAAAATTAGGCAACACTTAGCATTTCTTCTTGTGATTTATCATTTCAAAAAGCCTATAAATCCAAACACTTCTTTATATCAGGTTACTCGATTACGTCATTTTGCACATATTCTGCTCTGTCGTTATGGGGTTGTTGCAAGTGTCACTGCAGTGATAAATATTTTCATAACCAGACCGCCAAGATTAACTAGCGATATGTTTAAGTGTAAGTTAACTACCAATTAATGCAGTGAACCACACATGAAATTTATTCCAGCACAAGTGTAGTCGTGTAAGCTTGAGCAACTCTGTTCACACTTTTTCAAGCAACTTGTATCTTCTGGATCAAATGATTCCTTTACAGATGAAAAGAGATAAGAAGATATGGAACTTTTTGCTGACGATGCATTCTTTTACAACTACTGATTAATTTATATCTTTGCTTGTTTACTCACATTGCTTACATCGTTAATGATTTCAGGTCGAAAGTAAGAAAGAGAAACTTCTGCAGATTTTCATCAGGTATGCTTTGCTGTCATATTTGTATTTTTATTGGTCAATGGAAAATAAGGTTATTCTGTTGACTATTGGTGCATTGAATTCCGCAACTTTGTTCACTCCTGGATTAATATTCCTATTTTAAAAGACCGTTTATAGTTGGGGTAAACGGAACGCTTCACAGAACTGACCTTCGCGAAAAAGCACAAATTGAAGACTGTTCTTGACTTGAGTCCTTTAGAAATACCAGACAGAGTTACCTTCTAAGGTCAAACCTAGTTTCTACGCCAAAGTTTGGATAAGTTTTCTATTCTAATGTTCAGAAGGATCATGGATTTTTAGAGAGATCTGGTTAGACAAAAGCAAAGTAATGCTTATTGATCTTACAAGTTTCAAAGTATCACTTTTCGCCATACCTGTTCTGTGGCTTTTTCTCAAACTTGCTATCTTGCTTAATTGGCATAGGCTCAATATAACGGTTTGCTTCTCTTTTAGATATCTGGAAGATCTACACGATGCTGGTGAAAATGCAAGCGATTTCCTTAATCTCTTCAAAGTTCTCATCAAGTCTCCTGAATGGAAGAGACATCTTGTTGCATGTGGAATCCTGGAAAGGGTTACAGAGCTCATCGTCAAGGTAATTAGGAAGAACCATTTTCATTCTTTTGTAAGAATATCCTGTCAGTCCTGTCAGCTTTTTAGAGAACTTGGCGTAAGATGAAAAGTATCCATTTTTGATACGCCATGAGGATTGATGACACTCTGCAAAGGCACGACAGGATGACGGTGCTCCTAAATTACTAAACCTTTTTATATTTTCCCATTAGATGTGCAATAAACATTGTTATGTAATTTTCATTACAGGAAGTTGAATACCTGAACTCACTTGAAAACAAGACTGTTGGTTTTGATTTATCTCAAGGTTTTGCTTTACATGCACTTGCAGGTAAATGATTTTACTTCATGTGTTAGACCTATTGTAGAAAGAGCAAGGTTCAACATTTTAGTAACGAGGACAGATTGTGTAAAACACCGCAATAGTTGTTTTAATGACACCTCAATTCAAAGCGATTGACTGCAGACAAAGGAAATTCTCCCAACCGGTAAACCAAAAGAAACACGACCGCAATGGTTGCCCCAAAACCAGCATGGCAAACTCTTCCCTTGTGCAAGCGAAAGTTGGTTTTAAGAGCAATTATGTGCTTATAACGAAAGATGAAAAGTAAATATAAAGTTCTGTCTCGCATATTTGTTTAGTTGATTCTGGAGCTGTGTGGTAATTCTTTCATTTAAGCATAAAATATCCGAAAATTGTGAAGCCTTCTGCTTCAAATTAACAAAATCCGTGAGACATAACTTTTGATTTACTCTTCTTTTTTCATTATAAGCACATATTTTAACTTAAAAACCACCTTTCGCATGCACAAGGGAGAGTTTTTCCTACTGTTTTTGGGCAACTTTTGCGACCGTGTTTGTTGTGAGTTACCGGTTGAGGGAATTTCGTTTGTCTACAGTCACTAACCACTTTGAATTGAAGTGTCATCAAAGCAACCTATTTTTATTATATTACCAAATCTGTCCTTGTTCACTATGGTTATTTGGGCACACCCACTAGAAACCCTGGTGTATTCTAAGTGAGTCAAGTTCCTTGGTGCAGCTGCCTGCAGGATGTAGGAAAGGGCTTAAAAGAATGATACTGTGCTATGCTTTTAAGATATTTGACGGAAACGAAACAAGTCTTTTCATTGATTCGTAAACGAGGGTATTGCATGAAGTGGAATTTTGAAGCCTTTGGTACATCCAGTTCAATGATAAAACAACGATCTTCGAGAAGCGAGATTCCATCGACTGAATTTCAATTTTTGAAATTTAGTCAGAATGGAAATGAGTTTTTTTAGAAAAAGTTCAGAAACATTACCCTGATAATAGGTCAAATGTTATTGATGGTAGCGCAGTGAATCAGAACAGTCTGCGTCATGCCTTCCATAGACTTTTCTCAAGTCTATTTCGTCAGTTGTAGTAAGTCTGTCTGAAGTGAATTGATGAAATAAACTTGGGGCAAGTCAATTCCTCCCGCCAAGAAGAATTGTGTATTACTACACTCCCATTCATTCAATAATTTGATATATGGCATATCGTTGGGGTGATTCATAGGACAGGAGTGGTAACCAGAAGTACTTTGATGACTTGCTATGATTTATGTGCCTTTTAGATATTCTGAAGATGCTGTTCGAAGATGACATTGTCAGATCAACCTACAAATCGAAGTTTGTTGGCCGTGTATTGCAATGTTATTTATCTCTTCGACGGTAAGTTTGTTTAACGCCTTTGAGTTGAACTATTTCCGATATATAGCTGGCCTTGCCGACACGAACCTTACAGAATTGGTTGCAATTACCTTAGCACCCAATTACCATGTTGGCCCCTTATGTTACCGGCCTGTATACGCTAGCCCTGACAGGCTCTTTTTTGGAAATACCCACTCATACTCTACAAGACAAACCCCCCAACTCCGTCCCTCGTACCCCAGGGAACTAAAAACAAAGCCAATAAGAACTTGTGAAATAAGGCCAAAAAGGTATTGAACAAGCTACTATATCCATTTATTTGTTCCCCGCTAAGTTTTTTATCAGTTTTGGATTTGTGTGATTTGAGTTCTATTTGACTAACTCTAAGCAGTAAGTTGTTTTCTTAAGCTTCATGGTTTTGTGGGTGATTGGGCCGTCAGTTTTTTCCTTTTCATCTTTTAGTCTTGTGGTACAAAGAACAAAACTTATTGATGCTGCGCAAGATATATTGCTTTCACTGCTGGAACAGCTTACTACAGGTAAACTAATGCAGATCTCACTGGAGAAGGTTTCTTAGCTAGCACATGTTGAAAACTGTCAGCAGTTAGTTTCAGTAATGAAACATCCTTGAAACCTTTTATCACAAACTGTGAAGTTATATCTAAAACGGACTAATGCAAATAGACGAAATCGGCTAAGAATTGTTTACACCCATTTCGAGTCATGTGATCAATCTCTTGATAAAATATCTTTTGATTTCTCCTACATATTTCGCGCCATGCAAAATTGTGCCATGTGTGCAAAAAGTAGGACAATACGTAAACTTCCCAAGGGTATGGTCACATGAGTTGAAATGGGTAAAACAAACCTTAGCCGATTCGGTCTATAGAAAATTTTGAAGAACAAAGGCAATCACATCTTCAGATCTTGGGTATTGTTATAACACAAAAGGCAATTGTTGAATTAATTGTGCTAGCAGAAAAGCGGGATTTTAGTTTCTCAAACTGCTCAAACTGCTATCTCTCATGTGCATAACCATAGCTTTTTGTAGATTATCTAACACCCTTTTTAGTGCTCCTGGCAATTGTTCATGAGAATGTCTTCTTTTTCAGGTACTGAGGCGGAAGAAAGAGCGTTCATGGCAGTTTGCATTGCTGCACTAAGAGAGTGAGTTGATATTTCTCTCAAACTGAATTTTGTTGTAATTTTTGTAATGTTCTTTGCTCTAAAAAAGTTCAATCCCTTCGTAATATTTTGATGATTTTCGAAGCTCTCAAACCAGTATTCCTTCCAAATAACAATGAGCTCCATTGTGGCTTTTATTTTGGATTAGTTTACTTCGGTGAAGTTGAAGTTCTGTTTTTAGCATCAAATGCCGGATCGCAGCAGTATGTAGGCGTCAATAGAGTCTGCATCTTCTTTTCATGACCATCAAGAGGTGTGGATAGGGCTCAAATCTGTGCAAGTGAACAGTTCTAGCTGAAAATGCACAAAATAGCATCAGTGCGTCAGAACACATTATGAGTCAATATTTTCAGAGTCTCCTCAAAATTTGCATCTTTCAATCTGCTGTCAATTGGCTGCTTCCTTTCACAGCTTCTTTCTTGCATTTCTGGTTATCATAAATTCCATACCTTCTGCTTTACAGGTACTCTGTGAGTGACATCAGGACCCCAGTGTTTATCTACGAAAGATTGTGCAACATAATTCACAAGGTAATATTTTATAGCTCTTCATGAAATTCTTCACCATTTAACTGTAAAACTGTGCAATATTCTTGAGTGACCGTTGAATATCACATTGGTTTTTTTTCAGAAGAAAGTAGTATTCAACTATGCAAAGATAAGTTTATCCTACCGGTTGAGTCAAAAATTGGTCCGGCATTTGAAAGGCTATTGCTCCCTAAGTATTTAAGCAATGAAGTTTTGCAGTACATGATTGAATAGCTAAAATGTTCAATTATTTTCAGAATTTTTCCTGGCTGAAATCTATCACTCTGTTCAGATTTTTCAAGGGATTTTCTAAAAAATTCCTTTTCGCGAAACCTTAACAAATCGCTAAAATTATGAGGAAGCTTGTATGATATGTTTACCTCACAGCAATGACTTAAGCACGCTTTAGCACATGCTATCCTCGCGGGGGAATGAAAAAGTCTTCCCTCTAGTATAAATTGCTTGGTCAGGAGGAATCCATTCTCCCAAGAAGACAGAATACATGAATGCATCTAAGTATCATTATTTCTTGGAAGGAAAGCAAAGGGATATTTTGCAAGCTGTTTTCACTTGTTTTCGCAAGTTTTCGAAAGAGACTTTCTGCAGAAAATCGCCCATTTCGACGGGTAGGAATGATTAAAGCCGGGTAAATTATTGAACTTAATCGGGAATAAAACAAGGCAGTTTTTAATATCATTGCTTTGATATTCAGGGAGCAGAATTTCCAAACGTCGGGCCTTTTTATTTTCTCACCCTTACGTTTCAGACTTTTCATGTGAAATTTTGTGCACCCAAGGTAGAATAAATTTATTAAGTTCTTAGCTTGAAAGTTTTATTTGTAAATTAGCATCCTCTCATTAGCTTGCCTATTGTTTGCCCCCCCCCCCAATCCATGTAGCCTGCATGCAGTCTTTCTTCTATAAAGTTGAAAGAACGGAAAGTTGAAAGACTGCGCATCACCAAGAGGTTTATCGTATGGCTGACTCAGCAAAATGAACTCAACGAACGTAATCTGGTCTATCAAACTATTCAATTTCAAACAAAAACAAAACAAAGACGCTTCGTAAGCTGATTGTGTTGTGGTTCGGAAAATTCCTAACCAGGCTCTCTAATTGGCTCATATTGCAATTGATTAATTCATCACAATCCGAAAAATTGTTTACTAATTCGCAGTCTTTCTATTTTTTCTCGTTCTTTCAATTTACACAAAAGAAAAATTGCGCGCGGGCTACAATCCACGCTGTTTCCGCAGAAAAAATTGCTCCCTGTTAGTCTCAAATTTTTTTACTTTATATCATGTTATAGTCATATGACTGCTCTTCGAAGTTTAGGGGAGTCAAAGTAAGAAAATACATCCTCTTTTCTTACTTTTAACAATGCAAACGACTTGCATCATTGATCCTATTTTGAGCCGTAGCTCACTTGATAAGCATTTTTATGTCACAGGAAGAGAAAGAAGTTGATGAATTCTTTATGATAATTGAGAAAGATCCACAACAAGAAGATTTCTTGCAAGGAAGAATGCCAGGAAATCCATATTCATCTAAAGAAGCTGGTCTAGGGCCTTTGATGCGGGATATCAAAAACAAAATCTGCACAGGTAAAATATTCACAACTGTTCCTCAACTGGAATACTGACTCGATGATTGATAGGCGCAAACGTAGAAGAGTGAATTTATTTGTTTCTTGTCTTTTTTCTTCTTCAAGAATTAGCTTTTAGATGTTGACAACGAAAATCGTCTTCATAAACTTGCTTATAACAGCATTATAAAGGCCATTAGATAAAGACTAACGTATTTGCAGGAACCCAGCCAGCCTTAAAAGGTTTATATCATTGCTGCGCCAATAAAGCGCAGGCAAATTACTTTTTAGACAGTTGAGAGTTCTTTTTGAAGGATTTATGGAATAATTTCTTTGGTTTCTCGTCTTGTTTAGAATGCGAACTCATAGCGCTACTTGAAGATGATACAGGAATGGAGGTACAGTCATAGCATTTCCTTAAATCATATTACATATGCTGTTTTGAATTTTGTTACATTCCTCTAGTTTCAAGTGTACTTATTCGTTTATTGGTAATTCAAATGTTTTCTTTATTACCGATACCTGTGGCTGTAGAATCGCCCATACAACTTCTTTGAAGTCATAGAGGCGAGCTTGTCCGTTTTCAGACTGGCTATGCGAAGTCTTGTTTACTTTATCACTTCATTAGCTTGCTCAGTTGACATTGACACACCCGAAATATTAGCAATCTTCAGCCATAGATCATGATAGTATTTCTTTGTAGCCCTTAAAAATAACAGTCTTTTTGTGAATTGCGGTGTTCTCACTTCTACATATTTGTGCGATTTATTTAAAGTATTGTGCATGAACAAAAACTCGCATAGGATCTGTTTTAACTATATATATATATATTTAACTATATATGAATCATCTGAATTCTTGGTTAAGCTTTGTAATAGACGGAATATTTATAGTTTTTCATCACAGTGAAAAGGTATTGATTATTTCTTTATCATTGGGCTGATTTCTACATTCTTTCTGCACAATTTGATTGATAGATCAATGGTGATTTTCTTCAGATTTATAAATTGTGAAAATATGATGATTTGCCTTGTCCCAAGCTAGTTATTGGAAGAATTTCGTCAACATTTAGGATTCTGTTACTTGTTGCAAGTGTGCAAAAAATGTCACATGAATGATGTAGCTTTTTTTCTTTTTTAGCTGCTTGTTAACAACAAGATCATTAGTCTTGAATTGCCAGTTGCTGATGTTTACAAGAAGATTTGGTGTGCAAAAGGAGAAGTGAGTAAACTTGGATGTTATTTAGAATTCGTATAAATAAAGAGTTTACTAAATATATGTTATGATCTACTTCAACCAAACAATCAAACGGTGTGGACGCACAAATCAATCACAAAAAAGCACTCGATGTTTAGCTGACATGTATTTTAAAGTTGCTGTTTTCTTTTCTGAGAACAGGAAAATTTTTATTAGAGACTGGTCCTTGCGCTACGTCTTGATTGCGTTCATTGGATCCACATAACACGATTTGAAAGTTCCTTTTCGTTACTTTTCTGTCTTTTGTTCAGAATTTTGAGGAAGAGAGAAGTATCACGAGAATCGATTTGAGCATGTTATATCATCATAAGAGTCTTCTTAAGGCATCGTTGAGAATGCTTCTTCGATCTTGAAAAGTAACTTGAACGCTCGCTTTCTCGAAAAATGTGGCAGTTCCCCTCCCCTCCGTTAGCTTAAATACGGGTAGAGCTGCGATTTTCGCGAAACCTCAAAATTTCGATAAAGTTTCATTTCTCTGAAGATTCGGCGGTAAATAAGTTTTAAGGTATGACTTTATGTTACCGTTTTAACTCTTTTTCCACCAGCGTCCAGAGGCAATGAAGATAGTTTATCGTATGAGAGGTTTGCTTGGAGACGCCACGGAAGATATGGTAGACAATTTAGAGAGTGATAAAGGTAGGCCTCATAAACAGAAAATTTTTATGTTTCTAGATATTAGCATTAGCCAATATTACGTTGCATACAGAGCAGCAACAGAAACTACCAATAACAAATATTTTATGTTTCTAGATATTAGCATTGGCCAATGACAAATATTTTATATTTCTAGATATTAGCATTAGCCAATATTATGTTGCATACAGAGCAGCAACAGAAACTACCAATAACACGGAAGAACAAGGCAATTTTTTCCTCAGCTCCCATTTATAATTCCCAGCACTTCTTCTGAAAATAATTAGAAAATACAATTATTTAATTCTAAAGCAGTAGTCGAACATGATAAATTTACAAATATTTATAAACATCAGTAACATCAATAAAACTCAAACTCAGTCCTAATACCGTCCAAATCTCCTTGCTTGTTCACAGCTTCATATAACTGAGTTCACGAATTCACAGCATGCATTTAGGCCCATCGCTCTCTAACTCAGAACAGGGCTATTCACTTCAATTCGATTCAGTTGAATTATTGTTTCTTCTCTACTTTAGATAAAGACATTGATGAGGAGTATGAATATCGTCAGGCAGCTGTTATTGCTGAAGTTGGAGGACTGGATATCATCTTAAAAAGGTAAATTTTTTTGTGCCGGGTGAATCGTGAAAGAGGCCCAGCTCTTTGAAAAATAATAGCAACAAAAGTCTTCACTCTATTTTGATCCTGTGTATTTTTATTGAACTGTGTAATCAACTGAAATATATATTGTGAATTTGGGTTGCCTTTAGATGAACGTTACCTCAATAATTTTTAATTTTACAAATTGATCATTCTTGAAAGAAGTTTGTATGTGGACAGAATTAATGAGATAAAAAGATCTTGAACAGGAAAGAAAGATGTGTTGAAAGATCTGCATTTTCTTGAATGAAGGTTAATTTTTCGTAATTTTGTTTGTCATTTTTGCACCTTAATTGAGAGTTAGATCGTTAACGTAAGCAGCATTTCTCATAATTTTTTAAGATTTTCAAGATCTTCCCATTCTCAGCAGTTTCTTCAAGAATGAAATGTTTCTTAATTTAACGAAGGCAGCCAACAATTTAAATGAAATACTTCGATCTTTTTGCTGGTTGACGAAACTATTTTGATGGAGATTTTGCACATGCTTTCATTGCTATTGTTTTCACACAGGAGGAATTTTTATTTATGATCCGGTACTTAATTTAATCAATCTATTTGTGTAATTATTGTGAAATTTTTTAATTCCTGTTTGCGTACTGTCAACTTTCAAAATAGGTTGGAAAAGGCTTGCGAATGACTGAAAATATAGTGTATTCATTCTCAGTATTCGGGTAGCCCACGAAACAATCCACAAGGCAGTAATTAAGGAGCAGCTACCACGTGTCCTAATGCTATATGCTTATTACCTTTTCCATTTTTAGATTATCCTACATTCGGGATCTATCAAGAGCTCAAGAACTGATCTCTGTGATGCTCAAATTACTTGAATACTGTGTCAAAGTCAAGGTAAGATTTGTTGTTTATACACGAATCTAGCATTTCTTTAACCAGTTGTGAAATTCTGGAGAAGTCATTTACTTATATTCAAAAGATTTAGTTTTTTAAAGAATGAATTGTTTTAGTTAGTCTCAAGGGGGCCGTACAAAATTGTAATGATGTTAAGGCAGATTTCTAATCTGTCGAGTTTTCCAAGCGGCCTGAATTTTACACAGTAAAATGTTTGCTACGCGTAACATTCTATTCAGATTTAAAGCGATGTTTCCCCGCGTAAACAATAGATTTCCAGTCCGCTCAGAAAATTCGACTGAGTGGAAATCCTGAGTGGGGGTACTTGATCTAAATTTTTGAGGGGTATGCCCACGAAAAAGTGATCTTTTACCCGGCTGCAGAATTTACCCGAATGCCATCAAATGATACCCGATTCCGGAAACTCGGTTGAAAATATACTCCAGACACAAAAATTGGACTAAAATTTCCCCCATTGACATGTTTTGACAACTGACTCCAGAAAAATTGCTGTCTTTGATACCCCGTCGTAGAGAAAATAGGTGAAAACGATACCCTGAGAAATGGCAGCATCTCCATTGGACAAATGTACTAAGACCCCCCCCCCCGGGTTGGAAATCGGCCGTTAGTATACAAGGTTGGGGATCAGCTAGCCATTATTTCAAATTCAATGAGAATTTCTTCCTTTGTTGGCGCGTGGCCAGGAATTTCTTCAGCCGAAGGAGGCCTTTCGGCTCAGCCCTAAACGTTCCTAAAACTTGCGGCTCAGAACCAAACCGTATCAACAAGATCTTTGAGGGCATGAAAAATCAGATTGCGCTGGGTACTTCTTCGCAGTTTAATTCAAGGGAAAATATCATCATTTTATGTTTATCTTCTGCCTTAGGCCAGCATTACGGGAACATAGTCATAACTCTTTGGATGTTTAGCTTAGCACAGGGCTCGAATCTTTGGAAAACTTTTGAATGGATTGTGTAAAATGTTATTGCCTAATTCTTTAAATTGAATTGATCGAAAAGAACTTCAGGTCGTTTGCTATAATTCCAGAAAGAGCATTTTAGATATGATCATTATTTTTGGAATAACACCATTTTTAAGTTTTATGAATGGTTGTACCAGAGGAGGTGTCTGAAGCTTTGACAAACAGTAAAAGCTCCATAAAATCTTAACTAATTGAGGAAAGTCTAAATTACCGATACAAGAAATACTCAGTTTTTGAAGAGTTACAAAACGGTAGCAGGCAGAAATCTGTAGCTTTTATGGTTTACGATTTAGTAGTTGTGATGACGTCACAACTTACAAACTAGGAAAAACTTTAAAAATGATGAAGCGCTTAAGATATTGATGTTATCAAAAATGCCCTTTCTGGAATTATGGCGAGCGACCTAAAGTTCTCTTCGATTTATTCAGTTTAAAAGCAATAAAATTTTACACATTTGATTTCAAAGTTTTCCAAAATATTCACGCCCTACGCTGTTTAGCTTTGATACAGCCCTTTATTGTTTTCCATCTTCCGTAGGTCAATCGACAATACCTTGGAAAGCCGTCGGTGAACGCCTTGAAAATCATGCTTGGGACTCTTAACTTGGTATGTGTTAATATCTTTTCCATCTAAATGATTATTTTGGATTTCCAAAATATCATTGATTTAGCTTTTGTTTTTATTTTTTTGTTTCTATTTTGACCCATCGGTCGTGCACTCGATCGACGACGCTCGTAAAGAAATGCTACAAATCTCTTATATTTACCATTTTTCAAAATTTTATGCTTTAGATTTTCATCCTTCTTCAGACTCCGATCTATTGCAGGTTTTTACGCAAATTTTTTTTACTTTCACTTTTCTACATGCAAAAAGATGCTTCGAGGAACCTCTCGGTCGATTTTGTTTTATTAGATATTTCTAATTTCTAAAAAATATTTCAGTGGAAAGACTCTCTAACAGATTGAACAATTTCGACCAACGTTACCAAAGACTTTCTAACAGATTGAGTAACGTTTCCAAATTAAGATCCTTGTTTTGTATCTCTCTCGATCTCTCTTATTACGAAAATGTCAGTACGAACCAAGATCAACCATGGAGCATGAACTTTGTTGATGACTATACTTTTATGTTTCGGACAAAAGTTGTTGAAAAAGTTTTGAACAAAAGTTGTCCCGCCGAAATAATTAGTTATTAATGTATACTTTTTATATTGAAGCACAATATAGGCAGTATTTAGGTAGAATTGCATGCTAATGGGATGTATCCTTTTATTATAAGGCATTGAGATTGGAGAAGGAGAAAGGTTCAGGCAGCGGGGGAGCAATGATAGCCGAGAGGTTGCTTAACATTATGGGTATTGTTCTTCATGAAGCAAGTGAACAAGCTGATCAGTACCAGGTAGATAAGATATCGGTTTTACAGTGTTAGTTTGTACAGTGTAAGGTATGAGTCATAAAACCGGGTGCAGAGTCCAGCAAAATGACGGTTCCACGGCTGTGAGCCGGAGGAAGGATTTCTTGTTGATGTCATATTTGAGGAAGGTTTAGTAGTCTTTACCAAGAAATCTAAGAAACATTTTTATGATTTCAGCAGCAGCAACTGGTGTATGAATTCTAAGGTAATAAACAACGAAGTTAGTTCAAAAAGTCAGTTTTTTATGTGGTTGTAATGAGTAAGGTTTAGCTATCTAAATTGGCACCGGAGGAAGGTTTGATCTTTTTCTGGACTCTGACCGGGTGTTCCAATAGTGGAACTGTTGAAAATCACCAAAGTTTGACTACTGTACCTGCCGGGTGACCCAAACCCAATAAAAAGGGAAACTTTTAAAGAAGTCACCGAAATTTGGCCATGTCATCGATTTCTGAATTTTCTTTTTACATATTTGTGCAAATGACCAAATGAATTTAATGGTTGATTGTTATCTTATTCTTTGGGGGGAGAACATGTTTTGAGCATTTGTATTTTCCATGATGTCGAAGTTTAACCAAAAAGCTATCTCTTGTGATTTCATATGAACTTTCGCATTATATTGTTATTCATTATTATGATTATCATTATCATGATCTCTTGTGATTTCATATGAACTTTCGCATTATATTATTATTCATTATTATGATTATCATTATCATGATCTCTTGTGATTTCATATGAACGTTCGCATTATATTGTTATTCATTATCATTATTATCATGATTAGTATTATATTGTCTCAGTACATATCAATGTACACTGCAAAATAGATCCCCAAATCTTTGAAGAGGTTTGTGTGGATTTCTATGACTCATTTCTTTGGACTCAATGGATCCCGGGGGGGGGGGGGAGGGAGGCGGCTACTTAGTTACCCCATGGTAGATAGAATCCGGATTTATGGATATGATTTCTAACGATATTTAAGGTTTTCCGGATTTGTGGGTATGGTTTTTGGTAACAGATGATTAACTGTATCCCTTTTCCATTTTCTCCGGATTTATGGTTATATTTTTTCAGCTTTTGCCGGATTTGTGGGTATACTTTTCAGAAATTTTTCCAAGTTTATGAGTGCTACTTTTGGGTTCTGAATGGCGAAACCCCGTACCATGGAAGCGTAAGTAACCCCCAAAACCCGGGCAGTGGATCCAAAGAAACCTTAGTCATTTCTCTATAATCCTACCGTTGGACTTGCCTGAAATCTTTAGTATTTTAGAAGTGTTGTTCTTCCTTTTTAAGAATTTACGATAGATTTTCAAAAAATGCTCAAAATCATCGCGATCTTTTAACTTTGTGACGATTTACAAGTGTGATGGCATCATATTCTCGTAATGAGTTGAAAAATAGAATTCGCTGTAATTTCGAGAAATAATAAAGCTTCCTAAAAAGTTCAACGAAACAGAATTATAGCCTGCTTGCAGACTTTACAGAAATGAATGAAGTCTCGTTGTTCATAATTGGAATTTGAAATTGGTGCAAAAAGTTGATTTTCTCTGTACCGTTGATTGAAACATAAAGCTTTTTTTTTCCTTTTTTTTATATCATCCTAAAATATTAAAAATATACAACAACAACAACAACAACAACAACAACAACAGTTAAACTAGAATACGCAAAAAGAAAGAATTATGTCGTTCGCAGCGAGAAAGGACACAAGGTCATCGAGTTCCCACTACGAACGACATATTACAAAAATTAAATACAACAATAAATCTAGTATAACAAAAAAAAAAAATATACACTACAAAAAATTTGGAGTACCAGGTGCGTCAAAGAAATGTATCTCTGACTCACCTGGTAAGGCGGATTTCCACTCAGTCAGTCCTTCCGACCAGACAATAGTTTACGTGGGAAAATGTCGCTCTGAATTGAATAGAATGTTGCGCGTGACACTCGAATAAGCGATTGTGGAAAGGCGGCCCTCCAGACAGCGGAATTCCCCGAACGGGCGGAATTTCTATTGATTGCGAGAGAAAATGTCGCTCAGAAATGAATAGACAGTTACAGCTAAGCAACCTTTTACTGTTTAAAATTCCGCCCACTCGGAAAACCCAGCCGACCAAAGATTGGCCTTAAAAATAAGTCCATTCAGAAAACTCTACTGAGTGGAAATCAGTCTGTGGGGTGCGCTGTGATTCGATGATTTTATTTCTAGCCTAGTCGCTGTGTTGATTTGATAAAGGAAATGGTCGCTTCCAGAATTATTCTGTTCACAATCACATTTAAGTTTGGGCTACCGAATAGGAGTAATTCGCAAATAGTCTCACTATCCAAACTCACAATATCAATACCAGGAAGGTCCCCGAGCTGACCAAGGAGATCTCTACGCTGCAATTCAAAGAGAGGGCAATAAAGCTTGATACTCCGTTGATAATAAGCTGACAACTAACTTTTACTAATCGCCTAAACTCAAGAATGTTCACCTCACTCCAAATACCATCTCCTCAGAAATGTATTTATATTTTTTTCCAATCATTTTCAGCTTTCGTCATTGCCTGGTGAAGAATCACAATTGGAACTGTTACTTGGTCACATTACAAGTCCTTATGTGGTAAGAGATATCAACGTTCAGGAGTTGCTAATATATTCAGGCACGAAGAAGATTGCTAATATATTGAACTGATATATTGAACTGAAGAAGATTTTTTAACACCGAAACGTATTTTCAAAAACAGTGTGTTTTTTACGTTTGTTCAGTCATGTTATTTGCAAGCCTGAGAAAGCATCTAAAAAACTGATTACAGAAATATGTGAACTGGTTTCCCATATTTTCGGATATTGGGCGCAATATTCATGGAGAAGTTCTTCGGCATTCATTGCCAGTTTCTAGTTAACTGGCCTCCATGTAAACTTATGCCTAATTCTGAAAATAATCAAGTTCACAAAAGAAGGAGCGGTAGAAATGTGATAAAGTAGTTTCATAAAGTTCCTTTCAATCCACGCAATCCAAAGAAAAATGTGATAACCATGCACATCAGCTTTTGTCCACGACTTATTTCAAATTATTTTAACTTGATGCAGTACAGATATACACACACTTTGAATTATGATAAACCCCACTCACCAAAATTGTTGCATGAGTAAGTCGGCTTCAAATTTTCATGTGTAATGTTTTGAGACTGCAATAGTCAGATATTTGTTAACAAAGATTTTAAAGTTAGCATACAAGATCAATCTTGTCCATTGCTAAATTATATTCCATTCCAACTATTCCGCTGCAAAAAGATCAATACTAATATTCGCTTATTTTATCTTTTAAAACAGAGAGCGAATCCAAATGTTCTAGAAGCAATGATGAGACTCATCCCGTCACTGTCATTTGGGAGTGAGCAGAGTATGCGCACATTGATCAACCATTTCTTGCCATATCTCAATTTCAACAGGTAATATGACAGTCTTATTGTGTTTTTAATTACTTGGACTTATTTTGATCTTGCAAATTCGGCTTCATTCCTTTTTATTTCTGAGTCGTAGCTATTCATTGGACAAGCTTTATGGCCACATATGTGCCAATACTCCAAGTTTTAGCTTTTTGGGAAGATTTTACTCGAAATATGGAATGTGTAATTTTATACATTTTGTACAAGAAGAGGAGAATTTTATCATCTTTATGAAAAATAATTCAGCCATAGGAAAACTAGATCAAACAGAAATCGCAATGTTGTAGGCTTACTTATCCAGCTACAATGGTTTTTCAAGTGGAGGATTTTTTCTTGAAACATTTGCTAGCTATGGAAGTTTGTGATGGTCTTAGTTTTAAATTATTTGGTCTTGTTATAATTCAGATGATTATAAAGTTATGTGTTTTTTCTTTCATAAGAAACTTGGATCAGTTCATGATATTAAAAGTTTCTCAATTCAACATGAAAATTTTCGTATTTTTGTATTAAAAATTTCTTGACTTATTTTTAATGCATGAATTATCAATGTAGTCTCTAGCACAGCTGCAGATGTGTTTCTTGATTCAAAATATTACATAGAAACATGATTGTGTTCTAGTATGTTCAAACAATAAAACTGTTAGTTGATATTGCAAAGGAATAAAGGTTCAACGACATATTTGCCATGATATCCCTGCATTTAACTTACAATAGTTTCTTACTGCTTCTCAGACATAGTACTGGAGTTTCTTAAAGTTTTGGCCATCTTAGTTTTAGTTTCTTACAAACCAATTTCTTTTTAAAAACTTGGTGTGCTTCGAAATATACTAAACCTATGGCCTTAAACTTCACTAATAGTCTAATCACTAAAAATCAGATCTAAAGACCAAAAAATGTGGCATGATCAGTTATTAGAATTTTTGACATCTGTTAAATTTTTGTTGGAATTTTCATCTTACATGGGCGTAGGGAGAGAGAGAATAAGGGGGCTGCCCGATAAAAGACCTATTGTTAACGGAAATTTTGCCGGAGATCATGACCGATTTATGCAAATTTGTCATCGTTGGGGGGGGGGCTGAAGCCCCCTGGCCCCCTGCCTCCTACGCCTGTGGGAATTTACCTTACCTTCTCTATTAGTTTGCTGCTCATTTTTAAAGTATAAATTTTTTCCTGATAGATTCGACGAAGAAAGATCAGCTGACGAAACGCTTTATCTTGAATGTTTTTGCGTTATCACAAATGGCATTTCGGTAAGTTGAAATTTGAGCATCATCATTCGTTACAAAAATGGACCCCGTTTTATCGACTTTAAAAGATAAAGTCTTTTTTGTTGATAATCTAAAGCTTCTTTTGTCAATTAGATATTTCGTCATTATTGATTTTCATTTGCTATGTGCATCATTTTCGAGAAATTTTCTTATCGTTCAACAACAAGCATATTAAATAATCTTTCTATTTATTGATGACTGCACTGATTTTGAGGAGCATTTTTGTAACAGGATGATGAAAACAACTGAAAATTATATTCCATTAAAAAATTAAAAATTTAAGGGGACACCCGGGATTGAACCAGGGACCTCTCGATCTGCAGTCGAATGCTCTACCACTGAGCTATATCCCCGTGGTATTTTTGCGAGAGAAAGTTAAAACATGTTCACAACGCGTCGTGGTGCGTCGTCAAGTTGGCTGGTGGCTTAGCAACGTGGTAGTGCTCCTCCGCATGTTGGTCACTGTCGACGAAGCCAACTGGACCTCATCGACTGAGGTTTGGTTTATCCATTTTAATTCATGTGACCATGCTCTTTCTTGGGAATTTTTAGTGTTATGCTACTTTTCCACTCATGGCACAACTTTACATGGCACGAAAAACGTTAGAGAAATCAGAAGATGTTTTACAAAGTGATTGATCAACATGACTTGAAATGGGTATAAACAAACCTTAGCCGATGTTGTCTATGCTACCTACTTGAGGCACAGCAGTGTGAAAAAAGTAGTATAAACAAGTAAATAACATTAAGTTTTATGTAATTATCGTCTGGCTTTTGCAGTTTCTTCCCCGGGATATTTGGAGGCATTAATTCTGGTACTCTCGAGTACCGAATAATCACCCTTCCCCCCTTATTAATTTGTGAAAAATTTTCTGACCCCCCCGCTCTTATTCCAACCCCCTTTCGTTAATTTTTGGAGAAATGAAATGATAGTAAACATAATTTCTGAATAAACGCAAGAAAAAGTCTCAAGAAATGCATTCAACAGAACCAGAGTTCAAAAGTAAATGTATCAGTAACATCACTGTTCACATAAATATATAAAAGGTACGTGTTTACCTGAGAAAACAATTACTTTCTATCCATCTAAGCGACCCCCCCCCCTCCCCAATTATTCCAACCCCTCCGATTATTGTTATATTGAACCATTTCCAACCCCCCGATTATTTTTACCCCCCCCCCGTTTATTCGGTACTCGAGGGTATATTCTTTTATTTGTGGGTGTTCTTTGCAGTTGTTTGTCCGAGTACACTGTATCCGATACTTTGTACGGTACCTGGAATCTCCAGATAGTAAAGCTCAGCATTGCTAGAGATGTTTACTTTCAAACAAAGAAGCAAGCAGGGGAGGAATCAAGCAAGCAAGAAGTACAAGCATTCTGCCAAGCGATGAAAACTTTAGTTTGATCCGTCATGATACTGTCAAGCATCCTTTCCTTTCAGAATACAACTAGCGGCTCAAGACTGAAAGATTTGATCAAAGATCGTGGTATTCCGCAATGTGCATTAGACTACCTTAATGAACACACCCCACCGAAGTCCTTCAGGTATAACTTTGTTATTTGTACCCCTGGCAATTTTTGCTGAAAGCATTTTATTGTCCCATCTGAAGCTCTATTTAGCCCCCGCTCTTATAAGCCCCCTCTCTAATATGTCCCGCCATCAACAGCAAATTTAGAATATTTTCACACAATTCTGTTGTATTTTTGCAGTGCCTCTGGTATTCTGGATGCCAATAAATGGAAGGAATTCTTAGTGCGCCCTGCATTGCCATACGTTCTGCGAATGCTGACTGGTCTTGTTGGTGGACATTCCAATACACAGGTAATTTCTCAAGATGTTCACACCTGAATAAGTTTCTAATGATATTCCTATTTTCAAGCGAATTACAGTTTATTCTATGGAGGTAGGTAAGTAGGTAGGTAGGTATGTATTGCCACTAAAAAATTTTACAGTGGTTAAAAAGAGGAAAAAATAAATGAAAAAATAAAATAGAACATTTGCAATACATTTTACATAGCAAATTTGATATATACAAGTTAAAAACACCTCTAATTATAGTGGCAGGGATAGCATTAAAAGATCAAGTTGGCCTTATTTCCATAATGGTCCCCTTAGAGGTGACTGCAAAAAATTATAAACGTTATAGTTTTGTGGAGACCATCTTTGCAAAATAATGACAATAGACACACAAGACTAGGCTAAATGGGCCTTCCTTGCCTAGATTGCACTGGTTTTGCGTTCTCTCTAGTTGTATAGATTGAATAGATTGTATAGATTTCGCCGGCTTTCCATTCTCACTAATTTTCTAGTTTTTGACGGTTTTCTAGATTGCGCCGGTTTTGGGTTCTCACTAATTGTTCTAAGTTTGAAGATTGTCTGCTGGTAAAACAGCCCACTTAATTATAAGGCTACCTTGAGAACCAAATGTCCCAAAATTGCCCCTCTCTTTGAAAAAGTGCCAAAGTTTGATTATGAAGCCAGTCTTCGAATATATGCTTTGGGAACAAGAAGCCAACTTATTATATTTATTTTCTTAGAGACCAAATTATTTTCCTTGGTGCAGTTTTTGTTTTGATTGATTTGAAAATTAGTAAATTGGGCTCTTCTTGGGCTTGTCAGCTCTTGAAGCAAACTTCAAAAAGGTAAGAGCTTCATTGGTCTGGCCAATGGCCCTTAAAATCTGTGGCCTTGAATTCCGATTCATTCAAGTTTTCTTAATTTCTGAAACGATTTCGCAAATTTTGCAATCCTTCATCAGTATCCCCCTTTTCATTGACTTATCTTTCCAAGTTCTTCAAAAACATTCGTTGAAACCATTGCATCCTTAGTCCTTGATATAATGGTTTCACTTTACCATTGCTTTATACCGTAAATTCCTGTCTTGCTTATATGGTGTCACCATTTCTTTTTCAGGATCTAGTTGGATCAGAAGAAAACATTGCATTACTTCATCGTCTTGAACAAGTTTCGTCCGCTGAAAGCGTAGGATCTCTTGCCGAAAATCTCATTGAGGCTTTGCGTGAAAATCACGATGTTGCCAAAAAGGTAGTGTTATGGCATCAGATCCGTAAAAATCACAAAATGCTTGTATGATTTCCGTAAGGGTTGCTACGTAGACTTATAACGACGAGTCCGTTGTATCCCTGCGGTAAACCTTGCTCAAGAGGGACTTATAATGAAACAATGAAAAACCTGGTCCTATTTTCTTCAATCATCAATTTATGATGGAATCACGGCTTCGAATCTCAATACCTTGGGGTTGTTTTCAATACTTCAATCGAATCAAAAATTCTATCACATTTACACCGTAACAATAGTAATTCACAGATCTCGAAATCTGATTGGTACTGTAGGAATCGCGAAGTTTTTGCCCAAATAGGGCCAGGTTTTTTAGAGTAATATCATGAGTCTCTGTTGACTGAAGTGCCACCATCAAGTCAAAGAGCACAGGGAAACAAGAGAGTTATCGTCATAAGTTTAGTTGCCACAGGGAAAAAGCGATTCACACTTTATGACAAATATCACGCCCCTGATTTGATGCGCCTCTTGTGGGATTTACTTCACGACTTTGAGTACCAAGGTTTGTTCTAATACGACTTTTTGTGACTGAAATAGCTCGAATTCTTCATTACACTTCTTGACCAGCAATTTCCGAATGTAAGCCAGTTAAAAAATATCCTTTCTCCATTATTCAGACGTTTACTCATGTCATTGTTTGATGATAGGTACACGCCGTTCGCCGTCAAACAAGAGAGGACAAGAAAAAGATGGCGTTGGCGATGAGACAAAAACAGTTGGAAGCCCTTGGCATGTTGGTAAGTTGATCTAAGATATGATTAGTTGGTTCAAAAGTCCTATGATGAACGGTATAACGCGGTATAATTTCTTTACTCGATTTTCGAAAAGTCATTTGAAAATCTTCTTGTTGCGTGAAGTGCAATTGTACAAAGATAAACAAGTAAATTCAGTAAAATATAAGCACCTTGATGCGAACTGAATTAAGCACGACGATTTCGAAAAGCCTTCCTATATACATTTGACGCTTAGCTTGTTATCGATTATTGTGACAAAGAAATACAGTAATCTGATGATGACTTTGAATTTCTGTTCTTATTCCAAATTTTGTATTTTTCATTCACACAGGTAACCGACAGTGGTCAGATTAAAGCAAAACCTTCATCTGTCATCAAAGAAATGGAGGAGCTACTCGAAGAGAAAGGTCTTATCTGCTGTATTTGCAGAGAAGGATACAAGTTTCATCCAAAGAAGGTCAGATCCAACCCAAAGACTGATTGTTTCTGATATCTTTCAGCTGACTTAGTATTAATGACTTGAGCTATATGGCGCCCATCTGTGAATAGGACAAAGAGATTGTTTTCTTTGGTCTTGCTTTCCTTCGCCACGCATTGGATTGCCAAATACAAGGGCTACTTTTCATCAACATACATGAGATCTCATCTTTTAACTGGTTCATATTGGGTGTTGGGAAATTCAGTGTTATGTTAGTCCAGATAACAGTCTAACTCACACTTTAATTTCAATTTTCAGTAAATTTAGCAACCATCCGACGTAACACAAAACGGATACATCCAAAACACAGCAATTGCCCGACATCCAATGTGAACCTGACTTCAGCACATATCAGTAGAAATTGTTTATGTGCAGCTTTTTGTATTAGTATTTGATTGTATATTTAGACTTTAGCTTCAGTTACCTGTCTCTATGTTATGGTCATGGGGTACTCATGGTCCTCTGCTCCTCATGGCATCGTTCTTGTAGTGCAGTAAAGTTGTTTGTAAGTGCTGTTCTAGGTAATTAGGTTATTGTAAATTTTTATATTGGATAAAAAGCTTTTAACTCAGGTTTAACAGTTCAAAGGTAGGGTCTACACATCAAGGTGAATTATGTAAAACAAAGGATACAGTTCTGCTTAAGACAAAGCGATCTGACAGCCTCAAGAAAAGATTTCACACATACAACGTAGCCACCATAGTGTTTGCTTTCTCTATTTTATCTTGATTTGATTGAGTGCACTCAAAGGTGTGAAAACTATTCTTCTGAAAGGCAAATTGCTTTGTCTTTTCGAAATTGTTTTGCAAAATTTACCATTTTTTTTTCTTTTTTTATCACATAAAACATTGATACATATAACAAATACAACTACTGTGCCACTCATTGCAGGAAAGGACACGAAGTCAGCGAGTTCCCACAATGAGTGACACTTAACAATAAACTACGGAAATTTAAACTCAAAAGAAAGATTACATCAGAACGAAAAATAAAAAATGGAAGAGCCTGATCGCTGAGCAGAACAGAGGCTGCTTGATGAAATGGCTGATCAGCCGCCCGCCCGACACGGATCCCTATGACTATAGACAAAGAATTGGTCCTGCATGCTAACATAGTATCAATAGCAATGTCTGGTTGGTTATACATGGTTCCCCAGCAAGACCAACTGCCCGACTGTTGCATTTGCAATTTACCATTGCTCATTGCGATCCCGTTTTAAAACATTTATCGACAGATACGAACATTTAGAAAAGTAGCTGATCTAATTAAGTTTTATTTGTCTGATATTTCTACTTCAGATCTGCTCTGTTTTAAACTGATTACTTCTTCGAATTTTTTCAGGTGCTCGCAGTCTATACTTACACCACACGTTGTGTCTTGGAGGAGTTTGAAAATAAACCAAGAAAAACGCAGGTAATTAGAATCTTAGATTCAACAAGGGTTATCCTTTGTTAGGGTAGACTCTTGGTATGATATTGTTTGCACGCTCCTTCGCAGCATCTTTGCTGTGCATCGAATTTCGTAAAACGACTATACATACAACCTACTACAATATCAATTGTGAAAAGAAGAATTTTGAACTTAGTTTGATAATAACAGGGGGTTAAGCAATGTCAACAATTTGTAACACAAGGACTGCAAGAGTCAAATTAGTAGGACGCTGTGGAGTGTGATATCATCTGTATACCGGGCGAGTAAACCTTACTTGCACTTTAAGAAAATTGAAAAATTATTCTAATAGATCGATTATAGAATACTTGTTTTCGTCTATCGATAGCAGTGTAATTAGATTTAGATCTGAACATTTTATAACATTTCAAAGGCTGCAGTTTCCCAAAAACATTCCACTTTGTTGTTTGTTTGTTTTTCAGTTTGTTTTGAGTTGGCTTGTCAGGATTTCTAGCTACTGAAAGCTGATTTAGGCACACTGTGCATTCCGCATCCAGGCATGGGACCCCTAGTTTAACGTCCCTTGCTAAGGACGGCGAGGTGAGTTGTGAGGTCAGGCCTCCAAGGTCACCCATCCGGAGTTTGACCTCCCTAGACTGAGCTTAACTTCAGTTACCTGACGGAAACTGTTTAACCCACTCGGACACTCACCCACTTAAAGCCGCCTCTGCAGATGAACCTTCTTCACCGTCATAAACGAAAGGCTAATTTGGAAGGTTGCGTCAAACTTTCTCATGAGAAGCAACCATGAAAATCTTAAATCTGCTTCAAAATGAATTCTCTTCCAACAAGAAGCATTTGATGAGGCATTGTCATTTGGTTTTCGTCATCATGTTCGTTAGTTTTCTGATTTTCATTTTTTTTGCAGGGTTATTCTACAGTATCACATTTCAATGTCATTCATGTAGATTGTCACAGCGAAGCAATTAGGTGAGTTAGGCTTAAGTTAGGCTCAAATTAAACGTCGCCCTTCTCATGCGCCGAAGTTCACATTGCAGGTTAAACCAGCTTAAACTAAGACTGCGTTTATGGCAAGCGAAATGCACAAGAATTCGAGAAACCTGGTTTTTCGCCGAGAAACCCACTTTTTCGATCGATAAACTAGGTTTTTCACTGATAAAGTAGGTTTCTCGATCGATAAAGTGGGTTTTTCGGTGATAAATTGGATTCTTTGTTGAAAAACTTACTTATCGATCGAAAGACCTACTTTATCGGTCGAAAAACCTACTTTATCGGCCGAAAAAGTGGGTTTTCATTGAAAGCAGTCTTCCAATCAAAAATCCCAGTATTTCAATGACAACTTTACAAAGACATATCAAAAGCACAAGGCAAAATGGATGGAAAGCAAATAAACCTTGTCTATCGAGCGAAAAAATGGGTTTTCTCGAATTCTTGTGCATTTCGCTTGCCATAGAAAACCACTTTCTCGATTGAGAAACCTACTTCATCGATTGAGAAACCTACTTTATCGGTGGAAACCCGCTTTTTAGATTGAGAAACCTACTTTTTCGGTGGAAACCCACTTTTTCGAGCGAGAAACCTACTTTATCAGTGAGAAACCTACTTTTTCGACGAAAAACCAACTTTATCAGTGATAAATCCACTTTATCGATCGAGAAACCAACTTTATCGACAGAAACCCACTTTTTCGAGCGAAAAACGTACTTTATCGATTGAAAAACCCACTTTATCGGTGATAAACCCACTTTATCGATCGAGAAACCTACTTAATCAGTGAGAAACCCACTTTTTCACCGAGAAACCTACTTTTTCAAACGAAAAACAGTTTCTCGCCGAGAAACCCACTTTATCGATCGAAAAACCTACTTTATCAGTGAAAAACCTAGTTTATCGATCGAAAAAGTGGTTTTCTCGGCGAAAAACCAGGTTTCTCGAATTCTTGTGCATTTTGCTTGCCATATGTGTTCACACGATGCCGGCACATTTTGAAAACGGTGACATATTCGACGGATAGGCCTCCCGTTCACACGAAAACGGCACATTTTTTGCTGGCAGATTTTGAAAACGATAGATTTGAAAACGGGACTCTAACCGACACACTTTGGAAAAGGCATCGTTTAAACAACTGAAACTGATGAAACAGAATATTTCTAGGCACTTTTGGAATGAGACTGATCGACTCTTAGGGTGCAGGTAAGCTTCTTTGGCATCAAAGTGTTGAAATGAGTTTTTGCCGTTTAAGTTCCTACCGTTTTCAAATTGTTCCGGCATCGTGTGAACGCTAGCTCAACTTTTGCAGCCGTCACATTTTTCACCGTTTTCAAAATGTGCCGGCATCGTGTGAATGCAGTCTAAATCAGGTTATCAAATAGTGCCTTCTAATTGGTTAATCCAGCAAATCCTATGCATTTGATTGGTTGAAATCTAAACTGGTTTAGGTAGAGCTGGTTTAACTGTGTCAGTGTGAGTGCGGTATCTGGTGCAGCAGAATGTACTTGGAGCGACAGATCCTGTCGCATTATGCCACGCTGGAGTGACGTCAGGTTAAACGTCGCTCTTCTCGTGCGCCGAATTCAATGCATAAATTGAATACGGTTTGGTAATTAATTCTGTTCTCAAACCAGGCGGCGTGTGCGCAAAATGATATTTCATCAACTACGCATTTGGCGCCAACCCATAACACCAAAACGAATAGAAATGGCTTCTTGTGCTCCAAAAACCGACTTCTGTTTTAGCTGTATGACAAGGGAAACGAAGTACATTTGCATATAGTGCAGTGTTCCTGTATGTAACATATGCAGTCTTTCCGAGGAAAATGAAGAAACTCGAAAAATTTCGTGCAACTCCAGATTTTTATTCTTATGGATATCCAATTTCTGCACAATTATTGAAACGGGTTTCGAGCTTTATTTGTCAAAATTTAATTTGTTTGGAGTTTTGTTTATGCGACGCTTTAAATCTACAAAAAATAGTGGCTGTAAAATTCTTTGAAATATTTCTTCTAAGTGAATGATGTAAAAGAAACTTTAGCTACCTCTCCAAACCAAACTTCTACCGTTGGACTTTTCAGAGATTTTGAATATTTTTGAAGTTACAGCGCATTTAAAATTTCATCTGATTTGAGGATATTACGTCATCAAATTTTTAAATCATAAACCACAAAGATGACAGACCTCTGCTTGGTAATATATTATAGACAGCCATAAACTATGGTTTTTGGAGATTATTGCATGTTCTATCAAACATTGTAGAAACTGCGATGGTTTAAAGTTTTTTTGAGAATTGTTCTTGAATTTTCGAAGAAAAAAAAACAAATATTCTAATTGTGAAAATATTGAAGATTTCAGAAAGGTCCAACAGTAGAATTATAGTAATATAGCTAGAGTTTCTTTGTCAGTTACTTTCGATAACGCACACCATCTTCAAAGCCTTCGACTGCAATCCTCCTTGTGATGTTCGATCTGTGTATCTAGATATTTCCAAAGCATTTGACAGAGTGTGGCATGATGGCCTCCTGTATAAGCTAGAGCGTTGTGGGATTTCAGGACAACTTCTTTTTCTGGTCAAGAGTTTCCTTAAGGATCGAAAACAACGAACCGTTTTGAATGGGCAGTGCTCGTCGTGGGGAGATATTTCAGCTGGAGTACCCCAGGGTTCTATTTTAGGACCTCTGTTTTTCCTCGTGTACATAAACGACCTTACTGAAGATTTGAGGTGCAATGTTAAGCTTTTTGCTGATGATACTTCGTTGTTCACAGTAGTTGAAGATTCCAATGCCGCAGCAATTGACATGAATCATGACTTAGAATTGATAAATCAATGGGCTCGTAGCTGGAGGATGTCTTTTAATCCTGATCCACAAAAACAAGCTGTTGAACTAATATTTTCAAGGAAGAAAAATGAAATTGATCATCCAGTCGTTCTCTTTAATGACACACCTGTGAAGAAAGTAATTGAACATAAACATCTGGGAATTGTTCTTGATTCCAAGTTGTCTTTTAATGCTCACATCAAAGCAGCTATCTCTAAAACAAGAAAGGGTATTGGTATGCTGAAATTTCTCTCGAGGTATCTGCCCAGACATACACTTGATCAACTTTATAAGTTGCATGTTCGTCCCCACCTAGACTACGGAGATGTCATCTTCCACACTCCAGCAAAATTATGCAAATTTAGTCACAACGAAATTTTAACAAGTTCTATGGAAAAGCTAGAGTCCGTCCAGTATTCCGCTGCCCTGGCTGTAACAGGAACATGGAGAGGAAGTTCGCGAGCGAATCTGTACGCAGAGCTTGGCTGGGAGTCATTGAATTTACGAAGGTGGAGCAGACGTCTCACGCTGCTCTACAAAATTGTGAATAATCTAACACCTTCTTATATGACAGAACCAATCCCCCTTCTTCAGCAGTCGCATTACACTCTTCGCAATCCGGATGTCATAGGGCGAATAAGGGCAAGAACAGAAAAATTCAAGTCTAGTTTCTATCCTAGTTGCCTTACTGAATGGAATGAACTTGACCCAGAGATTAGACTTGCACCGTCTGTCACTGTTTTTAAGAAAAAACTTTTGTCGATTATCCGCCCCCCTGCAAAATCTGTTTTTGGGATTCATGACCCAATGGGATTATCACACCTTACTCAGCTTAGAGTGGGTCTCAGCAAATTGAATTTTCACAAATTCAGGCATAATTTTAAGGACACTATAAACCCAATGTGCCCTACGAACGATGGTGTTGAGGATACGGAGCACTTTTTGTTGCTTTGCCCATCTTTTGTGGTTCTACGACAAAACCTTCTTGCTGAAATTCTTCCACTGTTACGACCATTTGGATATGCTAATCTTTCAAATGAGGTTCTAGCGCAGCTCTTATTGTATGGTGATGAAAACCTCCCTAATGATGTTAACAGGAATATACTCGAGCTAACGTTAAGATTCATCAAGGAAACCGGTCGTCTAGATTAAGCTCTTTCCAAACTCTGCTACAAACCACGCAGCCACCATAGCACTCCTTCTTTGCAACACCCTTTTTCCCCCCTTTTTTTTTTGTTTTTGTTATCCATATCCTTCTTAATAATTATGTCTGGTTTTCGTTTAAATGTTTTTCTTTTTAATTTTTCTTTTTTTAAGGCCTCGGGGTTGTCATTGTATTTTGCTCCTCTTGGTATCGTCGTCGTAGTATTGTAAAGTAGTTTAAGTAGTGTATAAAGTAATTTGTAACGTAAATTTTTGGATTGAATACATGTATATAAAAAAAAAAGTTTCTTTGTAGCCATTCACTTCAAAGAAATACTGAATTGAATTTTACCTCCACCAGTTTAAAGATTCGGAACCGGCTATTATTGGTCATTTCCTTTATTCTTGACAGACATGCAAGGTCCAGAGACGAATGGGAAAGTGCTGCTTTGCAAAATGCCAACACAAAGTGCAATGGAATGATGCCGATTTGGGGTCCGAAGGTACGTTTAAAATTTCTTGCAAATCAAATTGTAATGCTTTTAATCTTTCTTTAAGCTCTTAAACGCGTTGGGCCAAGATTTTTCTGCGTCCACATTATTTTGCCTCAATATGAGATGGTTCCAGCACCTTCAAAGATGTCCTGGTGCATTTGGGTGGAAGCGAAGAGTTTTGATTCCACTTGGAAGCGATAACTCATAACAATCATGTTCGAAGTGAGGCTAGAAGATCTGAGTACCAAAACCTTTTTACTCTAGTGCAAATTAGCATGGAGCTCAAATCGTTAAAAGGGCGGGTGTAAAATTCTATGACATTTTTCTTTGAATTAAAGTGCTTCAAGGAACTCTAGGTAAATTGCTGTAAATCTGCCGTGGCGAATTTTTGATATCTTGATTAGTTTCAAAATGGCGGCATTCGTTAATGTTGACGCTATGACGTCATCAAATTTCTAAATCCTTAACCAGAAGAGCTACAGATTTCAGCTTGCCACTACATTGTAGACCTTCATAAACTGTGGTGTTCTTGAAGATTGTATAATTTTCCTCAAGTAATTTAAGATTAACAATGATTTTAATTTTTTCAAAATTTTCTACGAATTTTTACGAAAATAATCGAAATGCCGCCATTTTTAAAATAATCCAGGCGTCAAAAAATTGTCACGGCAGATTTACAACAAACTACCCAAAATTCCTTTCAAGTCATTCAGCTCATAGTAAATGTGATGCAGGTTCACACCGAACTTTCTTAAAGCTTTCAAAGATTTGAGCCTAGGCTGTGCGAATTGAACTTTAACAAAATAAACATAGATCTTGGTTTGGCTCAATTCCAATGCTGAATAAAAGTCTAAACAAAAGCGTAGCAAACGTATGATATACTCTGTACAACACAATCAATTACAAACAACCAATACAAAATAGTACGTGTTTTGGTAACTGCCTTCAATTCTGTTTACCTATTTACAATAGAATACAACAGCTGGATAACTACAAGACTACCACTATGTTAAAATGCAAACAATTACAATAATGGCTATATTCTAGCCTTGAAATTATGGGATAAGAAGTGAAATGTTGACTGTTATTCAGGGCCATTTGTTTGCTGCTCTTACATCCAGAATTTGCTATGCTATTTCGCAGGTCATCTGCCGCGTGACTAAGGACTTGCCTCCAATTTGTAAAATTATAGGACAGTTAACAAGGGTACATTTTGTAATACAATTGCATCTGTTGCTTTGGTTCACACCTCAATTCAAAGTGATTAGCGAAGGTAGACAAAAGAAATCCTCTCAACCAGTAATTCAAAACAAACATAGCCGTAAAGTTTTCCTGAAATCAGAACGGCAAATGCTCGCTTGGTGCGGGCAAAGGGAGGTTTTTAGGGGAAGTTAAGTGCTTATAACGATAGAAGAACGGTAAATCTGAAGTTCTGTTTAGCGGATTTTGTTTATTTCATTCAGGAGCTGAGGAGTAACTGTTAACATTTGAGCGCTAAATATTCAAAAGTGGTAATGCCTTCTGCTTGGCTTCTAAATCACGTAAGCAAAATCCAATTTACCCTTCTTATTTCGTAAGAAGCACATAACGTCTCTTAAAATTCACCCTTCGCCCGCACCAAGCGAGAGTCTACCTTACTGGTTTCAGGGCAGCTTTGCGGCTATGTTTGTTCCGAATTACTGGGTGGGCGAATTTCCTATGTCTGCAGTACTTAATCGCTTGGAATTGAGGTGTGAACCAAAGCAACTGATGCTATTTTATTACATAATCTGCCCCTGTTAGGAGAATTGGTGTAAACCAGTTGTCACAAAATGGATCCCTTTTTTGATAGGAAAAGGAGCAATAAGGTAAGACATCGGGACCCTTTGACTGCAAAGCCAAATTTTTTAATCTTTAACTTCGTTGAACATATACCTAAACTTCTAAAGATCATCTTCAAACTTTCCGAATTGCTTAGAATGGAAAATAAGAATGATAACAGATAAAGCATTTCTTAGATTTTACAGTGAAACCCTGTACGTAAGGAACTCATTCTTTCGGTTTAGGCTGTACATTTTCTCACAAATCGATTGAATTTCGACAACAAGCTGCTGGGTTTCTCGTAAGCAACTTTTTTAAGAATAACAAGTTCAGCCTAGAAAAGCAAAAACTCCATGATTGATCATAAATGATGTTTCCGTATCATGCATTTGCATACAAAACACTCCAAACTGTATAAAAAAGGGCACACTGACTCTAATTTCGATCAGTATTGTAGGGAACTGAAAACTGTAACTCAGCTCTTAAGCCTAATGAATTGAATGCTAACTTGTTTCTGGCAAACTGCTTCTTATGTTCATTTTGTTTCATAAGTTTTTATTCTGAAATACAGTTAATCCCCGCATACAAGAACCTACTCTTTTACGAGAGAGGCTGGAATAGGTTCTTATTTCAAGGGCACGAATACTAATTCAAAGTATAGAGGTCCTTATTTGAAGGGTGCCTTGTGTAAGCCCTTTTAGAGCCTTACAAAAGATGTTCAGCCCCATTATTGTTTTGGAAGGGTTTTTATGGACCTAATAACTAATTGGGGAGAAGAATCAAACTTTAACAGCCATTGGGGCCAACATAAACTTCGTAACAACAATAAAAAATTAGCTTTGCTACCCTGCAATAAAAACCTATTTTTCATCAAACTGAAACAGGTTCTTAATTACAAGGTGCATAATTTACGAAAAACAGCCTCTGGGTTCTTATTTTGGTAGGTTGTTATGCGGGGATTTACTGTAAGAACTTTTTAGCAACTGGAAAAACTTCAGGCTCATTAGTTCCTCGTGTTTTGATATACGAATTTAAAAAAGACAGCCTGCAGTTTCTTATTAGTTAGTTCCTGGCATGGGAGTTTTTACTGTATGTCGAAAATGTGTTTTGAAAGCAAAGGGAAAGTTTTAGCTTAAGTATCTTCCATTGCTATTCGTCTGTCTCTGATCTCTGATGAGACACAATGCCATTAAGTTGTGATTTTCCCATGCCAAAGACTGTAAAATTGTGTAATCAAATTAAATGGGTGTTTTGCAGCTGAAACATTGTCTTCAATCCTGATCAACATGGGGTAGAACATGCCAAATTTATGCAATTTAGCTGCTAGCAAACATCACTTAAGTCTTAATGGGACTCTTGTTATACACAATTTTCTCGACTCTACCAAATCATACTCTAGAATCCCCAACTTTCCGTGATGTTTAATGCTTGAGAGCAAAAGGGTACAGATCTATAAAGCCCCAGTATGCCAGGTGGACCAAAAAGAACCTGACACATTTGAAATTTGTTATTCGGAGAATATTTGCGATGCAACCATGGGCAGTACGGACACTATTGTTGTGCTGTCTGAATTAACCATAAACAAAACCATGAAACAATAATGATTCAGTACTCACCAAGCCAAGCAATGTTCGTATTCCGTTACAACAACGTATTTTGGCTAGGCCCGAGCCTCAAATTCTGAATCCAAACGGAACTGCAACAACATCCCGCCTCCCAAACTTTAACGATCGCTGCGAGGGCATTTCTTTAGGGTACGTTTGGGAGGCGGAATGTTGGTGCAGTTCAGTTTGGATTCAGAATTTGAAGCTCGGGCCTAGCCAAAATACGTTGTTGTAACGGAATACGAACATTGCTTGGCTTGGTGAGTGGTAAGTTCAGACAACACAACAATAGTGTCCGAACTGCCCATAATGCAACTTGGAAATCAACTTTGAAACAAGTTGCACTTTTCAACCAGAATTCAGAACCATTTACCGAATTGATATAGACTGATGAGTAGGATGGAACAACAGCACAACAAATCGACCTCCATCAAATTAGCTAATAACACTCTAGGATCTGATAGGCTATAGAGTAAATACATAAATTTCATTCAATAAAGAATATAGCCTAGAGCTTGAATTTCTCTTCGTTTCGGGTTCGTGGAGGGTCATTGACTTGCTACAAGTCTCTCTCTATTCTCAGCATATATTTTAAGATGCAAAATGTGAGGGCGAGGGAAATGGAAGAGCGAGAGACTTGTTAGATTAGGAAATCGAAATCGAGACCGTAACACAAAGAAGTAGATAATTAGATTTAATTGCATTATGCAGCGACACGTGTCGCTCATTTGATTGGCTTTCTGCCTACATCAAAGGATTTGCCGGTGGACAGAATCTTGTCCACCGTCTGCCTGTGGACAAAAGAGTCTCGCTTTCAGTTTTTTAGTCCACAAGCCTCTCTCTCCGCCTTTCTTTTCTCCCTGTTTCTGCTCTATCTGTGATGACAAGAGAGAGACTTGTAGCAAGTCCAGGAGGGTCACTACTGATGAAGGGTCAAGCCCGAAACGTATAGAAATTCAAGCTCTAGGCTAGGTTCTTTACTGAATGAAATTTATGTATTCACTGGTTGTTATAGCCGTACGTACAAACAAACACTTTATATAGAATAAATAAGAGACTTTTTCTTCACTGCATTAATCAAATTTTTCAGATGTAGCTAAAGGAATGCATTGAATATTTATATAAATATATATGTGCTTTTCGATATTTTGCTATATTTCTATGCGCACAATAATTAAATTCTCTAGGATACAATTCAAATCTGCTAATAGGGCACAAGAAAACCCACAAGTCTTCCAATTTCACGCTGAATAGCCGATCAGATTGCCGTATTCTGATCACATGACTGAAAAATAAGGCTGTTTAAGACAACCTTTCGAGTACCTTCACGAAAGTATAATGGATATCATAGGTTTCAAATCTTTAGAATAATGGGTGTAAAATTCTATGACCTATTTCTTTGAACTAAATGGCTTCTAAGAAACTTGAACTATTTTACAGTAAATCTGCCGTTGGACTTCTCTGAAATCTTCAATATTTTCAGAAGTAAACTGTTTTTCTTCTTTTTTAAGAACTCAAGAAAATTTTGGAAAAAAACTTAAGACTATCGTAATTTCTAAACCGGTTGACAAAAGATCAAATAATTTTCAAGAAAACCATAGTTTATGAATGTCTACAATACGGTATCAAGCAAAACTCTTTCATTTTTCTGATTTGTGATTTAGAAATTTGGTGACGTCACAGCAAGAATGAGCTGAAATATAAAATAGGCTGTAATTTCGACAAATACTCAAGATTTCTGAAAAGTCTAACGGTAGAATCATAGAAAAGTGGCTGAAGTTTCTTTCAAGTGATTCAGTTTAAAGAAATAGGTCATTGAATTTTACACCGGTCTTTTTACACGGATTTAAAGATTTGGAAACTATGCTATAATGGATATTCTACTGATAAAGATATTACCCCACTCCATATTTATTTTTCTGTATTTGATTAAGAGCTCATCAGCGATCGGCGTTACATTGGATTTTATTCGTTCAAAAATTGACTTAAAGAGAACTAAACCAGTACCGAATTAGTAAAAAAGTTAAAATACTTAGCGGTCCGTGGAATAAAACGTACTGGGCTGATAACTCAAAACTGAAATGCTAATTTTTCAGTCAAAAGCTGATTTCGACATGAAAATTTTTTTTTGAAAACTGACTCATCTTGGAGACCCAGAAATTAGGAAAGTGCTGGTTAAAGGGTTAGTATGGGAACGAGAATTCCGCATTTCATTCTGGTCCATGATTTACATGATATTGAAATTTAAATTCAACACAATTGTCAGTTTAAGAATTAGAAGTAACTTTCAATGGCAAGTATAAATCATAGACCAAGATAGAACATTCCATTCTCGTTCCTGTACAAACAAGCCCTTGCCATCATTTTCCTAATTTCTGTCTTAAAGATGAGTGATTTTATCAAACAAAATTTTCACAACTAAATTAGCCTTTGACTGATAAGATTAACATTTCAGTTTTGAATATCGGCCGAGTACTATTCATTTCACAGCCTACCAAACGTCAGAACTTTTGTTTGTTTACTCACCCGGTATGGTGACATGGATATAAATAAAATCTAAGAGACTAACAGATTCAAATTTAATATATTCTATATTCTATAATTCTATGCGCACATATGCCTCTTACTGTCATCCTTCATCTGCCACATCACGTCGTGAGTCCAATGCGAAATTACAACTCGAAATCAGAGTTTGTATTTTAGCAATGTTGTTTATTTTCAGGATGCACTTGATCATCAGTTGCTGAGCACTTTTTATCCAAGCTTCGGTTCTTAGCATAATGTGCATCCCCGATCGCCCCCTTCATGCTGACTTGCAGGATTGTACGTATGCAAAGTTACAACTCGAAATGAGAGTTTGTATTTCAGCAACGTTGCTCTACAGCGTAGCATCTACTTGACTATTAAACAGTTTTTTCTCGAAACATTGGCTCTTAGCACGATATCTCTGCTACTGTATCTGTACATCTTCGATCCATATTTCATATCTAGTTATTTTAAGGATGGTTGCCCTTTCAGCATAAGGTAGTTTTCAAAGGATCCTCCTTGCACTTCCTTGCAGAATTGTTTGCATTCGAAATTACAACTCGAAATCGGAGTTTGTATTTTAGCAACGTTGCTCTACTTGTTGTCTCAAAAAAATTGTTCGACGTTTGACTAAATGCTAACAAATAGCGATATGCTGAATGGGAATTTGGTCAAGTAACCTTTTTCCTGAGATTTTAAATTTATTTTTGACACAAGAATCTTGCATATCCTCTACAAATTTATTGAGTTACAAACCTTTGAAGTTCTTTTTTGTGCGAAAGCTGAAACCAGAGGCCTCTGAAAGGCATTTTTGGTAGAATTCCCATGCGCTATTTTATCTGTTATTTCTCAATTGTTTCAGGGCGAATCAAATGGGATTTGGACAGGTTTCCGATAACCTAACTTTCAAGCATATGGATTCTTTGAGGGAAAAAATTCAGTTTCTCATCGATTATGTTTTGAACTACTGTTTTTGCATACATGCAGTGTCAAGCAAATTTTGACAATAATTGTAAGGATAAATTACTTTCGAAGTCATTTTGGGTTTGCTGTGATATCAATGAGAGATATGGCATTGTATAGCCTCCCTTTACCTCCATCTTCGAGCTTTTTTGCATTACAGGTAATAACTATGATCTGACGGTCTCTTGTTTCAGCTGCCGCTTAATTTTTATCTTTGAAAGCTCGCAACTCAATGAATTTTCAACCGATTTGCAAGATCCTGGTCTCATGAATTATTTCAAAATCTTAGGTACGGGGTATCTTCCCATGACCCTGTTCATGTTATCGTTATTTTTCAATATTCAATTAAACATCGAACAATTTTTTTGAGACACCTTGTACAGCGTAGGAATCACTGGATCATTAGCTATTGAACAGTTTTTTTTCCAAGCTGTTGTTCTCGACATAATATCTCAACGCCGGAAAAGGCACTTCCTCAGTTCATCCCCTCGCTTGCAGAATTGTTTCTATGCGACATTACAACTGGAAATCAGAGTTCAGTTAATTTGGCTTGATCAGTAAATGTTGCGCAATTCTTTCTCTGAGCTTCGACTCTTAGCGTAGTGTTTCAGCCGCTGTATGTGTGCATACACAATCCTCCCCTTTCTCACCTTCAGGATTGTTTGTCACAAAGTTTATTATTATTATTATCATTATTATTATCATCGATTTCTTCTTGCTTGGATTGCTGTATATGATTGCTAACAGTTGTTAGCTGATTGGTTCCAACAGGTAGTGGTCAATGCTTTGTATAGCAAGTCTCTTCATTGTAGGATCAACTGTATCATCAATTTTCGAGCACTTCTTTCTTCGAGGTTTGGTTCCCGTATACTTGATTTTTGCGAAGTTTGTTTGTAGTCAGTACTTTTGCATTGTCAAGTCTCGTGAACGTAGGATCCACTGAGCAGTTCATTCTCCGAGCTTTGGCTGTTTGTGTTGTATCTCAGCGTTTGTATATGTATATCTTTAGTCCTCTCCTTTTCGACTTGTAGAATTGATTGTCGCGATGTCTGTTAATAGTCAGTACTTTGCGTAGCAAGTCCCTAGTCTACAGTTAATGCAGCAACACTCATTACGAGAATGTGCTTCCATCTCCCTTACAGTGATTGCAAATCGTTTTTGGTAGTCTTCACTTAACTGTTTCTGCATCAGAAATTGCATCTCATCTCTCCTTCTCTGCTCAAAATCTTGTTCCGTGCGGTTGTAAAGCCCCAAGTCGCTTTTGTCTGGTAAGTCTTTAACTGCTGTTTCTTTGCTGGCCGCTTGAAGATGTTCGACGGTAAACGCGCGCCGTTGGTGTAGTAAGAAATTGTTCATTGTTGTGATTTCAAACTGTGGTGAGTTTGCCGTTGTAGACTGTCCCGCTGGCGGTGTTGCATTATTTATTGGGGCTCCATGCGGACATACTATTGGTGTAGTTCTTCTGGCCGCAACAACCGCGATGTTGTTTGTTCGTCGTTTTCCCTCTTTCCTAAACTTAGCGCGGCGATTTTGAAACCAAACCTACGGAAGGAACGCTAAAGTTAGTTAGAGATAAATAGCTAACTCAAGAACTGCATATGCATGTCTAGAATTGGCCTGTTGTTTTTGATGATTTCGACGTGTGCATGCGTATTGTTAAGCTAGAAGGACAAAGCCATGCGTAGGCTTTTTCTTTGTCCCATTCATAAATTACATCTCCATGTTCGTCAACTCACTTTAAAGGGGCTGGATCAAGTAATGTAAATAAACTTCTTTGGCAAAGACAATTTTGCAGTATTTTTGATAAGCCATATCACAGAGATTTTCCACTTCTTTTCTCAAAATAAAGGTGCTATTTTGAAAATGGACTCTTTGAGTTTTGTAGAGAAACAAACGAAACAATCATATGCTGTACGATTGCAGAGATAATGATGGATTTTCGGCAGTAACTTTATTGTAGATTCACCCCATCCTCCAAATCTGTGTAGAACACAATTGCCACATGCGGGTAACAATCTAGATTACAGCGATAACAGGTTTATTTACATTTACGTGATCCAGCCCCTTTAAATGATCAGGGAATAGTTCGCAAAACTACAAATGTGATTGTATGTCAGTTTATGAAAAGAAAGTAGAGAACTCCCTGTGTTGTAAACTCAGCGGTAATTTTTTGCCATTATTGCCTTGCGACCTGAAAGAGGCAAAAGATAGGCCCTATAGTCTTCTCAAATTAGATGTCACCTGCAAATGCCCACGGAACGGAATAACAACAATAAAAGTGTTTGCAAAGGAATTTTGCGTTATCGCAAATCTCATGTTCCATCTAATTTGAGACGGACTTTAAAATGAAGTATTGGGCTGGACAGATCGTTCTCTAGGGAAGAGTTTTGTCTTACGATAGAAATCCGGTTGATATTTATTAAGCATTTTTGCAGCCTTTGAAATACTCTCCAACAGTACTTGCTCCGGGACAGGCCTTCAAGAACCATTTAGCACGGAAGTCTTCCAAAACCTATCTGTTCAGAACAGGCTCAACGAGAACCTGTTGCAGTCATATTCTCTATATGGAGTCAAAACTCCTTTATGATTCTAGATTGAGTATATTATACTAGATTATAGTATACTAGATTGATACATTGAGTATTAAACCTATGGCAAAGAAAACATTGGTCAGACATGAACCATTGACATTTCTGGTGATATGATCCAAGCTGGGACATTTCCTCGATGCGAAAGGCGGTGGAAGTTTTAATGGTTCAAACCAACTATGACGTCATACATATTTAATGATTTCGTTTATTGATGGTTTGTTGCTGCCCTTAAATTTCTTTAAAACTCCATCAACAATAATCTGCTGAACGATGAATTACGTCATATTTGCCCTTGAGTGTTACATACTCGGCGCACATCCAATTTCGTAAACAGTAACGTGATTTCTCATTAACAACACTAGTTTCAATAATTATGCCTAATTATCATAATTTTGCACTCAACCACATAATTTGTGAGCTCAAGATCTGCCAAATTTTGTGTAAATGTATTTACTAGGCTTCTGCATGAAGCATTCCATCCTTTATGATACCGACATTGGTATTGTTAATTAGGCAGTAGATTTGCATGTGTCCAGGATTTTTCCTGCCGCAAATTTAATTGGAAAACTTTAACTGAAATTATTTAGATTTTGCCACATTTATTGGCTTTTGGTCAGGCAATCATATTGCATGAAAATGTAACGATTTCTAGCAATCGCATGTTCAAGCTTCATGTGGGCAAGTTGGCATTTACAACCTCTGAGTCCTGTGTCCAGTCCCGGGGGGGGGGGGGTACATGACTTGCGGATGGACGGGGGTCTGCCGCCCGGTTTTCAGAAAGGTACCCTCTTCTAATTACCGAAACTTGCGGTCATACCCACTTTTATCATGAAATTTGGCGGAAAACCACCCATTTTTTTCCTATTTGGCGCCAATTTCTCGATAACCCACCCTTGTTTAAGGAAAATCTGCCGAAAAAGGGACCCTTGTTTAGAGAATTTGGGGCCCAAAAACCCACCCATATGGGCGGCACATACCCGTACCCTCAACATCCGTACCCTCAACATGTTTTGTACCCCCCCCCCCGGGTGTCCAGTTTCAGTTACGAAATTTGGATTCTATTTTTGAACTGACAGCTGTATTGAATTTAAATGACAGTGGCCAGTAAATCATGGACCCGATCAGAACGTGTAATTCTCTATCAGCTTCTCCTCAATTTCTAAAAGATCAGTGATTTTACCAAACAAAATTTTTTCATATCTAAGATTGCCTCTGACTGATAGATTGTCATGTCAGTTTTGAATATTGGCAGCGTACCCTTTGTTCCAAAGTCCACCAAACGTGTCTTGTTTATTTTTTTGATCACCAGACACATCTTAGGAATATAATTTTGCTTTGTCCGATAAACTTTCTTAATGAATGATTGGCCATTTACCCCGGCAAACCCCTGCTCCAGCCCAGCACTGAGAAAAAAATTAATGCTTTTGCCCCAGTGGCCTGAGGAAAAAGAGCTCGTGAAATCAATGACCACGTAAAAACAGCCAATGGCATTAGAACAGAGCTGCTGTCATTGTACACTTTGCGAACTCTTCAGTTTTCTGCGAGTCGAAGAAAGGTATCTCTCGATACTGACTGAACCCTTTGTAGACCAGCTAGGAGGTCAATTTATTTGAAAATCGCAGTAAAAGATGGCGAACAGGAATCTTTACCATGATGATTTCATTATATTCGTTTGATCGGGGGATGCCCAGGTTTCTTGCGAAATGTCCATGATACAAGTCATGGCTAGGCCCGTTCTCGAAACATCTGGTTTCTGGTGGACTGTAAATTTTGACTCTGCAAGCTTGTATCTCTGGTGTTTGTTGGACGAATTTCACATTTAAGGTATGCGCATCTAAGTTGAAGAATGACAAATCTATCTCTCCACTCGGAGAGTAATAATGTATTATCCTTTTGTTCCTATTTCCAGTTAAAAGGGGGCTCTTGTTTAAAAAGCCAGGTATATGATATAAGGATGATTCCATTCCGTTTCTGGAAGCGTAGTGAAAGGAGTCGTAGTTGAAGCGGTAGAGCGAAACTACGATGTGTACTGAGTCTAGTTGAGGTTGGGGCTAAGCTGGTGGTGACATAATTGTATCAGTGTAGATGATACTTGCCTTGATAACATATTGTGGCAATCCAAGTTTCTCACTAAGCTGCTCCACTTTTTCAAGGGCTGGATATCGATGCTTTGCAAAGAGAGCCTCGAGTTCATTTCGCTGCCATGTTGTTATTGTTGTTCTTGCTCGTCGATGCATGCTCGCATCACAGTCATCTGCTTCATCGTCAGCCTTGGTCAAATCTTTCTCAGTGTGTATGTGCTGTTGAAACTGAGGCTGGTTCGGTGGATGAGGAGAGCTTCGTATATCTGCGGAGAAACAGTAGCACTATTTGAAGGTTCTGTGATGTAGTTGTGTAACCCTCTGACTTTACAGCCGGAACAGTGGGGCAGATAATGGGGGCTCAAGCCCAAGTGGCACCTACCACTTGAGCGTTAGCCGTCGGTTGTGGAGTGGAGTAGAGCGGAGATCTATGGATGAACAGTAGCGCTAACGAAAGTATTTTGGTCCAGTGGTGTAATACTCTCGCTTTGCAGCCAGAAGTGTCGGACGGACAAGGTTTAGGCCCAAGTAGAGCCTAATCACTTGAGCGTCATGACTGACGGTCTTGGAGTGGATTAGGTTCTGCGATCACAGCTTGTGGCTCTAACAGCCACTACTTCACCTTCAACTATCAGCTTTGCCACCATTTGTCCGTATAGCTAGGACAGGGCTCCAGGGTCCACTTTTAAAGATTTCGTTGAAGACATGAGACATTGAACATGAATTTAATAGCGTTCGAGGATAAGTGAAACAGAGTGTTTGAATCTGCAGCATACTTTTGGCTTCGCATTCATTAATTTTGAAGGTTACAATGTTGGACTGCAAAATAGTTTAAAGTTTTTTGGGTATTGCAGGGAGGACAGTCATTTCATGTGATTGTAGTGTTTGTTCCTACTTGAGTTTCTACTGTTGTTGTTGTTGTTGTTGTTGTTGTTGTTGTTGTTGTCATTGATTTTATAGTCAGAATTTTTGGTTCGTTGTCTTGATGGCTGCTTTCAGCCTTGAAATCTTCTTAGGCATAGTAACTTTACCTCACTGTCGTTGCGGCAAAATCTTGCTTAATAACCAAAGAATTTAGAATGATCAATAAATATTTCCTTCTCAATCTCTAAGCCAAAATTAATGGAAGGAGGCTACTAAATAAGGAAAATGTTATCTCTGGTATTTTTGCAGTATTATTTAACAAGGGCGCAGAGTTGTTCTTATTCAGCCCTTTCCAGGAAGTCACGAAACTCTCTTTTGTCCATCGTCAGTATTTTATCGAACTTTTCCTGTCACGTTTGACGCTTTTGTTTGATCAAATGTTTATCTGCTACTTTAATTTGTGTAATTTCCCATTTAATATCCTATTTACGGCATTCTTTTTGTGGCAAGTATCTTTGCTAAATATTGGTTTCTGTTATCGCCCCCCCCCCTCCCCATTTGGACAGATTTCAGGACACGACGAGGCTGACAAAGAAACTGCAAAGGTATCGGAGAACACGGATCATGTTGACCATGGCACGACACGAAGGACAAATTTCGAGCTTCAAAGTTTGCGAAATAGTGACTAAGAGGGCCTCGTCGTTAATAACAAATCGTTATATATGGAAATGTGTCAGGAGAATGTCTAATTCTGACTACACTTAAAGTGCAACAAGTGTCTGTAACTTAAAACATGCTGGAAACTTCGAAGTTGATGGATTTGTTCGAACTCTTCTGATAGCTGTTTCACACTCTCGGAACGTGAGAGTTTGTAGGTTTGGAATTAGATCCTATCCGTTCAGAATTTACAAAGGATTGTCTAAAAATGCCCCTTCGAGAAACCTTAAAAAACGCGCTAAAATCAATAGCAAGTTTCCCTAATACGCACATTTTGACCTTACAGCAATGATTTGAGCGCGCTTTAGCACATGCTATCCTCTCGGGAGAATGAAAATGTACCCCTCCCACTATGAATGATAACGAATACATGCGTCCTTGTACTTAGGTGGGCAAAGGAAACTTTGCTTATCGCTGACACTCGTTTTTGAAAGGGGCTTTCTGCAGAAAATCTCCCATATAACCGGGTAAATTACTGAATCTAATTGGACATTATCAAGATTAAAACAAGACAGTCTTTGATTTAATGCTTTGGTATTGAGGAGCAGCACTTTTTCAAGCGCCGGGCCTTTTTATTGACTCACCCGGTAGGAGGTAAGCAAAAGATACCTTATTCGCAGTTAGTTTCAGATTCCATCTGAGAAAGATTCCATCCACTTAGTTTGAGATTGTATTCAAGAAAGCCTTAGAAGCAGTTTTGGTGAATAGAATTTTGCGCTTGTTATCAGGCTAAAAGCTGGATACTTGAATACTTCGAGGCTTCTTGCCACAGTAATATCTAGCAAAAAGCGTTTTTCTTGATGTCTTGTTTTCAAAATCGTATAGTTGATACTACACCATAACTATTCTGTTCCCATCCACTGCTATTATACTTTGCTTACCTTTGATCGAGACAGGTTCACATGACTCATGCAAATTCCCATTCAACTTGTCTCCAATCCTCTGATCCTTTGTGACAGACGATGATGTTGTTCCATACAATATCTTTTCAATACTGAAATTCATATTGATCTTTCGCAATCTCCTTGTTGGTAACCTTTGCCACGCAATCCTGGCACCTCCCTCTCCGAACGTCCGACGCATCTGAGCGCTCTCAACAAAGGCTGGCTCCATTTATCAGCTTACTGTCGTAACAGCACCAACCATTTCAAGGAGTTTGGGGATCAGTGGTAATTCCTGTTTGTCGATTCGTCCTTTGCATTAAGTAATAGCTATTCAGTAGCAAAATGCCCGTAAATTATCTCTAAATTTCCCCTAGATTGTCTCTAAATTGTCTCTAAACTGTCCTTAAATGTTGGCATCATCAGATAAAGGTTTGTGGGCAAATTGCTGATAATCCTAACTGTGGGACATTGTAATCTATTAGCCGGCAAATGTCCACTATCTGTCCAGAGGTCTCGATGTAAAACTTGTTGAGACTAGAAGCTGGGTAAGTATGTTTTTTATGCATCGATAAGATCTTGGCAAAAGCACTCAGAAGACCTTTATGGTTAGGGGTACTTGTTACTTATTGCAGGACATTTGAAAACTTGGGGCCAATTCTCTAATTAACGAAATCACAAATTAGAATACTTTATGTACTGTAATTTCTTGAATTGAGTGAACTGTGAAACTTCTCACTTGCTGGCAGCATGATTCTTCCGAATTTTCAAAAACAAAATCATGAGCGATTTTCATAACGTACTGTGTGACATACTGTGTTTCTCTCGTTTGAGTTTTTTGAGACATTTACAAGGGATTTGGTACCGTAGGCTAAGTATTTTGCAATATTTATTTTTGATGTTCTACAGGGCTCTGGTATAGTGACTTTGCTCTTCAATATTGGTCAGTGACCTAAGTGAAACGGATTCCACTTAGATTTCATTTGTTTGCTCGTTCACTAAGTATCAGTTCCCTCAGTACTTCCTGTATATGCTCGTTTTTGTTAGTGAGGTCAATCCTAGGGTGAGGGCGAGGGTGGGGGTTAGGGTCAGAGTTGGAGTGAGGGTAAAGGGTGGGGATTGGATAAGGCAAGTATTTCTTTAAGACCTGTGAAGAAATTTACTGTGATGTCATAGCCAGTCTGATTGGTGTCATACAGTTAGCATGTTGCCCAGTGGGTGAATTCTGGTTGATTCAGCGTTGATATTTGGTTTGTAACGGCTTTACCAAAAAATTTAAACATTTGGCGGGCTATGAAATAAAGAAGTATGTGGCCAAGCATAGGTTTCAAATCTTGAAATCTGCGAAAAAAGGCGGGTGTAAAATTCAATGACCTATTTCTTTAAACTGAGTGACTTGAAGGAAACTTTGGCCATTTTTCTATGATTCTACCGTTGGACTTTTCAGAAATCTTGACTATTTGCCGAAATTATAGCCTAATTTACATTTCAGCTCATTTTATGATGTGACGTCATCAAATTTCCAAATCGCAAACCAGAAGAGTGAAAGAGTTTTGCTTGATATCATATTGTAGGCATCCATAAACTATGGTTTTCTTGAAAATTATTTGATCTTTTGTCAACAGGTTTAGAAATTACGATAGTTTTAAGTTTTTTTCGAAAATTTTGTTGAATTCTTAAAAAAGAAGCAAAACACTGTAATTCTGAAAATACTAAAGATTTTAGAAAAGTCCAACGGCAGATTTACTGTAAAATAGCTCAAATTTCTTTGAAGCCGCTCAGTTCAAAGAAATAGGTCATAGAATTTTACACCCAGCATTTTAAAGATTTGAAACCTATGCTATGTGGCCAACAAGAACAGATTTTGTAATACAATAGCAACGGTTGCTTTAATGGACAACTCAACTTAAAGCGATTAGCGACTGCAGACAAAGGAAATTCTCTCAACCGTTAAATCAAAACAAACACGGCCGCGAGAGTTGCCTCGAAAGCAGTAGGGCATGCTCTCGCTTTGTGCAAGCGAAAGGTGGTTTTAAGAGAAGTTATGTGCTTGTAACCATTGAAGAAGGGTAGATCTAATGTTCTGTTTCGCTGGTTTCGTTTATTTGATTCAGGAGCTGTGTGGTAATTGTTTCATTTAAGCCCTAAATACCCGAGAATTATAATGCCTACTGCTCGGCTTCTGAATCAAATAAACAAAATTCGCGAGTCAGAACGTTAGGTTTACCCTTCTTCTTTCGTTACAAGCACATAACTTCTCTTAAAAACCACCTTTCGCTTGCACAAAGCGAGCGCTTGCCCTACTGCTGTCCGGGCAACTTTTGCGGCCATGTTTGTTTTGATTTACTGGTTGAAGGAATTTCCTTTGTCTGTAGTCGCTAATCGCATTGAATTGAGATGTCAGTTACAGGAACTTTCGCTATTGTATTACAAAATCTGTCCTTGTTTTCGTGGCAGATATTCAACTCTGAAATCTTTATCTATCAATCAAATGCTAACTTACAAGTAAATCATGGGCCAAATGGAACTTGGAAATATTTTCCCATAGAGACCTCTTACAAGCTTTTTCCTAATTCATGGGTCTGAAAGATGAGTAATTTTACCAAATAGAATTTTTATATCTAAATTAGCCTCCGATTGATAAATTAAGATTTAAGTTTTGAATATCGGCCTCGCAATCTTTGTTCCAGAGCCCGCCAAACATTTAAGCTTGTTTTGATTCACCCGTTATAGGTTTCAACGTTTATCAATTTCATATCAACTTTCCATCAACATAGATATTCTGACACAATGTTAGCATCGGACATCTACTATTCATTTGATGTTGGAACAACTTTTAACGTTTGCATTTCAAAATTGGCAAAAATAATTCATTCGTTCATTCATTCAAACGGTTATCAAAGGTATCATCAACATTTCAAAAATAACAAGTTTGTACAACAGGATGAAACTTTTGTTGTTTCGTTGAGAACGCTCTAAAACTTCATGAAGACAACGTCAAAAATATATCATCATTGACGTTCTGGTATAGAAGCGAGAAAATGTTTTGAAATTGAGAACTGAAACTACGAATTGTCCCCAGTTAAATTTTTAACTTTTTCAACAAATCTACAACTTGTCTTTTTGAGATATGACGAACCACTTTAAGAACAGTTCAGATCTACCCTTCATGTCAGATCTAATCTAATCTAATCTAATATAATCTAATATAAGCTAATCTAATCTAATCTAATCTAATCTAATCTAAATAATACAGTACAGTCCCCATTGTGGATATTTCGTACTAGCAGTTAGTAGGTTATCAAATTCATTGACTTTGCCTTGATAACTTTGCAAGTTCGTTTTTGCTACGCCAAAGGCTTACGCCAAAGGCTTACGCCAAAGGCTTACGCCAAAGGCTTACGCCACGCCAGTTCGCTGAAGACAACACCTGAGGGGCCTTTCACTCCCTAAATATCTCGTATACACCTTTGGCAAAAGTCCTTTTGCTTTCAAGAGAAAGCCGTAAAAAATCCGTAAAACTCTTCTTTTTTACTGAAAAAATCTCGGACTCTTTTCCGAATGAGTGAAATGTCCATCGGTTGCAACATTGAACAGAATTAAAAACGAAATTTGTTTGACTTCGATAACAGTTCAGATCTATCCTTCATGTCAGATCTAATCTAACCTAATCTAATCTAATCTAATCTAATCTAATCTTATCTAATCTAATCTAATCTAAATAATAAAGTACTGTCCCCATTGTGGGTATTTCGTACTAGCAGTTAGTAGGTTCTCAAATTCATTGACTTTGCCTTGCTAACTTTGCAAGTTCGTTTTTGCTACGCCAAAGGCTTACGCCACGCCAGTTCGCTGAAGACAACACCTGAGGGGCCTTTCACTCCCTAAATATCTCGTATACACCTTTGGCAAAAGTCCTTTTGTTTTCAAGAGAAAGCCGTAAAAAATCCGTAAAACCCTTCTTTTGTACTGACAAAATCTCGGACTCTTTTCCAAATGAATGAAATGTCCGTCGGTTGCAACATTGAACAGAATTAAAAACGAAATTTGTTTGACTTCCATCAAACTTTATCCAGCATCTCCAAAACAAATGTTATATGACCAAACATGTGACCAAACAAGCCCGACTTTTCTTCGGGACCACGAGGTTTTAAAACGTTTATTGGTGAAATGCACGTCTGCTCGAACCTGCTTACACGGGGCTTACACGTTTTTTACAAGAAACTGGTTTATAGGAAGCTAGTACTAAGGTGGCCGAAATTTTAAGAAACTCTCGTACTATCGCGTGACCCAAAAAACTTCACGAGCTGGATCATAGCTGGCTCTCTGAAATCAAAAGCTATTGCCACAAGCTTTGTATCAAAATTTAGTTGAAAGGCTTAGCTATCTTCTGAGATGCTGCATGCTCTCGGGGGGGGGGGTACCTTAGTACTGTTCGTGGTATGGGGACATGCCATTTTTTAGGGGTACTTTTTCTAAACCATTACTGAATTATGGGTATCATTTTCACAATTTTTTGACATTTCACGGAATAATGGGTGTCCTTTTCAGGGGATTTTTCATAATTTCCGGAATTATGGCCCAGATATTTATTCAATTTGTGGAATTATGGCCCTAAAATCCACCAGAATTTACGGAGTTATGGGTACCAATTTTTCGGGCAAAATGGCACGTCCCCGTCACATAATAGGTTGAGTTACCCCCCCCCCAAGCATTGATTACCATCCGAAAAACCAGATTCAAAGAAAATTTCAAATCCAGGATTCCTCATTTTGAGTCAAATAATCACCATCATTTTCCAGTCAACATTTTGTGAGAACTCGACATTGCGATGGATTAGAAGTCGTCTGGGGAAATTTTTTGCTTGCAAAATGATTGGCCTCTGTTCCTCATTCAAATTTATGCTCCAAAGCAAATTTTGAATTCAGCTTTTTTCGCGCTTTCCAAAAAGTGAATTGGAAAGCGAGGGAATGATCCGAGCAATGAATGAATTTCCATATTTTCGGATAGTACATGTCTCTTAAACTGAACAAGCAACATTTCAAAAGATAGTTCAAAACTGAACAAGCATCATTCAAACTACAACACGAGACACTGCAAGGACATCCAAATTCCAAGATATAACCTTGAATATGTGAAAAAAGGCTTTCATTATTCAGCTCTTACTGCATGGCACAGCATCCCCATCAGTATAAGAGAACTGCCAACCTTCCCGCAGTTCAAAAGAAATTTAAAAACTCATCTAAAGAGCGGAATTAACATGAAACACGACTCCCTGGAAGAGCAGCAAATAGACCCTAACAGTTCTCAAACTTATACATTATGTTATAGATTGCAATTTTAATTTTTTATAACTCTTTCTTTTTATGCTGAAGGGATTTTGTGTCAAAATAATTTAATATGAATATAATTTGAATATAGTGGAGCCTTTCAGCTACATGCTCGTACATGCTGATACCTTGTTTGCCTTCATAACATTTGCTTTCAAGAAATTATGTGCGATCTAGCTCGTGGTATGTCTCAGAAGTATTAAGAAACTTTTAAAAGTTAAAAGCATGGATATTATAGCAAATATATCGTTGAACCTTCATTCTTGAGAAATATTAACTAACCATCTGTGTTTTCAATATAACAGAACACTGTTAACACATTTGCCGCAGTGTTAGCGACCGAGGGGCATTTCACTCCTTCGAAAAAGCGTACGAGATTTTTTCTGAACAAAAGGATTTTTACGGATTTTTGATGGATTTTTCTTGCAAACAATAGGATTTTTGCCAAAGGCGTACGAGATTTTTTGGATTTTTTGGAGTGAAATGCCCCTCGTTAGTGACCACATTGATAATCCTGCATTCAAAAATAAGAAACTAATTAAGAAACTTTTGGCACTAAAATGGACAAAATATCATGTTAAATTAAGTGGCCTGATCCTAGTTCCCAACAGTACCTTTGAGCGTCATGACAAGGGGTCGCGGACTCGATTAGCGCTTAGCTATTTCTTCGATCCCAGCGCTTGGCGCTGAAAATCGCAACTTCACCTTCACCTAGTTTATTATAGAAAAACATGTATGAGAAACTAAACTCTCAGATCGCCGAAAATGAAAGAAACTCCATGTGAAAATCATTCAATTTTGACAAAGGAATTCCGTAACTAGTTTATGTCACTTTTTTCCTGTATTATCATATTGCTCGGAATTTACTTTTGAGTCATGTCTAAGGACTAGAAAAGAATCAGAAAAACATTGTTTGAAATGTTAACGACGGCACAGGTAGTGGACATAAATATTTTACTGGCCCAAATTCTTAGATTCTTTCAAAAGAACACGTGTGTTTGACCTGTTTGACCGGAGGGCTTAAGGTGTTTGAAAGATACATTGTTTTTGAAATCGTACCTTGAAACTGGTCGCATCCAGCTCCTCCTGGTAATCCTTCACTTCTTCGGTATATTGTACTGTGGCGTTGGGTGTCATCGTTGAGCTCTTTCGCCGTTGTTGTGTCCCTCAGTATCTCATCGATGCTGAAATTCAGTGCTTTTCCTTTCATCCGAGCCCCTATGGATTTCTGTTCCATCCTCCACGCTTGCTGAGAAGATCAGTGTCCCCATACGCAGTATCCATGATTTTGAGACATAACACGTCGGCAAGATGAAACCATGAAACATCCAATCAGATTATGCCTCGAATGTCGTGGGTTCTTTTCAGGCATCTCTGTGCATATCATTGGCGTCGGTTTACATTGAGTTGAACGAGAAGCGAATCCGTTATTGTCGAAAAATCAATGTAAATAATTGCCAGTAAATAACCCAATCCTGATTAAGAAAAAATTGTTAAATTTTATATTATCCCAGAACAATGAAAGTTTAGAGGTGTGAAAATTCCGCTTATCGATTTCTGAACAAGAAACATGTACAGTTAATATGAAACTAGGAGAGATATGTGTACTAATTAACTTTAATAAGTATTAAAATCATTATTGTATCATTTTCAAATCGGTGAAGCTTGTCAAGAGGATAAAGACTTTCGTTCGTGTTTGGTCAGAGTCGGCTGTGGTTTTTTTTATTTTCCCTTGATAAATGAATTAAGTTGTACCTTGAAGGAATACATTCAACCTCAATCCTTCAATTATTTTGCCAAGCGGATTCATTTTGGCATTATGAGTTGCATTTAGCTCGAAATCGGTGCGTGAGAAAAACCTAAAGCTGTCAAATTGAATTTTTGTTCCACAGTATTGATGCTTTTACTTTTACAGGTTGCCCCAAAAAAATTGTGCCCCGCTTGAGTCGCTGCTGTGGAGGAGCTGAGAGTTTAATACCTTGCTTGAGTCAGTCCCGAGTCAATCTGACAAGTGGTTGCTGATTTATGAAAAAAGGCAGGATAATTGGTTGTTTTAAAAGCAGCACCACTGTAGACGATTGCGCTAAAGATGGCGGCAAGAAATTAATACCAAGATGCATTGCGTTCTTTAATCGAATTCCTATAGAATCGTTAAGGATTTGTAATTAGAACGCAATGCATCTTGGTAAACATTCCTTGCTGCCATCTTCAGCGAAATCGACCATTGTTCTCCAGCAGTGCCAAAATTGATAAATTTCAAAGATGCGTTTTTGCGTTGTATTTAAGTTTTTTCAAATAGTTTTCTTTACTTTGTAAGGTGATGCTGTTAACCCTCTTATAAATCATCAATGTTGAAAAATGTAAATATAACGTTAGAACCATTTATTTTGCAAACATTTCTAGATTTTGACATGACTCGATCTCCATGGAGAACAATAGAATACTCTTTTCTTCAGCGCAATCGACCATTGTTCTCCAGCAGTGCTAAAATTCATAAATTTCAAAGATGCTTTTTTGCGTTGTATTTAAGTTTTCAAATAGTCTTCTTTACTTTGTAAGGCGATACTGTGAACCCTGTTACAAATCATCAATGTTGAAAAATGTGAATATAACGTTAGAACCATTTATTTCAAACATTTCTAGATTTTGACATGACTGGATCTCCATGGAGAACAATAGCATAGAGCTCAAATCTTTAAAAAGACAGGTGTAAAAAATTCTTTTACGTTTTTCTTTGAATCAAAGTGCTAGAAAGGAACTTTGGGCAATTTGCTGTAAATCTGCCGTGGCAATTTTTTGATATCGTGATTAGCTTTAAAATGGCGGCATTTATTGATTTCGAGGTTGTGACGTCATCAACTTTCTAAATCCCTAACCAGAAGAGCTACAAATTTCTGCTTGCAATCATGTTGTAGAACTTCATAAACAATGGTTTTCTTCAAGATTGTGTCAATTTTCTTCAAGTAATTTAAGGATTACGATGATTTTAATTTTCTCAAAATTTTTGATGGATTTTTACAAAAGAAACGAAGAGCAAGAATTGCGACGATAATCATGTTAGTGTATTTCATTCCAAGTGACAAATCCATTAAATATATTTCAACAAATCCATGTTAGACAAATCCATGTTAGACAAATCATGTTAGACAAATTCATGTGAAAATTAGAAAAGACTAGGCCATAATTGTTGTTGACGTTTCGAAGCAAACTTGCTTCATCATCAGAATACCAAGTTTCCAAAAGCACGAGATAATCAAAGATAATCAAAATTTACAAAAGATAATCAAAATGCCGCCATTTTGAAAATAATCAAGATATTAAGGAAGTGCCACGGCAGAACTACAGCAAATTACCTAAAGTTTCTTTGAAGTCATTCAATTCATGGAAAAATTTGATACAATTTCACACCCACCTTTTTTTTAAAACTTGAAAGATTTGAGCTCCATGCTGAGAACAATAGAATGCTCTTTCTGGAGCAGCGCTACCGCACATTTTGCCTTTCCACTATCATAAGTCAGCAACGACTTGTCAGATTGTCTCATGAAAGGTCTCAAACTCTAGGTTGAAGCCTGGCCTATGCAAGGATGGTGTAAAAACGGAGACAGTTGAAGCTACAGCTCCTCCACAGCAGCCACACAAACGAGGCACATTGTTTCTGGGACACCCTGTAGCGTTAATTGTCATAGCATGCGATCATAACCTGATCAAATCACATGGTCACCGTGATATCACTAACGAGAACAGACAACCTTGTCCCCAGGGTCTTTTTCGTCGTATTGGGACGTCTTAATGTGACATGGGGTGCCACACGCCTATCTTCGGATGCAATCAGGTTGTTGATTTCTGCACCTTCGCACCTGCTGTAACACAGGTTCGAACATAGTCACAAGTTCGAAATCTTTGAAAAAAAGTTGGTGTAAATTACCGGGTGAGTCAACAAACAAGTTTACACGTTCGGTGGGCTGTGGAATAAAAAGGATGTGGCTGATATTCAAAGATAAAATGTGAATCCATCAGTCAAAGGTAAACTTAGCTGAGAAAGTTCTACCGAATTCTGAAAACGGTAGACTTAAACACAAAATTCTTCAAAATCGGCAGTCTTCAGGGTGATCCAGACGAAAACAATGTTTCCAGTTGGAAAACACGATTGCGAGTCTGGTGCTTGGCAATGAAGATTAAAGTCACCGATTGCCGTAGCAACGCAAGCAAATTCGTCTCGTTTTCAGAATTTCGCAAATGAAAACGAGAATCTTTCCAAAGTCTGGCAAACCTTTCGGAGCAGAATGCTCAGCAGGCCTTCCATACTTGCCAAACCTACCGTTTTTGGAATTTGGGAGTCAATCAAACACGAATTCCTAGTCTGCCAAGTCTACCGTTTTCAGAATTGGTACAAGTCAAGCACACTCGAAGATTCAAAAATTAGAAAAATGTCTACAAGAGGGTGGTATGTGAACGAGAATTCCATGTTTCATTCTGGTCCATGATTTAAACTGATCATTGTATTTGATTTAAATTTCAATGCCAAATAAATCATTTCATTTGGAAGGTTACTCATCAACGTTGATTTATAAAGAGACCCTCTGGACTAGATCATGGACCTTAATGGAACGTAGAATTCTCGGTATTTTTCTAATTTTTGAGCTAAATGATGAGTGATTGTTACCAAACAACATTTTCACATAATTTGGCCTTTGATTGATATTTCATTTTTGAACATCGGTTACATACTTTTTATTCCACTGCTCGCCAAACGCGTAAACTGTTTTGACTTTCTTTGAGTTGAATGGACCTTTCCGCAATGTGGAGAAAGGGAATGAGGAGAGCGTGGCCCATTCTGGCAGCCTTGGCAGCAATAGGAAAATAGGGGGATCCCCATCTCCCAGCAAACTCGAATTGTTTTCGATTTATTTGCACCTTTCAAGAGTTGCATGGTACTTATTTGGTATGGTAAGTGTTTTCTCTTGATTATTTAGGCATCTTGCCATTTGTGAGTGCATTTTGAGCCACTTTATTGCAATGTTCACTCAAAAACTGAAGTTAGGCCTGTCGATCAGTTTGGCCTAAACTGATCCGCTTCAAAGTTGAGGTCCAATACCTGCAATAAAGTACATTAATTTCCAAAATTTTCAGACGTTTAATTTTCGGACATTTAATTTTCGGACAAAAATTTTCGGACAAAATTATTATCGATTTCGGACAATTTCAGACAAAATTTCGGACACTTTCAAACAGGTGAATAAAACTTCGGACGTACACGATTTGATAATGAGTAGGCAAATCATACACCAGATGTAGCAAAATTTCTTCACTCTATGTCTCAAAAACGGAAACCAGCATAGTAATCAAGTGTAAAATACAAGCATTATAAGGATAATCATGAATTAAAGTTGGGGCAAAAAGACTTGTCCCTCATGTAACAACAATAACATCAACAATATTGAGAGTAACAAAACAACTATAATAGAGGTCAAGTATACGTCTTTTATTAGGAACTTAGAATTTGAGCCAGTGCTGAGAGTTTCCTAAATGATCAGAATTTCAGCACTCCAGGATTTCAAATCAGTTTCATAAGATCCGTCACAATCTTCAAGTTCACTAAAAATTATTATGTTTTTCTTTCATTGAGCCATTGCCTGTCCTTCATTGAGATTTCCAAGGTTCCTCCATTAGAACAATAGTAACCTTATAACAGAATTTCATTTCTTATCCAAAGAAATTTTGTGTCATTGTGATTTGCCAGACAATTAAATTTTCGGACCACTAAAAACTTCAGACACTTAACTTTTTGGACAATTAAATTTTCGGACCACTAAAAAATTCGGACACTTAAATTTTCGGACAATTATTTTTTCGGACTACTCATTTGTCCGAAAATTAAAACGTCCGAAAATTTTGGAAATTAATGTAGGTGATAATGCACTCACCAGTGTGTGAAAGCATATGACCAAATGGCTAAATAATTCAGACAGAACTCTTTACCAGTCTAAACAAGTATCGTGTGACTCTTGAAAGGTGCAAATAAATCGAAAATAACTTAAGTTAGCAGGGAGATAGAGGCGAGCCGCAAGGAGGGGATTCCCTTTATTTCCTACTGTTGCTAAGGCTGTCAGAATTGGCCACTCTCTCCTCAGTCTCTTTCTCCAAATTGCGAAAAGGTCTATGGCTTCAAAGAAACTTTAGCTGCTTCGCTATAATTCCACCGTTGGAATGATATTGTGAGAATTTTAATTATTTAAGAATTGAAGAAAAACTTAGAAAGAAACTTAAGACCATCGTAATTTCGAAACTATTTGGTGATAACATTGCATAATTGTCAAGAAACCATAGCTCATGAATATCTATAATATTACATTAAGCAAACGTTTCACCCCATTTCATGTGTCACTCTTCTGTTTTGCGACTTAGAGCTTTGATAAAGTACGCTGTTCCTTTGAAAAATAATCAAGAATTTTAGAGAGCCCAACAGTAGGATTATAGAAAAGAAGGTAAAGTTCCTTCCGAGCCATTCAATCAAAAGAAATAGGTCAAAATAATTATACGCCCTGTATCCTGTAAAGTTGTTGTAACACAATGCATGCCTTGTTTCGTTTTTTGGTAGAGAAACAGTCAGTTTGTTATGGTTTAGGAGTACACATGTGGATCAGGAGCATTAAAACTATTAGCCTCGTGGCGAAAGCGGCATAAAATTCTACCGTTAGAATCTGGTTAGAATCTTGAAATTTTACCGGCATCGTGTAGACAGGGTCTAAGATCGTTCGTAATTATGGAACGGAAAGTCCAATTTTGACCCAATGAATTTTCGTGTATAAGTTAGCCTATTTCCTTTCAATGAATTTTTAAAGGAAAATATTTGCAAAGTAAATTGCATAAACAAATATTTGCAAACGCCCCACGTTCCTTCTGACACATTTGGTATAAGCTGCACAACGAAATTAGTTCTCCTCATTTTTATTTGTTTAGTTTTCAAAATCTTGTTTTTTATTTTAGGTCTCCGAGTCTGCATTTGCCACTTGTCTCGCCAGGTATATTTAAAGAACTATTTCAAAGCTTCCTATTGCCTTAAAAGAGTTTGCAGTTGATTATATTGCTACCATACCGGGCCTGGGGGGGGGGAATGACTTGCGGATGGACTGGGGTCTGCCGCCCTGTTTTCAGAAAGCTACACTCTTCTAATCAGGGAGCGCCAATTACCGACAGTTGCCGTTATACCCACTTTTATGATTAATTTTGGCGGAAAACTACCCATTTTCGACAATTTTTTGCCAATTTCTGGAAAACCCACCCATGTTTATGGAGAATCTGCCGAAAAAGGGACCCTCGTTTAGAGAATTTTGGGCTCAAAAACCCAGCCATATGGGCGGCACATACCCGTACCCTCAACATGTTATGTCATCCCCCCCCCCGGGATACCGGGTGAGTCAAAAGAAAAGTTTACGCGTTTGGCGGGCTATGGAGTAAAAAGTGTGTGACCGATATTCAAAATTGAAATGTTATTGTATCTGTCAAAGCCAAACTTAGATCATAAATTTTGTTTTGTAAAATCGCACGTCTTTAAGAGCCAACAATTTAGAAAAATGCCTATAATAAATCGTGGACCAGAATGGAATGTGGAATCCTCCTTTCTAAACATGCTCCTTACCAACATTTTCCTAATTCCTGGGTCTAACTGATGATTGATTTTACCAAACAAAATTTTCTCATCTAAGTTAGCCTTTGACTGATAGATTAGCTCTCAGTTTTAAATATTAGCCTCTTTCTTTTCATTTCACAGCCCACCAAACGCGTTAAATTTTTCTTGACCCACCCGGTATATACAAATATTAGTGTCTGGATATCCAGAGCGCAATCACTTGTTTTTGCTCACCCGATAGTAAACGAAAGAGCATAGGTTCCAAACTTTAAGTCGGCGTAAAATGGTGGGTGTAAAATTTCAAGTAAAATTCTATGACATATTTCTTGTAACTGACTAGTGTAAAAGGAACTTTATCTACCCATCCAAAATTCTACCCATCCAAAATTCTTTTTTTTTTATCAATCTAAAATTTTAAAAACAACAATTCAATACAACTACTGTGACATTTGTAGCGAGGAAAGACACAAGGTCACCGGGTCCTCACTACAAATGCCACTTACAATTTTCAACAAAATATTAACGGTAGCTTAAGGTGGTCGCAGGAGAAAAAAACTTTCGGAATTTAAAGATTATCAAATAAGTTAGAGCTTTTCTCCTGCAACCACCTTATTAATAGTAGAAAAGGAAACAACAAAAAAAAACAACAAAAAAAACAAATAAACAAAACAAAAACAAGAACAAAAGCTAAATCGAAACTGAAGTACCCCAAAAACCCGCACAAACAGCCCACCCCCCACCAAACCACAAGCACGAGAGCACCGGCAGGGAGAATGGAATCCAAAATTCAATCTGTACATTCAAAATTCTACCGATCGAAATCAAAATTTTGACTTTTTTTAAATTACAGTGTATTCAATATTTCAGTTAATTTGAAGGTGTGGCGTCGTCAGATTTGTAAATTACAGTAGTGTCCCGCATATAAGAAACAACATTTTCAATTTGAGGTTTGATATGTTTCTTATAAAATGAGATATAAATTTCCAACCAGGGTGAAGTTTCTTAAGTTTCTTATTAGAAAAATTATGTACTATCAATGAACGACCCAGACACAAGCTGCATGATTGTTATATATAACACTATTTTGATTTGTATTTGTTAATTTTCACTGCCGAGAAGGAAGGTGCTTTTGCTTCATTTGCGTGCAAACTAATTGTTTTCATTTGACTAGGAACAGTCTGATTCAACTGCAAAGCTGAATTTGTCACGTTTTTCAAATTTCTAATACATAGATAGTTTTTGAATGAGAAAAGAGCCTTTTTTTCAGACCTGGACTAGTTTCTTATAAGAGGGTGTATTATTTTGAAAATCAAGGTCTGGTGTTTCTTAAATTAATGTTTCTTATATGCGGTACACTACTGTATAAACCACAAATGTGAGAGACTTTTGCTTGATACTATATTGCAGACATCCAAATATTATGGTTTCATAGTTTGTCTTCGGCTGCTTCTTACACACCTTGCAAATCAAAGAAGCTCTCTAATGACTAACTTTCATTTCTCCTAGACACAACAACTATTTGCAAGAATGCACTGGCTTTCGTGAGCCAACTTTCCATTCCACTGTCCATGATCTCAAGTTGCTGTTGTTGCGATTTGCGCAGGAGAAGTCTTTCAGTGATGAAGCAGGCGGAGGCGGAAGAATCAGCAACATCTATCTGTTTCCGTATACAGCACATGTTGCTGTGTATGTCCTCAACACGTAAGTTGATGCCGTATATTCTCTTAGACTGTTAGATTGAATGTTTACGAATGGATTAACCGAAAGGATGTTGCTGCTTGATTTTGCACAAGAAATGCGAATCAGTTCCTTTGATTCTGACGACAATATAAAGAGAGAGTCAACGTTAGAAGACCAGCGTGGAATTACCATGTCGCTATTGAATTGAATATGCTATTGAATATGTCGCTGTTGAATTGTTGTTGAATTTCTATGTCGGCCTAGATATATTTTAGCGTTGCCGTAAGAACTTTAGTATTTGAGTCGATGAATGTTCAAGGCTAGAGAGAATGATTTTTAGCAGATCCTCATTTGATACATTTATTAAGCCATGAGGCCATAATATCGTAGTTGTACTGAACCGAAATGCAGATTTGCCGTCCAATTCTCCGTTAATGTCTCCAATGTTGCTGCTGGTTAGTACAGTATAGCTTCCTTTAGGAGAGGGGGTAGCTCGTTCAGTGCAATTTTAAAATGCCTCAAAGTTTACGGAACAACGTTTGTTTCATTACAACAGCATCTAAGTGAAAATTGAACTTTGTAAACTGGACTGAAGAAGAGAAATACATTCATTCATTCATTCATTCGTTCGTTCATTCTTTCATTCGTTCATTCGTTCATTCATGTCATTTTAAAAGATTGCCACAAAGAATAGCATCATCTCCATTTGATCACGAAAAATAATAGAAAGGGTGAAAGGGCTAAAGGGTAACCAAATGATTTATGATACTGTAGTGCTAGATATCTGCTACATTCCATGAGCTTTGTAATATGTGTCAAACCTTTCATATAAAGAGAATTCTTCACAATCCTTACAGAGTTTCTTATCAACTAATTCTTTTTGAACCGAACCGGCTATGCTGGACACTCTGGTGGACAGAGGTGATACTCTTGATCCTTTTGTTGCTAGCTAACTTGGAGCAAGGACAGTCTCGTTGCCAATGCTACCGGCATCTGAAAGTTTGGAAAGACCAAATATCATGGAGTTGACGAAGCTAGAAAATTGAGAAACCCGCCAACATTGGTCTAGATGAGCGTTCTTTTTACTTGTACAATTCTTTTTAGTGCAGGATGATGCTGGGTTTCCCGCAGTACAGAAGATCGTAGTTTACCTCAAGTTTAAAGCATTACATTGCAGATTGAAAATTCAGAGCATTTTAATTGATTAAAGATAAGCATCTCCATTATTTGATTATGCCAAATGTCCCAATAATTTAATTTCAAATTTGATGATAATGTTGGAACTCATAGGCCAATTAGGTCATGATATTGGCTACGTCATTTGTAGCTGAAGTAACACCGCTGACATCGCTTCGTGCCAGCAGTGCAAATTGATTATTAGTGGCACAGCTTTACATCATTTTGCTGCTCATTAAAAACAAATTCATTGACCTGAAATTACGTAGACAGGTGATGGTGTTTTTCATCCTGTCATTCAGGAGCCTGTTCCCAACGCCAAAAACTTGCTAAAGATCCTATACATTAGCAAATTGGAATTGTTTGCTTACATCCGACAAACAAAATTTGGTTAAATGCCTTTTACTTCTGTGTTGTTTTGTGCTGGTTGAGAGTTAAAAATTTGAGTGAATGAATGAATTAATGAATGAATGAATGAATGAATGAATGAATGAATGGATGAATGAAAGAATGAACGAATGACTGAACAGCATATCAGATGTCAGGATTAAATGCTAAGATTTAAGTGTTTTGTCTTTTCCATGTGTTTCAAAGTTGCGGGCATGATTTTTCTTTTGAGAAATTTTGCTTTTTCCTTGAAGCTCAATTCTTAACAAAATCCGACTTTTTACACAATTTTTTATGCGTCTTCAGAAATATTTTACACTTCGAATTGCATGCAGTTTTAGTACGGAATAATTGCTTTAAGCATAAAAAACCTTGCAGCCGTGAAAAAAGAATTTTTCATGCTAAGAAGGTCACTGACTAGATTAGTCTTTCGTCTACAAAAGGATAGAGAAGCACTTGGAATTGATAGATTCAGCTAACGTTGGTTATACCCATTGGTGATTTTACACTCCTTACTGAATCAAAGGGACTCCGAGATCATTTTTCTGCAATACAATGCCACGTACAGTTGTTCTGTCTATTTTTTCACATTTAGGGCCTGTGTATATGAGGCGAGCTTGCCTGACCGGGCCGGATTTTTAGAAGTAAGTTTATGGTGGACTCACCCCATCCATAGAAATCTGTGCAGGACACTATATAGATTATAAAGGTAACAGGTTTGTTTACGGTTACGTGACCCAGCCCCTTTGATTCAGCAACAAATCCAATGAATATAGAAATAAGAATCGCTTCAGACCAATTACTGACACTTATCCTAAAGTGTTTTTGTTTCTTTTTAGTGCTCGTTTGCATCTGACAGAAGAAAAGATTATCTCTGCGTTCCTCGAGGCTACGCCAGAAAAATGGAGACATTCTGCGTACGAGGTACGTGGTTATACAACATAAAAGCCAAAAACGTTCATATCTCATATCATCATTTATTTCAAGCATGCTAGCCCATTCTGCAAAGCTCGTTTACAAGGGACCATATATCTAAAATAGTCGAAGAAAAGTTAGAAAAATAGTTACAACAAATCGAGATAAAGAAAATGAACATAACATCATATGCTTCTCCTCTACCCTACCATACCTTACTCTACCCTACCTACCCTGGGTATTTTTTTGAGGCTCTGGTACCGAGGGTATACCCTTCCTAACCCTACTCCACCCTACCCTTCCCTACTCTTCCCTACCCTACCCTACCCTACCCTACCCTACCCTACCCTATCCTACCCTACCCTACCCTACCCTACCCTACCCTACCCATACCTACTTTACAGGAGACATCTGAAATTCAATTCATTTCTCAAAAGACCTGCCTGGTAAGTCAAGAAAAATTAAAGAGAACGTTTACACGTTTGGTGAGCTGTGGAATGAAAATTATGTTGCCGATATTCAAAATTATAATGTTATCTATCTTTGATGTGTATTTTTTGTTTGGTAAAATAATCTTTCATGGGAATGAGAGTTCCAGTTCCTTGTTCCATTCTGGTCCATAATTTACTTGCTATTAAAATTAAAAATCTGTTTCTGAAATTGGCGATTGTATTGAATTTAAATTTCAATGCCAAATATATGATGAACAAGAATGGAACGTGAAATTGTCGTTCCTACACAAATCCCTTACAGGCATTTCCCTAAAATTGGGTCTTAAAAATGAGTGATTTTACCCCGAAAAATTTCTCATCTAAGTTGGCCTTTGACTGATAGACTAACATCTTAGTTTTGAATATCGGCTTGAATATCATTACCTCAAGTGCTTCTAGGCCTGAAATGTTTAATTCCATTAATATATCCAAACTGGATATCATTAGACACAAGAAAGATTGTAATTTCAGATGGTATTCATTACATCTACTCAAATTTTGTAAATTTATTAAGATCTTAAATTGTTGTTGGGTTGCGTTTTTTCTGAAACACCTTGTAGAATAAATTTCACACCTTCTGCTCAGTCAACCATAATGTTTTTTTGTTTTCACTTTTGATCGAGTGTACTCAGGGGTGTGAAATCGATTTTTCAGAAAGGCTATTCGATCGCTTTATCTATTCTGAAAGCTGTATCTTCCCTCTTGTGAAATTCGCAAGTGTTGGCGTGGCCCCCTGAAAATGCTGGTCGAGGAGCATTTCACAGGCAAAAGATCTCGTACACCTTGGTCAAAATCCTTTGGTTTTCCAGAAAATCCATCAAAAATCCGCTTTTCGAATGAGTGAAATGCCCCTCCCTGCTGACTTGCAGGGCTGCCGTGTTTGGGTGGTTTTGGATGGGAAGGGACTCGGGAAGGGAAAGGAAATGAGAATGTTACAATAGTCATGAAAGCATAGTTACTATAGAATGATATTAACTAAATTAACTATGATGAAAGTGTTAAAAAGATACTTCATTATTTTATAGGTTGATGGTCCATTATTCATCACAACACTGTCACTGTTTACAATGCCATTAGCTGCTTGGAAAGAAAAGCGTTTGGTGTTTTTGAGACGATTGCTTTTACTCGCTCACTGCCGAAGTCTCTCTGCTACGCCAATGGCAACGTGAGTGATTTTTTTCTGATACCATTCATTTAGAATCCACGTTAGGACTATAGAGTATACGGGGGTAGAAGCTTACGCCACTCAAAGGATAAAGTACCACGCACATGCTCGGGGAAGCGGGGTGTAAGTTAAGTTCTCCATGGTTCGGGGTTGTGCCATTTTAGGGTACCTTTCTATGAAAGAATTTGGATTTTTGGGCATGATTTTCAACGATTTGTATGTTTTCCGGATTCATTTTTTTATGTCTAGGAGAGTCCTTACTGCTAGATGTTAATGCAATTGCTTTTTGTTATCGTTATTTGTCATTTTCTTGAAGTTGATTAAATTGAGTGATATGATGAACGAAATAATTCTTTTTACCAGATGGCCTGATAACGCTACCCCGAAAGAATTCTCAGTTTACAAGCCTGTTTTGATCTTCTTCGAAATAACGAACCAGTTTCATCTCATGTTTAAGGTAAGAAAATGTCTTCTTTGTATCTTTCCCTTCATCAACTTCAGTAGAAAATGTTCTCTGCAATGCAACATTTGCAAGTCCCGTGTGCCCCCTCCCCCCCAAAAAAAAAGTACACTACTCCCGTTTTTCAAGAGATCACAATAACTCGATTATCAAACTTGGCATGAAGTTTTTCTCTTTTTTCAATAGACCTTTTAGCTATTCTGCAAAAGAGCCTGGATCGAGCGATATTTTTATACAATTTTATACTCGAGGCTCGATTGAGTGGCGTTAGAGCTTCGATCGCAATTGTCCACATTCGAAAATTCTACAAAATTTAATGAAATATCGTTCGAGCCAGATTCGTTTCAGAATAGCTAAAAGGTCTATTACCCAACTATCTTTGACATGATTATGCCAAACACCGATTACGCCTGCGCCTCCATGGTCTTTATGTTTTGACTGTATGTAGCATGCTTTCTCTCACCAACCAACTAATTGAAATATTCTTGCCATTTTTGCGTTCTTGGCTGAAATGTCTCCTTCCACAGCTGCATTCTGCCTTCTACCTTTGGAACGTCTGGTATCTGGACCAGAATTAGCAAGCAGTAGATTTATATCATTAATAATATCTTTGCGTCTCCTTGGTTTGGAAGAAATTTTTGCTAGTTCTCGCTTTGTTATGATTGACTCTTGTTTTGCAGGTTTGTGTTATGATTGAGACTTCTGTTTTATTATCATTGTTGTGTCAAATAGCTTCCAGAGCAAAAACCGTATTCTAAGCTGTGCTCACTCGCTCAAATTCATGTCTTCCCTTTCGTTTTCTCTCTTTTCTTTATGCCAAAGCAGGAATAAGTAGATTTATGTATGGGCATGCCCGTATGTAAGTCGATTTCGAAAACTAAAGATTATCATTCCTTCAGAAATTTCTGTTCTAAAGGAGAGAAGTTCTAGCAAAGAACCTAGAAAACTAAAGACGAACTTTTTGTAACTGTTGTTTTATAACAAACATTTTTTTTGTACAGAATTTGAAAATAGCCCTGAATAACGGATTCGCCGCACTAAACCCATCAACGCAACAAAAGCAGAAAGAAAGTAGAAAGAAAACTACTTCCGCCTGCAAAGGAACAACAACTAAAATAAACCTGTATCCAGAGAGAAAACTGTTAAATCCTTCCAGAGAAAAACCAATTAGGCCCCGTTTACACTATACCGTTTTCAAATGAAAACGGTACGAAATCATGCCGTATTGGCCTCCCGTTTACACTAAAACGTTTTCGTAACCGGCATCAAATGAAGACGATTTTGAAAACGGCACGATTTGAAAACGGCATGAAACGTCTCAGTGTAAACGCTTGAAAACGGAACGATTTCGTTACTGATTGAAAGGGAGGCAAATTATTCCTTTGTCTCTCTTTGAATCCGTAACGAAATCGTTCCGTTTTCAAGCGTTTACACTGAGACGTTTCATGCCGTTTTCAAATCGTGCCGTTTTCAAAATCGTCTTCATTTGATGCTGGTTACGAAAACGTTTTAGTGTAAACGGGAGGCCAATGCGGCATGATTTCGTACCGTTTTTATTCGAAAACGGTATAGTGTAAACGGGGCCTTAATCTTGAACCCTGAAAGGAAAGAAATAAGCTAGGAACTACAATAAAGAATAACCACAAACGCGTTTCGTCGCGCACTCGTCAGTTCGGTTCGTACGAAGAACAAATCAATGATACAAAGAAGCCGAGGTTTCCTTGTATCAAAGGGCAAGTCCAGGTTGATGTGACTAGTGCTAAAACTTACCAAAAACTGCTGCTGCCACGAATCACGAACTTCTTTTTTCTTTCATGAGCTTCTTCTGACGTTCGTAACAGCTGTAGATAAGTTAAAATTTCTGCGAACTTAGGCCAAATATTTTGTCACAAAAATATGGCGAAGATGCTAGTTGTGGTTAAAGGACAAGTCCAAAGTTGATCAAATTATTGTCAAAAAGTAACCTTACCAACTGCTGAACGCTAATCGTGAGTTCTTTCCCAGTTTTGATGCCTCCAACTTTCATAAATTGGTTAATGAATCGTCGTTAAGTTAGGCCAAATATCGTCGCCATTTTCTATTTTGTGCGAATGTGCGAAGGCGCGATAAGGAGGCTAGCAATGTGAGTGGTATAATATCAACACATTTGGCAGCCTCGTTCAGGTCAACATGACGTTTGTCATAGAAAATGACGTCATTTCGCACTTCTTAGCAGATTGAAATACGTAGTTTCGCAGATTAAAAGAGAAAAAATTGAGAAAAAGTACTACACACCATTCACAACAGTGTAATCTCTTGATAATAAACGATTATACCAACCTCGGACTTGTTCTTCAAGAGGCAAGAATAAAATTTGGTAACCTGCGTGCAGAGTCAAACCTCGATTTCGCAGAGATGAAATTAGCAGAAATGCTAGGCAAAAGTGCGACACACCATTCTTAACTGTATGATCTTGTATACAGTAACCAAAAATGAAGTCAGCAAAAAGTTAATAACTGAGCATTCAAAATCCAACATTAAAAAAATCTTAGAAGCAAATTACCAACTGTCCTGGAAGTCAAGAATGAAAAATTGTTCCAAAGCATTAACTTATGGAAGCTATAAAAATAGGATCAATCTCGAAGCTTACTTATCATTAATAACTAACAGAGCCGACAGACGAATTATGTCAAAACTACGACTTAGCGACCATTGCCTCACAATAGAAAGAGGACGCCATTGCAAACCTCCAATAGAAAGAGACAAACGGTTCTGCTTAAGCTGTAAAGACAAAATTGAAGATGAGACGCATTTTATTCTCGAATGTGACATGTTTAAAGAAGAACGAGTAACCTTCTTACATTACACAAAAGATACCTATCCAAATTTTGAAACAATTCCAACCCTTGAACAAAAGCTCATTTTTCTACAACCCAATGAAACTGTCACTTTTTGGAGACATTTACAAGATATCTTAACACAATTTATAAACTTAGATCGCAAAATGAAACCCAGAAAATTGATGATGCATAGCCTAGAACAATAAAAAGACATTTTTTACGTATACTCGCTGTTATTTTGTTAGTAGCTCTTAATTTGTAGTTCGTAGTTAGACCATGTATCTTGTAATGATATTGAGTCTTCATTGAAAAAAAAAGTATTTTATCATCGATCATACCATCCCCGAACCTTTCCTATATGAATGCTATAGAGAGGAGTTGATTCATAGTCTTTCATTCCAACTAATTTTGACTTAATAGAAAAGTCTAAGTTGAAAATTTGTTGCCCTTTCCGTGTTTTTTTAATGAGATAGCCTAATGGTGGTTTCAAAAAATCAATACAGGGTTAATTATTTCCTTTTTATTGTAAATATCATATAGTTGTAAATAGGTTTTTAATATTATGGGTTCTTATTTTTTGGCATTTTAATTGTATATTGTAATTTGGTTTTCTTTTTTTTCTTTTATTGGAGGGCCCCTTGAAAAACAACTTCGGTTGAAGGGCAACCCTCCCTAAACAAATGAAATATGAAATATGAATATGAAATATGGTTATGAAAGTTTCTTGAGTTATCTTTTAGAAAACATTATCAACATCAGAAGCAGACTGGACCCAGGCGATGTCAGCATACTTGAGAAACAACGATGAATCTGTTCTAAAAGCTGCAGATAAGGTACACGTATCATATCATATGATTTGAACTGTCTGGTTTAGTGTAGCTACTTCAGCCAGGGTTGAGATGTACATAGTAGAACCATCTAGCTTTTTGAATTGAGGAAATTTGAAAAGCCTTTGACTCTGCAAAACTTTGACAAATTAAAAACAGCTGCCATATTTTCGAAGACTCGATTTTCAATTTGATTTTATTGGAATGATTGGCAAAGAAATGCACATGTTAATCGAAAATGATAGTTATTAAAGCAAATGTAGAACGCACAGGCGAGAAACGTAGTGGAATATAGCTTTGAACACCTGACCGTGAGATGAATCGAGCTGAATAGCAAAGATGTATGGAAGCGTTGTAGAAAGTTTCAAGGACTGCTCAAGAATCGTTCAAAACTCTTCGCGACATATTTACTTCCAATCAAAGTAAACTGACATCGAAAGTCTGCTTTGAAGAAGGACAAGTTCTTTAGCAATCCCTCTGATGCTCAGCATCTATGTCGTGCTTTGAATTTTAGAATTTGATTTCACATCGAAATACAAACCCAAAACGTTTCAATGCTCTCCAGGATATCTTCTTTTTCAAGTTGGAATTAATTGCAATTGTAAAACCTATTCTAAATTTCTTTATCCCGCTGATTCGAATGATATTCTTAATTTGGCATCTTCATTTCCACTGCACATATCTGTAAGGACTTGTGGGGAATGACAATTCCTAGAGCTATAAAACTATTTCAAAACCGCACAATACATCAGACGTTTTTTGTGATTTCTTTTGCACCTGATTTTATTTCCGCTTTATTTCTCAGCTGCTTTCGTTTTACGAAAACGATCTCCTGCCATGTGAAAGTTTCGACGAGTTCTTTGATGTTGCCGGTAAGTTTGATTTTCATTCATGGTACTACCTGACTAGTTCGCTTCAATGTAAGTTTTGCGAAATTTGAGATATTTTTCATTGATGATGTTAAAAACCCCTGTTGATAAGATTCGCTCGGGTCACTGGATGACCACCGTTGCATGATAACTCGCTGCTAGTGATATTTGCTCCGTTCCACTGGGGAGGGGGTGGTTCTCGCCTAAGTTTCAGATAGGGAAGTGCCGCCCATATTTCAAAATGGTACCATTAGCTGGACCAATTCTTGTGAAAATGATACCCTTGGCTAGACTAAATTCTACATCAAAAGTCAAAAGTGCCATGAGTTAAAAGTCGCCTTGTCTAGACCAAAATCACTGACATTTAGGGTGTCTATACAGGAAGTACCAGAATTTGACCTTTCCTTGACCAAAAGTGCCAAAAAGCACACCCTTTGCCAGACTAGAAGTACGAAAAGGTATACCTTTGCGGGTGGCACATTCCCAGGTACCTTTACTGTGGAAGAACCCTCCCCCCGTGCTCCGTTCTCTTCTGTCTGTATATCATCTTGCAGCCCCGGTTGAACTATGGTTTATCCAGTTGTTGACGTTCCCTGTGAATAGAAGTGTTTGAAAATATCCTTGAATATCGGACTCATCGTACAAACCCATAAACGCAACAAAAACACTGCAATCTGTACAAAGAGAAGCGCTATCTCCCGTCACAGAACCAAAAGTAAAATGAGCATGCAACTGGAGAGAAAACTGGTGAATCCTGCAAGAGAAAAATGAATTAGGCCTAAGTTAAACGTCACTCTTCTCATGTGCCGAACCTAATAGTTGAATTAGGCGCATGAGAAGAGCGACGTTTAACTTGATTAAGTTCGGCAGATTGAATTAGGTGCAGCAGAATGTATTTGGAGCGACAGATCCTGTCGCATTATGCGACGCTGGAGCGACGTCAAGTTAAATGTCGCTCTTCTCATGCGCCGAATTCAATGCATAAATTATTCTTCATAATTTTCCGATTCAAAGCGAGGCGGAGCATGCGTATATCCTCGAAGAACAGGGAATTTGCCGGAAGTGACTGAAAGAGCAAGGGTTTATTGTGATTTTTTTGTATCTGAGTTGGTCTGAGACAGAACGTTGGTGACTGTAGTTTAAAATTTTCAATCGAGCGAAACTAAAATCAAACCTTTCAGTTGATAAATTTAGCTTGATATCCGCACAGGGTAGACAAATTGAACTTCGAACGCAGTCGTGTGATATTGCAAAAAGTGGCCTGTCCCCGGTCAGCTACCAGGATTTCATTTTGATTGACTGCTTTTTCGTTTTTCACGATAATGCACGGTAAAATTATGCTCTCGATAAAGTTTAAACATTATTTTGCTTGCCTGGAATTCGTACGGCAGTTTTTAAACATGCTTTGGTTCCTTGTTATTTGGAGAACAAAGGAAAAGGACCTGCTCTAATGATTTTGTAGCTAGGCGACAAAGGCTCTGAGGAATGTAATTGTCTTTATATCAGGATCGACACATTAGGAGCGACGTATAACTCAAGTGTCGCTCTAGTGTCGCTCTACAGTCGCTCCTAATTGTATTAGGTTCGGCGCATGAGAAGAGCGACGTTTAACTTGGGCCTTAACCTTAAGCGTTGAAAGGAAAGAAATAAGTTAGTAACTGCAATAAAGAGCAACTATAAACAACCAAAACGCGTTTTGTCGCACACTCATTAGTTCTGTTCGTGTGAAGGACAAATTAACGATACAAACAAGCCGCTTTTAGGCCAGATGAACCAAACAAAATCCAAAACCACGTGGCAGAAACAGCCAAGCCAGCGATTGGCTGAAACTCAAACAACAGCCGCCAAAAATCAAAGCCTGTGGCGCCAAATCAAAACAATTATAATGCGAAAACAAATAAGAATGCTATTGTTTGAGGGGCAGCTCCAGAGACCGATTATATGAGAATTTTCAGCCCTGGATGAAAACCCTGCTCATCCCCATTCAAACTAGGTTTGCTATTACATGAGAAAGTTTCAGCCTGGACTGAAAAGGCAGTCTGGACTGGGATTTTCAGCGTAGGTAAACGGCCTGTGATTTTCAATTTTCAGTTTTCGCAGCGTCAGGGATGTTATTTCAAACAGGTATAGCTTGAGAAAATATACGAATCTTCTATCAATTCATTCGTATTTTTATCCTTTCCCACTTTACTCCCAAGTTTGCCCGTTTGCTTGTGTGCTTTCTCGAGAATAAAGTAATCACTGGACATAAGTGATCTAAATGTTTTTTTGTATTTAACCGATAAATCCGTGCACACCACCTCTTCTGCTTTTCTCCGTCAGCATGGTAGCTGGCTGAAAGTCTAAAATAAGGCTGTTGTTTATATCACGAAGGAACAAGGACAGATTTTGTAATACAATAGCATCCGTTGCTTTTGATTGACACCTCAATTCAAAGGGATTAGCGACTGCAGACAAAGGAAGTTCTCTCAACTAGTAATTCAAAACAAAGCCGCAAAATTATCCTTGAAACCAGTAGGGCAAGCTATCGCCTTATATACGCGAAACGTTGTTCTTAAAGGAAGTTGTTCCTTCGTCATAAACTCATGACTTGTTTTCTATAATGGCTGCAAATCTGCCCATTTACTGGGCAGATTTGATCAAAGTGTACCAGGGTGTTCATTCAGCTTCGTGATCAGCGTATGACGTAAGAACCAGGGAGATTAAGTTTATTCTCCCTGGTAAGAACAACCTGGGAATGAGGTTGCCTTTCGCGTGCACAAGGTGACAGTTTGCACCATTGGTTTCAGGGCACTTTTGCGGCTTTGTTTGTTTTGAATTACCGCTTGTGAGAATTTCTTTTGTCTGTAGTCGTAAATAGCTTTGAATTCAGGTGTCAATTAATGTCAACTGATGCTATTGTACTACAAAATCTTGTTCCAAGCAGACATGGAGGTGGTCTAAATTCGTCAGAAACAGGGCATCAATGCAATTTCGCAATAGTGAGAAAAATACCACACCAAATTGATCTTTAACTTGCTTTTGAAGAGTATCATCAACAATTTTATTTACGGTAGGCAAAAGAATTTTTAAAATAGCAGCACATTAAGGCCTACTATTAGCAAATAGTTAAGGCCTACTAGCTAAAAAATTAGGAGAAAATGTATTACAGCTGTTTAGAAATAAAGATTGATACACATCATGTTAGGTACCCAACCTGTGGTATATATGTTTTGCAAAGTCTACAGTTGCAGTTCTCGCCCGTCCAACATTTAATATGGTTTTTGAAAATAGGAAGTGTGCTTGCTTGTTTGACTATATTTGGTAAAGTAGTAGTATTTGATAAAACAGAATTAGTTGCATATTTTTACAAACCTTTATTTTAATTCTGTTTAGGCTTATTAGCGGACATCGAAAACCCTTCAGAATTCTTAGCAGAAACACTTACAATGGCAAAAGGGAGTGAGAAGATGCAGTAATATTTCGACTTTATTATATTCGTCCATTTGTAATCGAACCTTGAAACTTTGTTTCACGATGTAATTTTGTTTGATCAGTTTAAGGAGGCTGAAATTGCTTTGTGTGATATCCAAGCAGAAGTGAATGAATTTCCGCACTCGACAGGGCTTGCAATACCTACGTAGCCACCCAGGTATAGAGTGAGGTTTGAGCATTGATATTGTCATAAACATTTTGAGCGTGCTAGATATCACAGGCAAAATTTTGTATCCTTGGGAAGGTTTTGATCCTCCTAGCGAAAGCCACGAACCACCGATAAACGTAAGAAAGTTCCACAATCAGATAGGCAAAGATTAAGCTTCGAGCATTAATGTAGTGATAAAACTTTGAGAATGCAAGCTATGCTAGGGCCTAAATGAACTATCCTTGTGAAAGTGTTTCCATTCTTAGATTAGATAAAGCCACAGAATGCTGATAATGTAGGCCCCACAAAAAAGAATATTACATTGAATTGAACTGAATGAACACAAAAACGAGACTAAATACATCGTTTTGTTGGATAGAATGAAAAGAAAGCTATTCCAAGAGAGCTAAGTAAAAAACACTAATCCGTCAAAAACGTGAGATTGCGAGTCAAGAAAAGGGATGAGGTATACATGTAATCGTTGTTTGATTTTATTGGAATATTCCCAGTTGATAACAGAGGATTATTTGTGTGGCTTCTGCCTACAGTGGCAATGTAAAGTTGCTTGAACACGTCAACAGGCATCAATGAACCTAAGCACAACCTTCCAAACTTGCAGAATCTTAAAACATATCATTAAGACACTTTTTCTGCCAATCACATTGTTCATGCGATGTGATTTAACAGTTCAGTTAAAGATTAAGCATTAGAAACATTGGTGCAAGGGAATAGTCTTAGGGGAAGCAAATATTTTAACAAATCTTTTGCAAATCAAGTTCTCTTGCAACATGGTCTAGTATGTGGTTTTAACCAGTAAGTACCCTGATTTGCTTTGTAATCAAAACAATTAAACTTGCGAGTGACTTTATTCAAATCCAGTCAACCAAATCTCATATTTGCACATTTACTCAATGACTTGAAATGTGATAGAGCCGTGCGAGTGAAAGCCTAAGAGAATGCGAGGGTATTTATGAAGCTTGTGTTCTTAGACTGGTGTGATTGGTTTTTGTTTGTTTTTCTTGACATGTTTAGTATCTTCTTTCGTTGTTGTAGTGACTAGTCAATGTTGTTGTTGCCGTTTACATTTTCATCTTTGAACTAACTCTGCATCTCTCTTGAAGAACATCCATAGAATTGTCTCTTCCCGAATCTCATTCTTGGCAGGGATGTCCTGGCCTCTTTTTAGATACCTTAACTGGTGAGGTTCTTGTTTCATTTTCAAAGGACACAATTTTGTAAATTACATCCAGGGCTATTAAGGTCAGTCTGCAACACGCTCTGATGAGCACGGAAAGCGGGTTTTCAGAAATCCTCCGCTTTAGAAACTTGTTAATTGCTCTGCAACCAATCGGGCTATCGAAATTCTGTAAAAAGTATTGGATTGCTCATATTCTTGGCAATCGAAAGACATATTTAACATAACTGTTTGTTTTCACGGCTTTGGAGAAGGCTCATTTCAAAATATTTTTCTAGCTTCAGAAGTGGCCCAGAACGTTATGGAAGTTTCTCGATGATTCCTAGTATCATTTGTTTTTTCACTTCCAACACAAGGAGAAGGATGTTTAAAGTTGTTGAACTATGTAGGAAAGCTGCATAATAATGCTATCATACGACCTTGGTAGGCCATGGACCCCTTGTCCTTTAGCAAAACAATGAATTAAGCCTTAACAGACTTCAAAGTTTGAGACATAAAGGCTGATTTCCAATCAGTGTAATTTTCCGAGCAGGCAGAAATCCCGTTGTTTGGGAGAGAAAATATCTCTCTAAAATTGAATAGATAGTTACGGCTGAGCAACCTTTTACTGTCAATAATTCCCCACGCTCGGAAAATTCCACTGATTTGAAACTGACCTCAAAAGCAAATCTTGAGGGCAACAAAGTCGTTTTTGGATTTATCCTTATTCTTTGGATATATCTCATGTTTCCTCTTTAAAACCATTTCTAGAATACGCAACGAGCTAGTCTGCGTGCAGACTTTACTTGCCTTTGTGAATGAGAGCCAAAGTAAAGTCTGCACGCAGGCTAGCAACGAGCGAGCTAGCTACCTGAGTTTTCAGAGCAACTTGCCTTTGTATATCACTTGACCTACCGAGCATAGAATACACCACTTTAATCAAGCAGCCTCGTTTTGGAAGTTTGTCAAGATTTCTTCCTATTGTTAATATGAAAAATTCGAGCCCAGATTCGGATTCAGCACCCAAACTTTAGTCTAATTACGTGTCTTTAAACTGCTAACTATTGTGATGTTGATTTTATGACGATGTAAAGTTCAAAGATTTATAAGGGATTTGACCGTGAAAAGTCGTTCGGGGTGAAACTTTACACCCCGAGTCATTTTCACGGTCAAATCCCTTATAGATTTTCAAACTTTACATCGCCATAAAATTAACACTACAACCGCTAGCAACATGAAAACTTAGGGTTAGACAAGATAGGAATCAAATGTTTTAGCCGATTTTTGCTCGTGGCCCATGGCCGGAAACCTTCAAAGCCTCATTTTCACGGACCAATCAGATGGTGAATAAGCGAGGAAGACAGAAGAAATGTGTGAAAATTTTTCTCAACTTTACCAACCTTCATAAAACGCAACCAGGACAAAAAACTGCTGGAACTTTCCCAAAATTTTTTGAAGATATCTACGCACCATATGTTTGGGTATCCAGATTTGGATGCCGGTTTAAATACCTCACAGTTTGGTGGAGATATAGCGTTTTCTATTAGGCAACATCGGCCGAGGCTTGCCAAGCCTTGTTTACGCCACTTCAAGTCAGGTGATAAAGCCTCTTGATAAAACCTCTTTTCAACTTCATTACTAATTTCGAACCATGCCATGAATGCAAAGAGTAGTGTATAATACAGAAATTTCTAAGAGTATTGCCATATGACTTGAAACGTGTGAACTAACCGAAGCAAATTTCTTCAGTTCACAAAGAAATCGAAGGGGCATTGAATCTTGAACCAAAGAAACTGCGGTGGAAGGACAATAGCAAGAACAATTGGAAACGTAAATATTTGCCGCTCTGGGATCGTTGTTAAAACAATCACTATTGTTATTGCCATTGTTTCTAGCCCAGAGTCTCTATTGTTTAAGGTTGAGTGCCTCTTCGGTTTTGGAAAGGCTATAACTTTGAGAAACCGCGAGGAATTTAAACCGGCATCCAAATCTGGATACCCAAACATCTGGCGAATAGATTCCTTCAAAGAAATCCGGGAAATTTCCAGCAGTTTTTTGTCCTGGTTGTGTTTTATGAAGGTAGGTAAAGTTGAGAAAATTTTTCACACATTTCTTCTGTCTTCCTCGCTTATTCACCATCTGAGTGGTCCGTGAAAATGAGGTTTTCAAGGTTTCCGGCCATGGGCCACGAGCAAAAATCGGCTAAAACATTTGATTCCTATCTTGGGTTAGACTAAAGTTTGGGTGCTAAATCCGAATTTGGCGTCTAAAATTTCATATGAACGAATGATGAATAATTTCCAAAACGAGGCTGTTCATTAAAGTGGTCAATTCCCTTTGTTTGTAATTGCTAATTGCTTTGTACCTGGGTGTCAATCCAAACAAGACTATAATATTGGCTAATATGCCATTCAATAGTGAACATGTTCAATTAATATCGTAAATTTTACCTGCCGGAAATCGGCCACTATGTTCTGAAATAATAAGAAATTTTCTCCAGGAAGCCCTTCCAAGAAGCCTCCAAAATCTCCATAAAATGATTTCTGGATCTGACCAGAGAGAGAGCTCCTGCACAGAAGACCACTGAGCTAGGAGGACTGGGGAGTTTTAGCGCCACAATTGCAAGGTAAGTTTACACAATGCCGGTAGAATTTGAAGACGGCAGAATTACAAACTTTGCCATTTTGCTAACCGACACAAAATTCTGCCAGCAGAATTTGGAAATTCTGCCGGCATCGTGCAGACGGGAGGCCAAAATGGCACTTTTTTATGCCGTTTTCATATTCTGCCGGCATCGTGTAAACGGGGTCTAACACCCAGGAGATTTTCAGTAATACTTATGATTTTTGAAGTTATCATTGTTTTCAGCATTACATTGCTTTTAAATTTCTGCTGGTTTTGAATCTGTAATGTCATCAAATTACCAAATCGTAAAATGTAAAAGCTACAGACCTTTGCGTGCTACCATCTTGTAGCCCTTCAAAACTTGGGCACTTCTCGCATTGGTCACAATGATTTTCCTCAATCGGTTTAGAATTAATGATGCGTTTAACATCCTATCATAAACTTAAAAAAACACTATAATGCCAAATGATATTGATATAAAAAATGCTCTGTCCGGAATTATGGCAGGTCGCATAAATCTCCCCAAGAGCTATTCAGTCGAAAGGAAAGACCCGAATGTTATTGGTTTATATTTGTTTTATCCATTTCAAGTCATGTGGGCATACCGTAAAAGCTCTATTAACCCTATTGTACCCGGGGGGGCAAAAAATCCCCCCCAGACAAACTTTTGATTCTAAAACAGAGAGTAAAAAAGAAAGAGAGCTGAAACATCCTTGACTTTTCCTAATTTTTAATTGGCAATTAAATTTTAGGTTTTTCATTGTTATATTTTAAGTCACGTGACCAGCAGATATCCATATTTGGAGAGTGGTCACAAAAGAAATCACATAAACAATCATAACTTCTTTGTTTTAACTTTTATTAAGATGTCTTTGGTACCAAACGATTGCTCTTGAGAAGTACTTTCATTTGATATATAATTTAGCCATGCTTGCTGACATCAGCAAATTATAAGTTCTATGACGTAATTCAAATTGATGACGTCATATTTCTAATGAAGAAAGATAATATTTTTCAATTTTGATATAAATAGGTTGGCAGTAATATTTCCTTCACTTTTAAGCAGTTTATTCAGGTTAAAAACCTTATTCCCTGAAATAATTACCACTCGTTGCTTCTTCAGTACAGAAGCTTATAGCGACATGGTCCTATTGTTTGGTTGCCTGGCAACAAACCATGTGACCAATTAACACCAGATTCTATATTTAGACTTCAAATAGATGTCATTACCATTGTACAAAGTTACAACGGCATACTAATCATGGTTTTGAAAATAATTGGGGGGCATTTTTTGCCCCACCCGGGCAGTGGTCTGACCCAAAGAGCCCGGGAACAATGGGGTTAAGCCCCCAGGGGGGCTTATCTAATTTCAGACCTTCAAGAGGGGGGCTTGATAGAGAGGGGGCTTATTTAAGAAGGGGCTTATTCATAAAATCAAGTGACAAGGATATATTTGGCAGCTTTTCAGTTCTTTTATCCCGTATTTTGCGGAATCAGCATACAATTTTATGGCTCAAATACGTAAATTCGACACAGTTTTATCCCGAACCATGCTAAAATTGACATGGAAGGTTGCGTACCTAAATTAATGGAAATAGTTGGTAGATTCTAGAATTTTATGTAAGTGGCGGGCTTATTTAAAATTTTGACTTGGAGGAGAGAGACTTATTAGAGAGGGGGTTTAATAGAGAAGGGGGGCTTAATAGACCTTTTTACGGTACTCTTCGTAAGTTTTTGTGTTATGCTACTTTTTGCACTCATGCTACAACTTTGCATGGCATGAAATATGCACAATAATCAAAAGATGTCTTTTTTGTACATCAGTCTAGAACTATACAATAACTTGAACATGACTTGAAATGCGTATAAACAAACCTTAGGGGCCGGTCACTTTTCTTTTTCTGGGAGGGGATGGAAGACATCTGGGAGGGAGTGCCAAAATTTTACCTTCTTAAAAAGGGGGACGAAAAATAACGCAAATCGTAGTGCAAAGGAGGGAATTAGTTTCAGCGAAATCCTGTCAATTCCTACTATGCATTCCTTCTTCAAGAAGTAAGTTCATTTCTGACATTGTCTTCTAATCAAGTTTGAAATGGTATTTTTCTTTCATGTGCCACTGTAACGATGTAAGTAATCATGCATTTGTAATCACAACAGTAAAGTAATAATGTTACCATATATACCGGGTGACCCAAAAAAAAGTGACCCGACGCATTCGGTTATAGAAAAATAAGTAAGAGGCCGATGAAAATGCCTCAAACGTTGTTCTGTCGCTAAAAGATTACCCTTCACTGTGAGAATTTTTTGCAATTTTTTGCGGCACGGTAAATTTCTCGAATTAAGGATTTTCAGGAAAAGGGCAATCCTGAAATCCTCAAAAAGTCTTCAAAAACAGGGGATCGATTTACAGCCATTTCAGATCTTCAAAACAATGAAAAGCGTGTTTTCTTTCAGGCTGGGAATAGGCAACTCAATCACGAGTTTCAAGAGAAAGTTTATAGTCCTCAGTACCTAAGAAATTGGAGTAAACGTTCCTTGTAAGCTCATGGAATTTCAAAGGAATTCAACTTTCCACGCAAATCGAAATCTTCAAGAATTGCTTTCGGAAAAACAGGCTTGAGACAAAAGTATTTTAGGTATCCAGGGACTATAGACTTGCTCTGAAAACTTTTAATTGAGTTGCCTATTCCCAGTTTGAACTAAACACGCTCCTCATTGTTTCGAAGATCTGAAATGGCTGTAAATCGATCCGTTGTTTAGACCACTTTTTGAGGATTTCCAGCATGCCCTTTGCCTCGAAATCCTTAATTCAGGGGAATTTACCGTGCCGAAAAACATAACAAAAAAATACTCATAATGTAGGGTAGTCTTTTAGCGACAGAACAACGTTTGAAGCATTTCAATCGGCCTCTTACTTATTTTTCTATAACAGATTGTGTCGAATCACTTCTTTTTGGGTCACCCGGTACATGTACTGGGACGTCAGCTCACATTATCTTCTGCAGTGTTTGGAGGGGGCACCAGAATTTTAGGAAACTCAGAGAGGGGTTACGAAAATTCCATCAAATATTGGTAAATGTCTTCCATCCCCTCCCCTGCAAGAAACAATGACGTGTCCCTTAAAGGGGCAGCGTCACGTAACTGTAAACAAACCTGTTATCTCTATGATCTATATTATTACCCACACGTGGCCATTGTGTTCCGCTCAGATTTTGGTGGATGGGGTGAATCCACGATAAAGTTACTTCTAAAAATCCACCAATATCTCTGCAATCCTACAACGTATGAGTGTTTGGTTTATTTCTCTAGAAAATTCAAGAGTCCATCTTCAAATTAACACCTATATTTCGAGAAAAGTTGTGGAAAATCTCTGTGATATAGACTATCAAAAATCCTGAAAAATCATCGTTTGGAAAGAAGTTTGTTTACATTACGTGACGCTGCCCCTTTAAGCCAACATTTTACACATTTAATTTTAACGATTCGATGTCTATGCTAGCCCTCACACAAGTGGCGGAGAATGGTTCAGTACTTGCACGATTCAGTAATACATACAAATGTATTAAAATTTAGTCATACCTGCCAGTTAACTGTGTCAATTTCTCTGGAATCCTCCATTGGTTTCACAGACTCCGATCTCCACTTCACAATTTGGGCCTAATTTTAAGTGGAGATAGGAGTCTGTGAAACCAATGGAGGATTCCAGAGAAATTAACACAGTTAACTGGCAGGTATGACTAAATTTTAATTCATTTGTATGCATTACTGAATCGTGCAAGTACTGAACCATTCTCCGCCACCTGTGGCCCTCACAGTGTGTTTTGCCAGGAATCTACAGTTGCTTGTATCGCCATTCTGTCTTTATATGTTTTTTTGAGGCGGGAAAAATCATCCATGCGTAGTGTATCAACTTGAATTTATTCTGCATGAGATGTTTTTAACAAGCAAAGCTCAAGTATATTATTCAATCGAGTTGTGAAATTATAGTGAAGCTGGTGGATAGTTATTCAGATGCATTCAGCTGTTACTGATTGGTATCCCACTGATCCCCTGACGCTTGTTTTGGCACAAAACTGACATCTCGCTCTGTTGCATTGTTTTTACGAAGGAGCGCGCCTTTTCAATCTTGTCCGATTATCGGGCAGGAGTTCTCGTTGGTTTATTTAGAAATGCCAAGCGCAGTGAATCACTGACCTGGTCACAACACCTCATTGCGTATGCTGTTTGAAGATTGCAACTTGTAGCTATTTGAAGCATGGGAGAGATGAGAGAAATTCTTTATAATACTTCTTTGGTTTTTATTTGCTTTGTTTTCATGATTGCACATAATGATAAAAGGTCTTGGAGAAATTTCCAGATACAACTGGCCATTTTGGATGAACTGGTACTAACTGGAGGTATTTTAACTCTTACTTAAATTCTAGTTTACAGGTTGAGTCAATTAAAACCCCGTTCCCTGCCCTCGCCCCCTGTTCCCTGGATATCCAAGCGATATCATTGGCAGCAAATACCGTGAACGTTCTATTAAGCCCCCTCCCCTCTAATAATAAGCCCCTCCTCTCTTAGTCAAAATTTGCAATAAACCCCTCCCCCCACTCATGCAAAGTTCTAGAATTTACCAACTATTTCCATTTACTTAGCGACACAACCTTGCATGTTAAAACTGTGCTGAATTCATGTATTTATATAGTCGTAGAATTGTATGTTGATTCCGCAAAATCTGGGATGAAAGAACTGAAAAGGTAGCAAATCTATCCATGTCACTTGATTTTGTGAATAATCCCCCCTCTCTAATAAGCCCCCCTCTCAATTAAGCCCCCCTCTTGCAGGTCCGAAATTGAATAAGCCCCCCGGGGGCTTAATAGAGCTTATGCGGTATATCGAAATAGGCCACTCTGCTCTGAAATCATGAGGGATTTGCTGGAGACATTCCCCTTCAAGAAACCTTCGAAAGGGCGTAAAATCACCATCAGATTTTTCAAATCTGCCGAAAAGCAACAATTTATACATGCTTCAGCACGTGTTATCCCCTCTGGAGGATGCAAATGGTACAAATGGTACAAATGGTTATTCATTATAGGGCTCAAATCTTTAAAGGGTGATAGTTTCGAAATGGCGGCATCAACTAATTTGGAGGCTGTGACGTCATCAAATTTCTAAATCCGTAACCAGAAGAACTCCAGATTTCAGCTTGCCACCATATTGTAGACCTTGATAAACTATGGTTTTCTTGAAGAATGTTATCAACTTCCCTCAAGTAATTTAAGATTTACGATGATCTTAATTTTTACAATATTTTCATGAAGTTGAACAAAAATAGTGAAAATGCCTTCATTTTAAAAATAATTAAGATATCAAAAACTGCCAAGGCAGATTAACAATAAATAACCCAAAGTTCCTATCAAGTCACTCAATTCATAGAAACATGTGATCAGGGGCGCACATTCAAATTTTGTTTAGGGGGTGTCAGCATGTTTTGGACCGACTAAATTTTCTTGGACCGACTGGATGTATACAGGCTGTTTGTACTCTTGAGGAACTTTGATACAAGCAGTACGGATTAGCTGAGGGTGGGAAAAGGAGGGGGTCTGGGGGCAAGGCCCCCAGGAAATTTTTTGAGGACACGCCCTCTACTTTGGCTCAGAACACCTCTCCTGATCCCATGTTTGTCACTTCTAAACACTTCCAAAAAGAATTTTTGACATTTTGTGACAGGTTTCTTCATAAATTGGCATCTTCAGGATAGATTTCAAGTAAACACCACTTAGAAAAGCAGAATCTTTTCGCAAGGAAAATCAATCGCAAACAAAGCAAAAATCGCTGTAAGAGTGAAAGAGCAGCCACTCACACTTATTTTCTCAAAGCTTTTTGATTCGACTTTGCCTGTCTTGCATTTACGGTGAAGGTTTCTCCTGTCAGGCCAGATGCCATACAATTACCATCACGGACACCAGGCCTGCCGAGAAGTTTTTGAGGCCCAGGAGCAAAACTGCGAAATGAGGCCCCATGCGAGCGAAGCGAGCAGAAAATTTTTGTGATCACGCTCTTTAGATTAGCTTAAAATGGCCTAAAATGCACTTCAGAAAATTTCCTACAGACAGAATGTTAAGAAATCTTCAAATATGAGGCCCCCTAGACCCTGGGGGCAAACTGCACACTGCTCCCCTCAGTGGCCCTGCCATTATCGACACCCCAGTGCCAGACTGGAAACTTTGAACATTTCCAACAGCTTTCTACTGTACACTTAGATCAATGTTTGGGCAAAAAATACCTTTGCTTTGTCTTAGAAGTCTCACAATCCAATGATTGCTTTGCCCAGTCGTAGACTGGGAACTTCTGCAATAGTATGTCTGGGAAAATTTTTTTAAATGCTATCTTCTCAGAGGCGGATCCAGACGGTTGCAACGGTAGCTGCTGCTACTGTCAGATTGTCAAGTCAGAATTTAAAAATTACGCAAATAGGAAAAAGATAAATCACGGTAAAAAATTTAGATTCGTTAACTGTATTCGATCAAAACTTATAAAAAATTGCATGTATTTGCTAGCTTTAGTTTGAGTGAATGGGTAAATTAAGAAATTGTTGGTTTCTCAAAGTTCGAATCTTGTCTCTTGTCCTTGAGAAAGCCCACGCAAATACAGTGTTCCGTTTGGCGACCCATCGCAAAGGCCGAGGCTTCATACAATGCCTCGCCTATGCTCTCTCTGCTACACGCTTGCCTCTTGCCGTGCCGCCGCCCTTGGCCATGGGGCTACGGTTCTGCTGCTCACCGCATGGTCGGCACTAGATCATAGTCTCCCAAATCACATTACGTCATTTGATGTGTGTGCCTCGTTGTCACTTAGCCTCAGCTTAATGCAAGCATGCGCAGAGTCAAAAGGTTGGACTTAACAATATATTTTCACAAAGCTTCTGGGTCACCTGTCTCTGATCATGTACCACTTTGTTAGCAATTTTTATTAGTGTCAGCTTCAGTTTCATTCATTTGGCAGCAGGTCTTACTGAAGAGAGTAAGCGAGTCAGTAACCAATCTGACATGTTTTCAGCTCTGAGGAGTTTTTTGCTCCTGAAACTTCTCTTACACTTTCGCCGCTTTTTGCAAACTCCTTTAGTTTGCAACAAAAAATTATATTCACCAGCAAACAAATTTTCCCTCCGTCCCTGTCAGTTCAATGAAAGTTGGCTATCTCTAAAAAGGGGAATGGAACGGGGAATGGAACGGGGAATGGAATGGGGAATGGAATGGGTTCGGGGAATGGAAAAGTTATACAGTATATAAAATAGTAAAGTATATCATTGCAGAGTACTTCTATAGATATATCTTTTCACCAAGTTGCAAGTCAATAACACTTATACTTTTGCTACAAATCAAAAAATAAACTTTGCTTTTTAAAACAAAGGGGAATGGAATGGTTTTCGGGGAATGGAATGGTTTTCGGGGAATGGAATGGTTTTTCGGGGAATATAAAAACTACTGGGTAGAAAGTTGATTTCAAGGTATCATTCGATGCCCCTTCTTCTCAGCAATCCAAATTTGCCAATTTCGCATCGATACACTGAACTGTTACACCATAAACTTATTGTAAAATTCAGCTAATAATTTCTTAAGATTTGAATTGACAATATCAGGCAGATAAGCGAAGGAATTCTTTTAAACAAAGACAAGATAGCAGCTGTCTCGCTGATTCAAAAGAAATGAAATGACAAATTAGAATGACGTAGATACATGTTCCTGGGAATTTTTTTGCCTTTGTTTTCGCAATCAGGGGTGATTCAGCCAGGATATTCAGATCAAATTGAATGCAAATTGGCATTGCAGCCGTAGTCATCGCTACTATGTGTATAATAAAATGTACCCCCCCCCCTCCCAGAATTTGCAGGGCATTGTGTGTTCTCCATGAAAAAACGTTTCGTCAATGCGTGCAGTGCATCTTCACACACTGGCCTTTAGTTGTAAATTTCCCAAGTCACTTGAAACTGTTTTGAAATTGTACATTAATAGGACGTTATATTTGGACGTTAGTTTCAGTGCGACTTGCGTTGAGCTCTTACCAAGTTATTTGAAAGCCCTCTTGACAAAATAAGAAACACGTAAGAAACTTTGGTTTTTAAAATGAACCGAAAATTTAAGAAACTGCTTGCTAGCCCGGGGCCTTAGTTTTCTATAAAAGAAATACGTGTAAACGAGCAAGAATGTTGAATTGATAGGTTTCGTGGTGATAGCTATTTTATTAGAAAAATAAAACAATTTAACAGAAAAAAACATCGAATTCTCCATTTATTCCTCAAGGTTCTGAAACATTCAAGTACAAGCATCAGTTATACCAGGGGTTTTTTACTTGTCAACAAGCATTAACGAAACGTTTTTTCATGGAGAACACACAATGCCCTGCAAATTCTGGGAGGAGGGGGGTACATTCTATTATACATATAGTAGCGATGACTACGGCTGCAATGCCAATTTGCATTCAATTTGATCTGAATATCCTGGCTGAATCACCCCTGATTGCGAAAACAAAGGCCAAAAAAATTCCCAGGAACATGTATCTACGTCATTCTAATTTGTCATTTCATTTCTTTTGAATCAGCGAGACAGCTGCTATCTTGTCTTTGTTTAGAAGAATTCCTTCGCTTATCTGCCTGATATTGTCAATTCAAATCTTAAGAAATTATTAGCTGAATTTTACAGTAAGTTTATGGTGTAACAGTTCAGTGTATCGATGCGAAATTGGCAAATTTGGATTGCTGAGAAGAAGGGGCATCGAATGATACCTTGAAATCAACTTTCTACCCAGTAGTTTTTATATTCCCCGAAAAACCATTCCATTCCCCGAAAACCATTCCATTCCCCGAAAACCATTCCATTCCCCTTTGTTTTAAAAAGCAAAGTTTATTTTTTGATTTGTAGCAAAAGTATAAGTGTTATTGACTTGCAACTTGGTGAAAAGATATATCTATAGAAGTACTCTGCAATGATATACTTTACTATTTCATATACTGTATAACTTTTCCATTCCCCGAACCCATTCCATTCCCCGTTCCATTCCCCGTTCCATTCCCCTTTTTAGAGATAGCCGCCAATTTGCATTCAATTTGATCTGAATATCCTGGCTGAATCACCCCTGATTGCGAAAACAAAGGCCAAAAAAATTCCCAGGAACATGTATCTACGTCATTCTAATTTGTCATTTCATTTCTTTTGAAATAACGAGACAGCTTCTATCTTGTCTTTGTTTAGAAGAATTCCTTCGCTAATCTGCCTGATATTGCCAATTCAAATCTGATGAAATTATTAGCTGAATTTTACAGTAAGTTTATGGTGTAACAGTTCAGTGTATCGATGCGAAATTGGCAAATTCGGATTGCTGAGAAGAAGGGGCATCGAATGATACCTTGAAATCAACTTTCTACCCAGTAGTTTTTATATTCCCCGAAAACCATTCCATTCCCCTTTGTTTGAAAAAGCAAAGTTTATTTTTTGATTTGTAGCAAAAGTATAAGTGTTATTGACTTGCAACTTGGTGAAAAGATATATCTATAGAAGTACTCTGCAATGATATACTTTACTATATTATATGCTGTATAACTTTTCAATTCCCCGAACCCATTCCATTCCCCATTCCATTCCCCGTTCCATTCCCCGTTCCATTCCCCTTTTTAGAGATAGCCCAAGCTACACAGCTTTGTTCACCCTCTAAAAATACCATGACAAAGAATCTTTGAAATCTAAAATCCACAAAGAAGTCTTTCAAAATCACTTCATTGAATGAAAACTTATTAGCTTACGCCATATTGTTATCGAAACAAATCATAGCTAATCAAATTCAGGCTAAGTGACTACGAGGCTCCACAATGATGTAATGTGATTTGAGAGACTATGATCTAGTGCCGACCGGTGAGGTCCGGTGCATTGCTGGCCAATCAGCATTTGTATCTGAAGGTTGCAGGAAATTGGCGGGAGCTACTGTCACATTCAAAACTGACGGTAGCAAGCCAATCACAAGAGGGCTTGAGGGTTGCAAGCCAATCACAGGAAGGCTTGACCGTAGCAAGCCAATCAAAACTCGCAGAGCCTAAAGCTACCAAGAACAATAGGAGATCCATTCAACAAGGAAGTGAGTGATGCATGCTGTGCGTCATTCCGAGAACTATTCATTGTCTGAGAACAGAGGGCCACTTTGGCCTTTTATCAAAGATCTTAGAACATCATCTTTTCTTTTATCAACATTCAGAATAGTGACAATAGTAAGAAATGCTGGCCATTCAAACGTGAAAGATGACAGGAAGAACGCAAAGGGCCTGAAAAGTTATCAAATTTCACCCTCAAAGGGAATGAATGTTGCAATAGAGGGGATGGGACATCCAAAGCAGATATAAGATTTTTTTGCGTAAAGATTTGTTTCATCCAACTCTCTTTTTGGAATCTGTTTATAATAGCTTTTTCTTTCAAGAAATTCAAGGAAATGAATTCAATTAGAAACTATTTCTTTTCGCGAAAGACATCAACCGATACATTTTATGTTTTATCGAGATCATGGGCATGGTAACCAGTGTTGTAAAGTGGGCGTTTCCTAGAGAATTTTAGGGCGTGATCCAAAAATTTCCGAGGGCCCCGCCCCCAGACCCGGCTCATGCTTCGGTCAGATTCTATCCTGGATCCGCTCCTGCTTCTACTTTGGCTTAGAGCGACTCTCCCGATCACTGTCGAGCATTGCTTGTAAAATTTCCAACCGTCGTCATGGACCGATCTCTGCCTAAAACGTTTAGAAGTCGGACCAACTTGGACTCAAACTATCCAAGATAGATCCAAGCTTCGTCATGGACCGAATTTTCGTTTATGACAAAAATTTTGGACCGACTCTGAAAATATTGGGGGGGGGTGTCTCACCCCCCCCCCCACAATGTGCGTCCCTGAATGTGATACAATTTTACAGCCATTTCATCTTCCCAAGAGGATAACCACTTGCCAAAATGTGTTAAGTCATTGCTGCGGAGTAGAAATATTTGGAAAATTTGATCGTGACTTTTGACAATTTTGAAGTGTCCTGAAAGTGATTTTTCTGCAAAATTACGAAAAAAAGTTAAAGGCCATTAGGGAGCTATGTTCCTGAGGCATGCTGCAACTTAGAACATTTTTTAAGCATCCAGTAAACCTTCTCATCCATCCGTTCACACACACGTCCACCCTGTTAAGGTTGAGTGGGGTTTGCATTGAAAGGAGAACTCCAGGTTCGATCCTGGTCCATAATTTACTTGCCATCGAAATTTGAATTCGATTTCTGAAATTGACAATTATACTGACTTCAAATCTCGAGGCATCAGAAACGAACATGAAATTCTCGTTCCAATACAACCTCATACAAGCATTTTATTAATTTCTTGGTGTAACTGTTGAATGATTTTACCAAAACATTTCCCGTTTCAGTTAGCCTTTGCCTAATAGATTAACAGTTCAGTTATGAATATCGTCCAAGTACGTTTTATTGCACAGGAATAAGATGGTATGTGGTATGGGTACGAGAAGTCCATGATCGTTTCTGATGCCTCGAAATTTGAAGTCAGTACAGTTGTCCATTTCAGAAATAGAATTCAAATTTCGATGGCAAGTAAATTATGGACCAGGATCGAACGTTGAGTTCTTGTTTCCATACAAACCCCTCTACAGCATTTTCCTACTTTCCTGGTCTGGAAGATGATTGATTTTACCAAACAAAATTTTCACATCTAAATTAGCCTTTTGCTGACAGATCAACAGCTCAGTTTGAATATTGGGCGCGTACATTTTTTTCCACAGTCCGCTAAACATGTCAGCTTTTTTTTCTCACCCGGTACTTGACTATCCATTCATTCATTCATTCATTCATTCATTCATTCATTCATTCATTCATTCATTCATTCATTCATTCATTCATCTAATCACATTACCATTTCAAGAAGGATGCCCTTCGACATACCGTTAACATTTCGGTAGCCTGCGAAGTTCTGCAAGGTACCGCATCAAGCTTCCTCCGCTACAAATATTTTCCTTGTCAATTCCCAATTAATATATTTAACATATGAAGTTTAAAGCAGACGCAAAAACCGCATTTCCTGTGAGCAACTGCCTTACATTACGTCATCGCAAAGAACATAGCAACGTTTCATAACAAGGGTGGAAGTCTATTGGTATCTGTTTCGTGCAACGCGCTGTTAGGTATTCAGTAAAAAGCAGCGCCAAAGAAAACTAGCCTTTTGAAGCAAAGTAGTTGAATCTTGTAGAAAAGATATCTTCTGCAACTCTGCTTCGTTTGTGAGATCGAAAGTGTTCACAGCTAGGATAGGCAATGGTGGGTTGCTCTTTTTTGCAATGCTCTGTCAGATATTTAAGAGAATTAACAAAACTAAAGAAAGCGGCCTTTTTGAAGCAGAATAGGTGAATCTTTAGAAGGGAGATCTTCTGCAATTCTGCTCCGATTTTGAGATCGTAATTGTTCACAGCTAGGATGGAAAGTGATGGGGTCCCTCTTTTATGCAATGCTCTGTCAGGTATTCAGTGAAATAAACAAAACTTAAGAAAGCGGCCTTTTTGATGCAGAATCAATGAAATTGCGGTAGGAAGAACATCTGCAACCCTTTGACGAAAACGCTCAGCTTGACTGAAATCAAAGTCACATTCTCAATTTACTTTCATCTACTGCTCAGCACGGGTCTCCTGATTCTGTTACCGAATTATTTGCAGCTGGGAAGATATAAAATGGTTTGTTAACTTCAAATTTCGATTCATTTAACAAAAACCAACAACACGTCGAGCTGCTAAACTTCTTCTCGCGAGTATTGAACTGGTATGGACAGTTCCATTGTTTTGAATCAATTCGCGCAATGGAACCAGTGATTCTGGACAAAGTGTTCGTGGTTGCTTTCTACCGATTATAATTCAAAATATTCTGAAAATTGAATGTGAACTGCGAGTGTGTTTTATTACTGATAACTTGAAACATTGTTCAATTTTATCGCAGATCTCTTATCAAGGAGCATACTACAAACAAGCAGGACGAAGTGAGAGAAGTGCAGTTTACTGTTGCGTTTAGTATGAGTACACGCTTCTTGGTTTAGACCGCAAACAAACTACTGAATTGCCGGTAAACATGGCCGAAAACTCGCCGCTCTTAAAGCAAGATGAATCAAGTTTAGAACTAAAAGACCATTTAAATGATAAGTCTATCGGAAACGAGAATGAAGGTGAACACATGTCGGACTTTGAGACCTTCTTTAGCATTAGCAATGGGATAATGGGAACCGGTTTGCTCGCAATGGGATTTGTTTTTAGATGTGCTGGTCTTTGGGCATTGCTTATTGTTCCTGTCATTGCAATATCTGGAAATTACACAGGGAAACTGCTCGTGAGATTACTGTACGATGTAGACGAAAATGGAGATCGACATCGCACGAGACAGGGATATCTTGACATTGGAGAGGCATTCCTGCCATATTTTGGTAAGTTCTTCATAAATGCTGTGAACATTGTTGAGAACTTTGCACATGCAATTTTGATTTTGTTAATGGCTGGTGGAGTCATGAACGAAGTTATTCCTGCAATTACCGACGATATATGGACAGTCATCTGCGCAGCACCATTGCTGGCTGTTATTTTCTTGCAACGGATTCGCTCACTATCGAAAGTTGCGATGGCTACAGTAACCACAGGAACGATACTAGTCGTCATAGCGACAGTGTACAGCCTACGTTTCACTGATCGATGGGGACAGACACTTGCAACTGCAAAATTATTTGATATAAAGAAATTCACGCTTGCCATTGGAATAACTATAGTTACATACGCGTGCCAGCCATATTTGCCTTTTATAGAGAAAGATATGAGAAACAGATCTAATTTTGACAAGCTTATGAACATATCATATTTGTTAGTGACACTCTTCAAAATGGCGAGTGGGTTTCTTGTTTATTTAGCCTACGAGAAATTGACACACCCTTTGATGACTTTAGATTTACCAACTGGTCCCTTGAGGACTGTTTCATCGTTGTTTTTACTTATCGTAGCATTGACATTTTTCATTTTTCCAATGTTTACTGTTTTCGATATCGTTGATCAAAATTGGCCTGCTGGTAAAGATGGAAATGGGCCTAGCTGCAGAATGCGGTACTTCGTCAGAGCAGTACTTCTTACGCTGGCCGTTTTGATTGCTGTTGTTACACCACATTTTGGTCTTGGCATTGCCCTGGTTGGCAACTTCACTGCAACTATATTAGTTTTCGTAATGCCATGTGCTTGTGACATCAAACTCAACTATCCGAACTTATCTCCCAGAGAGTTATTCATTGATATTCTCATTCTGGTGATTTCAATCATTTCTGGTGTTGTAGGAATTGTGTTTTCATCCATGGAACTCTTTAAATCATTCAGTGATGAAGATTTGAATCCTACTGAACCATTAGAACATTTATGATTGTAAATTTTAGTTCTGCATATGGAAGTCACACAATATAATGCGCCTTTAAAGATTTTGTCTCTTGTCACTTCTGTAAAGGTGGGTGGTTTTGTTACATAGACATAGAATCATCTCGATGCTAGTGTCGGTATTCCCTAATTGTCGCGAGTTTTTGCATCAAACTTGGCGTTCCCGTATGTTCTCCAATCTGTGAGTCTTTTGGCTTGGAAAAAGCTTTTGAAATTTTTCAACAAGAAATTCTATTGTCCAGAGTACTATTTACCCAAACAAGTAAAAACCCGTATTTGAAATGAGAACCTTTATCAAAGATTATCATAACATATATTCTTAATTCTAGTTACAAAATATCGGAATACCAAAGCAAAGCAGCCACAGCTGGAGCTGCAACCTCGTCCCCAAGCCCTTTTGTCCAAAATATGACAAAAGGCCCCGGGGACGAGGTTGCTTGAGCTACCAGAAAGCAAAAGTATGAAGTCATTCTTCTGTCGATCATTCTACCAGGTTTGATTGATTTCTCGTAGGCCCTCGTATAATTTCATAAAAATCTGTGTTCAAAATTTTTGGTTAAAAATCTTACAGCTTTTTGTGCTCTGCTCCTCCTTTCATCGCTTTACATTCGACGCATCATTTTTTTTGACATGATCTCACTTATTTTGCTGCGAAGGCGCGTTGTGTTAAAAAGGGCGCGAAAATGAGCCACATGTTTTCGAATGACGACAACGAATCTGGCGACAGCAAATATGGCCTAACTTTTGAGACGCTTGCCGAGAGAAATGACCGAGTATGACCGAAATTATCAAGAGAATGAATGAGCTCATGGTGTGAAATTGATGTATCAGATGTTCCAATTTGTTCAGGTATCGAAACATCTTTTGATTGTGGAAGTGATTAAATTGTCACACCCAGAAAATGCCTTGGCCTAACTTCAAATCTTTGCATGGTGGGGAATGACGTCTCGCCTTTCCACCGTTAGATACCGAGGAGATACTGTCACGTTACTCGTCTACTTTCTTATGATTGGATCAGTTCAAACCTTGGAATTGATTCAAAACATTTTCTATCTGGAGTTGCCTCTAAAGATTCTTAGTGGATCCTTGGAACGCGTTTCTCTGACAATGGATATTTCTCCGCTACGTTAAGCCAACAAAGAAGATGTCAGGAAGGGTTTGTTATTCAAAACTGTGAAACTCATAGAAGGACAAGTTCTGTATGACTTGGCTTAGCTTGCTTGGCTTTTCTTTGATACAGCTTTTGACGGAACATATGAATGAAGCGATCAAGCACCAAAAATGTCTAGGCCAAGCTTCAAATGTGGTTGGGGAATCTCTTCGCTTTTTACTGAGAAGCATTCAACCCATGATGAAGTGTGGTTGCTGCAAAATTCGAGTTCAGATATTGTTTGCTTTGCGTGTGCAGTTGAAACTCTTGAAGACGAGACTTCCTTAAATATAAGAAAAAGAAAAATGGTGTCTGAAATTCTCGATCTATTGACGACGAACAAATCGATATGGGCATTATTTTCAAGAAATAATGTCATTCTTCGCCATACAGGGAAAATCCTGCTTAAACTTTTATCAACGAATGATAAAGAATTGTCGGCACTTTTAGTTGATACAATTGGTATAATTGTGCAAAAGTCGCGTGATGAAAATGCATTGAGCCTGCTAGAATCATTAGTAAATGCCCTGAGAGAACTGAAGGAAAGCAGAATGAAAATACCTAACTCGTATGTATGTTTGCTTGGAAAAGTTTTCCGAAATTCAAGTAAAACAGTGCAAGTATTTGTAAATGATTACCAATGGGTTTTGGAGATGATTACAGAAACTATTGACAAAGTTCCAGAAACTGATGCTATTTCATACTGGTATGTTTTCACACAAGTTTATCGCAACGAAGATGCCAGAAATATCAACATAGAGATAACTAAAGCACTTCTTGCACAGTTTGTAGATGTTATCGCAAAGGCAACATCCAAAGAACTACAGCTAAATATCCTTGCAGTTTTGAAACATTTTGCAGAAAATGATTTCTTTCGAAATTTGATTTTCGAATTTGAAGATCAAGAAATTCTGGAATCAAGAAAGTCGATTGCAGAAACGATGAAAAAAATGTTGCTATCCACACATCAAGATGTTCAAATTGGTGCAGTTCAATGTTTGAGTGTCCTGTTAGATGTCCGGAATAACGGAAAAAGTGTGCAGTTGATTGATTTTGCCGGAATTCTGATAGACAAGGGACTCTGTGAGTTTTTATTCGAATTATTAAATTCTTCAAATACAGCATTAGTTTCATCTGTTCTGAACTGTCTTTTACGATTTTCCGGTTTTAAAAAGTTCTTCAAGGCTGGACACCTCATTTATGGATTTGAACCAATTGTTCAAACGCTTGGAAGAACAGTAGAACGGAAAGACAAGCTTTCGTTGAATTTGGGACTTATGTTACTTCTAAAGATTTTGGAAGAAAGTGACAAAAATCTGTGTTCAGTTGAAAAGCAAAGGAACTCTATCATTGCTTTGGTAATGAATCTAAGTGAAGTTCAAGAAACTTGTATCCTCTACCATGTTGTTGCTTGTGCTGCAAAATTTCTCAAAGTACTTTCAACTGCAGACATGAAAGTAGTGGAATTCATGCAAAAGTTATTGAAAAATTTCGGGAAGACGATCCTTAGCAAAGCAAAGAGCATGTCTACAAAGTCAATAGGTGAGTAATAAGAATGCCTTGCCTAGTTACACGTTGGGTAATGGGTAGGCTTAAAAGGTAAACATAAAGACTGAAATTTTTCTGGAAAACAGTTGTCTGAGTGGAAGATTTTGATGTAATTCGAACTGCGTCCACAACCTGAATTACACCTTTGAGCAGAATTAGTAAGGGACGGGTTATTAATTCTTGCTGGGGAGGGGGTGGAAGATATTTACAAATATTTGATAGAATTTTCATAGCACCTCTCTTGCTTTCTTGATAATCTTGTTACCCCCTCCAACATCGCACTAGATATTTTCATCCCGCTTTCCCAGTATATGTTTACATGGTAACTGTATCACTACACTGTCATGCATTCAATTGGATAAAGATTTACATCGTCACAGCAGCACATGAAAGAAAAATACCATCTCAAATGACGAGAAATTGCTTTTAAAGTGGTGAAGACTTGCTCGTCGACAAACTAGCTTTTAAGAAACTGACTGAATTTATCTCAAGCTCTTTTCATTCCCCTTCCCTGAAATTTGCGTTATTTTTCGTCCCCCTTCCCTTTCGGTAGGCAAAATTTTGGCACCCCCTTCCAGATGTCTTCACTCCCCTTCTTGGCAAGAAATAATGACTCGTAATGACCCCTCCCTAACATACAAGCTCTCTTGCAGAGAGGTTCGAAAACTCCTTCAGACAAATTACATTTTTTTGCAGAGAAAGGAGTCACTAAATCAAAGTTACGTTGGAATGTTACTGCTGATGCTTACCAATTTCGTTTTAGTTGTTTTGGTGAATATCCGTTTTCTAATACACTTTGGCTAATAAAGCTGATAATATACTGACTAGTTCTCAAAAAGTGTGTCTCGTGATTTACAGCATAGGCTCCAAATCGTTAAATCAACGAAAAAAGGCTGGTGTAAAATTCAATGACCTATTTCTTTAAACTGGATGACTTTAAAAGAACTTTAGCCTCTTTTCCAGGATTCTACCGTTGGACTTTTCAGAAATCTTGAATATTTGTCGAAATGACAGCCTATTTTATATTTCAGCTCTTTTTATGGTGTGACGTCATCAAATTTCTAAATCATAAACCAGCAGAGTGAAAGAGTTTTGCTTGATACCATATTGCAGGCATCCAAATACTATGATTTTCTTAAAAATTATTTGGTATTTCGTCAACAGGTTACAGGTTTAGAAATCACGATAGTTTTAAGTTTTTTTCGAAAAGTTTCTTGCATTCTTGAAAAAGAAGAAAGTCATTGTAATTCTGAAGATATTGAAGATTTCACAAAAGTCCAACGGCAGATCTACGGTAATATAGTTAAAGTTTCTTTGAGGCCGTGCAGTTTCAAGAAATAGGTCATCGAATTTTACACTCACCCTTTTAAATATTTGAAGCCTATGCTGTGATTTCTTGATTCAGCATAAATTCTTTCAAAAATCTTAAATTCAGAAGGGCTCAGGGAGTTCTTAAATAGCCTTAGATAACGGACTCATCACACTAAGTCCATAGACGCAACAAAAACACCGTGATCTGTAGAAGAAAAGAAAACTGTTAACTCTTGTAAAAGAAAAACAGCCAAATAAACTTGTAACAAGAGAGAAAACTTTTGAAACATGCAAGAGAAAAATGAATTAATCTTATCTAAAGGAAAGAAATAAGTTTGTAACTCACCAGAAACTGCAATAAACAACAACATTGAATAACCAAAAAACGTTCAGAGACCATAAATCATCAGTCTTTGTGATGACTTCTTTTGGCTCTCACGTTATTTTGCTTAACCATAAGTATGCAACTAAAACCGTAATACCTTCAATGTCCAAATGAAATATATTCAATTTAAACAAAAACCTTAAGAATGCAACCAGATAATGTTTGCCCGTAAAAACATTCCAAAACAGAGTACGCGGAAAGAATGTTTCCATAACCCACGAAAAGAAGTCGCCTTATTTACTTCTTTATAACATAGCATTAGCATTACTGTTTTTCGCTGTAACATTTTATCATAGTTTGCTAGCATTGTATCTCTTTTAAAAAATGTTCTCTTCAGGCCGTATACAATGTAAAATTGGTTTGTGCTTCTGATAAAGCGAAATATACTTCATCGAAATCATTGTCGAAGGAGCATTGAATCTAATTTAAAAAAAGTTGGTGCAAATGGCTTTGAATGGTTTGAAAAAGGTGCCCTAGGTGCTTTGCTATCGAGTGTGCCAGAAAAACTTTCCGATTTTAACAGGCAACGATAAATCATTCCTTGACCAATTTCGAAGATTTACAACTTAAACCTTTCCTAAAATCCTGAATTATATCTATATGAGTCGCTGGATTCGCAAGGATCGTACGACGAACGAGTGAAAAGACCCAATATAATGACTTTGAATGGCAAGGAGTTTATCTTGGCCTATCTTTGCTTTACCCATTCAGGCGTTTGGATCATTTGGGTATTTTGGTCGTTTTAGTCGTTCGTTCAAACGACTCCGACAACTTACATGACCTAAGGAGAACCACGCTTAACGAAAATTAAAGGTGTGAAATTATCCCTGCAAGCCCAGAACATTCACAGACTTTTGTTCATTCCAGTTGATCCAGAAATACTAATCTTGCTGAAAAATGGCCTAGACTTTGTTGGTAACTGCTTCAAGCTAGTGGTCAATGAAGAGAAGAATGGTCACTTCGAAACAAACGGAGGAACACCCAATAGCCAGCAGTCAAATCTCAATAGCTTGATGCAACACTTGCACAATGTGACGGACATCTTTTACATCCCAGCAACTGTAATCCTACTACCTTGTGTAAAGCAAGCAGAAATTCTGGTATCCTTCTTCGATTTGCTTGGTAGCATGCTCAAAGAATCGAGAGATGTCACATTTGCAAAGAAATTATGCGAGTCCTCGTTTGTCAGACTTGCTTCAGAGTTGAAGTCTAGATTCATGAAGTGTGATGATCCCAACCCGCATGCCGCCAGTATTGACAGCTTCTTAACTGCACTGTCGTGTAATCTTGAGAGTGAGCAACATTCCTCACAATTACAGTGTATTTTGTTAGAAGTCCTCCCACTTCTAAAAGCCCCACCGAATGAATGGCACTTATATTTTGGTAGAAAGGCATCAAATGTTGAAGATACACGGATGATACAGGGTGTAAGAATCGCATCCTTGGCACTGTTGTATACTTCGACACGCTTTGGTGATGCTATTTGGAGGGATGAGGTTGTCTGTAAATGCATTTCTAACTGTATTCAAGATGGCTCTATTGTCAGCGACTTTCCTGAAGTCACCAAAAGGCACTTGGTTTACATGTGGTCACATGCTTATGAAAGGCTGGAAAAAGGGATGACACAATTTGTGGAGGGAAATATGCAGATTCTATCTGAGCTGGAACAAGCTCAATATATCAACATGTTTTTCTTCAATGAAAGGTTTGCTAACTTTTTTTGGATTGTTTGACGAAATGCAACACCTGCTTCTCAAAATATGTTCAAACGTAGGTGTACTCTTTCTCGCGTCACCAAACATCAGATTATCAAGACACTCCAGTCCAGGGAAAAAATTATTCAGAAACTTGCTCTTTTAGTCAAGGGAACTCCAAAACATATTTTTCATTTTGTTTTGTATTGTAATATTCGGAAGGTAGTACTTGAGCACTGTGTATAAAGTGGCATGGCTTCATAAAACGCTATTGTAAAAGGATTCACAATGGTGCAGGCAGTAAGCATCAAGAATGCTATCGAACCATCGATGACATAAGGATTTCTTAAAATACTTTGAGAAATGATGAGATTTTTAAAAGACTTTCAAAATTAGATCAAATTTTTTGTATTCTATAAAACTTGTCGATCTGTCTGTCTGTCGATTTGTCTATCTGTTTTCAAATTAGCCTTTGATCCTCGGTTCTTTCGTTTTCTGAGATTGAGGCCTTGCACAGAAGAACTAGAGGGGTGTCGCCCTAATTGAGGGTATTCTACATTGGTCGAATATTCCTGCTGAACGAAAAAATTTTCAGAACGAAACTTAACATGAACACTTTCGTAAACTCTTCACTGTTGTTGATATAAAATATATTTGTCATTGGTGATGTTGTCTTTAAGAGCGAGCTACTCAAGAACATAGTGCTCGAGAGGGCCTAAATTTCCAACGTCGCCCTGATTGAGGGTATCCAAACTTTACATGGTTTCAGGTAAATTTAAGATAACTTGGTGTGAAAATTAGCATATATCAACAGATAAAGAGTTTTTGTTGTTATGAAATGTTTTCTGATTGTGTTTTACTGTGTTTCGTTATCCTAAACGCTGACCTTTGTTGCCGCTTTCGTTCTAAGACTTTTCAAGCAAGCTGACATTAAGTTTTCCTCCTTTCGGTGAACTGAACGATGCTTAAAGCAATTCATGACAAAACAATATTTTCTACAGTCCAACGATAGAACAAACCTGTTTTTGCACCGTAATATGTCCTTTTACAGCAAATAGTATTCGCCTGTCATGCGTTGGCAGCGCAGATTTCGTTCAAGAACCGGAAACCGAAAGATACCACAGTACCCTCAATCAGGGCGACTTTAGGCCAATCAGACGGCGTGGAAAAAAGAAGCCCGTCGTGGCGGAAGCAGATGTCATGTCTCTGAAGAAGCATGAAGTACTTATTCTGGACAAGCGGAGCTTGGCGAGAGGCCATTTGTTTGTTGTGAAAATTTTAACAACGTCAAGAAACCAAGCAAAAAGAAAATTGTGCATCGAAACGTGAAAGGAAAAATGGCGGATACTTACAGTTACGTCTCAGGTGAACTTCGTTGCGCACTTTTCCCTCTGTTTGTGGACGGAATTTTAAGAAACACCAACAAGAAAAAATGTAGCAAATGGAGTCACCAAAATAATTTCGCCCACTTTTTGGTTTCAACTAGACCCAATCTCCTGTTATTCAGCAACAAACGCAAGACAGTTAATATCGGTCAAAATGCGTTTACCCTCAATCAGGGCGATACCCCTCTAGTCCTGTTAACCAAGCAGCGCATATTGATTATTTTGGAAGATCAGACGGCATGACTTTGATTTATTCGCTTTGGTATACGTTGGGATTTAAAAGTAACGTATGAAATTCAACGTAAGTACTGGGATTAACATAGCAAACTAACTAAGTGGTCTTGTCTTGCTCAATGACTTCTCTTTTCCAGTTGTCATCTTCTTCGGTGTTTCTTTCTTTCTTCAGGAACTAATAGTAGGAAACCTTCGAGAAACAATCTATAGATCCTTATTCTTCGCGTATTCATCATTTTCCTTGAACGTCTTAGTTCTTCTAACTTTGTTGCCAGTATGTACAGCTGTACAATGTCAGGAAATAATCCTTGTGAAAAAAATATACAATTTCGACTACTCAAGTTTGAAAATTCCCAGTGTATGAAGTGCGAAAAGCACAGGAATTCAATTTCCCGCGAGAATGATTGTAACCTTTTATCCTTTTCGAAATTCCTTGCTTTTCGCAAATTCACTTTGTTTGAGTGCTGTGCATTCATGAAATTTTGCGAAATTTTGTAAAATTTTGTGATCTTTTGTGAAATTTTGTAAAATTTTGTGAAATTTTGTGAAATTTTGAGAAATTTTGTGAAATTTTGTGAACGTGGCGCACTTTGCTAAAGCTTGATTTATCTGGATGAATTTTAGATAATCCAACTTTTCAATAATTCTTGTACACAAGTTACTTAATTTTTGCTAATATTTTGCTTGACAGTTGCTTCATTCGCTGGATCCTGAACAGTCCATCACATCAAAAGGCAAAGGTCTGGGTGTTAGCAGAAATGATCTCCCGAATGTTGTCCGCAAGCCAAGGTACAGTGGAATCCAATTTTGATGAGATCATCAACGTACTATCATCATACAAGAATAACTATGAATTTTACGCTACATGTGTTGATGTAGTGGCATTTGGCACTCAGAAAGTTGTGCAGAAGTTAGTCGATGTTATCGCTTCATTACTGCAAAAAAGCGATGATTCTAGTTTTGTGCTACGAATCAAGGAGATCATCCACATGATACTCCTTACGAAAGGCACACAGCTCGATCATATCAATCTCACAGGTTTGTTTCAAGTATACAGATGCCTTCCTACAAATGTAAATGAGCCTATACTAGATATTGATCTAAAATTAGCCAACAGAAGTTGCAATGTGTATGTGGAGTGTCAAGACCTTGATGTTCGCTTGGCAATCTTAAACTGGTTGAATCAACTTCTCTATATCATGCAGCAAAGTAGCTGTCAATCCAGTTATTCACATCTTACAGTTGTGTATAATGAAAACTTCTTGAAGGAAGTTTCTTCCAGCCTGCCAAGAAAGCTTCAATTTCCAGGTCTTTATATCGAGAAAGTTTCGGCTGCAACTTTGATATTTACCTCACAACTTACCAAATTAGTGGCTTCCCAAACCATTCAGAGAGAAACTCTGCCACTTATCACACTCAGTAAGCAACTTCTTATTAAGGGACTGTTGTTTACTGATTCGACATTGATTCAACTCGCATGTTGCCAATTCTGGAACGAATTTTTGCAGCTTGAACATGGAACAGCCTACGTCCTTCAACAACACGAGGAATCAGCCAGACCTATGCATCTTGATTTGAATGACCTACGAACTCTTTTGTTTCAATTTCAGAATCTTTTGCTCTGCCAAGACAACCTTATACAGGAGATAGCTATAAAATGCCTTGCAGAGGTATTGAAAGTGTTGCGCAAGAGTTATGCAGAGTTTCGAAGCCCTTGGAATGCTTTTCTGCTTGAACTGCTAACAGAAAGTTTGCAAGCCACATCAGAGAAAGTGTTGCACCTCAAAGCGATGCTGGTATTACTAGAAGCTGAGACACCAATACGACAAATGAGAGCATTTCAGAAATCAGTGACAGGCCTTTTGAAAGAGGATGATAATGATCGGGACGTTGAACTGCTTCTGCTGAAACTTATCTTTTTCATTATCGACAAATGTAAGTTGACAGATGAAGAGAGAAGCAATGTTTCTATTTTCTTGCATAGGTTAGAAGACCGTGCAAAAGGATTCACACAGGACAAAACACTGACAGTTGAGAAGGACAAGCCATTATTTATTGTAGCCAGCGGCGTTCTGTTCCCGAACGTCTTTGAGAAGGATTCTACGATAACATCCTATCTATCTAAGATAGAAGAGTATAGGATCAAATTAAACAGCCCCTGTTCATAGGTAAAGAACGAATTGCGAGAAGATGAACCCTGTGATGGACCAATGGAATGTCTCAGTACTTGATTTGTAGAACAGAAGGCAATACTACAGGTGAATTGAAAAGATGCAGTTTTGGACAATGTTTAATTTACATGATTGACCGATATGAAATCACTCGGCAGGGAAAGTCTGATCCAAATTTGAATTTAGATGGAAATGAATATCGAAGTTTAGTTGTAGAAAAGGAAATATGATCGGAAGATAAGCCTTCTATAGCTGACACAACGACTCATTCCTCATCTCCAAGCACATTCATACTTATCTAGGCGGTAAGCAAAAAATTCTTAGCAAGAAGTTTTATCACAATGTCTTTATTTCGTTGGTAATTGTTTGCTTAACTGGGGAAAGATCTCTCAAAATAAGTAGGTTCAACTAACTGCTTGTGTCAAGTAAAGTGAACCTTGCTTGGAGAATAACCATTTTCGGATCTAGAAAAGTTAGCACTCTGGAAACTTCGTAGCAATGAGATTCTTAAATCTGAAATACTTTCTCATGATGACTTCAAGTAAACCACTAGGTTCAGGGAGGAAATCATGACAATGGAATGCAAAAGTACTTTTTCTTGTTGATCTTGCTAGCTGACTTTAATGTCCAAAGTTTTGTGCTTCTTTCGTGAAATAACCGTTTTTTAAGAAGAAATGTCCTCATTTCATTAAAATATACGCAAATACGTTTTTGGTTAGTAATCACTCAGTAATGATGAACGACCTCAGTAGTAAAGGAAGGTGAGGGTGAAGGTGAAGTTGCGTTTTTCAGCGTCAACCGCTGGGATCGCAGAAATAGAGCAGACCTAATCAAGTCCGCTCCACGACCCCTTGTCATGACACTCATATTATGGGGTCCTACCGGGTATCGGATATTGAAAAAATACCAGCAAATTCATTCTTTCTTAGAATCAGAAATTTGCAGTAAATTGATCGATTAAAGGCAAATCAATCGGGCAATGGCGTTTTTGATTTTAGTACTTTAAATCTCTTTGTGATGTTTAAAGATTTTTAATTTTTACTGAGACTTTCAAAAGTGTTTCACATATTTTAAGATTTGCCAAGAAGTTGCAAGATTTTTCAGATTTTAATCATTTTTTCAGATTTTCAAAGGATTTTCCAAGATTATCCATGATTATCAAATTGAGGATGATCAAAAGATCTTCTTTGGAATTTTTATCATTTGTTGGGAAGAAGTTTTTGATTTTGAGATGTTCGAGGAGCTTTAGGATTTTTTTGGCTTTTTGAGGATTTCTGAAGATTTTGGCATTTGCAAGGCTTGCTTTAGATTTTCTGGATCTTGAAAATATTTTAGGACTTGAAAAATGGGTATGAAACGGCCTTAGAAAATCAGAACGACCCTTATACCTCGAAAAGGAAACTGTGGATTATTTTTCTGCCGTTCGTTTAGTTTCTTAATTTAAATGCTGTTAAATTCCGATGTTTAGATGACGACAGAAAGTTGAGGCCATGTTTTGCCTTCCAGAGGACTGTATTTCAAAATCAACATAACAAACAGACAATATAAATGAATAAAGGGATTATACAGCGTGGTTAAGAAGCGTTAAGTGTTCAGATTATGTTTCAGCGATGATGTAATGTAATGCAAATCAAAGAATTATAATAAGCTAAACAAAACATTGTCCAGTTCAGTGACTTTATTCGGCACACTCTCCCCCCAAATCAGACCGAGTCCTGATTTTCTGTAATATCCTCATCAATGTCTGCGATTCTAACTTTGGCAGCAGCGGCTGCATCACGTGCACTTCGGCGTAACAGTTCATTCCGGTCAGGGAGAGTCCTCTCGACTGTTTCTTCTTCCTCCTCTTCAGCGTAAAGCTCCAATAAACAAAGTTTCTGCAATGGACGCTCGACTGTATATACTCGGTCATTTGTGACTACTTTCAGCACTGCTCCTCTTACTACACCGTCCTTTCCTTCTATCAATCGATCAACGCGTCCTAGCTTCCATCTGCTTCTTGACATACCCTCTTGTTGGATAAGAACAATAGCTCCTTTCTTGAGTGATTTCTGCGGTTTCTTCGCGTTCCATCGATGGTGTTCACGAAGACTTGCAATATACTCGCGATTCCACCTTTTCCAAAAATGCTCAAGTTGTTTCTGTAAATGCTTCAATCTGTTGGTTGCCTCAGCTTCATCGTTGCTATCTGGCTGCTCCCATGCTAATGTTGGTATGCGACGTCCATGTATCAAATGATTAGGAGTTAATGCTTCTGGTCCCAATTCTTCATCCAGATAAGTTAACGGGCGATTGTTTAGCACGGCTTCTACATCTAATAACGATTCCTTGAATTCTTTGAATGAGATCTTTGCGCGGCCTAAGATCTTAATTAAACACGACTTGACAAGTCCAATAAGACGCTCAAAGAAACCACCCCACCACGGTGCACGCGCAACATTGAATTGCCAATCAATACCTTTGGCTTGCAGAAAATCGTTTACTGCAGCATTTTTCTTCAATTTCTTTAACCACTTGGCGGTGGACTTGAACGTTTGAGCGTTATCTGATATCATCTTTGATGGCATACCGCGTCTGGTGATGAGTGACTTCAGACTTTGTTTGAAAGTTGTTGCTGACATGTCTTGAACAGGCTCTATGTGAACTGCTCTTGAAGTGGCACATGTGAACAAGGTGATGTAAGCCTTGGTAGTTTTCTTTCCGTTTGAGCAATAGAAAGGACCTGCAAAATCAACACCAACAGTTTCAAACGCATGTCCTGGTTTTACTCTGCACTCAGGTAATGATGCTGTGGCTGCAGCTGCCAGTGGCTTGGCGGAAAGATTTGCACAATGTTGACATTCCCTGATGATCTTCTTCACTGCTTGACGAACTTTTGGAACCCAATATCTTTGACGTAGCTCTGCTAGGGTGATTGATACTCCAAAGTGTAATACTCGACGATGCGCATCTTTGATTGCCAACTCTGTGAAAGCATGATTACGTGGCAGTAGGACTGGCTTTGTTTCAATTTCCGCATGCTCTAGACGGCCATGACACCTCAGAATGCCATTTTCTTCCTTCAGATTCAATTGCTGCGTTAATTGCTGGAAGCTTTCATGTTGTTTGATCTTTGCTTGTACGTGCTGCATCCATCTGCTTTCTGCTGCTCTGATCTCTTCAGTGCTAAGACTGCTGTGTACTCGATTGTTCCTTTTCTTTCTTGCATTGTTGATGAAACGGTAGATCCATGCAGTGATTCGAATAACTTTATGCTGACTGTTGTAGTGTTGAAGATCGATTACTGCTTCTAAACCTTCTGGCTTCACCTCTACAGTGGCTGCTGTAGTGCTCTTGTGTCTCACTTCAACTTCACTCTCCTCGGTTGCTTCTATTTCTGGTAAATGTGGCCAGCTGTCTTGGTCATTTATCCAAGGTGGTCCATTCCACCAAAGTTGATTTGATGTCAATTGTTGAATGTGCATGCCTCTTGATGCTATATCAGCAGGGTTATCCTTTGTGTTGACGTAATGCCACTTGATGTTTGACTCTTGAAGGATTTGGTCAACTCTTAAACGCACAAATTGCTTCCATTCGCCATGGTTTTTTAACCAGCATAGCACTGTTTTGCTATCGCTCCATGCATGTACTTCTGATATTTTTATGTCTTCTAGTGCTTCTTGTACTTGCTTCATCATTTTGGTGAGCATCTGGGCTGCAACGAGTTCTAATCTTGGAACTGTTAGTCCTGGCTTTGACACTCTTGACTTTGCTGTCAGTAGTTGGACGTACGTTTCACTTGGTTGCGTTACTTGAAGATATATTGCTGCTGCACAAGCCTTGAGACTTGCATCAGCGAATCCGTGTAGTTTGATATCTAGCACTGGCTCATCTGGATGCTTGATGATACATCGGCTGAATTCGAGCTCTGGATGCTTTGCAAGATTTCTGATCCATGATTCCCACAATTTCACTTGATCTGAAGAGATTTCTGTGTCCCAACCAGCCTTTGCGAGACACACTTCATGATAAATCATCTTTGCTATGATCGTCACTGGACTTGCAATTCCGAGTGGATCGAAGATTGATGCTGTTGTCTTGAGAAGACCTCTTTGCGTTAAACTGTGGTCATTTTCTAAAACATGTGAATAGTTAACTGACATGTTGTCAGTTACGGTGTTCCATGAAACTCCAAGAACTTTGGTTGTTCCTTCCTCTTCTGTGAGGCATGCTTCTGCTATCAGTTGATCGTTAGTCTTCCATTTATGCATCTCAAATTTTGCGTCTTTCAATCTTTGCTCAAGCTTCGTCTTTAGTTCAAGTAACTCTTCAGGGGTATCAGCGCCTCCAATGAAATCATCGCAATAGAGACTCTTCAAAACTTGTTTAACAAATGCTGGATCAGTGTCATATTTCTTGAGGTGGTGATGAAGCGTTGCGTTAAGCAGAAATGGGCTTGGGCCTGCTCCAAATATGACTCTCTTGAAACGTAGCTCTCTAATTGTTGGCTGTTCGTCGAGGATATTCTCCACCCAAAGGAAACGTAGGACATCCCTGTCTTCTGGCGCTACCTCTATCTGGAGAAATGCTTTCTTGATGTCACCAATAAGCACTGTTCTATGAAGTCGCAACCTGAGCAGTATGTCATACAGCAATGGCTGCAGTGCTGGGCCAATGTGTAGACAATCATTTAGAGATTTGGCATATTTTCTCTCTTTGGCAGATGCATCATAAACAATGCGAACTTTGGTTGATTCGGCTTGTTCTCGAACAACGCAGTGGTGTGGGACGTAATGAATACGATCTCCATCTGGTTTATCTGGGACTGGCTCAATGATTCCATTCTCTTCTTGCTGCTTTATGATTTCGTCGTATTCTTTGAGGAGTTCTGGCTGTTTGCTCATTCGTTTCAGTTGACTCTTCACTCTTTGTTCAGCAAGGTTGCGATTGTCTGGCAAGTAATAGTTTCCTTGTTTCCATGGTAATTTAACACAATATCGTCCATCTTCATTCTGTTTGATTGAATCTTTAAACTCTGCATATGCCTCTTCATCATCTTTGATTCCTAGAACATCAAGGTCCCACAATCGTTTTGCATCTTCTTGAATGGTTCTCTCCTTGTCAATGGTTAGATTGATGTGTGTTTTCTGCTCTTTGGCTTCCCCTATATGTCCCATTAATGTCCATCCAAGTGCTGTTTCTTCGGCTATTGGGTCTCCTTCATTTCCTTTCCTTATGTTTCCCATTTTGATGTGAGCATAGTCCTTAACACCAAGTATAGCGTGTATTGGTAGGACTCCTTTCGATGATGTGTCTGAGAACTTTATGTCTTGAAGATGCCTGTAATTTTCCTTTGCTATTTCGGGATGCACGTTTGGTACTGCTGATAAGACACTGATATTCAATCTTGCAAACTGCGTCGTGAACTTTGTTTGAGACCTTTCTCCTACTCCCTGCACTTCTAGCTCATAAACTGGACATTCAACTTGCATGTCACCGTTCACTGTCCCAATCACACGTGATTCTTCTCTGCATGGCTTGACATCTAGCTTTCTTGCATGTTCTTTACTTACATAAGACTGACCACTCCCGCTATCTAGTAATGCTCGGCATAAGATGCCTCCAATTTTTGCCTGGACGGTTTGATAGGCAACGGGGCCATTGCTGATGTGAAGACTTGGCTCCTTCTCCTCTACCTCTCCTTGTTTCCTACATATTGAAGAGTGGTGACGTTCATTGCAATGTGTGCATGCTCTGGTACTTCTGCAATCTTTTGTGACATGTCTTGTGCCAGTGCAGTTGTAGCACCTGTGGTTTTGTTGCAAGAATGTCTTGCGCTCTTGGGGCGTTTTTAGCTTTGTGCACTCTGTTGAGCGATGTCCTGTTTCGTTACAGTAGACACAGCTTCTTGTACGACTTGTTGTGCTGAGAATCGTTGCATTCTCTGGCCTTGGTCTCACTGGGTAGGTCTTTGATGACTCTCGTTTCCCTGTGTCCTTCTCTGGTTGGAATGATGGCTCGATATCTTCACATGCTCTTAAGTATTCCCATAATCTCTCCAAAAATTCTTTAAATCCCCATTTTGTCCACTCGCGATCTCCTTTTGTTATTTCGTACCGTGCAATCCTGGGTAATTTCATGATTGTTTCCTCGACCAAACACATGATGTGACTTTCGTACCCCAGCGATTCCAATGAAGCATAATTCGTTGCCACTACTTCATAAAACTGGCGCAGTTTTGGTAGGTTTGAAACGCTTTGCACTTGCTGGATATCACGTATGGCTTTTATGTGAGCGCTGCGCACCTTAGCATCACTTCCATACTCTTTTTTCAATTTTTCTACAGCTACTTCATAATTCTCTGCTTTGATTGGGATACCTCTAATTACTGCTGCTGCTTTCCCTGATAAATACTCTCGTAAATACGAAAATTTTACGACACTTTCGAGGTTTCTTGAGTTTACTGCGATATCAAATTGTTCCCAAAATTCCAACCACTTTAAAGGGTCCCCATCGTATTTAGTGATTGGCAACTTAATCAATTTTGCATCTAAGGTTTTCCTTTCAGCTTCTGGGTCATTCCCTTTACCTACTTGCTTAGGGGGCTCCAAACTTTTCAACACTTCTTCTACTTCTAGCTGCATGTCTAAAAAGACGTCTAATTCTAGTTCGTTTCGATAATTAAAAACTGCTACGTCTGGGAAGGGATTCCCAGCTTGAATCATAAGGCTTTCAAGTTCGGTATTATGCTCCCGCAAGGCCTTAATCCTATCAGTTATCCTAGAAACTGTTCGTTCAAGTTCCGGTTTTCGTTTTCGTTCTAAAATTCCCCTCAAAGAATCGTTGATCATGTCTAAAGTAATCTTTGTTACCTCCTTCTTTTGTTGTACTTCTCTCAATTTTGCTTCTGTTGATCGTATTCCCCATATTTCGGCTAAATGATCGGGATTCAACTGCTGATTCTGTTCGGTTGCAAATTCTGTGTTTCTTGTTTCATCGCGGCCTACGGCTCCTATGTTTTCCTCTGTTTCCTCGGTCATAATCTTTGCTTGCTTGGCTGGCTCATGCGGCTCGTGTGGAACACTTTTGTGTGGATTATTTTTCTGCCGTTCGTTTAGTTTCTTAATTTAAATGCTGTTAAATTCCGATGTTTAGATGACGACAGAAAGTTGAGGCCATGTTTTGCCTTCCAGAGGACTGTATTTCAAAATCAACATAACAAACAGACAATATAAATGAATAAAGGGATTATACAGCGTGGTTAAGAAGCGTTAAGTGTTCAGATTATGTTTCAGCGATGATGTAATGTAATGCAAATCAAAGAATTATAATAAGCTAAACAAAACATTGTCCAGTTCAGTGACTTTATTCGGCACAGAAACTTCCATTCGTTTTGCAGGAGGAAGAAGCAAAAGGAATATGATATTCCTCCTGTTCGACCCCCGACATAAGTCCACTCAGACATCAATATATTATCGCCCTACTGGCCCTCTTCTGGTATCTCCCAATGCCTTTTTAAAGCCAAATCACAAGGCCACAATCTCAAGAAATTAGGAAGCAGGGAACTCTTCGAGAAAGAACTGCTGAGACCACACTGATCTTGAGAACTCAATCTCTTTTCTGCCTTGTAGCTGAAGTCCTCTGCCTACGCTGGATGAGTCATACCTTACCTCTCAAACAGTCACAAAATTAAATTGGGAAATACAGGCATTGTGAAAATGCTGACGAAAGGACAGCATAAATATTTTCAACCATTTTCAACCATAGAAATATGTTTACAACGGTGTTCTTGGAATTTTGCGGAGGAGAGCTTGAAAATGAGTAATGATTTCAAACTGCCTGCGTGATAATGAACATAGTTATGTTATGAGGTCAAGAACAAGGACGGGGGTGATGTTATCCTGTGGAATGGTCTGACAACGTATCACTGTTTTCTTATAAAATAATATTGAATCGAGGTAATGTTTATTAACTGAGGAAAGAACTGTTTATTTCTTTGATATAGATCGTTCGAACGGAAAGCAGCGTGAACACGTTGTTGCACAAAAGTAAAACTATGTTTCTAGGTTATTTAGATCTGTTTTAATCATATTGTGATCATGGAAAAGAATGAGAACAGGGCTATACAGAGCATCTTGCACTTTTTTTCTAGAAGTATTGGAACCAAAATATTGAGCCGAAACTCTTGCGTGACAAGAAATTCGTGACACGTAGTGGCATTGGAAAAATTGCTGGCTGATGTATGCCCTTTGCCCCATCATTTGCCCCCTAATAAAGTGAATAACCTGAGCTAAATGGTGTTGTTATCATAGGACAAAGAAGAATTCTGGTTTCTTTGATATTGTTTTGTTTTTGTTTGTGCATGTGTCAAAATTGTAGAATCTATATTCTAGAGGGACTATTTATAGATCTATGAAGTCTCATCTGTCATGCCATTCATTCATCTTCTTAAGAAGAAGAAGCGGTAAAATTTAGAAATTATTCGTAATTTTGCGTGATGGATCTTTGTATTTAAATGAGAAATTTGTATGAAAGATGAGATCTAATAGATTTAAAAACACAGCCACATCACAGTAGATAATCTGGACATGTACACCAACAAAGCAAAACTAGAAAAACAATAGCTTTTGTCAGTTTACTCGTTGTCTGAATTTTTAGCGATCTGAGAGCTGAGCTCCTTATTGAGAAAATACGTGTTAACATGAAGGTTGTTAGGATAGAACTCGTAAAAAACTATGAGTATTCAAAATCTGATGATAAGGAAGCTTTCAGTACTGGCACAATTCCTTAGATTCTCATAAGGTAAATATACCATTTATTATCAACCGGTTATATGATGGAATTGTAATGATTCTGCATGTATTCTTGAGAAATGTTTTTCTGCCTCATGTAACAAAATAACTTTTCTGCCACAAAATGGCACAGGTCACGCAATACTTGACTCCCGTCTTGTTGTTGTGGTTGATGTTCTCGGTTTACATTGAAGCTCACACTCAGCACACAGAGCCCGTTATGTGAAAAGAAAGCTGTGTTGGTATGAATCAGGGAAGTAGAATCAAAACCAAATAACCACTCCAGATGATCGTTGACCCAATAAATAATGGATGCAATCAAAGTCTACTGGTTTCTTTCGCTATGTAAGTAATCGTTTCATACAGAAAGTACACCGTTCTTTAGACTGACTGCGAGTTGTAGGCCAAAGGGCCTAAGCCATAAATTCCTCACATTCTTCGACGGATAAAGGGCCGGTTGAATCAAGCTGACTGGACTTACGTAAATAGGGAGATCCAGAAAGGTTTTTTGAGGTGTAACTTGAGATTTGAATGTGAAAAACAGGAAGCTTCAATAGCTACGGGATATTTGCTGTGAAACAAGCTCTCAGGGTTTGTGATTCTTCAAGGAATGTGAGGCTTCCCTACCTTGCTCACTCAGAATTAATACAGAATTGGAAGATCAAGTCTTGTCCGAAGCCCTTTGTTGGCAACCAGCTTGTATGAATATCTATCATAGTTACCTTTGTTAACAAGATTTTTTTGGATATTGCATGACAAAGGACTCACACAAACTCAAACAGCTGCAGGACATCCAGTCAAACGCTTCTCTTCCTCAAAATTGTAAATTACCTTTTTTCTCCAGGAACTTGTTCTGCGAATGCGAAATTACCTCCTCTTTCACAGGATATGAATTCTGAAATTTTAGAAAGTCCAAATGTCCATCTTCATGCTACTGCTAGTACTTCTGTCAAACAACACGTTTTTTTATAAGAAACTTGGATCAGGCCATAGAACTAAAAGTTTCTTAATTTAACATGAAATGTTGTCCATTTTAGTACTAAAAGTTTCTTAATTGGTTTTTTATTTTTCAATGTGGAATTGTCAATGTCGTGGGTAACACTGCAGCAGATATATTTCTTGACATTTAGAATATCATACAGGAATAAACAGTGCTCTGTTATGTTGAAAACACAAATGGTTAGATAATATTGCCCAATGATAAAGGTTCAACGATCTATTTGCTATAAAATTCATGCTTTTGACTTTGAAAAGTTTCTTAGTACTTCCCAGACATAGTACTAGAGTTTCTCAAAATTTTGGCCATCTTAGTACTAGTTTCTTATAAACCAGTTTCTTATAAAAAAACGTGTATTTGGTTTGATTTGTCGTCATAACAGAAGATGAGTACAATTAGGAGAAAGGAATCAAGTAAAAGATTCTGATCAAGTCTATGTTATGATGCATGTTACCAAAAAGTTGCAGTTTCCTAGTTTAATTCAATGACATCTTGTGCCTGCAAATTGTCTGCAGGAAACAGCTTTAAAGTGAAAATGAAGCGAAATGAGTTTTACACTAATCCGCAGTAGAAAAATGCCCTGGTTCCGAATATACAACCAGAAATATAAAATTTTGGGAAGAAACACCCTTTTGGGGGGCGTAAAAGTTGTTATGAAGCGACGCGGTGGTCTGGGGCGAGAGTGGCGGTTTTGAGATCTTGTGACGTCAAGTGTTTTACGTATTGTAAACAATCAGATTGAATCGAAGCAAGATTAGTAGGCAGTTCACCAAAATCGAAGCAGGAACGAAGCAAATAACCAGTGCAAACATGTCTGACTGCTCTAACGACGGCGACGATGCCTCGGTGAGGGCAAAATTATCATCTGGTAAGGAAGATTAGCTGTATTTACCCTGACAGCACGAGCCACTTGCGTCTTCCCCTGGAGTCTGATAATCGAATGGTGGTGGTGAAAGGAGGATGAGGGATCGAGAGGATCGGCTCAAAAACGAAGCTGATACATGACACAACCGTCGCAATTTTGATACTCTATTGCAAGGTTTATAGAATAAATTCGTCTGTCATTGATCAGCGAATGTTGTATAGTAAATTCATCTGTCACTGGAACCTTTTCAAAATGTTTCAGAAAGCTCATCAACCTCATAGCACATGAACCCATATCATAAACTTCAACAAATCAAGAGAAGCATTTTGTACAAAGTAATGACAATTTTTCATGCAAAATGAAGAGACTTTTAGTATTATGGTGGGCTGATCAAACAATTACATTTAGATGTATATACTATAACCGTACCTTTATCTCGCTCCGAGGTGTTTTCTCTTCTGGTTTGTTTGGGAAATCAACGATTCACTGCTGCATCATGTCACGAACAAGGAAAGCTTTGTGTTACTGGTGTCGATATCAACCAAAATGTATCGAGTAAGCACTTGCATCGAAATGCCGAGAGCACGAGCACAGGCAAGGTCAGTTGCTGCCGAGAGCTAAACCAAAATTCATTCTATGTCTCCATACAAGTTGATACAAGTTGCGTTCACAGTCTTTTAACTGCTGGTTGGCCTAAATTACCCTGCAAATGCAAGTCACAAACAAAAACAGCACCTTCGCCCTTTGCCCTTCGCATTTCTTCTTGACATCCCAAAACTCTCTAATTTTGTCGATAATGCTGTGCTTGATTATACTGTATTGCACCATCACTAATTGGAGGATTCAACACGTTTAATAGTGCCTGACAGATTTGATAAACAAACAACAAACCTTGCTTAATACTCATTATGTGCTCTTTAGAAAGAAAATTGCTTGCAAAAAATCATGACTACATGACATTGAGAGCTTCGGTGAATAAATTCCTCTCAATGAAATATCAGAACAGCAGCATTTGAGAATAGTAGAATTGTACGTCAGAATCATAGAAATGATCAGAATGCTTCATCAACCAGTTTATTTCCTTGAGTTTCTTTGCTCTGAGTTGTGCACCCCTGGTCTCAATACATAGTAACAAGTCACATGCTTCCTTCATTCATCTCGCTGTAAAACACTTGACGTCAGAGAGGTCTGGTACCAAGCGTCCTGACCGCGTTCATGTGGCGCCACAATTTGAATGAAAATGCCGTTTTCAATTCTAATTTTCGAGAAAACTAGAAGGAATATGAAAATGAAACCAAGAAAAATGAAATCTACGATGCTGATTTGGTCGAAACAAGCAAGAAAAAATTTCGATTCATTTCCACTTTAACTTTTTTTACAAGGGATATTGGTCTGGGCTTTTTTGTTGAACATTGCAACATATGTGTGTTGATTAAACAGAACATTTGAGTGGTATTTCAAATAACAAGAGCATGATTCTTGGAACATGGTCAAATTTTCATATTGTCTTGCATTGTTTTTATATTGTTTTGCATCTCATTTTTATCTTAGTTCCATTTATGAAAACAATGAGCAATGCACAAATATGGACCATTGGCAATGGACCAGTTCAGCTGTCTTCAACAATAAAACTACAGCAAGGTTTTTCATTCAAATTTAGAACTTGTGATCCTGGGATACTTTTGTATCAAGGAGATAATCATACTTTTTTTCAAGTGACATTATCAACAACTGATTCCTCAAAATTTAGCCAGTTGTCATTATCTTGGAAATTAAAAGGCACAGTTAGAACTGAGACACTTCAAGGTTATTATGCGCTTGACAGAAATCAGCTGATAGAAGCAGAACTATTTGTTAATAATCTTCAGAGACCTGCTTTCAGGATTACAAAGCCAATCAGTCTGAATCAGACAATTTTAAATTATTCATCTTTACTGAATTTATCAAGTACTGGACCTCTTTTATTGGGGCTGAATTCTTATAGTGGTTGCTTTTATGATGGGAAAGGTGTGAACTTATCTACTGCATTGAATAGATCAAGGTACCAAGTTGGATGCCCTTTGGAAGATCAAAGACTGTGCTCAAGCTCAGGTAAGTTGTTATCATTTTGTGTACTGAGGATGTCTCAAGGTTGTTTGGAAAAAGATCATTTGATCTTTGATTAATTATTTACAGATAATGATAAAGTGAATGGGCTCTTGTAGGTAAAATAGCCTTTTTCCTGCATATCTGCTGAAAATCTACATGTGGTGGAAAAAGTGCATTAAACAGCATAGCATAAGATTGTTTGTTGTGAAGGAAGAAAGGGGAAGAAAAAGTGATTACAATATTGATAACAATAGTGATTGTTGCAATCCCAAATTGCCATATCTGCATTTCCAATTGCTCTTGCCATTGTCCTTCAACCACACTTTCTTTTGTTCAAGATTGAATACCTGTGCAATTTCTATGTGAACTGAAAAATTGCTGAAGGTTTGTTTACGCATTTCAAACCATATGGAAAAAATACTCTTGGGAAATTTCTGTATTATACTACTTTTTTTACTGTACTGAATTTTACAGGTCATGTTTGTGTTATTTTCAGGGGAAAGCACTCTTTAAATATTCTGTGCATTTTTGTGACACACCCTCATCCTTTATTGTTTGTCTGTTGTAGAGGTGATTTTGGAAATACCAATATCATATATATATACTATTATATAACATCATAGACTATATGTACCGGGCAAGAAAAAAAAACGCCTGGCGTTTGAAAAGCTACTGCTCCCTGAATGTATAAGCAATGATATTTTGCAATATTTGATTAAATGGCTAATACATTCAATTATTTTTAGAAATTTTCCTGGCTAAAATTGGTCACTACGTTCAGATTCTGTAGGCAATTTTCCAAAATGAGTCCCATTGAGAACCTTAAAAAAGTGCTAAAATTACAAGCAAAAGTCCCTAATGTGTTTACCTCACAGCGATCAGCACACTCTATCACGTGCTTTCATTTTGGCTGGTTGAAAGTCTTCTCCCTAGTGTGAATAACTTTTTCAGGAGGATTCCATTCTCCCATGAGGACAAAATACATGAGCACATTCCAAGAGTCATTATTGCTAGGAAGGTGAACAACGGGAAATTTTGCTTGCTGTTTTCGCTCGTTTTTGCAGGTTTTCGAAAGAGGCTTTCTGCAGAAAATCTCCTATTTCAATGGGAAGGAATGACCGATTAAAGCCGGGTAAATTATTTTACCTAATTTGACATATGTGGAATAAAACAAGACAGTTTTCAACATCATTGCTTTGATATTCAGGGATCAGGATTTTTTCAAATGCCAGGTGTTTTTATTGACTCACCTGGTATAATGTAAATTTTTTATGGTTGGGGGTTATTGCCCCAACTTATTTTTTATGGTTGGGGGTTAAGACTGATTTCTGCTGGTTATCGCTAGCTATTGCTGATTTTAGCAAACTTTGCCATTGATTTTATCAACAATATCAAATGTGCAATTAGTTTTGTAACATATTCCTTCGCATTTCAGTTTGCCCGGTTGGATTTGCTGGTCGTTATTGCAATAAGAACATTGATGAATGTGGATCATACCCTTGCCATTCTCATGCGACATGCATTGATGGAATCAATAGTTACAAATGCGTATGTGGACCACAGTGGACTGGTCCTACATGTGCCACATTCCTTGGCTCTGTTTGTACACCATCCCCCTGCAAAAATGGTGGTGTTTGCCAAGAGTCCAAGGACAGAAACAGCTATACATGTGCATGCCCACAAGGGTATACAGGAAAGAATTGTGAGAGCATCTTCTATCCTTGCTCAACGGACCCATGTAGAAACGGAGGAACTTGTAATAACTGGACAACTGCTGGTTCAAGCATAGAATACAATTGTACTTGCAAGACAGGTAAAAAGGTGATTCATATTGTGTTAGGCTGTCTTCCTGTCAATCATTCTGCACAACATGGACAGATTTTTTGCAAGAAACCTGGTACTACCAGGGCTGGTAGCAAGCTTCTTGAATCTTACCCAGCACATTTTTTCTGACAGAAGCTGCGTCCATCGCAGGGGGAGCAGTTATTTGTCTGACAGGGATGTGCTATTTTTCAGGGTTTCATTTTCAACTATTTTTACTAGAATAGGGTATCAAAAGAGAGCAATTCTTCTGGAGCCAGTAGCCAAACATGCCAAAAGGGGGAATTTTGTTAGATCAGGTTGTTATTTAGTCCAATTTTTGTGTTTTGGAGTATGCTTTTAACCAAGTTTTTCTAGAATCGGGTATCATTTTGAAAGCAAAAATTGTGGAGTCAAGTAAAACAGGAGTTTTTGTGGGTACAACACCCCTGTACAATTTTAAGTCAAGTACGCCCTGGGTGCCTAGGGGTGCCTTAGATTTAATGCTCTAAGCATAGAACTGATTCATTTTACATAAAGTGGGCTTCCAGATTAACTTGTAATATCGTAAAACGAGTAAAGCAGAAATTACATTTAAAAATTCTTGAAGCATTTTGTCAACATTATGCAGTGTTAAAACATTTTCGAGTGGCTTAAAAAGTTATGTAGCGAATTGCAAAAGTTTTTAAGCTTTCAGTTTATTATAAAGAATACGGAACATAAGAAAAAACAAAACATTGTAACATCATGTAAAATAGCTTTAGAAGCTGCTGTGCCAATTGACCGGCAGATATCAGCCACCATTGAGTGGCTAAAAAATAACAGGAAACCGCTGTAAAGATATGACAGCTACAGTAGTTAGTTTAATGCTTAAAAGGCAATTGATAACCACAATGTATTTCAAAGAACAATTCAAACGTTTCCTGAGAATTTATTCGCCAAAGTTTTTTGCCAAAATCTTATCGCTCGAAAAATGTTTATGTCTCTAATATACTTGGTGCGCCAATAAAGTTAAGGTGCTTGAATATTCTTAGTTCCCAGAGTACTGAATTGATTAGAATGCAGTGACCGGACACTTGGGGGCAAAGGAAGCGATTGCCTCCCAGTGTTGGATAGAACAAAGGTCGTTTGCTCAAAAACAATGGAAATAAACAGTGCTTTTTAACTGAAACAATAGCTTTGCTTTTCCCCCCAATATTTGGCAAAGTGTCCGCCACTGTTGGAATGGAATAAAATTGGTATTGATAGTGCAAAGACTGAAGTATTCATCGTCTTTGTATGGGTACTGAAAATACAGGTAAGTTCGATTTAACGGAAAGCCCTTGTTTCCGAGACGCATTAAAAAGTTCTGAAACACTCTATCAGATCATAAAGAAATTCGCGATGCGAAACAACTTTTTATGCTAAGGCACATTGATTGCTATGGGATCAAACAACTTCTTGTTATCAAAAAATTCATTTCTTGTAACTCTCGGATGAGATGAAATTCACTAGTGTATCGTTTTCAGTGGGGCATTCCTTTCAATATTTTGGAGTGTTTCTTTTTTCAACCATTTTACAACAAACGAATTCTTGTGAAGTTGAATTTAGCTTCGTTTTCCTTGCGCATAAGAAAATGAGAAAAAATCACCAAATTATTCAAATCTTCCTGAAGTCAAGTGAAATTTTATTCACGGAGATCCATCCAGTACTTTTAAAAACTACGATTTCTCAAATGTCTAAGCGGTGGCGGCGCCACGGGGGGGGGGGAGGGATGACTTGGGGACTTGTCCTCCCCAGTTCCCAAAAGTTTACAAAATTAAAAAAAATGACAATAAAATTATTTGGGTACACCTTTAGACGGAAAAATTACGTCAAAATCCCCATCGGATTCTTTTAGAGCTGGTGCCACCGCCCTGTCTGAACTTTTTTGCGCACCTAATATCTTAATAAAAATTCCAAGATGATGATCTAGCTATTCTTCGTTGTAGGATTCCGAGGTATCCATTGTGAATTTAACATAAATGACTGCAGCAACCATCCATGCCAAAATGGAAAATGCATTGATGGTATTAATAACTACACATGTAATTGTAATTCTACTGGGTTTCAAGGAAGACATTGTCAAAATGATGTCAATGAGTGCAACACTGTAAAACCATGTAAGAATAACGGAACATGTCATAATACTTATGGAGGATATACATGCAGCTGTAGGTCTGGATATACAGGTAAATAATGTTTATCGGTTTTGTCTTCATGAAACAGATTTAAAGTCTATTTCAAATTATATATGTTACGTCAGATTTGCGATAACGCAAAGTTACTCATGCAAAATTGTTAGGTTTTTTTCGCAGACATTGCCACACGACATCTAATTGAAGACTGACTATCGATAGGCCAGTTCACCTACAATCAGTTACAAAATTGTTGAGCCACCCCCAGATTTTCAGTTTATTTGCCCCTGTTTTCCCCCCTCCCCCCTAGTCAATGTTGCAGTACCACAAAAAAGTTGCCGAATCACGCGTGTCATCTCGATCAGGTACTTTTTTCAAAACAACATTGACATGGGGGAAGGGGGGACGAAAATTTCATTTTTTTCTAGGGTGGCTCAACAATTTTGTAACTGATTGTCTGAAAATGTAGCACCTTTTAATGGATGTAAATCAAAAACATTTGCTTCAAACAATGTGAAATTAATAGTATTTGCAATACATTGGTAGATAAATGTCTCAGATTTTTTCGGGAATTTTGGAAGCTTATGCGGCCTCGCAGCGTCCCTTTGAAAATATGCCTATTTTCGACATTTTTTAGTTATGTGCCTACTTGTTTAGGCCTCGCAATAATCAGGTTCGACGAAAAGGTATACCACAATAATTATTTTTGTTAGCACGGGAGAGCTTAAATCAACTTTTTGAATTGCTAACATTGCCGTGTTTAATGACAGTGGTGGAACTGCATAGGTTTACATTTTCTGCGTGATTTCTGTTAATTTAGGGTAATTCTCTGGAATCTGCCTGTTTTTGTCACGGTGACTTGGTCATAGGGAAATGATGATTATCTGCTAGGAAAGCTGGTTTCGTGAAGCTTTTCTGATGTGTGTTCATATGCAACAGCTATCAAATAGATACCACGTCTGCGATAGCCTCTGTCTGCCTGTAAACTTACAGGAGTTCCGTTGTGCAAAATTAACCATTTTCAAGCCCTACACAAAATGAAAAATGTGATTCTCGAACGAAATTACAAATCCTTTAGCGGAAATTCATGATACATTCAGAATCGAACGTCTTTTCACGCAATAATTCCCATAAACCAAACAATGTTGTGCCGTATTTGTGTCTTAAAAAGGAATCATTTCACTTGATCAGGCGCGGGAAATTTGAAAAATCGACATTTGAATTTCAAAGGGCATACGTTACCCCTTTGAAATCAGTCATAATTCTTTTGGGAACGGACAAAGCCCTATAACAACTCATTTCTTATCGGTCCACTGAGCCCACAGTGATTTGGAAGCCCAGATAACCAAATAAAGACATTGACGTCACCGAGTGAGGGGTTGAGATTGAGAACAATTCTCACCAACAATTCCCACTTTTTAAAGTTCCTTAAAAACGCCCAAAGACCTCGATAAAAAGTCAATAAAGTCAACCAAAATGTAGCAAAGACCTGTGAGTAGACATGTGCGGAGTTTTCAGCAGAAAGCTGGCGCTCATTTGATGTAAAATGGCGAAAAGATCAACAATTCCCACTTTAGACACTACTAAAATGACTCCTATTAGTTTTTTAAAGCACCAAAAGTGAGCAATGTCGGTATGATTCCTAAAAGTTTAGCTTTGTTGTGCAAAGTATTGTTCGTTTTTGGTCATAAATAGGAGTCTCCACTCCCACTGACATCAAAGCCTATGTCCTTTTGATAAATAAGGTATGTTTACCCTTGCAAAGAAGCACAAAATGGAATGAGCAATGTTAGTGAGAAATGTGCTGAGCACTGAGCATTGTGGCGAGCGACGATGACGTAATTCGCCTTGCAGACGAACTGGCATCATGCACACAAACTGCTCGCATCCTGGCCATCGTTGGTGTGTTCGAGTTGCCAGAGTTTGATCAAGGCTTAATGATATCGAAACGCGTTATGATTACTTTCTATCATGGTTTGAACTAGAGGAAGACGAACCTTAAATATTCACTATTTCAGACAATTACGCCATTTTTTTGCAAAATCGCGGAAAAACGCGAATTTCAAAAATCACGTAAAAAATGTCCAGTTGATGAAACTCCTTAAGCCCAATGCTTATATCAACTTTGTATCAATAACATCCTGTAAGCAAAATTGTGCATCATTGCCTTCATCACTTTTCTTGAAAACTGGAGTTAAAGTTGCGCGCTTTTCAGACAATCAGTTACAAAATTGTTGAGCCACCCCCAGATTTTCAGTTTATTTGCCCCTGTTTTCCCCCCTCCCCCCTAGTCAATGTTGCAGTACCACAAAAAAGTTGCCGAATCACGCGTGTCATCTCGATCAGGTACTTTTTTCAAAACAACATTGACATGGGGGAAGGGGGGACGAAAATTTCATTTTTTTCTAGGGTGGCTCAACAATTTTGTAACTGATTGTCTGAAAATGTAGCACCTTTTAATGGATGTAAATCAAAAACATTTGCTTCAAACAATGTGAAATTAATAGTATTTGCAATACATTGGTAGATAAATGTCTCAGATTTTTTCGGGAATTTTGGAAGCTTATGCGGCCTCGCAGCGTCCCTTTGAAAATATGCCTATTTTCGACATTTTTTAGTTATGTGCCTACTTGTTTAGGCCTCGCAATAATCAGGTTCGACGAAAAGGTATACCACAATAATTATTTTTGTTAGCACGGGAGAGCTTAAATCAACTTTTTGAATTGCTAACATTGCCGTGTTTAATGACAGTGGTGGAACTGCATAGGTTTACATTTTCTGCGTGATTTCTGTTAATTTAGGGTAATTCTCTGGAATCTGCCTGTTTTTGTCACGGTGACTTGGTCATAGGGAAATGATGATTATCTGCTAGGAAAGCTGGTTTCGTGAAGCTTTTCTGATGTGTGTTCATATGCAACAGCTATCAAATAGATACCACGTCTGCGATAGCCTCTGTCTGCCTGTAAACTTACAGGAGTTCCGTTGTGCAAAATTAACCATTTCCAAGCCCTACACAAAATGAAAAATGTGATTCTCGAACGAAATTACAAATCCTTTAGCGGAAATTCATGATACATTCAGAATCGAACGTCTTTTCACGCAATAATTCCCATAAACCAAACAATGTTGTGCCGTATTTGTGTCTTAAAAAGGAATCATTTCACTTGATCAGGCGCGGGAAATTTGAAAAATCGACATTTGAATTTCAAAGGGCATACGTTACCCCTTTGAAATCAGTCATAATTCTTTTGGGAACGGACAAAGCCCTATAACAACTCATTTCTTATCGGTCCACTGAGCCCACAGTGATTTGGAAGCCCAGATAACCAAATAAAGACATTGACGTCACCGAGTGAGGGGTTGAGATTGAGAACAATTCTCACCAACAATTCCCACTTTTTAAAGTTCCTTAAAAACGCCCAAAGACCTCGATAAAAAGTCAATAAAGTCAACCAAAATGTAGCAAAGACCTGTGAGTAGACATGTGCGGAGTTTTCAGCAGAAAGCTGGCGCTCATTTGATGTAAAATGGCGAAAAGATCAACAATTCCCACTTTAGACACTACTAAAATGACTCCTATTAGTTTTTTAAAGCACCAAAAGTGAGCAATGTCGGTATGATTCCTAAAAGTTTAGCTTTGTTGTGCAAAGTATTGTTCGTTTTTGGTCATAAATAGGAGTCTCCACTCCCACTGACATCAAAGCCTATGTCCTTTTGATAAATAAGGTATGTTTACCCTTGCAAAGAAGCACAAAATGGAATGAGCAATGTTAGTGAGAAATGTGCTGAGCACTGAGCATTGTGGCGAGCGACGATGACGTAATTCGCCTTGCAGACGAACTGGCATCATGCACACAAACTGCTCGCATCCTGGCCATCGTTGGTGTGTTCGAGTTGCCAGAGTTTGATCAAGGCTTAATGATATCGAAACGCGTTATGATTACTTTCTATCATGGTTTGAACTAGAGGAAGACGAACCTTAAATATTCACTATTTCAGACAATTACGCCATTTTTTTGCAAAATCGCGGAAAAACGCGAATTTCAAAAATCACGTAAAAAATGTCCAGTTGATGAAACTCCTTAAGCCCAATGCTTATATCAACTTTGTATCAATAACATCCTGTAAGCAAAATTGTGCATCATTGCCTTCATCACTTTTCTTGAAAACTGGAGTTAAAGTTGCGCGCTTTTCAGACAATCAGTTACAAAATTGTTGAGCCACCCCCAGATTTTCAGTTTATTTGCCCCTGTTTTCCCCCCTCCCCCCTAGTCAATGTTGCAGTACCACAAAAAAGTTGCCGAATCACGCGTGTCATCTCGATCAGGTACTTTTTTCAAAACAACATTGACATGGGGGAAGGGGGGACGAAAATTTCATTTTTTTCTAGGGTGGCTCAACAATTTTGTAACTGATTGTAGCTTAGTAACAAGAAACAATCCATACAAAGTCCTACAAAGTATGCTCGTTCATGACAGAGTGAACCGTTCCTAACTTAGCAGCCGATTGCTTTGAATCTTTTCATGGCTTCCTCAGCCTTGATTCAGTTTTTTATTTGTGAAGCTTACTGTGAAAGCTCTATTAAGCACCCTCTCTCTATTAAGCCCCCCTCTCTAAGAAGCCCCTCCCCACTGAGTCAAAATTTGAAACAAGCCCCCCTCTCTATTAAGTCCCCCCCCCACTTATGCATAGGTCTAGAATTTACCAAATATTTCCATTTACTTAGCGACACAACCTTGCATGTTAATTTTTATATGGTTTGGGATAAAAACTGTGTTGAATTTATGTATTTGAGTGGAAAAGTTCTTTGTTGATTCCGCAAAATATGGGATAGAAGAACTGAAAAGCTACCAAATATGTCCTTGTCACTTGATTTTGTGAATAAGCCCCCCTCTCTATTAAGCCCCCCCCCGCTCTGCAAGATCCGAAATTAAATAAGCCCCCCGGGGGCTTAATAGAGCTTTTACGGTATACCATGCTCTAAGCATGTTTTATCCAAAAGCTGCAGGAAATCGGCTGGAAACACCGGGTGGGGTACTTTGTATATCGAGCTTATGGGATGTGCCCTCCTTGCCGGTATCCGTGCGCCTCTTTTTTCTAATGCTGGGTATCAAAAGAAGGTCATTTTTCTAGAGTCAGTTGTCAAAAGTGTTATTTCATGTCTTTCGTACGATTCTTTTGCGTTTTGAAGTTGCGCTTAGTCACTTTTGTGATCCCAACGCTTGGCGCTAAAAACCGCAACTTTACCTTCACCTTCAGTGCAGATAATAGTACGATACTACAATTTACATCAATCGATGCAGAATTGCTTTCTCTACATTATATCCAAAATCCACTGGAATCTGCTTGGGAAAGGTTCGTTAAAAGTTTCAGTGGCAAAATAGGCAGAGCAGTTGTACACATTACTGGGGGTCTATTATAGGGTGCCTCAAACCCCAAAACCACCAAAATTTGCACTAGTACCCGCCAACTGCAAGCAAGTTTCTCTCATAAATCGCAACCGCTAGTCTTCTGCAGTGCAATAAATATTCTTTTCAGGATAGCTATTTCATGTAAATGAAGAGAAATCCTAAGATAATTTGTCTGAATCTAAAATTTACGATGACCATACTGTTACAACTATGCGAAGGCTTGATAGATAATAATCGTTATCTGGTAGAAGGTACTACGAAGTAAGCGAAAAACTGTGAACCGTTCGTTTAAATTCCAATTTTCTGCAATCGCGTAGCAATACAAATCCGTATTCCGGACTGATTTTCTTGCAGCAACCGTATTCCGCATCCAAAATAAGGCTGAATCCGCCTAAACGCTACACTATAATAGACCCCCATTACTGTTGTCCTTCCAGAAATGTTGCCAGATTATCTGTGATTCAGTTCAGTTGTTACGAGTAAGGATACAGTAATACTATTTGACCATTTTAACAGGTCCAACATGTGAGACTGATGTGCATGAATGCGAACTGTCACCTTGCTTGAATAATGGCACATGTATTGAAAGATTTGGATACTACCAATGTACTTGTAAACCAGGATACACGGGGCAGAACTGTCAAACAGATATCATGGAGTGCACTACAGATATATGTGGAAATGGAACATGTATTGATGGAATCAACGATTATACTTGTAACTGTTCAGCAGGATTCACTGGCAGGAAGTTAGTATTTTTTAGTTTGATAATTTTTTCTTTGTTGCATTACCTAGGATTAAGGTATTTTTTTAACTTTTTTTGAAAATGGAAAAGACAGAAAAAGTAGAGAAAAAATTGAAACCTAATTGTCAAATTCTATTTATACAAATTTGCCGTTTAACCGAGCTAATCATACAACAGTATGTTAAAGTTTACTCCTTTCACTGTTAAGAGGCTTTAACCAGAAGTCTAGCCAGCACTTAGGGGTCCGAAGTCCAACAGAAAAATTTTTAATTCCCTTCAAATTCTTGGAAAATGTAGGAAAATGTAGCCTAACTGCTTCCATTTTTATTTTTGCTCATGTTATTTAGTAGCATCAAGACTCGACAAGAATATTTTTCTACCTCGCACCTCCTTGGATATGAGTTTTATTCGTTTTTTGTGTGAATTTCGAGAACCATCGTTTGAAAAGTGGAGGATGGCGAGTTGCACTCATCCTTTGGCTCTGCAAGCGAAACAGTTGGAAAGGATGCATTACAAACACTTCATGTTTATTCTGTAGTTTTAAAAGGACACATGATTTTTTTAGGCAAGTGAAACTCCAAAGAAGCCTTTTAGAGGATAGTCTCCTTTTACAGTCGTGGCCAAAATTTAAGACCCCACTTGATTCAGTAACAATTTTTGGCACAACGAGATGAATGATTCTGCTTTGCCTATTCTACTCTCTTTTTGTTGTTTAAAGTCAAAATTTGTCTGAATGTTTTGGCCACGACTGTACTTTAGGCTTGTTTTTCGCTAATTTCAGACGCAACTCGTTAGAGACATAATCAATTGATTTGATCTTTAATTGTTTATTTTCCCGTATGGGTATTTTCTTTCCCTAGTTGCGAGATAAACATCAACGAATGTTCAAGTTCGCCTTGCCAGAACAATGGTAGTTGTCATGATAGAATTAACGGATATGAATGCAAGTGTCTTGGAGCCTACAACGGTACACACTGTGAAATTTGGAACGATGTTTGTAGGCAATCGCCATGCTTAAACAATGCAACATGTATCACGCGGAACAAGACAGTGTCTGGATACGAGTGTAATTGCACGGGAACGGGTTATGGTGGACCTGAATGCCAATTTGTTACTGGTCTGTGCTACCCCCTTGACCCGTGTTTACATGGCAAATGTAATGATCATGGCTCATTTTACAACTGCACATGCAATCCAGGATATCGGGGGGTAAACTGCTCTGAAGACATTGATGAGTGCAATCCAAATCCTTGTCAGTTCGGAGGAACATGTGCAAATACCATTGGTTCATACACTTGTACATGCACGCCATTTTCAACTGGTAAGAACTGCTCGACAGACATTTACAGATGCACGCCTTCTTGTGCAAATGGAATTTGCAAGAATAATATTGGTGTGAAAGACTCGTGCCTGTGCCATCAAGGCTGGTTCGGTAAGTGATTCATTCTGATGCCTTGTTTACACCATACATACATTATTGTCCCGCATATAAGAAACGCAAATTTAAGAAGCACAGACCCTGATTTTCAAATGGATACCCCATTTTATAAGAAACTGGTACAGGTCGTTTGTTATAGAAAATTTCCGGTTGAATTGATCTGTACGCATTTAAACGAAAGCAAGAATTTTGTATGCAAACTAAGCACAAAGCACCTTCCTGGAATAAATGTAGCAGTTCCTGGAAGTGAAAATTACAAATACATATCAAAATAACATCTTTTGTATTATAATCATAGAGCTCGTGTCTGAGAAATTGATCGACAGTACATGATTTTTAAATTAGCAGCTTTATCTTAATAGACCTTTTAGCTATTCAGCAAAAGAGCCTGGATCGAGCGTTATTTTTGTACTTTTTTATACGCAAGGTTCGATCGAGTGGCGTTAGAGCTTCTATCACTATTGCTCACATTCGAAAATTCTACAAAATGTAGCAAAGTATCGTTCGATTTAGATTCTTTTTCAGAATAGCTAAAAGGTCTATTGGAAGCTTTTATCTCCAGACCTGAAATTGAAAAAGTTGTTCTTATATGTGGGACACTGCTATACCCTATTTATTTCATATCGGATTTCTCTTTTTGGTATATCGTCTGGCCGAAGGACGCACGAGGATTAAATTACTGAACCCGATCGCACCACTTCTACTGGCAACTCATCCCGAGGGCTTTAAGCCTTTCCCCCAGGAGAGATGCTTGCAGAACTTTTAGGACGAGTGGTGGTACTACCGAGGCAGCCAACCAAGAGCTCTAACTCGCACGGACTTACCACAAGGCCAGCTTGCCACCTTTGGTTCTGTTTCTAGGTAGGAATTCGGTATGGAAGTTTATCTGTTTACATGATACCGTGTTCGTTTCTTTTCGGAATGGCTGTTATTTCTACTCGGAAACGCTTCGCTGTGCACTGCAGGGTTTCCACCTGTATTTTACATTGGAGCTCACAGTTCTACACCCACAATGCAGTAACCAGATGAATGGGAGGCTCGTAAAATTTATGGCAAAGCTCCTGAGTTGATAGACTGACGACGTGATTCCTTGTATTCGTTCAACATTTATACTCTGATGTTTTAATTTCACTCATACAAAGGACTCACGACCAAACGGATTCTAAACAGGGACTAAAATCTTACGAAAAATCAGAAGAAACTTAGAACATCTTCCATCCTTCGAACGTCGAAAGAAAAGTCGAACGTCCCTTCGAAGGTCATTTCGAGCGTCGCTTCGCTTCGAGAAGTCGAACTTTGAACTAATCAGCCAATCAAACACTAACAATAGGCACGTGGGTTGACCATATTAAGAAAGTAGTGATCTGATTGGTCGCGCCGTGAACGCGGCGGACTTGGCCTAATTAGTCCCTGTTTTGAAGCGTAAGGACATAAGTCCCTCAACTGAAGCGATAACAACAACAACAACAAGGAGCGTAAGTTAGAGGGACTTATGTAATGTAGTCTACTGAGTTGATACCAGACTAAATCGTTTATACCAATGTCGTCATGTATTGGATTTGTTTATGCCACTTCCTGAGTGTTTACATATAAAAACTGTAAAACCATGTGGAGGGTATCGAAAGTCAATCTTAGATTGTGATAACCTCTCTCTGCCAAATGTTGAGGAGTTTCTAGTTTTAAAATTACCTTATTCAGAAAGGGGTGACTATTTGGGAGAGCTAGCTCTTGGTTACCAGAAGAATATGCATTCTGAAAATGGCGCATTTAGAATGATTCACAGAGAATATTCCTAACTATATATGAACTTCTTCTGTGACATTGCTGTGACCGTTTCTTTTCCTCTCTGCCTGTTAGATGCTGCTTGTGACAAAAGAGTTGACTACTGTGCACAGAAGAAGAAAACTTTTGTTTGTGAACATGGCAAGTGCGAGAATTTTTATTCAGAAAGCAAAAATGATGCGATATGTGTATGCTACGACGGATATATGGGACACAATTGTTCAAAGGATGTTAATGAGTGTGAACGTGGCTTTTGCCGCAACAGTATCTCATGCACGAATGGTTTTGGAAATTACAGTTGCAGCTGTATCGCGGGATACACAGGCAAGAATTGCACGGAAGAAATAAATGAATGTTCCAGTAATCCCTGTGTAAACAATGGAACATGCAACGATCTCCTGAATGGCTATAATTGTTCCTGCAGGTAAGTCTGCGAATTTTTTTGGAGTTCTGTAATTCTGACTGTATGTTTCAAAGCTGTATCAGCTGGCAAAGGCAGATTTTGTAACATTAGTATCTTTAGACAAAGCTTCAAAATCGTGCTGCTTGAATCATTACAAATAGAAGCAGACTGGAAGACCACTGAGGAACTGAGTCTAAATCAATGGCCTTCAGGTCACTCGATAATTTGGCTCCACAATGCCTCTGTAACCTTTGAGCAGCAACTCAGAAGGTTCTTTCCGCAGTCTCCAAAATACTCAGACTGATTTAAGGTTGCTAAAGAAAAAGTCAGCAAATGCGGGCAAAAATGCTTTTCTTTCGGGTGAGCCAAACTATGGAATAGCCTTCCCTTTGAGTCGAAGACCGCATCCTCCCGGTCTCTCTTTCTTTCTTACTCACTTTCTATACTTCCTCACTTTCTTTCTTTCTTTCTTCCTATTGTGAATAGTGTATTGTTGTAAACAGGCTCTTAGAATTATGGGTTTTTATATTATAGTCTTATTTTCATTGTTTTTATATTATAGTATATCATTATTAAGTTTTTATTGGAGGCCCCTTGAAAAACAGCTTCTACTGAAGGGCAACTCTCCTCAAAATATCAAATATGAAATATGAAAAATTTGACTGTTGCTTTGACTGACACGCCATTTCAAAGCGATTACTGCCAGAAGGCAAAGCAAATTCTCTCAAGCAGCAAATCAAAATATACATAGCCGCAAAAGATACCCTGAAGCCAGCATGGCTAACTGTTGCGTTTTGCGCACAACACAAAGATTTTCACGTAGTTTTATTCAACCACGACATCCATTCAGTTGTACGAAAGCACAGTGATCCAGATTAGAGAAATTATGGAATAAATGGGAAAAAACGAATTTTCAAAAACATTTGATATTTCACATTTTCCATGTAAAAGAAGTGCCAGGGGTCAACACAAAGCAAAAATTTTTTAAATCGGACCACTTGTTCTGCCACAGTAAATTTTTAAAGTTTGGTGAATTGAGTTGTTGTCGTTTTTCTTGGTGTTTCCGGCACAAATTGTTGTTCTTAGCTCAATTTCAAAATTTCATAACTCCACTTGAAGTGGTCCGATTTTTACGAAATTTGTTTCATATGAAAGACCAGTATCTACTTGTATCTCAGATGTCATTTTCTTTCAAAAATGATACATAAAACATGGGTAACCGGACACATATACAATATTTAGCAGTTTTTGAGAATTTCCACGAAAAACGGTGACTCAATAGTAGAAACAAAAAATTCAAGTGATTCTAAGTGTTCATCCTAAATTGCTGAAAAAACTACAATTTCTTGGAAACATTTCTGCCAGAGGGTTCGTTTTAATTCGCTCTGTATTTTTTTGTTAATTTTATGAAAATATCCACAACAATTCAATATCTGCAGGTAAGTTTCATAGATTTTATGGGCAATGTCCGATTTTTTCACAAAACCGGTGTCCCACATTTGTCCTGTGTCATCTAGGCCGTCTTCATTGGAAAATCCATCGTTGCAAAACAAGGAAAAAATTTGCAAAATTATGCCTTATTTGCCTGTTCCTGGTACATGGACAACCAGATCTTAATATTTTTATGAATGATTCTCAAAAGTTAAGTTGCATTGATTCTTTTATTTCAAATAAAGATATTTCAGCACTGGCATGGTCAAAACTATAAATTCAGACTCAAGATATATACTGATTGCATGCAGAGTTGAGTCAAAGAGATCTTTTTACTTTCACAGAAATAGAAAGATTATCAACAGCAACTGATGGGTACAAACTTTTCTTATATTCATCTATCTTGTTGCAAAGCTCGAAGGAAGAAATACCATATTTCACGAGGAGATTACTACACATCTGGTATTGTCTCCGAAACAAATTGGCCAGATTGATCAGCGACGTCAACTCGGGTATAGGAATTTGGCACTGCAGATTTAAACTTGTGAGAAATGCTGACATGTTCCAATCATGAGATCGGAAGACCTCTTGAACAATTTTTTTGCAACATTATTTCATTTTCAATGCCATTTTCCTGGGCCATCAAAGCAACTGTGCTCAGTTCATCCTCTAAAATCTTGCTGTCAACTTTCCGACGTGGCGCATCTCCAACAGTTAGGCTTTTTCTGCCAACCTTTCTTGGCAAAACTGGCTGACTATGTGATGGTGTCCGAGAACGCTTTAAATTATCATCAGACTGAAAAGTTCTCTTTTTCTGTTCCAGTCCTCATTTTTGTTGCGCACTTCATAAACTGCTCGCAGCGTGCTTTGAAGTTTGAAAACGTCCAGCGTCAAACAATATGTATTTTTTAGGTCATCGGCTAACTTTCTAAACTTTTCTTCAACTGAAATATTCTTGTTAGATAAATCTCCGTTTTCAATGATAAAATTAAGTAGCTCTAAATTAGATATTTCAATAGAGATCTTATATAAATCAAAGATCATTGCAACTACAAAGTTACTGCAGAAAATTTCAAATTTATTTCATAGGTTAGAGAAATTAGCAACATTTATGATGACATAAGAAAATTTGTCACCAAACTTGAAATTTTTTGAAGTATTCAATTTCAATTAACGCCGCCCAATGTTCAGACTGTTGAAACAACTGTTTGGTTGATATTTTGAGTCTAAATTTATAGTTTTAACCATGCCAGTGCTGAAATATCTTTATTTGAAATAAAAGAATCAATGCAATCTGATTTTTGAGAATCATTCATAAAAATAAAAAGATCTGGTTATCCACGTACCAGGAGCAGGCAAACAAGGCATAGTTCTGCAAATGTTTTCTTTGTTTTGCAACGATGGACTTTCCAATGAAGACGGCCTAGATGACACAGGACAAATGTGGGACACTGGTTTTGTGAAAAAATCGGACATTGCCCATAAACTCTATGAAACTTACCTGCAGATATTGAATTGTGGTGGATATTTTCCTAAAATTAACAAAAAAAATCCAGAACGAATTGAAACGAACCCTCCGGCAGAAATGTTCCCAAGACATTGTAGTTGTTTTAGCAATTTAGGATGAACACTTAGAATCACTTGAATTTTTTGTTTCTACTATTGAGTCACCGTTTTTCGTGGAAATTCTCAAAAACTGCTAAATATTGTATATGTGTCCGGTTACCCATGTTTTATGTATCATTTTTGAAAAAAAGGACATCTGAGATACAAGTAGATGCTGGTCTTTCATATGAAACAAATTTCGTAAAAATCGGACTACTTCAAGTGGAGTTATGAAATTTTGAAATTGAGCTAAAAACACCAATTTGTGCCGGAAGCACCAAGAAAAACAACAACAACTCAATTCACCAAACTTTAAAAATTCACTGTGGCAGAACCAGTGGTCCGATTTAAAAAATTTTTCCTTTTTGTTAACCCCTGGCATTCCCTTTATATGGAAGATATGAAATATCAAACTTTTTTGAAAATTCGTTTTTTCCTATTTATTCCATCCGCTGGATCACTGTGGAAAGGAAGAAATATGAAATGGAAAAATATGTTGTCCTAAGTATGTATATTGAAAGACTGCCAAAGAACTGATCTTCCATGGATTCGCACAAAGCTAGTTTCTGTTGGCGCAAAAGGTGAAATTTAGGCATGTTGCGAAAGAAGCATTACCCTGACTCATGATAAAGAAGTATTGACATATGGCGAAAGAAGAATGATAGATCTAGCAGCTTCAACGCAGATTTTTTACTTTTCTTATTCAGAATATGATCATTGGGCCTTAAAATATGTCTCACGATGCCGCCACATTTCGAAAGCGTCGAAAAAGTTTCCATCTTTATCGCTTTCGAGTGTTCACACGATGCTGTTTTCAAAATGTGCCTGCTAGAGCTTTGTTTTCGTTTTCAAAATGTGCCAGCATCGCATGAACGCTGTCACACGATGGTGAAAAATGTGACGGATAGGCCTCCCGTTCACACGGAAACGGCACATTTTTGCCGGCAGATTTTAGAAATGTTAGATTTTGAAAACAGAACTCTAACCGGCACACTTTTGAAACAGCATCGTGTGAACACTCAAACATGATGTAAACAGAACATTTTTCGAGGCTTTTCGCATGAGAGTGGTCGATTCTTAGGGTATAGGTGCATTCTTTGGCATCAAAGGCTTGCAACGAGTTTTTTTACCGTCAAATTTCCCACCGTTTTCAAATTGTGCCGGTATTGTGTGAACGCTAGCTCATATTTTGCTATCGTCACATTTTTCACCGTTTTTGAAATGTGCTGGCATCGTGTGAACGCAGTCTTAATGGTCATTACATTTCTCATAGTGCTAATCTATAAAGTAGGTTGATTTGGAACAGCTTTATTCCTTGATAAAAAGGTATACTAGAAATGATATTTTGGGATAGGTAATTGTATCTGTTTTGTGTTGACTATTTTCGCATGGAATTGTGGCAAATTTACAACTTTGACACTGCTTGAAACCATATTTTCCCTTCAGTGATGAATGTTAACGAAATCTGGCATTTTGGACCCGTAGCATTGATCTATGGTTTTTAAACTTGATATTATTCTGTTGCTTTCAGATTTGGTTTCAATGGGACCAACTGCCAAAATGACATAAACTGGTGTGCACCTGGTCCATGCCAAAATGGAGGCAACTGTACCGATGGAATTGAAACGTACAACTGTAGCTGTTACAAAGGCTACCAGGGAAGAAACTGTGAAATTGACGTAAATGAATGCGGATCGAATCCATGCCAGTTAGGAGGTATTTGCATAGAAAAATCGAATTTGACGGCATTGGTAGCACACGGCATATCAGTCACGCATCTTCACAATAACTATGCCGATAGGTATGATATGATCTTCTGCATTATGAACTTAGCATTAACAGAGAAACCAGGGAAGAATCGTTGCTAACAAGAAAGTTGTCATTCTTTGTCCCCTGCCCGAATAAGATTTGTCTGTCTATGTCCACTGTAGTTACTTCCGTACGTTAGTCCCCTGTGCTCCGTGAAACTAGAACACAGGAAACCGGAAACCTAAATGCAGGAAACTAAGGTATCAAAGTGACCAATATCAAGCGCACTGAGGCAGAGAGAGAATATTTTTTATTCGCACAGGTGTGAAAATGAAGGTGAAGTTGCACTTTTAGTGTCAAGAGCTGGGATCACAGAAGAAGAAAAGACCTGGGGCTACTCTCATATTTTCAAGAAACTCGGCTGTGGTTTTTATGATACGTTTTCTTAACTAGGCCTAGTTTCGATTGTAAAGTTGTGTTTCAGAGTTTCTTTGTTTTCGTAGGACTAACTTTAACTTTTCTATCAAAGTTCAAAGATGACTACTTTTTGACATGAATGTGAATCACTAGAAACAATTAATCATTTAAACAAAGCTTATGCAAAATTCAAATCATAAATGAACTTTTTTCATCCACGGCCATTGGGCCTGCTGTCACTAGGCCCGGGACGAGGGTCATTTCACTGTAAACAAGTGAACAAATTAAAGGCAAATAGAACTACTTCGAGATTTGTAAATATTTTGAAATTGATGCTGTTTGGTAGTACCGTAAAGGCTCCATTAAGCCTCCGGGGGCTTTTTTAAATTTGAGCACTCTAGAGGGGGACTTATTGGAGAGGGGGCTTATTCATAAAATCAAATAACATGAATTTATGTGATAGCTTTTCAGTTCTTTTACCCCATATTTTGCGGATACTACATACAATTTTATGGGTCAAATGCATAAATTTGACATATTCTCCATCCCAAACAGCTAACAGCAAGCTCGTTTACACATATATTTCTGTACTGAAAGTTTCTTAAAAATATCAGATTTTGAGTACTCAGAGCTTCTTACGAGTTTCTTAAAGGCTCCATAACAATCTTCATGTTCACTACCTGTTTCGAGTCTGCTAAATCGAGAGGGTAGCGAGGGTCGAGAGGGTGGCGAGGGTCGAGAGGGTAGCGAGGGTCGAGAGGGTAGCGAGGGTCGAGAGGGTGGCGAGGGTCGAGAGTGTGGCGAGGGTTGAGAGGGTGGCGAGGGTAGAGAGGGTCGAGAGTGTGGCGAGGGTCGAGAGGGTCGAGAGTGTGGCGAGGGTCGAGAGTGTGGTGAGGGTAGGTGATGGTGTACCCTGGGTACCAGAGCCTCAAAATTTAAATGAAAGGAAAAGAGAGAAGGAAGAAAAGAGGCGACTAACTTTCTTTCCTTCTTCATTTTTTTCTTTTTATTATTTTTTGGCTCTGGTACCCAGGGTAGTGATGGTGGCGATAGACGAAATGGTAGGTGGATGGTCGCGAGGGTCGAAAGGATAAAGCGAGAGTAGGCGAGGGTAGCCTAGGGTAGGCGCTGAATTTTACCATCTTTTAGGTTTTCAGAAATACATTTGAGAATTTTTTTGCTGTTTCGTACAATTCTTGGTTCAATTCTTGATGAAATGTGCTAAACTATGAATTTCAGCCCTCCAAAGATTAAGCAACTCTACAAGAAACATTTGCTATAAAGATTGGCCTACAATTAAGCAATCGTGGTGGTCAAATTTTACTTTCAAAGTCCTGCTAGTTATCGCTGAGTCTCAGAACAAAAAAGGGTAAAAGGCAGACCTTGTGAGCTCAAAGTCATCTAATGAGACCATATGAAATGTGGAATCCTTGTATTAGATTTAACTGCACTGTCTACGTTGATTAATATGTAAGACTCATTCTGTCGCGTTTTATCGGTCGCATGTCTTGAAAGAAGTCCGCAAGGCAGTTCGAGAAGTGTATGTTCCCATGTCCCAAGGTCTCAGAATTTTGGCACTTTAACCTCTCCACACCTGATGATTCTCTTAATTATCAACTGCTGTATACCATAAGCCAGTTGTCTTTTCAAACAGCAAGCACCAATCTTCTTAACCTTGCTCCCGCTAAGTCCTTTGCTCATCCCATTGAACTTAGGTTGCTGTCCACATGACTTTAGGGAAAAAGCGAGACTGCTTTCTATGTGTCAAGTCTGTCTTTGTTGACGGCTAGCCCAGCAATTGAATTTACAATATATCCTTTCTAAGGAGCAATGAGAAATTTTGTACCAAGTCACAATGGCAGATCTAAAGTGGACTAAGGGGGCAACTGCTCCCTCAGAGCCTAAATCTCTGCTTAGTACCCGCTTTCTAGCAGGAGCGTACCTCAAAATTGTTAAACTAACACAGTTTTTAACTGCGCTTAACAGAGAGTGCTGGAAAAGCATACGAGACAAGCATCATTTTGCATAAACGTTTGTTCGTATATATACTTCAAACATTTTCTGTTTCACTTCATATTCTGAGCCCCCTCTTCTAGCCGTTTCACGTCGATTGGCAAGGCGTAGCTCTACGAGTGTCATTTTATAAGAAATTGGGTCGTTACAGGGAACCTTCTTAAATTTACCAGATCTTCCCCCCTGAGCATTTCAAGATAAGTTGTTTTGAGGCCTTTCCGAGAAATGTGTCACGGGAAACAACTGCGACTAAAAAAACATGTTGGAATTCTTAATTTTTCAGCCTTCTTACTAAGCGGTTTCGTATAAAAACATGTGTATTAATGAATATGTGCTACTGCTGTACTTCGTCTTTATATTCCCCTGCCCTCTCGACCCTCGCTACCCTCTCGACCCTCGCCACCCTCTCAACCCGCGCTACCCTCTCGATTTAGCAGACTCCCGAGCAATGTGATACAAGAAACAACGAGAATGAAGTGAAACTGTGTGTAGGGTTTCATTTATCAAATCAAATAGTTTCTTAAGTTATGTTTTCCCAGTACTGGAGTTCTTAATTTTTTGCGATCTGAGAGTTGAGTTTCTTTTTAGCAATTTCTTATGAAAAAATACGTGTAGCCAAATAAATGGAAAATCGTTGGTAGTACGACCCCCGTACCATCAGGGAATCGTTCCTGTGCCATTTAGTGTCTGTTCGTGCAGACTGCAGTTAGGGAAGGAACTTTGGACACAGTCTTCGTTTCTTCATTTCGTTTCGATGCCTGGGTGGGTCAACCTCTGTTCGTGGAAGAACTTTAGTTTTCAAGATCAAGATATTTTGTAGGATCCTGAACGCTTGCGTCTTTCCTTGCAAAGCAAACTTGATTGCCAAGAAGCAAATTTATGCGGAACTTGGCAAATAACAACGAAGTTACGGATCGGATCTGCAACTTGCCAAGCCCTGAATCTTTGTCAATGTTGATCTTGAACAGAGAGAAAACGACTTGTTTTGCAAATGCCAGTTATTATGAAATGAACAGGTTTTGTGCGTTGACCTGGAATCTTATTACAGGAATAGGATGGAATAGGATGTCATGCCTCAGATCAAATTACTACAGTATTACGTATTGTCACCAACTGTCCGGGATTTGTCCGCTTTGTTTCGTGATTGCAAAGGCAGGATTAGGGAGGGAGGAACTGAATTTAGTCAAAGCCATACTAAAAGCTGGAAAGCCGTTGATATAAGGCTTTGTAAACTGACATACAGAAGTCGATACTTTTCACGAGGTCTGGTTTGTATTTGAAGAGTGATTAGAGCCTTGCTGAATATTTTATGACTCATCACAAGCAGATCTCGTAGCAAGTTGAAATTTGGCGCGACAATTTCACAAGATGTACAAGATGAAGAGGCCTGTAGATGTTCGTTGTGGTTGGGAAAAGGCATTACTCATAACACTGGAATTGGTTATACTTCAAATGATGTTTTGGTAAGGGATTTGAAGGGTTAACCGTTGAGAACTTTCGAAAACTCCACACTGAATGAAGGCATGCTTTGGCCTGGTACTGATATTGAAAACGAAAACTGCCAGAAGAAAGAACTAGTTCTTTTTCTACAGATTCTGGATGATCACATTTATCCTTATTTTGAACCATATCAAAGATTTTTTGCCGATCTTTCAAACATCGCGAGAAAGTAAAGGGCATTATGTCTATGAAAATTCCAGGTTCGTGCAAAAAGGAGCAGGAAAATTTTTACTGGTGAAATGTCTTAGCTTCTTCAGGATTAAGCTGATGTAGTCCTAGTGCGCTGTCCAACTGTCCATTGAGAATCCGAACGTTTTTGTTGTTTCGAGCAATCAAACCCCAATTTTATTTAGGCCCATCAATTTCTCCGGGACTTTGAAGTTATTTCTCACACATTTTTAAGTAAAAAGCGACCGTTATTGTCAAGGGAAACATTTGTCTTGTGAAAGATATGCAGCTTGAAATTACATTACAAAACCCAGGAAACCATTTGAGATTTGCCAAGAACCTCATTTCGATTTTCAATTCCCAATACACGGAAGTATTAGTTAGGCCCACTCTCTTTGAAGAAGCTTCAGTTTTTCAATGGAAAACAAAACCGTCAGCGGGTATCAACATCAATAACGACAGGTTGATTTCATTAACTTATTCAAATGAACCTTAGAAATATTGAATGAAGAAATTTGCTGTCTCGCGTTTGCATATCAGAATTATGGCGGCAGGTCTTATTCCATGGTTGCTGCGGTTTTATGTTTGTTGATATTTGAGAAGGAATCGCCATTCATTTGTGGTCATCCCCATCATCACTAGAACTTTGCGTGTCATCTGTGGGAATGGATCCAAGTCTCCTTCACACCACAGAGAGATCAAGGATCAACAAATAAATCGAATCTGTCAATTTTCAGGCATCTTCCCTACATAGTTTAAGGAAATCTATTCAGGATTCTCCTGTAGTTTTCTTTTATAATGGATTTTGTAAATTTTATGTTAGGCTTTTAATACCAAATGGTTTTTATCTTGTAATTTTTCTTTTTCTTTGTAAATTATGTCGTAACAATAAACTAATGAGAAATAAAGAAACCAGCAGAATTAATGTTTGTAATTAAGGGCCCCTTTTGTAAAACAGCTCCTGTTGAAGAGCAAACCTTCTTAATAAAATGAAATAATAAGTAGACAGTAATAAGATAATGATCTGCCCAAGCCTGGGGGAGGGTACATTGCATTTTCAGGATAATTCTCCAAACTTGGCCATTTTCATGGCAAATTTTCCTTGAACAGGGGACTGTTTAGCCTACGCGTAGACCCATTATTCCAAAAGAATAAAGGGTCTACGAAACAAAGAGCAAAAGCTTGCTAGAGGGTTTCTGGATTTCTAGAAACTTAATTGTTGCAGCCTTTGTTTAGATGCGTTTCACACATAATTTGAAAAGAGGATTAGAATGATTAATTGGGTGGCTGTAGCAAGCCTTTTGCTCTTTGTTTCGTAGGCCCTTTCTTCTTTTGGAATAATGGGTCTACTCGTAGGCTAGGCAAGTTTGGCAAAATCAGCAACAAGCAGTTTACTAAAATTCAGGATAATAGTGGATGCAAAGGAGATTTTTGGTGCTCAAGTGGGTATCTTATCAAAAATGGGGTGTCAGACCATGGCAGACACTTTGCCAAATATTGGGGTGAAGCTTGTATTCCAGTTAAAAGCATTGTTTTTGAACAAAAGATCTTTGTTCTACCCAACGTTTGGGGCCCTCACATGCCATTGCCCCCCAAGTTTCTGCCATTGCAGGGGAACTGTAGATGGCTCTCCTGAAAATGTTTAAAAAACGAAACTGCTGTCCTTGAAATCTATTTTCCTTTGTCTCTTATTCCTTTACAAACAGCTCCCACAAGTGAGGGACAGTTAATCCCGAAAAATCTCTTACACCTTTCGCAAAGATCTTTTTGTTTTCAAGCAGAATCAATAAAATATCCGTAAAAATCCTTTTGTTCTGAAAGATCTCGTATGCCGTTCGAATTAGTGAAATGCCCCTCGGCCTCAACATTTCCGAGAAAGCAGAAACTCTCCTGCTAAGGCCAGATATAGCAGATACCTTTCGGCTCAGTAGAGTTTTGCGGTAAGCATACTCTCTCGTACACTGCCAATTATTGTTCCATTATTGTTCTCCTAATTTATGTCTGCATTATCATTTCTGGTTCCCATTCCTTTGTTAGTTTCTATTTACCTTTTAATTTGTTTATCAGCACGCCACCTTTGTTTCTTACTTTTTGAGTGGGGGTCATCAAGGGGGTTAGAAATCCGCCGTTCTGCGCGATTTTCAGTTAAAATCCGCCGTCCCGGTCATTTTTAGCCAAAGTTCCGCGTCCCGCCACTTTGTTATAAAAGTGATGGCACAAATTAGTATTGTTAGACATTTTCACCCATTCAGGTGAAAAGAGGAGGATAATGGCACTTAAAATTTTTGTGCAGCTTGGAAAATATTCTCATAGTGCTGACCAGAAAGACAGAGGTGTGACCAAGACCTCTTTTTACAAGACAACAGATGAAGGATCCGCAAATCCATGAAATTTCATAAAAGTTCCGCATCCCGCTTAAAATTTTTGAGAAAATCTGCGTCCCGTAGAAGTGGAGAATTCCGTCGTTCCGCCGAGAAATTTCTAGAATTCCGTATTCCGCAACAAGTTTTCTTCAAATTCCGCTGTTCCGCATACCCTGATGACCCCCACTTTTGATAACGTGGTGCGGTCATTTCTAATGTTGGGATTCTGGAGATGAAGCGTTGCATGCTTCGAAACGTTAGCGCTTAACAAAATGGACTTGATAAATATGGGTTAACTGATTTTTTCCACTGGATTTGTCATTGTCAGCTGTTTTCATATGTCATGGCCGGATTGTGAATTTCTGAACTTTGTTTGTGTCTTCCTACTCGACCGGTTTGAAAATGATTGTCGTGGTTCTACTTTTGCAATTCACATTGATTTGTTGTAAATTTTGGTCATAATCCTGTATTATTCTTCATTTCAGGAATGGATACATCTGCATGTGTCAACCTGGCACCAATGGAACCAACTGTCAGAATGACATAAACGAATGTGCTACCAACCCTTGTATGAACAATGCTACTTGTCATGATTTTTTGAATGGATATAACTGTACATGCTTGCCTGGCTTTTCTGGTAAGCTTTTCAAGATAAGATTTTCTGCTAGGGGGGGGGGGGGCGGGTTATTTGATTTCAAAGGCTGCAGAGCAGCGCTTCAAAGAGAGAAGGCTTACACATACTTTTTTATAAGAAACTAAGAATTTTCGCCAGTACTGAAAGTTTTCTTAAAATTATCAGAATTTGAGTACTCAAAGTTTCTAACGAGTTTCTTCAAGGTTCCATAACAGCCTTTATGTTTACTTCCTGTTTCCTTGTGGACATTTCAAAGGAAGCTTTTTTTGAAGTCTTTCCAATGTTTACAAATGACTCAGGCCCCGTTCACACTGCTACGTTTTCATATGAAAACGGAGTAAAACTTCTCCGTTTTTGCCTTGCGTTCACATTGCTCCGCTGTGAAAACGGGGCTTTTTGAAAACGCTAATGAAAACGCATAAATTCGAAAACGGTGCGTTTTGAAAACGATCCGTTTTCAGTGTGAACGCCAAAAACGGAGACATTTGAAAACGCTTCACATTCCTTTGTTAATAGACTTTTGATTACAATGACATTCAAAGTTGCGATTGTCGCCTTGTGGAAAGCTATTAACAAAAGGCTTTGTTTTGAAAAGGGGATTAACAACACCGTTTTGCTGGAGCAATGTGAACGCCTATCGTTTTCATAGCGTATCTATTTGAAAACGGAGCAATGTGAACGGGCAGCGTTTTCATCAACAAAAACGGATAGAAATGAAAACGGAGCAGTGTGAACGTAGCCTCAGGTGCCTTTCGAGTAATATGATACAGGAAACAAGTGAAAGTAAAGAAAAATATTATAAGAATTTCCATTATCAAAATCAATAGTTTTCTTAAGATACATTTTCCCAGTACTGGAGTTTCTTAATTTTTTGGCGATCTGAGAGTTGAGTTTCTTATAGATAAGATACTTTAATTCACAGTCCAATAACGACAGGTGTTTTTCACATCGCATATAAAAGCCATCGCCGTTACGCCAAAAATGTGGTCATTATTTAGGCCTCTTTTGAAAGTCTCTTGTGGCCCTTATGAGAATGTCCCTCATCCTTCAGAACGGATGGGCTGATTTCAGTTAAGTAGATTTGAAATAGATTTGAACATGTCCACTGGTAGAAAGTATATTTACCAATGTTATGGTCTTGATATCCAGCGAGAAACGACCCTTCAAGCGACGATTGTTTTTATTCGCACAGGTTGCCCAGTATGTTTTTTATGTAACATCCTTTTAAGGTTTATCTCGACCGCTGTTTTGCTAGCCTCTTCCCCGCAGAATTTGTTTTTTAGATACACTTGCAATTTACTTCATTGTAGGGAAGAACTGTTCTGTAAACATCAACGAATGTTCATCAAACCCATGCTCTAACAATGCAACCTGTGAAGACAAAATTAATGGATTCGAATGTAATTGCAAAACAAACTACACTGGTGTCCGGTGTGAGTCTGCAATGAACCAATGTCTTACTTGGAGTCCATGCATGAACGGTGGAAACTGTTATCAAATTGGTACTGGATATGGCTGTGTTTGCCCAAAGGGCTTCGGTGGACAGAACTGTGCTCAGCAAACCACTGTTAATTTCGATGGAAACAGTCAATGGGTAGTAAATACAACGGGGGATGTTGTTCAAATGCGACTTAGGACCACATTAAAGAGTGGGCTTCTGTTACAAGCTACATCGCTGAGTAAAAGTGCTTATATAGGGCTGGAAGAAAGTGGGATGTTTGTGATCAACGATGCTGGAGTGAAGTTTCGATTTCTGAGCAGCATTATCAGTGACGGTCATTGGCATAATTGGACTATTACGTTCTCAAGTAACAACATAAACATCACTGTGGACTCGAAGAAGTTTACTGCTAGTATAGGCATCAGTAGTATCATAAAGTATCATTTAGGCAGTGTCCAGAGCCCAGCTGCTAAGATTAAAGAGATGCTGCCCGGGTTTGTTGGATGCATCCAAGATTTGAAAATTGGTGGGACACCTATCATCCCTGGTCATCACGGTTCGCTAAATGGTGGTACGATTGGGTCGTGCACGTGGCAACAAGTTTGTGCCAAATCACCATGTAAGAATGGAGGTCAGTGTAATGACCTTTGGAACAAATACACGTGTGTTTGCAATAGACGATTCTATGGATCTGACTGCAATGGAGGTAAGAATTCAATATTCAGTGTTTTCCTTTATTTGGAAATTCCATCACACATTAGGTGTCAGAGATGTTATCCAAATAAAACAAAAATGTTTTGCTCATGACATTTTTTGAGTTGCACAGCCCCATTCTTACACATGACGTTGGACAAACTTAACAGCGTTATGGGCGTTTGGAGAGATGTGCATAAAATTGAGTGATTTCAAAGCGAATCTCGAATAAGAGGAACGATTCAAAGTGGAGAAATGTACCTTCCAGCCGAAATATTTGAAATTAGGTTTTCTCTCTTTTCAAATCGACTCAAATGAAAGGGACCAGGGATGAATAGTACTTATCCCTGGTAAGGACATGCCTTTATGATATTTCTATCTATGTTAGCACCGAGAACTAGTTATTCGAGACTATTTAACGAGAAGTGATGATAATCAGTATCAGTAATGCATCTTCTACAGGGTATCTCAAAGACATTGCTCGATGTTTGATTACACATTAGAATCCACCTTTTCAGGGTAAGAGGCGCGAAAACGCAAGTCCTTCGTTGTTAGAGATACTGCATTTTTGAGTCTAAAATCCTGTTCTACGTACAATTTTTAGTGTAGAAGCATATTTTCACTTTCCTATCTGTCTTCGTTTGGAAATTATGGCGATTTAAAGAATTTGGATTCATAAGAGCTTTGACCGTGAAATCAAATGTTTGGACACATTTTTGTCCAAACTTTGATTTCACGGTCAAAGCCCTTATGAGTTTAAATCATTCATATCGCCATAATTTCGAAATGAATACATATATGAAAGTGAAAATTTGCTTCTACACTAAAAATTGTACGTGGAACAGGATTTTAGACTCAAAAATGCAGTATCTCTAACAACGAAGGACTTGCGTTTTCGCGCCTCTTACCCTAGCCTGCGTGCAGACTCAACTGGTTCCCTGAAGAGAAGTGAGGTTCCTCCTCCTCCTACTGGAGGACGAACCTCACTTCTCTTCAGGGAATCAGTAGAGTCTGTACGCAGGCTACTCTTACCCTGAAAAGGTGGATTAACAATAACATAAACTGTCTCATGTGACGATAACCCTATCGCTAAGATTTTGAAATAATTTTAGAGAGCAGAATCTTGCCAATCGGTTGAAAGTTCACTGAGTTGCGTGCTTTCAAAGATAAAATATGCGACAGCTGAAACCAGACACCCCTTGATTACTTGAAATGCAAGAAAGCACCAGGATCCAGGTAAAAGAAGGTTATCTCGTTGTGAACATACTAAGGTCATCATACTTCTCGTCATTATCGGAGGAAACCAAATAGGATTTCGAAATTAATTTAATTCTTATAATTATCGTTGAGATGTGCTTAAGACTGCATGTGTCCAAAAGCAGTACCTCAAGACAAAATCGACGAGATACTCAAATCTTTTTCCTCAGAGCATCCATACGCTTGAAAGTTAGGTTATCGAAAATTTTTCCAAATCCCAATTGTTTTGCGTCGAAACAAATGAAAAATAAAAGAAACATGAGTATATGCTAATTTTATCAAAAATGCCATTCAAATGCCTCTGGTTTGACCTTTCGCACAAACTTGAACTTATTGGGTTATTTCACCATGAAGCCCTTCATTATATCGTTATTTTTTAACAACTAATGAAACGTCGAGCAATTTTTTGTGACACACCCTGTAGGATTTTGTAGTTTTTCTCATTAAAGTGCTGTACAATGAGCATGCTGCGATTTACCAGATGCTCTTATATTCTCCTTGGTAGACGGTAGCTCACAAAACTTCAAAATTAGAAGCGATGTCAAGGGTAACGAAGTTGCGAAAATCAATTTAAGCATTGATTTCAATTTAGTTCGATTTTGTGATATTTATGCTGGGTAAAACATTCAGTTACGCTGTTATACCAGGTGCGAACTTTTTGACCCACCTGGTGTATTCTGACATTGTCCCCTTTTCAGCAGCAGTTTATTGAAGCATACCTGCCTTCTTCTTTGCAGTTTATGAGGCGTTCACATTTGGCAATTCAGTTGAAGTAAAACCCATTCCTAAACCTTCACCTTCAACAAACCGAACAAGCAGAAGGCGACGATCTGTATCGAATCCCAGTAGCAACAACACCCATTACATTCTACTAATGGTAAACACATCATTCGATTCAAATACGAGCATATCATTGTCATTCAGAACGAGAAGCCAGAATGGGATCTTGTTTATTGTTTCAAACAATGGGCCTAACAGCACTTCGCGAGCTGTCGATTCGTACATGTCGTTACAACTAATAAACGGTAGACTAAATTATTACTACAAACACAACGCTGAAACAAAGGCGTTAACATCGGGTACTGTTGTCAATGATGGCCAATGGCATGATATCGAGGTTAACAAGGAGAATGTTACCTTAGATAGAACAACAATAATTAGCCAAGGTGTTGCTAGCAACCTACCTTGCCGATATTTTTATATTGGGGGAGTTGATAATGTCACATTCTTTGAATCTGCATTGCGAACTACTTTGCAATATAGTGGCTGTATGCAGGCAGTTTCATTTAAAGGCTCAACAGTCGCCACGAAGCCTTTAAGTGGAGGTGGCCCAACTCAGTTTGCGAACAGTAGTACTGCTCAAGCGGGATGTAATGGTACTGATGTTTGTGGTGTTAATCCATGTCAGAATGGAGGTAACTGCACTGATCTTTGGAATGCATACAGTTGTTCCTGCCCTAAAGGATATTCTGGGGACACATGCTCACTGTATGGTTGCTCTATCATGAATAACTGCACTAAGAATACGGCATGTTTTGATCTGCCAGGCCAGCAAGGGAAAACAGCCTGTAAGTTATAGTCATCATCTTTATACTTTTATATGGTTGCTGTTTGCAATAGTTTTGTTGTTTTCAGTTTTTAAAGGCAATGTTCTTTAATCTTCTTCCAGAAAGGAAACTTAAAAATACCTTGATCGGAAAGAGTTCGCGTCTTTCATGCAAAGATTTGCAGGTTTTTAATGTTTACACTATAGCGAAATTTCTAGAGATAAATGTACTAAGTCAATTAAAATATAAGCTCTTTGATACGAATTCAAATGCTATAGTTGTGTCTGTCCAGCACAGTATGACTGTCAAATCTCTATAAAAGATTGTACAATTAGTTATTACACCTACCTTTTGACTTAATGGCTTGGAAGGAAGTTCAAGTACTTTGCTGTCATTGATCATTGGCAATTTTAGATATCTTGATTATTTTCAGAATCACAGCTTTTCTGTCCTTCGACCAGTTTTGAGGTCGTGACGTCACTGAACTACTGAATCATGAATGTGAAAAGCGACAGAATTCTACCCACATCCATAATATAGACCTTTCTAAACTATGGTTTTGTTGAATATTGTGCCGTTTTTCCTCTATTGATTTAGGAATTACGATTGTTTTACTTTTGCTCTAATATTGTCACTGAACAGTAAAAGCAAGTGCCCTGCAGTTTTTTTTTGAAGCCACTATATCAAGAAGAAGATGCAATAACCATCAGTAAAGTTTTTTTTAGGATTTGATGCCTGGCATATATAGCATTAATTCGAGGGGCACTTCACTTATTGGAAAAAGCGTACGATATTTTTTCAGAACAAAAGGATTTATACGGATTTTTTATGGATTTTTCTTGAAAACAAAAAAATTTTTCCCAAAGGTGTACGAGATTTTTGGGGTGAAATGCCCCTCACATTCATTGGTTTTGTTGCTTATCTCCAGTTGCTTTCTTTGCAGGTGTATCACCATCAACATTCAACGGTAGTGCGAGCAGTATGACATTCACAACAATAACAGTATCTAACGCATCATCGATTTCCTTTTCATTGCGCACAAGAAGTTTAAACGCATTGATATTTGGCACTGCCACTAATAGCACTCATTACTTAGCTGTTGGCCTGTCTGATGGGAAAGTCAAAGTGGTTCACCGATACTGGAGAATGAACGCAGAAAGTTATGTTCAAGGAGGTTAGTGTCATTTCGCGATTTTGTAGGGAGCTGCCGGTGACGTAGCATAGGTTCTGTAATCTGTAAATTGGAGTTAAAGGCGAGTAAGGCGTGTGTAAATTCCTCTTACATTTTTCTTGAAATGAATGAACGGAGAGAAACTTTAGCTACTTTGCTTTTGCAATGATTCTACCAGAAGAAGTCTTTTTTTAAAATATTGTATGATGCTTTAAAAACTTTAGAAATTACGATCGTCTTAAGTTTTCTCAACATTTTTCTTGAATTTTTAGAACGAAGAAAACATTTTTGTCAAATATCTGTTTTGTAAGGAATTTGCGGTCCAACAGTGAAGTAGCAATTTTTGATATTTATTTGATATTTGATATGGATTTTGAAATTAGGTAATGTGTGGTAGCTAAAGTCCAGCTCCATGATGCAATATGATGGCGTTCTTGAGTACATGGTTGAATTGGACAAGATTTAAAAGCAGTCTGCCTCATTTGTTATTGTAAAAGAGGATAAAAGATGTACAAGGAAGGTTTTCCTGAAAGGAGCCGAAATACGATCGTTATCATTTTTTCATGACCATAAATTCAAGACGTCTGGGCACTTGTTGCTTTTCTTTGTTCAAATTTTGCGCTTATGAGCTAAGAGACAGGTCTCCTTTAAAGAACGCCGGTCAACCAGCATCCTTTGCGCGCGTCGCATATTGCTTTTCGACTGCGGCAGCCATTTTCATATGACATCATGCATAGAGCAGTGATCAGCAGAGCGCGACCGCAAAGGATGCTGGTTGACCGGCGTTCTTTAAGAGTCACGTTTTGTTCAAGACGTTATTAATGCCACCGCATATAGACATGTATGAACTAACAACCGAAATATCATTATAAGTAAACACCAAAAGTTTACATGCGATGAAGAAGGAAAAATTATTACATTTGACATTGCATATATCTACAGAAGGAAACCGTGGGTCTGACTGATAAATTCTTGAAACCAGGGAATGTGAAATAGATTTGCTTTCTTTTATATCTTCTTAGCACCTACTTCGTTATATTTTGTAGGTCGTCATGTAAATGACGGTGTTTGGCACAAGATCATAGTTAAAACGACAACAACAGCAACGATGATAACAATTGATTCACTTCCTGATGCATCAAATTCTTCCGTCGCTCTTGGCGATCATTTCAAGCTTCTTTTGCAACTCAACGGCCTTGTTATTGGCAAAACTTCACAATCCACTCTAGCAACGAAGTTTCAAAACAATTTCATCAAAGGATGCATCGAGAAATTCGTAATTGGTAATGACTTAATTCAATTCAACAGCATAAATAGGAGTAACGTCAAGGCTGGTTGCCACAGTGATAACACATGTGAGGCTGGACGATGTGTTCGAGGCCAATGTGTTGATACGTTTAATAGCTATGACTGCAAATGTCCTCAACATTATTCAGGAAAATCATGCAACATTACTACTAACGTGACATGTGGCTTCACACCCAGTCCTTGCAGCAATGGTGCTTCTTGTGTAAACATTAGTGTTCCAAGTAAGCGTGTTTTTAGCCAGTCTGGAATGGATATGTTTACTTGCAACTGCCTGACAGGCTACTCAGGTGATCTGTGTGAAGTTATGACTGATCACTGCGCGGTAAATCCGTGTAAAAATGGTGGTAACTGCACAGGATTAGTAGGTGATTATTCATGCAAATGTCACGCAGGATACAGTGGCAAGGACTGCTCTGCAAATGTCAATGAATGTTCATCGAATCCTTGCAGAAACGGGGGTAACTGCACAGATAGTGTTAATGCCTATAGTTGTGTCTGTCCAGCAACATACACTGGAATCAACTGTGAATTTGATGTTAATGAATGCTCGACTACCCCTTGTAAGAATAATGGTACATGCAATAATTTTGTTGGTGGATATAACTGTACTTGTTTGACTGGTTATTTCGGCGACAATTGTGAAGTTTTACATTGCCTGTCAAACCCATGTCAGAACAATGGGAAGTGTACAGCTAATGCGCAGGGTTATCAGTGCCAATGTACCAGTCAGTACACGGGTACCAATTGTCAGACTGCGGTCAAAAAGACAACCAGTGATACTAATGTTGGAATGTGGATAGGTATTGCTGCCGCCATATTGGTTGTAATACTCATTATTTTAATATGTTGTTGTCGCTACTTTAAAGGAAACACAGGGATGCAAGGGACGTATAGTCCGAGTAGGCAGGAAAAAGGACAAGTTGAACTGGCTTCTTTGCCGCCTATGCCACCTAAAGAGAGGCTAATCTAATATGGTGAATGGTCAGTTCAGTTGCCGTATTCTGAAAGGAAAGACATGCATGTGTAACAGCAAATGTATTGTGTATATGCAATATGCATCACAGAAAAGGTAGCAAGTCGCTAAGCAAGGCTAGTTTCGTGTTGCGTATACTGTGACTCTAAAGTCAGATGTGCTGCGAAGCAAGAATTTTTGTATACACAGAGAGCTTCGATTTGGACGAACAATTATGCCACACACGTGATCTGGTGCGAGGTGAGTAGAAGACGAGGAGGTAGAGGACTTATCTTATAGCTAAGCTATCCTTCGATGACTACGGGAATATCTGTAAGTATGCTTTTCAAATTTCATTGAGTTGTACTTTTATATAAGGGCAGTGGCGGCTGGGACGCAAAAGGAGATGGTACTAGGAATACAAAAATTTGTGAGCGAAGAGAACGAATTTTTGTCTGAGACCAGCTGGGGGTATGGGGGCGCTGGAAGCCCCCCATTGGGGTCCAGGGGCGAAGCCCCTGGGAAGCTTTGCATTTTTAAGAAAATATCATCGTGGATTGTCTCTAAATTGCAAGCAAAGCGCCTTTCCCAACAGATTTTTAAGAAAGTTATGTAGGTAGATTTTTAATTCAAACATAGCAAGTATAACATTTTACAGTTGAAACTGCAAAAAAATTATCTGGAAATAACGTTCTGCTTCTTTTTTACAAACGATGCTACTTACTTATAATGAATTCATTTTTGCAAGTCTTTCCAACCACAACGGTTGCATCACTGAAACCTTTCCGCGGAAATGTAGTGAGTCATGTCGATCGCTGGCTGCGGCCATTTTTAGAGGCATATGAGCAATTCATTTGGAAAGTTAATCACTGGTGGCAACCAGCCCACTACTGGCTAGCCGCATTTCATGAAGGTACCAGAAATGAGATTCTAGTAACGTGGGTTTCTCATTCCACTGATGGTGTCCAATACACACAAACTCGCATTTTTCATCAATCATCTAACATATGAAAACATATAGAATAATTTGAATGGTTCCATTTGCACCAGGAATGTATCGGCGTGGGAAAACAGCTTTCAAAGATTGCTTTCCTTGCAGTTAATAAAGAAGAAGCCAAGTCTTCGCCATGCATCCATAACAAACTCTTATAAGCAGCCTTACTGTCTCGGTTCTTAACTTTAACTTTTAGGAAAGGTCTACCATCCTTCTTTAAACTAAGACCATGCTTGTACGTTGCATGATTAAATGACCTTGAGCTGACGACAACTAAAGAATACGCGAAACTCCAGAAAGGAAGTAAATCCCTACCATTCGGCAAATTCGGTTCATTTTCAGCAGAATCGTAAACAACTTCGAACTGGTCACTGCCCAGAAACGAACACAGACCTAGAAACTTTGTAACGTACTTTCAAATATTTCTGTATCGTTCAACAAAACAGCAGAGCACACTGAACTAACAGTGGTTTAACATGCCATTTGATACTGCTGAAAGTACTGCGGGGTCGATTTCGTAATCTTGAATGGACGTGTTATTTGACGGCCACGCAGCATTACTAGAAAGAGGAATCTGGTACTGCGATCGAAATTTCCAATTGTTAGGCTCATGGGTACACAAAGAGTGTTACGTCATGCAAGTCACCAATCACAATGGGACTGCTATCTGCAGTACCAGATGAATGAGGTCTAGTACCGTGGAGTACATAAAGGATTTATTTCAATACGACTCATTCAACAAGTATTAATATGAGGGAGGGTCATGGTGAGATATTGGCTTTAGTGTGCTCTGCCGCTGTTCGTTCTGCATTTCTCATGGTTCATTCACTTGGTTTGCATTGTTGAAGTATTAGAAATTAAAAACATAATAATTCCAAGCTTTCAAAATAAAATGGTACCAGACTGGTACCGCTAGTACCGCTGCCAGCCGCCACTGTATAAGGGAATTGTAAACAGTAATTTTGTTATTTTGATATATTCTTTATGCTCAACGACTAGGTTCTAGTCTTTGAAATAATGAGCCTTGAAATCTACATAAAGTTTGCAGAAGGAAACCATGTCAGGGAAACAAGCAGTAGGTGCGAACAGCGGCAGCCCGTAGGCCATACATTTACGATGTCCACATAAAGGGCGTGGGGATAGGGTTCAGCCATCTATTTCAGTCGATAGATCTATTTTTTGCTGATAGAGTTAAGACTCTGGCAATAGACAGTTTTTTTGAAGGAGTCATAAATTTATGGCAGGTTATCCATTTACCGAAACACTTCATGCAACGTGACATGCATTATTCAAAGAGTGGTTTTCTAGTTGGGAAGAAAGAAAGAGTGTTATAACGGTCTTGAAAGTTCTTTACAGATGAGAGGGTCTCTTTGGTTTCGACGATCTTCAGTCTCATTTGGCCAGGTTGTATAGGATTTTTGAGTGATAACGGTGGGTGGCAATTATCCAAGCTTCCATAGGTTAAATTATTGGATTGTTTGAAAAGCGAGTAGTTTCCATTGCGACCACACTTACATAACGATGATATCTCAACTGCGGCAATTGCTTCTGAACTCAAGGATTTTGCAGTAAGGCATCACGATAGCAACCGTTGAACGATAAAAACATCCAATGACATTGGGTAGTAAATAATTCATGTTTGCAGGTTTCTCGTGACAAAAAGTCAAGTTTGAAACAGGCTGGCTGTTCTTCAAGTCTGGATAAATAAGCCATCCAAAATTGCTCATGGAAACTTTCAGATTGGCTTTATTCGCGGGAATTTTCATGCGATATCTAATTTGAGACAAACGTTATACTGCAGCCATCCTTCCCTGGTCTGTTAAAGTTATTTTGAAAGCCTTCTCGTTGCTAGGTTTATACACTGCTATGTTAGTAATTTAATCCTTATTCATCACTCATTGATTTGAACATGAGAAGATAGACTTTGCAGTAGACGATTGTGGTAAAAATTCCTCGCCGCCATCTTTAGCGCAATCGTCTGTTGTGTTTCAATTCAACTTCAGCCTATGTATGCTTCTGCGGAGGAAACATTGATGTTTTTGTGCGGAGAAGTTCGCTATCCCCTCCGTAGAACTGTATATTCCCCTGCAAGAGCTTGCAAGCTACTGCAACCAAATCAAGCAAAACTTCGGCGTCTAGCTTCCCAAAGTTTTATATCTTATGTTCATTCACAACGTCAATGTTTTTTTTCGATTGTACTGCATAGTATTAGTTTATTGCGCTCTAGCTTGAGTTCAATAATGAGCGATAGGACACCTAATTTGTGTAGCAGTTTGAAATTTATATCAGTAGCGAGCTACCTTAACTTATTGTCTTTTGTGCTTTAAAAGTTATTTTTACTTGGTATACAGCCACCTTTCACCGTTTCGTAATTTTGAAATTTTCAATAGTGAGCCACTTTAAGTGCAGACTAAGACTGCGTTCACACGATGCCGGCAGATTTTGAAAACGATGAAAAAAGTGACGGTAGCAAAATTTGAGCTAGCGTTCACACGATGCCGGCACAATTTGAAAACGGTAGGAAATTTGACGATAAAAACTCGTTGCAGGATTTGATGCCAAAGAATAGTACCTACACCCTAAGAATAGACTTGTCTCGATCCAAAAGTGTCGAAAAATGTTCTGTTTTCATCTTTGTTGAGTGTTTAAACGATGCTGTTTCAAATTTATGCCGGTTACGGTTCCGTTTTCAAAATCTACCGTTTTCAAAATCTGCCGGCAAAAAATGTGCCGTTTTCGTGTGAACGGGAGGCCTATCCGTCGAATTTTTCACCGTTTTCAAAATGTGCCGGCATCGTGTGAACGCAGTCTAAAAATTTCAAATAACGAAACGGTGAAAAGTGGCTGTATGCCAAGTAAAAATAAGTTCAAAACACAAAGAGAAACAAGAAGTTAATGTGGCTCGCTGGTAATATAAATTTCAGAACTGCTACACTCTGGGTGTTCTATCGCTCGTGGTTCAATGTTTCCCTGCGTTCTTTGATTTGTTGATATCACTTAAGATCAAAGAACACAGGGAAACAAGGGACTCAGGGTCATAAGTAAGGATGAGGATATTAATTTTTACAACTCATGGTGGCCTTATAGTTGTATATGTTGCAAATTATTATTCGAGTTGTATCTCAAGTATTTGATATACGATTTTAGGAATTGCTGTAAATTTTCTGGCGAATTGACGTAAATGCACACACTGGTTTGGTTTACAGGTTCTTAGTAGACGCGTGCTTTTCTGGTATCTATACCAACTACCAACTACGTTAGGAATATTTTGAAGCCATGCGAGTCTAGGTTTTCCCCCGTGAGGCTCGGTTCTCATTGTAGCATAGTCTAACTAGGAGACGAAACGATGAACTCCTCGACGAGTTCCTCATTTGGTCTGTGAGTCAAGCTACCTAGGGTAAAATTAGTTAGAGCTGTATTGGGAATTAGGTGAAAAGAGGGTCGAAATAATTGGTCTTAATTTTGAGATTTTAAGGGTTTTAGAGAAGTCCTAACATATTTGCATACAGTCAGAAAGTCTTTATTTAGAACCTTTAAGCCACTAAGTATGGGTGTGAAGACTGTATCCTTTGACCCACCTGATATGGCTCTTCTTAGACTGGACTTGCCACAAGGTTCTCTCGCGGGGAAGAAAATAAAGAGGGCTCACAGCAAGTCGATTCTTAGACGGGTCACGGATGAACTAGAAGTGTTGTAGGATGCATGAAGGTCAGTACTGCTACGGGAGGTCAATACTGTTACGGGAGGAAACATTGGACTCGTAGAGGCTGTAGTTAATCATTAGATTTTTATGACTGGTTGTTAAATTTGTTACATTCCGTTGTTCCCATTTTAGCTGGGAACAACAGAAAAATGTCAAAATAGTTAGTCTAGGACCAAGGGTAAAAAATTTTCCAAAAGTAGTGTTCTTGGGAGAAAATTGATAAATTTGCAAATTCATCCGCTAGAATAAGGGAGCAAGTGGAAACATGACTTGGGAACAAGGGATTTTTGATCCTCCCTGGGAGGGCACCGTTGATTTATCAAATATAATGTTCAATCATTGGTGAATGGTTAGACTTGCCCCAAGTCTATTTCGTCATCTGTAATAAGTCTGCCTGAAACAGGTGAATGGTCAGTTATGTACCCCACAAGGCTACTTTACGAATGCAGGTTTAGAAGATACAGTTCCAAATCTTTATGAAAGTTGATGTAAAATTCTATTACCTATTTAGCAATTTTGCTTTACTTCTACCATTGGATTTCTCAGAAATTTTCAATCTTTTCAGAATTAGAATGTTTTTCTTTGTTCAAGTTTTCAAGAAACACTTTGAAAAAACTTATAATCATCGCAATTTCTAAAGTTCCGGAGACATTACAGAAACATCGAAAACATTGCTTCCACAGCATAAGAATCTTTTAAACTCAGAATCCTTCCCGGCACCTGTTAGATTCTAGCAAAGGTAAAGGAATATCTTTGATTCTAGTACCCCGTCCTGGATAGAAAATCGTATTTTTAAAATGCAGCAGCATGTTTGGCTGCCCTGTAGATAAGCAAGGAATCATATACTATCCCATGGATAAGCCTTCCATTGCATAACGGGAATTAGCCACCGTTATAGGAAATTGCTTTGGAAATAACATGCTGCGAAATTTTAACAGTCAGGATCAAAATCATTATTTGAAGACAGTAGATCCACAATAGTGCTCCAATCATACGTGTGGCAACTGTAGTTCATCGTTTTTCTGTGCTCTCATAACATTATTCTGCAAAACCTGACCCTATGTAGGCCCAAACTCTGAGCTTCCTAGAGTACCAACCAATCAGACTGCTAGCTTTGTGAATTACTATGGTGATGGATGGTGATGGCAAATATCATGAAACATTGATTTGATTGAAGAACTGATAATATACGGACGAGATTCGAGATTAGGGACAATGATTCAAGATTTAAGGCCATGATTCCATCATAATTTGATTGATGCAGAAAATATGGTCTCCTTTTTCACTGTTTCATTATGAGTCCCTGTTGAGCAATGTTTACTGCCGGGATACAAGGGACTCATCGTCATAAGTCTGACACCGTACTGGTACAACTTTGGATCCGTAACAAAAGTGTAGCGGATCAGCCTCGCATTTACGCCGTTTCAGCAAATTCGTAACACTTCTGTTCGATGTATCTATTGAATCTTGTTGCTCATCACTGGCGTAAATACTTGTGAACCAAAACACCTTTGTCACGGATCAAAATCGGGCTGGTACAGTGTTTTAAATGTGGTCTTAGTTGAATACATAATGAAATTTAGTGTAAGTTTCGTATTTAACTTTTTTGTTTCTGTTGATAGCATTTAGATACATACCCGCGTTAAACGATATTTTGAGGAACATTTTTTCAATGAAATTATGGGAATATCCCGTGATAATCTCTTGTTGCCTAGAATTTTCTGGAAAGTGGAATAATTTTTACGAAACGCTATGATTCTGTAGTTTTTATTTGTGGCCTCTTGTGCTGCTCTTCTCTTGTAGACAGCGAAGCAGTATCAAATGCTGTCAGATGACCCCAGAAGAGCAAAGATAAAGCTGGGGTTTAAGAGTCGTGTCTGAAGAAAAACATTGCACAGGGGTCCAGTTTTCCCAAAACTTCAAAATTAATCGTTTAAGGTGTTATTGCTCCTCCTTCCTGGAATGGAACTTCAGTTGAGATAAGTTGCCATGATCCTAGAGTGTATTTGGGTATGATCATTGTGTTTTGAATTGCAGCATTTTCATGTTTCATGAAATTACGTACGAGAGAGGAAGCATCCAACGCTTTGACAAAAATTGAAAGCACCATAATATCTAAATTGATTGTTGAAAATCAAGATGATCAGTGCCTGAGAAACCTCAGTTTTGAAATTCTACTAGATGGCGCCAAGCAAAAATGTCTTGCATGGCAGAACGGAATACTGGAAAAACATAATCGTCAAATTTACACAAATTTCCATTTGCGGCTGCCCTTTCGTTGTGTCGGGGGTATTCCTGTCTATCAAAAATCTGCAGATTTCATCGCTTTCTTGGTTTGCGATTTGCAATTTAATTGTATGATAACTTCAAAATCAGGAGAAATGCGACAGTTACAAGAAGGTATGGAAATACGAAGTGCGGTGATAATTCTAAAAATAATGATGTCAATTATTCTCCGGGATCATGGCAAATCATATAAAGTTGCCTTCGAGGACGTAATTTGAAAGAATATTGTTAAGAAAATAATAAAAAATTGCTTTTGTAAGTCCTTATAATTTCCAGTTTCAACAAGGCATTTGAAGTTTCAAATTTTGCGTTTTTGTCAATGTTGGGCAGTTGAGAGAAATAACTTTCTTTCAGATGGCAACCGGATGAGGCATTAACTTCAACCTCATTTGAAGTGTGGACTTGCTTCAAGTCTCTCTCGCGGAAAAAATGGGAGAAGGAAAAAAAGCGAGAGATCTCGCTTTTTTTCCTTCTCCCGTTTTTTCCGCGAGAGAGACTTGAAGCAAGTCCACACTTCAAATGGACTTGCTTCTGTGGTGCCGTCCAGATGCAATACGTCTCAAGGCGGTTTTTCAGACCGCTGCGGGATACTGTGCAGCACAATTCCAAACAATGGTGTGTGTGCCATGCGCAGAGTCACAAAGCTTGACTTAACAAATTTCAACAAATTTTTCCTGAAATTTCTCAGGAAATCTTTCTTTTTAACACCATAGAAATCGATAGAAATGAAAACAATTGGCATTATTCATTTCAGACGATTGTTGTTCTTGCAAACGATTCATACAAACAAAAGTGTTTTCTCTTTCCTGGTATGCATCACAAACGGAAGTAAAGGAGTATTTTGAAATATTGAGCAATTGCAGTGTTTCTGATCTCTTGCTGCGAGAGAAATTTTCGAAAGTTGTAAAGTCTCTCCCATTCTCGTTTACATGAACCATTTCTGCTCATAATGTGTAGAATTTGCAAAATAAAAGAGCTACAATGTCTGGAGGTTTAAAAATGTTACAATGATCTGGGTGAAACAACGGGTAAACGACAGCCTTCGAAATTTCATCAAAATCTTGAAGTCCAACTTTCTTACTCTGCGCATGCCTGCCTCCAGGCTTTCTTTCCTTTGTTTCCAAGAGTGCTGTGCAGTGGCTCGTGGGGACCTGAAAAACCGCCTTGAATGTGCCGTAGAATTTGTGTGTTTGAAATGTGCCGACGTATTGCATCCAGACGGCACCTGCTTCTGTGGCCAACGTATTCTCCTTCTGAAAATGAGGTAAATGCAAACTGCAAATTTTTCTCGTTGCTGTTGTTGTTGTGTTGTGTTTACAACTTGGCAGCAAATGACGAATAGCAGAATTCTGAGGAAGAAACACGCACAAAGATGCCATGAATTGAGATTCTTTTGATGATGGATAACACGAAAGAATTACTTGAAGGCCTTGGCCAGTTGCCTGTCATGAACGTAAGAAATTGATTCTATTTTAATTCCTTTTCGTTTAGAATGAATCGAACTTGATAGATAGAGTTTAGGCTAAAAATTTAGCAAGGTAATGCTTGCAAAAGCCAAAAAAGCACAGCACAGCTAGCTAAACGTAAATTGAAAGTGAAAAACTGCACGCATTTTAATGTAAAAAAAACCATGCTACCACGTTCTGGATTAACAGAGCTGAAAAAATGAAGTTGACCAGTTGCAGAAATCATCAGGTGGAAAACATGTTACGCCAAACTAGTAGAGTGGAAAGTTTGTTTTCGTTACGCCAAAGGTTTAACCCAGGCCCATTGTCTAAAGACAATAGATCTATTGTTCTAACATTGCTCTTGATGTTGCTCCATGCGAAAGATATTTGGCGTATTTTCCAGGTTGGAAAGTTAGTCAACTGCACACTGAATGTCAAGGACTGATAAAATTTTGTGCGCTAAAAATTGAAATTAATGTGCGCACCAAAATGACAATGGAAATAGCAAGGGGGAGGGGTCCAATTACGATTTTTTGATAATGTTTTATCATCTTATCATGTTCAGCGAGCTCTTGTTCAGTTCAACAAATTTTGAGATCTGGCTTATATTGTCTTCTTCTTGAAGTGCTATTTTCTATAATGTTGAAAGATCGTTGATGTGACAAGCATACAAAACTCACCTTGAATCCATCCTAACCACCATTCAAACTCGTAATCCCTTTGTTCCAGTTCTTGTGATTCAATCAATCCAATCGAAGAATGTGTGTAGGAATTACATAACCATAGGTAACAAATAATGCAAGCAGTGATCAAATTCTGTTCAATTTCGAAAAGCATCAACATCCAGAACAATAAGTATATTGTTCATTTGAAGAATGATAATGCGTCCCCCTTGTTCTGACTCATTATAGCAAGAATGTATGCCAGATGTTACTAAATCCCGGTATTCAATGTGTGCTGCACACCAGTCTTTTTTAAATTTGCACACCAACGTTTTGAATTGTGCCTGGAAGATCTTTGGTGCGCAGTCACAACTTTTCAACCTGGCATGTTTTCCAGCATCCCATGGATGCCAGATGTCAATGGTGGTGTAGAACAAAATCAAGAGCTGTGGTAAAACAATGGGAATAGATCCTAGAATAACCCCTCTCTTTTGTAAAATTGAGTCTATGCTGATGCATTGATAGGCAGTTACCCATAGAGTGTCAATATTTTTGTGATACAGTTATATGCCCTTGGGAGTAACTTCCATATATGGAGCAATGGGGATGTGCCACCCATAAGGATGGGTTTAGAACCTCGAAAATCCTTAAATATGGGTCTCAGAAGTTAAATTTTCCACTAGAAATGGGTAGCTTTTTGACTTGTGACGAAAAAGGTTGTCAAGTTTTGTAATTGCGACGTTGGATTTTTGTCAGTATAGCTCTGAAGTATGGTTGGTTGCAACTTTACCTTCATGTAGTCCATTTAAAGTGAAATGAAACTTGATTTCTGGGATGTTCAACTGGCTTTTTCTCTCAAAAATCCATAAGAATGGGTATAGAAATTGACCAAAAATCCTTAAATATTGGTCTTCCCCCTAAATGCTGGGCAGCACATCCCTGTCATCCCAAGAGTTGAGTTACCCCCAGGTTATATGCACTGGGCCGGAAACATGCGTGATTTGGCCTACGTGTAGTAGGGAGTGATAGGAATTTGAAATTGCAGGCTGCAAGTAGACTTTATAAAACTGTGAGAGGTGCAAGATCAACAAAGATCTTTTGTTCTGTCAAGCAAAAGTTTTTTATCTTCGCTATGAGTAGCGAGTTTGACACAATTTCATAATTGCCAGTAAATGCAAGTTTTCCAACCTGAGATATGCAGTCAGCTGGTAGAGATTAACCTTGACTGCATATCCGTCTGTCACATATCTGAATAGTCAGAGGACTGCACCACTGCACCACAACAGAATTTCTTGGTTCCTTTTATCGGGTCGCTTGGTATTATTGTGCATATTAAGTTTTCTGTCACAAAACAGAATGATTGTTGTGTGATGTTTGGGCATTTTTTATAACAACTAAGCCTTCTTTTCCTCATTAGATTATCATCCCTTTGGTCATCACAGCACTTGTTATTATCATTTGTTGTCTTGCTTTTGCAAGAAAAGTCAGAAACAAAGGTTTGTCCATTGCTCTTTTTGATTATTGAAATTGGCTTTCTTTTGAATAACCAAGCTTGCAGTGCAGGTGACAAACTTACTTGAAATCTTTCATTAACAATCATCCATATACCTAGTGCCCCTTCTGTCAATATTTTGCAACACATTATGGATAGGTATCCTATCTCTTACAGCCAAGTAGTAACTCTTTTTCTCTTCACAAGTTTTAATCTCTTTTCAAAATAGGCATTCTCCAATGATTTTGAGTGTGTGATTTTAAGAATCTTCCCAGAGCTAAGCCCCACACCCCATCTGAAACTTCAGTTTGTTTCATTGTTCGTTGACACATCAGTCCTTGCAGAAACAAACATCTAGACAATTTGGAGTGTGCCCTTTTCTGGTTGGTTTGGACCCTTGCCTTGTAAGACTTCAAGTTGTCCAACTGTTTTTGCTCCATTGTTATTCAATGGAACATATGATGATTGTTGTTTCTTCCTAGAACAAGTCAGCAACACAGGCAAGCCAAAGCCCAATCCTCGCTTTAGAAAAAGAGACAAAATGATGTTCTATGGCAGGAAAATCTTCAGGAAGGTATTTGAAAGTCTGTCTGATATTAGCAGTTTTCTTTTGATGTATGTATGTATAACATGTATTGTTATGCAATAGAGTACCCACTTATGGTGCATTGCAATGCCAGTGTTTATCAGAAAACAACATGTAATTTTCAAGGAAACCATTTGTTAGATATCAAAGCAATACTAAATTGTTATATTGTATTAAATAGCTTAGATGTGATCAATCAATTTTAGAATTTGTCTTTGCTGAACTAACAGTAGTCACTCTGTTCCAATTTAGAGGGATTTTACTCAAGAAGATCCCTTCAAGAATCCTTGAATAACAACCTAAAATCATGATATAGCTTTGATTAAAATCATCAGCTTGTAACCTTACTCAGCACTAAATCAATCTTTTTAAATATAATGCATTCATACATATCTAACATATACAACAAATTTATGATTAACTTTTACAATACCTGATAAGAAAACCAAGAAATTCATGATCAAAGTTTTAAGTTATTTACTGTATGGATTGCAGCAATGACTTGAAACATATTTTAGCTTCATCACACGTTATCTTGGAAGAAGAAACAATTATCCCAACTAATGTAACATACATATTCATTCAAGGGGATTCCATCCCTTCTAGAGGATAATATGCATAAATACAGGTAACGACTGTTTACAAGAATCTAGAATGCTTTAGCCTGCGTGCAGACTATACCCGAGAAAAACCGCTCACTTTTTGTAAACTGCGTAACACCGCTCACTTTTTGTAGTGCATGCTTCAGCATTTATTTGATAATAATGAAAAAGTATTGTTGTAACAGCCAATAACATCGCTTTCCTGCGAAATGAGAAAGCAATTAGACTTGAGAACGGCTAACATGTGATTAGATCTCAGGTTTCGCTTTATTCTCAAAGTAAATTACGTTAACAGCGCAATACTCTGGAATTATAAGTACTCTATGATAGACAATACATAGACGATAAGTAGAACGGGCCATTGAAACTGTTATTGAAATGAAATGCTGACTCATACAATACTGGTGAGCGTGTGGCCGAGTGGTTAAGGCGTCTGACTCGTAAACCAAAGGTCAGAACGGCCGTAGCTTCAAATCCCGCGCTGGACAGTTTGGTCGCTGTCCGTAACTCTAGCCCACGTCAACCAGAGCCATGTGAGGGAAATCTGGTAGCTGCAGCGGGTAGCTGCGGCGGACTGATGGTAAAACATCCGTGGCCCCTGCTGGAAATAAGTCTCTCAGACTTTCGCAGGCCAGCCACGCTAAATATATTTCCTACCTACCTATATGCAATATTGAGGGGCGTTGCTCAGACTGTACCTTTTCCTTGCGTATTGATTGTCTGCACGCAGGCTAGAATGCTTGGGTAAATCATCTTTATTTGCTTACTGGGACAGCAGAAAAAGCTTTTTTCTGCCATGCTTCATCAAAGCATATACCTCAGCACCTACTAATTTCACTACATACTCGTTCAGGTGAATGAATTCAAAAATGGAGTATTGTTTGACGTTGATGAAGGGAAGTTAAGAAGACGACGTTCAACCTCAAGCTTTAGAAGACGAGTTTTATTCCCACCATTCGCGCAAAGGTGAGTTGAATCCCTCTAAAGTTTGGCTGTATAGCAATTAAAATATATTTCTTTTAGATTCATATAGCGACTTTCCAAATATGTTACGTCTTGATCGGCAATACAACTATACTGCTGTACAGGGACCTGTAACAAAGGGGCACTTAATTTACTTTCACCGAATATGTGCCGCTGAAGAGTCATTTTGCTTCCGAATAGGGTATCTATTTTTCTCAAATGGTGCTCTCTAAGGGGTTCAGGTAGTTGCTTTCTTACAAGATTTAGATTGGAAAGTTGCAGTTTTTGAATTTTTTCTTGCCGATTATCTTCCAGGCAGACCCGGGGAAGGGGGGTACTCCCATACTTGACTTGACGGGATGTGCCGCTCAACAGGGTGTCCTTTTACGGTAAAAATTATGCGACAAGGTGTCCTTTTTTGATAAAAATTATGCGACAGGGTATTACAATTGATAAGAAAATTATGCGACAGGATATCACGTGGGAGCACACCTTTTAGAGTTATCATGAAACAATGGAATTTGGTAAAATTTTTATGCGACAGGGTATACTTTTGGGCAATTTTTTATGCGACAGGGTATAGGGTGTTGAGCGGTTTGCCACACACCCCCGTCACTTCCCTAGTCAAGCACCCCCCCCCCCCCCCCCGGGCAGGCAGGGCAATCAAATTGTAAGATTACTCCCCCACGTTGTAAGAATCAGAATCTCTCTACCCCAGTGGCTCACCCCCGTACATTTATTGGTCAATTGCTTCCCCCAGGATACAAGTATACACCTATGCAGCAATACCATTGGGAGAGTAGCACTTTCTCATGGCCATTATATGTAGAAATGACAATGAGAAAGATAATACAACAGCTGTAATACTAAATACAATTGTCCATTGCACTAGACCTCAAGATGGAACACTCTACAGTGAACGATCCCCTACACCCTGGTAGATACAGTTGGTCTGGTAGTTGGATTGATAATGGATTCTTCCTTGCAATACTCTTGCACATCTCATAGTGGATTTACCCTATGAAGATCGGTGACTTAGATATCATTCGTAGATCTAAGAGAGATATTTCTTCGGTTAGCTTTGAAACGATGTTATGTTTGACTATCATTACTCCCCTCCGCCTGTGTCAGGGCTGGTACCAAATGTGTAATGTCTAGATCATTTATCATAATCTTCCAGCCAAGTTTGTTTTGATGGACCCTTGTTTCTCTTGTAGATTTCTTCACAAGCCACAAGCAGAGCTAATCCGCCTGCAGAAAGATATACCAGCATCGGCATTAGAGGCTGATGATTTCGAGGTAAAATCAATGCTCATTTTTCAATCAGAAAGTTTACTGAGTTCACGCAGAATCAAACTTGTCTTCAAGAGTTTAAAGGCAGTCTGTCACGCATTTGATTGGATGATTTGGACAATACAAAGAATAGGGACTTTGAATAGCTGCTAATCCTCTGACTTTCTACGGCTGTAGAAAGTCAAGACGGTTAGCCCTCCTTTGTTTCAACTACACAGATTCACAAAGAAATCTGTTGCGTTGAGGTCTGATTTTATCGCGGCCAATCAGAGACGTGATAGACTGCCTTTAAATGTTGCGTTGGCAAAAGAATGTATTTAAATCTTCAGCGTATTATTGTACTTAATATGAACTTCCCCTTATAGGCAATTCGAGTATGAAGGCTTTGGCATAAGTGACATCAATAGATGATTTAATTGGCACTCAATCGAGGTCACTGCAGTCCTCCAAGCAGCCCATTAAATACTTAATAACTTTTGTTGACTTTATATCTATTAATTTACTTTTGACATTGGTAGGTACCAGGATTTGAACCACAACTACCAGCTGAAGTTATGTATATGCTGCGTAGCGTCAGGTATGATACCTTCGATAAGTACCAGTTCAAACTACTTCCTTATAACTGCTACATTCAATCCAGCGTATAACGTGCATTAATTAAAGAGAAGAGTTCAGGACCTTATACTCTATCCTATCAGTTCCTGTGGAGTGGTTCAGTCTGAGGCTTTACAGACGTCCATTGGTTTTCGAGATATCCAAAACTTGACTAGCCCGTTAACCAGACCCGATTTCAAAGGAAGCGTTACGGCCTTCGAGCAGTCCATCTTACATAATTATTGCTGCCTCGCATTCAAATGATAATTATGCTCAATTAGCATACTGATGTTTCCCTGTGCTTCTAACAAGAAAAGTGACGCTGTTTAACAGGCCACTATTTCCTTTGAAATCGGGTCTGGTTAACAGGCTAGAACCTGACACATTGAGAGTCTTCTTTGCAAGGAAAGTTTGATCAGTGAAAATCTGGATGATAGGAATAACCGGCATCAAACCCATTATATAGCTAAGTAGCCCATGATATGGACTTACTCTAAGTCTCATCATCTGATCCCGGAGAGAGTATAAGAAGAGAAGTCTCATCCTCTCCATTATCAAAGGATTAGACTTGCAGCTAGTCAACCCACAATACAAAACGGCTTTGTTTGAATACGTGGCATCAACTTTCCAGTAAGACTGTCAAGCCAAGAGGAACGGACAAATCTCACATCGCATACCATCTGCTTCGACTCATCAGCTTTTCATCTGTCCTTTTTGAATACGGATATGGTCAAGGCGGTTTCGTTCTATCGTTTCAATTTTTTATTCATCGACCCATTGACGCTTCTAATGGCACTTTGCCTTAGATATATAAAATATATAAGATATGTATTTTAGGTGATTCGAAAATAGTTCAATCATATATCTTTCGTTGCAGGGTGTTCGGAAACTTCGAGAAGCCTTTATTTTTTGAACTTTGTAAACATATCGAGAGCAAACATGTTCCCGCAGGGACACTGCTGTTTAGGCCTGGACAGGTGTGTTTAGCAGTCAGTTATCTGTAATCTTTTCAAGAATTATTGACTTTGTTTCCACTGGTTCAATAGACAATTATGCTAAAGATAGTGATGAGGACCGTTTTACCAAGATTCATCGCGTTCTTTAATCGAATCCATATGGTCCTGGGTAGGGAGAGATTACGACCATATGTACCGATACGGGATGTGTCGTTTTTTTGGGTGCCTTTCTTCAGGCAGAAGGTAGATGTTAGGGTGTCATTTTGATAAGTTCAGATGTGAAGTAGACATCAATTTTTTGGTATCATTTCCGAAAAATATTTTCATGACCCGAAAGGCCTGTCTTACCTTACTCAACTCAGGGTTGGTCTCAGCAAGCTAAATTTTCACAAATTTCAACACAGCTTTTAGAGATACGATAAACGTTATGTGCCAATGTAACGATGGATTTGGAAGACCTAACGCTTCTCGATGCTCTTCCCTTTTGATGTCCAAAGGACTGATCTCCTTGCTGGAATGTAAACTCTAGTACGACGTATGGATATGCAAATCTTGCAAATGAAGTTCAGCTGCAAGTCTTATTATACGGCGTTAAGTATTTTCCAGACGAACAGAATAGAAGCATCCTTGAGTTAACAATGCGTTTTATACATAGCACTGGTCGCTTTCAGTAAAGTATCTTACACCCATTCATCTGATAAGCTACAAATTATTTGCTTAAATATCATATGTAATGTCTGTCTCGAATTATATATGAAGTGAGATTAGCGATAATGCAAAATTTCTCATAACTGCAGCAAATATCTTGTTTTTTATTATTCGCTGCCATCACCTGGTACCTAATTTAGGACACAGTGTAGTGTTCTCTGCTTCGTTTTTCTCATGTCTTGTTGTTTTCCACTGATTTTTCATATGTAGGTCGTCTCAGTTTTTTGTGATGCCACGGAGTATTCACAGTATTTTGCAGCCAGTGGCATGGTCCTCGTAGTGTAGTTAAGTATTATGTAAGTAGCGTAACTAGTAAATTTGTATTTTAAGTCTTTATTGGAATGCAAAACAAAAGAAGGGTAACTCTTTAGGGCATTAGATTTGATGTAGATTCTTATACTTGGTGAGAATTTTGATTTTTTCTGACAGTTTTATTTTTAGGGTATATATTTTGAGTGATCCGTAAATGCTGTGGTATGGTTTTTGGAAGATTTATACATTTTAGAGCATGATTGCAGAAATGAAAATTGCACACCCCCGTCAAATGCATTCGTAATTGCAATGCAATGCATCTTGTCAGAAAGCTTCTCGCTACCATCTTTAGCGTAATTGTTTATTATAAATGCCGTTGACTGCTGTAGCCTGCTGTGCAACTGTATCAAGCCACATGTGATAGAATTTTAGATTTCTCAAACGATATTCTTAAGGGACTTTGGTATCTAAAGGATTTCTTTTAGTTTTGAACTTTTCAGTCATCATATTTTAAATATCTAAGCTACAGTTATAAAAAGTCATAAAGATATCCTAAAATGCGATTTTTAATGAATAACAATACCATTATCTATGAAAGTACATATTTACAACAAACAACCACGACAACTCGTTTGACTGCGTGAGCGATTGTGATGTTACATGAAAGCGTTGTAAAATTCTAATTCAGAGCCCCGAATAAGTGCTTTTAGTTGTAATGCCCAGATACCTTTTCCTGAAGTTTTGGTTTTCTTCCAGATGGATGACTGTCTTTATATTGTCCAGAGTGGTCAATTGAACTTATATCTCGTTGACAAGGTATGGATTAAAGTAAGGAACGCGGGTTTATCAAATCCACGCACACGAATACTTGGCTTCTTTCGCGCTTCTCCCTTTTTTCGAAGCGTGTTAACTGCCCCTGAAAGGCCTGAAGGGAGTGATCTTTTTTTTACTGAAGTAAGTGGTGAAATTTCTGAATTGTTTAGATCAACTCCCATTGTTTGCGAAGTAATCTCTGGTCCCCATTTACTTCAAATTTTGAATCTTTAGAATTCTAAAAGTATCATTGTCTCCTTGTAATAAATTTGGTGGAATGTTGCTTGCTTCAGTAGTTTTTGTCGACGTAACGACCACATCACGTAACGTTTTCATGAAATTGTTACCAGATTGAACCAAGGACTGGAATCCTAAACCTTTTTCTTTCAACAGTGTTTGTGTCTTCTTCATTAGCTACATTTTCTTTCAGACTGGTAATGAGCTTTGCCTCAAGACGGTTAATGCTGGTGACAACATCCACAGTGTCCTCAATATACTTGACGCTATCCGGGTATGTAACTAGTTTTACGCCAGAGTCTGATTATTAAAGGACAAGTCCGGTGTTGGATAAAATTGTTGTTAAAAAGCAACCTCATCAACTGCTGAAGACCAATCGTGAATTCTTTCCCACTTTTGATGCCTCTAACTTTCATAAATTGGTTGATCAATTTTCGTAAGTTAGGCCAAATATCGTCGCCATTTTGTATTTTGTTGGAGTGCGCGAAGGCGCGATAAGGAGGCTAGCAATGTGAGCTGTATAACATCAACACATTTGGCAGCCTCTTTTTTTAAATCGCTAGACATTCTTTCGTGCAACATTGCAAAAATTGCAGACTTGCAGACAATATTGCAGACTTCAAGTCAATACTAAGATGATTCTGCAGCAGCTGAATGATGTTCAAACTGAATGAAGATTTATGTCGCATTTCCTATAGCATCAGTGTTTTGTCTGATGCGGTATATTGCATTGTTTTCATGAGAAGATGGAGTGCCATTTTTACATGGTGTATGATGATTCAAAATATAATGCAAGGATATACAACTGCCGTCGAAAATTCATTCTCGTTAGTAGTTTGTTACTGATGAAGGTAACTTTTCTTTTCAAAAGCATTGTTATGATGTTTATTGATGTTGATATTAATTTTCTGCTTCATTACAGGGTTCAGCCGACTTCCGATTCTCAATTATTGCTCGAGCTAACGTCAACTCTCAAGTTCTCAAGTAGGTCACCAAGTAACTATTTTCAGCAGATAATTCATCAGTTCTGTACAGTAAAGTCCTGCCTTTAAGAAACTGCATTATAAGAAAGTCAGGTCTGATTTTGCTGAATAAAATACCTCTCTACAAGAAACTATCCAGGATGATTCATGTTCAGGTTCTTTTACAATGGTACTTAGTAATATTTTATGGCATATATTTGAATATGTCTCCAATAGGTCTCAGCTTTCTAGAAGCAAGAATGAAAATGCTAAGCCTAAATTGTCATAATTTCAAGAAACTTTCAGTACTGGCCCAAACTATCAGAGCAGTTTGTTGTACAACTGTCATATTTTGAAAATGTTTTCTTAACAATTTTGACAACTATTTGGCTTATAAAAACGTACTTTGGATCATTTTATTGGAGTGAAGAGTTACCTCATTTAGCCACTACGAGCGATTCGTGCTGGTATTGGTTCTCACAAAATATTTGCGCTATTGTTATATACGGTGTAATGGATAAGGCTTGCTGGTATCACATATGATATCCACAGTCTTTGACAAAAACTTCAGAAAAACGCTCTGTTTATTTGTTACAATTCATTTTGTTCCCTTGTACACAGCAATGTTGACTCTGGGAAGAGGGGGAAAGGAGAGTGTACTTCAATTCTCTTAGAATATCCAAAAACACAACCAGAGTTTGCACATCCAAAACGTTGTGCAGGTTCTTGAAATGTTATGCATTGTACCACCAGTAATACACCCCCCAGTAACGACCCGGCTGAAACAATATCCCGCCAACGTAGAAGGAAGACCCGCTGAGAAGATTGTTTCCCCGCCAAGTTTGAAATTAAAAACTTTCCATGCCATTTTTCTGTTGTTTCCCCGTTGAAATGTTTGCTTCCCCGTCAAAAGTTATACAATTTCTATCATGGTTATGTTTGAAAATTTCCTTTCCCCGTCATTATATTTTTAATCCCCGCTGAAAATATATAAAATCATCACTTCCCCGCTGTATTTTTAATGTCCGGTGGGGTCGTTACTGGGGGATGTAGTAATCTTAGAGTAAGATAGTTGCAATCATTTTGGTCTGATCTGCAATTTGCAAGGGTATACCTATAATTTCTGCAAAATGGCTTTGTTGTTTGCGTCAAAAAGTTTTGAATTTTGTTTGAATTTTGTGAGACTTTTGCAACGTGATGCCTTTGTTTTAAATTCCAGTTTTTGGCTATGTTTACAGCCTTTTCCTTTTTCTAGATTGCCGAGTAAAGCATTTCAAAAGGTTTTTGAAGATCATGCTGATTCGTTAGTTCGTATCGTTCAGGTATGGCAATTTCTTGTCTTATAACAATGCATTTACTTCCTTATTTCTGTTGTCGGATTTCATGTGTGTTGTTAGCGACGGAAGAACGTTAGCAGCAGCGAGAAAGAGGAATCTGGTGATTGGCGAAATTTTGTTTTACACAAGAATACAATAATTCGATCACGGTGAGTTTCTACTAGTTTTACTGTCTACCAGGTCCCTCCGAGTATCATGGAAGATAGGAAAGATGTGAACAGTTACAGAGTATGTTGGGTAGAGCGAGATGGTTCCAGGGGAGTCAGGGAGAGGCAAATTGGTCACTTGATCTTTGCTTCTAAAATGAAAGCAAAGTGTCTTTTGATGTAACCTTGCAGCTTTTCAGTGAGGACAGTGTTCATTCGTTATGGCATAGAAACTGATTTTAAACAAAAGCGGAGTAACACTGAGAGCCATGAACAGTGGGATGTCCAACCTTGCCCCACCATATTCAGGTAAAGCATTTCAATCAGTTTTATTCGCGGGTATTTGCACTAGACATGTAATTTGAGGCAGAATTTGCTCATAATCAAGAGAGACATGTTCTGTGCAATCCCAATGCCACTAAAAGTGGAAGCGTTATGGAGAAAGGTTTTTTGTTTTCTATCGTATGTCTTAGCGTTGTCACAGAAGTGTAATCTATGCACAGAACTCTTAGATACATCTTAAATATTTTTTCCTTACAAATGTCTGTAAATAAGCAGGCTCACTTGAATGTCAATACACTTTTTTGATATCTTACGACATTGTGAGGCATACTTTCATTGCTATTCTTACTTTAATTTCTTGAACCTTTCTTTCAACCAAGAACGTTCACTTCCTTGTCTCAACTAGTTCATAAATATTTAGCACTTCAGATTCAAATTCTGCGCCGTTGTTTGTCTTTCCAACATTTTCATGTTTACTGATTTGCTGCCATTTAGGCTGTGCACTTCCTTTCCCAGCATCTTCTCCCATCTTTATTCCTTGAAAGATGGAATAAAACGCGCTTGTAGCTAAAGCAAGCCCGATGTTCGTATGCCATGATATCAGCTCTCTGTACCAATTCCTCTCCTTGAAAGTTAGCTGAAACTTCCAGCTGCCAATCGTACTTACGCGAAGAAATACTGAGTAGAATGCCTCTAACCAGTTGCACTTTACCATATAGATGTGTACACTTGCTCCTATTACCACCCATGAAACAAAGAATATAAATAACAGGATGCATGCCTTTAGATGTACATGTTTTGCTTTCGTCTTTCTAAGAATTCGTTGCTCAGTACCTCGTATGATTGCTAATGATGCTTGTGCAATTAAGGCCCCAATAGTAATTATGAATGCAATGTTCAACGGAATTCCAATCAGTCCGTACATTATCACGAATATTTTGCCGTAATCAGTTTCTGGAACAACATCACCATAACCTGTAAGAGGAGTGCAGATTTTATAGGAGTTTAATAGATGGCATGGTGGAAAACGAAAATATGTAATTCTGCAGTTTTAGAATAGAATTATTCCAAATTTATTTCTACGCCCCCCCCTCTCCTGATTCAAACGGGCTACACGAATGATCTGCGACAGAGAAACAAACGAGGGTGAAATTTCCGCTTTTCCGCAGCAAAAGTGTGGTCATATAAAACGCTTGTATCGGGCACTAGGTTTTTCATCAAATGCAAGAAAACTTCATTCCCACTTGCAAGTTTAGCCAGTTTAGAGTAAACCAGGTCATCGAATGAGGCTGTCTAATTGGTCAGTCCAGCCAATCAAATGCATCTGATTGGTTAAAATTTGACCTGGTTTTGATAAAGCTAATTTGAATGTGTCCATATAGCCTGCGTACAGCCTTAACTAGAGTTGAGGCTATGTGCAAACAATGTCAGTGTGAATAGGGTAGAAGATCTTGCTTTGGAAATGTTTATATTCAGCGTTTTATGTTGAAGTTTTGAATGCTGCACTTCCATGACTAACTGACTATAACTTTGCTCCAAATTTCCAATCTATCATTACAATTAAAGACCCATTGCTCAGGGCCACCGAGAGTTTTTGGAGGCCCAGGGACAAAACTGTGAAACGAGCCCCCCTGCGTGCGAAGCGAGCACAAAATATTTTCAGTCACGCCCTTTAGATTGCCTTAAAATGCATTTCAGAGCATTTCCTGCTCTCAAAATGCTAAAAACCTTCAATTATGAAGCCCCTGACATCCCAAGGCCCTGGAGCAAATTGCCCCTCCTGCCCCCCCTCTGGGCGGCCCTGCCATTGCCAACCATGATTCTTTGTGCGCAAAATAAAAGGCAAAACAAAATGAATTGTAAAGTATCTTTTTGATGATTTGATTTGTTTTTGCACTTTTCCATTGCTATCAAAGAGCTAAGAAAGCATTTTAATTTATTTGTTACTTCATTGCATTATCATCTTATTTGATGGTTTGTCCTGCTTGCTAGCAAGCATCACTTGTGGATAGCTGACTATTTTTGCGTCATTAGATGATGCAAGTCTACGGTGTTGTAAAGTATTAGTTTAGATTTTATTTTATTCATTAAGGATGTAAACATCAACGCACCTGCAGTCGCGAGGATTGCCTGAGTGAAGTACCTCCATCTGCGAAGCGTTTCCAATGAAACATCCCTTTTCCAGGCTTGATTCTGAATTGCTTTAGATTTGCTTGCAATTGACTGTGAAATCTCTACAATCTTGTTCAACATACTTGCATTGATAATGACTTTTAAGTCATTATGTAGAAAACGAGCAAGTGGATCTGTAATGTTGACAACGGAAAATTTCTCAGTTGCCAATCCTCTTTCTTCTGTATACATGAGAATCGCTGCACCAGCGATTAAGAATATATAGTAAATAAAGAAAAGTATTACAGCTCTTCTCAACGTCGCCATTTCTGATATGTTACGTCTGAGTATGGCCTTACTTTCGTGAACAGACGGCAAGTTTGTAAACAATTTCAGTTTCTTTGTTTGCAAAAGCTGATTGCAAGTTTGTAATCAATTTCAATTTCTTTTTTTGCAATAGCTGTATCAGACCTTTTATTGGCTAACGAGTCGAAGATTTTGTCATTCTGTTTATTGATCAGTCAGTTTGTCATTCCTTGCTTTGTATTCTCAGGGCTAAGTATACTTTGTGATGGTGGCTTCAATCAAACGTTTTTGTTGTCTTTTATTTGTACTTGGGTAACGATCTTTACTGTAGCTTGATGGCAAAATAGACGTTGTTGCTAGCAATCCCAATCTTCACATTTTCATGAGAACACAAAAAGAGATGTCTTCAATAAACCCCTAGCAATTATATGGTGTCATATATTTCAAGATTTATGTCTTGTGCAGTCTTACTACCCTTAAAACTTTCGTGAATTCAGTAAATTGTCAAAGTTACACTGGACAGAGGATGAGTTATCAGCTGATCGCTTGATTTTGTTGCTCTTTCTCCACCGGCAGTTCCTGATTTGCTTTGATTCTAATAACTACTTTTTCCTCGTCCTCCTTTTTTTAGTTCGTGCTGCAATGATGCCAGCTATGTTAACACATTTTTTCCTTATATGAAATTGATGGTGTTATGTATTGATTTGTTGAAGTTCAAATCTTGGTCTTATTGCGTTCTCTCTACATACAATTCCTTTTTGTGGTGCTGGAAATGGCTACTTTTCCTCAAGCTCCCTTCATAACTTCTTTTAGAAGAGACGCCAGCTATGTTAACATGTTTTTTCTCAGCTTAAATCGGTAATGTTGTATATCAATTTATGAAATTTAAACCCAGATCTTATTGCTTTTTCTTTAGTTGCAATTCTCATTTGATTTGATCGCTTTATTTCCTATATGTTCTTTCATTAGTTCACATGGAATTGACGCCAGCTATAGATCTTAACATATTTTCTTGTCATAGGGAATTGATGATGTCATGCATTGATTAGTGAAGTTATTCCTTGAAGGTTGTTCGTGTTCAGTATATGACTAATTTTCTTTGCTTGCAATAACCACTGTTTCTCAGGCTTCCTTCATTGGTCCAGGTTACACTGACGCCAGCTTTATCTTAAGACAGTTTCTCTTGATATGAATTTTGTGACTCCATGCGTTGCTTTTAAAAGTCAGATATCATGCCGCCTTTTCTCCTACTCCTTTTTAGTTTTAGCAGTGACGAACTTTTCTCTGACGCCTTTCGCTATGTCTGTATTAAACTGACGTCACAGCCTGCTGGTACTGCATTCTCTTGCAAGCTGAAATGGCTAATATCAGTTATCATCTATTCATAACACAAATATTTAGATGGAACTTTGTTTATAAATGGATGGCTTCAACATAATGAAATATTAATTATTCAGTGCTTTCACGTTAGAATTTTAAGTAAGAATTGAGTTATGTGTGCATAGGAGTCACCTCTTCTGATTAAGAGTCTAATTAAAAGTCTTTAATGGTACAACATTGCACAGAGATTATCTATGTACCTTGTATCCCTGTGGTAAACCTGTCTCAACAGAGACTCATAATAAAACAGTGAAAATGATTACCCAGCTTAGGTCGGTTTTTTGCTTTCAAGTAATTCCTGGTGTATGATTGGTCATCTGATTCGTATCAGATACCACTGCCACCGGCAGACTTGTCGCCTCACCTTTGCAATATCATGTTTTTGTTCATCATCCGTCAATATGGCTTCAAAAAATTGCTTGAAGTAATTCCTGGCATAAGATAGATCTTCTGATTTGTTGAAATTTTTGTTTGTTCTTTGTTTTGAGCGCCTTGTCGTTCATTGAAATACCATTACCTAGCACTGAAGATGTTGTGGTGCGATGGTGTAATCCTCTGACTTTGCAGCCAGAACAGTCAGGTTTTAATTTTTAAACGTTGGGATTAATTAGCTAACTACTTTTAGCTACCTTTTTATTGTAATACAAAAGAAATTGAAAAAAGAGGCTTCCAATATTCTATACAAAATCATCATCATCCTCATCATGATCTTCTGATAGGGCCCCACAACTTGAGCTTCATGACAACGGATCGTGGACTCGAAGACTCGATTAGGACTCGATTCTACTTTTTCGATCCCGTTGCTTGGTGCCAAAATCCATAGCTCCACTTTCACCGTACCACCGACAGGATGGTGCTCTCTCCTTGGCAGTTGCCTTGTTGCCCATCGTCTGTCTTTCAAGAGAGGTGAATAGCACCAACATTTGAAGTAATCCTGGCGTATGAGTAGGATTAGTCGTTTTATACATACATTGGTTCTCTCTCTTTTTAATTGTCATGTCTCAGAAGCAATAAAATTTCAAGCATTGATTCCTGGCACAGAAGTTGCGACATGATTGGTAATACAACTCACACATCTTTTCCATGCATTTCAATATCACCACAATCTCCCTGTGCTCTCTTTTCGTTGTTGTTTTGTTTCTGTTCGTTGCTTTTCAAAATGCAAGAAAACGAATCGAAAATACCTGCAACAATTGCTAGCATTATATTTGTATACCAGGACAGAAATTCCGATAAAGCCACGTTCATGTTCTCAAAGTTTAACACATAATCTCCGTACCCTATCGTGCTAAACTTAACGAAAGATGTATAAAGTCCTTCAATCCAAGTCCATTTATTTGGAGACATTATCGCAGTGGCACCAGTACTTAGACAGACAATACAAATTGTTACTAGAACTATGAACGTCTTTAAGTCAGCGTATTGGCATGCTCGAATGCTGAAGAGATGACGCTCCACAAATCGAATCAACTTGTTAAGGCGTGCTGACAGCAAGAATCCGATGGCTGTTGTGACTAAGATGTTGACTGGAATGCCAATCATTCCGTATATGACAACAAATAATCTGCCACCATCAGTAATTGGCACGATGTTGCCGTATCCTATAAAAGCAAACAAAATGTCAAGTTTTGCATAGTGTGACTAAAAAAGTAAGTTAAAGCTGTCACAAAATTTAGAGGAAAGCAGGACAGCTAGGCTGTTTTGTAAATGAAAGGACCCGAGGCTTTGAGTCAAAGTTTTGCAAGAAATTTAGGGATTCCAAACTGGAGAGGCATTTGTAAAATCAGCTTTTTAGGTTTTTGACATCACTTCCTGTTCAGTTGTTAGCCCCCTTGGCTAGATAAACTTTGCTTTCCTATGGCTTGTGTGACAGTATTGTGCATTTTGATAACGATACACGGACAGAAGTGATGATGATCAATATACGATAAAAGTGATAATGATGATGATGATGATGATGATGGTGGTGGTGGTGGTGGTGGTGGTGGTGATGGTGGTGGTGGTGGTGGTGATGGTGGTGGTGGTGGTGGTGGTGATGGTGGTGGTGGTGGTGATGATGATGATGATGATGATGATGATGATGATGATGATGATGATGATGATGATGATGATGATGATGATGATGATGATGATGATGACCATGATCATCATGATGATGATGATGATGATGATGATGATGATCATGATGATGATGTTGATGATGATGGTGATAATGATGATGATGTTGATGATGATGATGATGATCTGATGATTGTGATATTGCAAGGCTACATTGTTTATTCTTGCGGTTCATTAAAACTGACGAGCTTTGAGTAGCTTGCTGATGATTGATTGGCAAGACGGCCTTTATTTTAATGGCAGATGGAACAAATCTTCAGTAAGATACCCTTCATGTGGTAGTGTTCTGTTTGGCTGCTATGGCAAAAATAAGACCCTTTAGCCTTTAATTTGAAACTTGATTTAACGTGTGTATTGGCGTTGAAAAGATATCTAACTTGAAAATCTTAAAAATTCGTGCCATTTTCAAAATTTAGAATTTGCTTTCTACGCTCTGGTAGTCAGAAGATTTTGAAGCTAATTTCTCCAAATTATTTCATATCGATTTTGTTTTGAAGTCGTTTGGCTACCTTTCATTGAAATTCCTTGTCCAAAAGTTTCGTAATATTTTATGGAATAACATGTGACATGTCTAAGTCTTCAGTCCGTAGCATAGCCTACTAATATTCAGAAAAGAATCATTCGAGAGCCAGTATACTTACCAACAGTTGTGAGAGTTATATGTGTGAAGTATCTCCACTTGTACATCGTTTTCAAAGAAATCTCCTTCCTCCATTTTACTTCCTGTATCCTCTTACGTCTCTTCTGGATATCATTAGATAGCTCTATTACCTTTTCTACAGTGCTTGCATTGACGGTCCCGTTAAATCCAGATTTTACTAGTCTCTCAAGTGGTTCTGTTATGTTCATTGTTTGAACATCCTCATCTTCCACTCCCTTTGCCTCTATGAGCATTATAATCGCAGCACCAACGAACAGCAATATGTAATAAACAAGAAAAATCATCAAGGCCTTTTTCCAACACCTTTCTGCCATTATGATTTTTCTTTTCTTTGCTCTTTATTCACCCATCTCTCAAATAAAAGCTGCCCAGAACTAACCAGACACTTTTACAGTAGATAATAGAATGTTATAATATGTTGTTATTGGGATCTGCTGGCCTGAACTGGCTTATTACAACTTCATTCGTGTACGTTTGAGTATGTTTGCACTGCTATGTCAATCTGTAACACTAGATAACTAAAAAGGCCGGTTCTTTGACTGCTTGCCAGATAGTCTCTGTGTCTTAGTGGCTGTTAATAACTTTCGATTCCTATATTTCTGTTGCTCACTTCCTTGTGTCTTGTTCTTGACTTCGCAATTTATAGACCTGCCTGTTTGCTCACTTCTGTTTAGTTGGCAAACATTCTATGGCTTGAACTTTTCTCAGACTTTCGAAGAAATCATGCAATATGTATCTCATATGTATTTGAGCTACTTTTAGACCGCTTTATTAAATAAAACTTCCATTCTACATTCAAGTACCTCTGTACTGCTAAGACTAGCGTGCGCCCAACCATTCAGTAACATAAAGTCTATGCTTTTCACTGCTTGCTGGATACCCAATCTTCTCAATATGGCAAATAAATTTCGATTCCTTTCTCGTCTACTGAATATATTTTATAATATAAAGTTTATAATATATAGTATTATAGCATATAGTTTTATTTGTACTGCTTCGTTCTGTGTTTTACATGACATCTTGATTCATAAACTTGTCTTCTCGCTGACTTCTGTTTCTTTTCAAGCACCCTGTAGCTTAACATTTTCCGAAATGTGGAAGAAATCATGCACTCTGCATCATTGCTAAGTATATATTTATATATCTTAGTATTAGAAATGTTTCTTCTCGGCTAGACTTTTTTATTCGAGCAGGTAATACATTCGAGTACTGCTGCATTGCTAAGCAAGTGTGTGTCGAGATGTAATATTTAGTAACACAAGTCTTTTCTCTTTAGCTAGATCGCAAATGTTTCTCAAGACTGTAATAACTTTCGCTTCCTTGACTGCCTAAATTCGTGTTTTCCTTTACGTGTCCTGTTGGTAACAATTGCAACTGATTATTGTGTCAGTTTTTTATAGAAGTGTCCAAAGCGTGCTGTTTTCTCCAATATATTATCAAATATTGCAAGATGTATATAAGCAATCCTTTTTATTTCAAGAGTTCTTTTGAATGGTGATTCTTTAAGAGATCTGGGCAATATCTTTCGCTAAGCAGATCATTCACAATATGACGGCTGAAGATCGCGATTGCTGTCATAGAACGACGCAATGCATTGCAGGTTGTAACTTTAATTATTAATCGATTTATCAATCAATTAATCGATGTTATTCACGATTTTGGCGCTGCACCCTCGTTAGGCGTGACGGGCGTGACCTTCACCACGGAAGCAGGACAACAGGCCTTTATTCGCGAGTGCGCCGAATCAATTTGTAATCTTGCTTGTGATTTCAACTCGGGTTGCCTCTTTAGAAGGTTGAGTCTGGGGAGCGCCGTATCCTTAATTAGATTTGAAGTAGATTGATTCGAAACTCGCAAATGTCTTATTGGTAACAACCTATTTGATTTAATTACCATGATAATTCAATTTGAAATTTGCGAACAAATTTCAGCATTTCACATGCAAAAGAAATAAGAACAATTAGTTCGCATCCTCTTAACGGTCAAGTGATGGAGCAGCCGTTTGAGTCGTTTGAGTCGTTGTGACAGCTGAAAGTGACTGCATTGTTTCAGTCATGGCGTTGTATTCACTGCCATAATGTGTATTTTATGTTTTGGGTCGTAGGTCTCTACCATCCCTGCATGAAAAATGGTGTTAAATGTTTTCCTATTCATAACAAATCAATACTATGGGCATACTAACCGGTTTTGTGCTGTACAGGAAAATATAAAGCCCGAGGTCTTAAAAGTACAGACCGAGCTCACAGGTCACGTGACATGCCCATATTTGGAAGCCGGTAGCAAACAAATCATTGTTTTTGCTGATTTCGATGGAAAGGTTTGATCATATTATGAAGTATTATACACCAAATGAATCAGTAAACGAAGAGCTTTAATTTGATACCGAAATTTCTGGAATTCGATGACGTCAGCATTTTTTGATGATGACGTCATAATAGCCGCCATTTTGGGCTAATTAGCAAATTTTTTTAATTTTTTCGAAATTTTTCAATTGAGAAGACTCCAATGATACGTTTGTAATGGGGTATAACCACTTTGCAGCTTATTTTTGTCTATTTTTACAGAGAAAAAATTAATTGCACAAATGACGTCATACAAATTGGCTAATTTCTGCCAAAATATCACCCTAAAATCATTAATTTCTTTGAAATTATATTTTAACATCAAATTTGTGGCTAAAGTGAACCAAAAACTGCAAAATGTTTGCGCCAAACGATCTTTAAATTCAAATTTAACTTGGAAGCCTGATTTTCACTGATTTTCAACTTCATGACGTCACTGTGACGTCATAAGGTGTGGCAGCCACACCCAAATTGCGCTACAACCTAGAAATGACTTGATCTGTAACTGTGCCAAGTTGTATTGGATTCTGAGGAGTCTAAGGTAGTTTTCAGAGGGGGGGGGGTGGAAAGAACCCCCCCCCCCATAAATGGTAGCTCGAAAAAAGCCCATATGGATTAGGGTTAATCAAACACAATTTGTTGCACTCATGTCGTTTGAGTTTACTGTAAATCTCACAGGCCTAAAGCAGTTGCTGTGGCGACAAAAACGCGTCCTTGTGTCGTATTATCAAAGGCTACGGGAAACCCGCGGGGAATGTGCCATTAGCAAATAGGAGTGGCGGGATCCTGTATTGCCTCGTTTTTGAATTTCAGTCAGGTAATAACATTTGTACCCTGGGTACCAGAGCCAAAAATAATAAAAAGAAAAAAACAAGGAAGGAAAGAAAGTTGGCTCTGGTCAAATGGTGACATCCATTGTAGGAATTGACCAATGAGAAGCCTATATACCCAATCGGGTATATAGATTGTGTGAGATTTGATTGGATAGCGTGAGTCACATGACAAGACTTCGATTTGATCAAAAAAATTGATTCAGACGGTTGTGATAACGTTTGCTTTCACAACAATGGCGAATGTTCTGAGGAGAGCTGTGGAGTATGTAATAAGTGGAAAGCTTTTCAGCCAAAATAGGAACTTAACTCCACAACAGTTTGAGACAATAACTTCATTATCACGGAAAAGTCGTTGCTGTTTGAAGTTGTGATTTCATTCGCCCAGGGAACTTGGTTGAAAGTTTAGGCCCAGTTGAGGCAAGGGACAAGAAGGGAGAGCAGTTTAGAGAATTTAGCCGTGATATTGTGATTGTCACGCTATATCACTGAGATCATGGGCACAACTGGCAAAAGAGTAATCGTTGCTGATGGGGACTGCATTCCAAACTGGTAGGAACTTTATTATCTTTCTTATTGTATGTGATATGATTTGTGCGATTTGTGTTTACTTGAAATATCGAGGATAAGTCTCACAAGATGATCGTCGCATCGTTGACCATAGATTTTGGATTTCAGATTGATTCCTACCGAAATGTGACATTCTCTGTCTTCAACCCGTTTCTTGCGATAAATTTTTTCTACTGGTACCCAAGAAATACTTCCTGTATCGGTTATTTCGCAGCGAAACTGTAGCGGTTATTTCGCATTCTATCGGAGACTGGGAGATATCAAGGATGGCTTAGTTTTCATATCATTCTTCTCAGCAATTTTTAGTTGTTCAAAGTTTGTTTGAGCAAAGAGATATGTCAAAATCATAATAATTTACAAATACCAACACAACACGACGTTTGGATTTGACCTTGGTTTCCCCATCCTGGTACCCAGGGTATCCGATAAGTGACTCGACCTTGGTTTTCGCATAAGTGTTTTAACAACCGCAGACGGTACAGTGCAATTTTTTATGATAAATACTTATTTCGAAAAACGTTATATCACTCTTACTGTAGTTTTGAATCTAGGATATTTCGCCTGAATCTCGCGAGACAGACTTCAGTTCCATGTTGATAGTTACAAAAGGCTGGAAGCAATACACGATTACGCTAAAGATGGCATCGAGGAACTTTTTACCAAGATGCATTGCGCTCTATAATCGAATCCCTATAGATTCGTTAACGATTCCTAATTCGAAAGAAGTGCATCTTTGTAAAAAGTTCCTCGCCGCCATCTTTAGCGTAATCGTCTATTGAAATCAGTTATTGTGGTCAGACGAATTTAGCATTACGGGAAGCTTTCAGCAAACATCCAGCTCCACAACAATCAAACTTTTCTCGCCATAATAAAGCTCAGATAACAACAAAATATGTGATTAATGGTATGAATGACAAAGGTGTTTATTGATTACAATCATTGCGCAAAAGGTGATCGAATTGATTCATAATCACGCTGATCAGCTCCAAAACGAGGTTGTGTTATCATTTGACCAGAGCCTCCTTTCTTCCTTCTTTCTTTTCCTCTTACCAATTTCCTTTCATTTAAATTTTGAGGCTCTGGTACCCAGGGTATAACATTTGATATAAGTACGCGAATACTGTACCGTTCGTGGCGAAGGAAGACATAAGGTCATCTGGGCTCTATCAATAACGGTACTTACAGTTTTTTAAGTCCAGTTTAGACACAAATATGAAAATAAACAAGGAACCAAAAAAACAATATACAAATTGACAAGAGAAAAGAAAGGGACTAGCAGTTCCATACCAAACCGTGCAATGAGTCTAAGCCTTATAAATCGTAGACTTGCTCCAAGTCTATTTCGTCATCTGCGTTAAGTCTTCCTGAATTTTTTTGATTGACGAAATAGAATTGGTGAAGTCTATGTAAATCGTAGATTTTCATCAGTTCTGCAGCGTATAAAGCACAACTGGATGGTACAATGACGACGGATAGAAACTTGTATGATTTGGTGTCACATATCACAATAAGCGTAAGACAGAGATTCATCCCGCTCACCTGTGGTGGGATCGTATGGGTCGTTGCAATTGGTTTCTCAAGGCCAAAATCACTCAAATATGCGTCGTTTGGACGTGGGCAAAAGTCTATTCCAGCGATCCAGTCATTTGAGTAGTTTGGATGGCTTTATGGCTTGAGTAGTTTGGATGGCTTCATGGCTGGAGTGACTGGAAAACGTGCCTCCACTAGTTTGAGCCATTTCGAATCGAATGACTAAGCGGAAACCATGTTCAAGAGCCCGTTTTCGTGGTAGCCCTGTTACCTGAGTTTTAAATAACTTTGCTGCAATCTACGTTTCACCGAAACAAATAAAATTGCGTCCGCCACTGACGAAACTCAGTCGACGGCTTGAAAATATTGCAAAACAATTTATTGAGAATTAACAGTTTAAGTTTCAGCCAGAAGTGCAATACACGTTTTTTTTTATAAGAAACTGGTTTATAAGAAACTAGTACTAAGATGGCCAAAATTTTAAGAAACTCTAGTACTATGTCTGAGAAGTACTAAGAAACTTTTCAAAGTTAAAGCATGAATTTTTTAGCAAAGAGATCGTTGAACCTTTATTATTGGGCAATATTATCTAACCATTTGTGTTTTCAACGCAACAGAACTCTGTTTATTCCTATATGATGTTTTGAATATCAAGAAACATACCTGCAGCAGTGTTAGCGACCACATTGACAATTCATGCATTCAAAAATAAGAAACCAATTAAGAAACCTTTAGTACTAAAATGGACAAAATTTCATGTTAAATTAAGAAACTTTTAGTACTATGGCCTGATCCTAGTTTCTTATGAAAAAAACGTGTATCAACCCGGGATATAACATTCTCCTTGTAATTTCCGGTAATTTCAACAGGTAACTGAGCTGATAACTACGATGTAAACAGGCTGCTAGTCCGTGATTTTAAATACGAAATAGTGTTGGGAATTTCACTTTTGGGTTGTTGATCATAAGTCAATCGTGCGTTTGTTTGTTTGTTTGTTTGTTTGCCTTGATCGTAGAAAATATAGCCATATTTGAAATTAACTTAAGTGCAAATTACACCTTCGATTGTGTTGTGTGAATGTAAAGTTCCAGAGGAAGAATATTATTATTTAAAATTTCATTTTAAGCGCTAATCTATCCCTAATCTATAACTATTTTAAATTGAAATTTGCATTACAATAACATCCTACTTTCTACTATACTTATTCTAATTACTATACTACACCACAAAGACGATACTATATGGAGTGAACGACAATGGTTAATAAATCAAGACACGCAACGCTTAACTATACACAACTACACTAGGAACCAATAATGCTAATGGGTACCATACCAGATTCTGTCTGACATCAGATGTCAGGTCTTCTTGGGGATACGAACAGGCTAAGTTGCGAGCCTCGAGGAATCCCCCATGAGGGGCTCCAGATCGTATGCGTGGTAGCGATTCAAGGGACGAAAACAATAGCAAAGTTGCGCATGACCGTGTGAGCCCCACTGTTGATTCGCTCTCAACAATGCTGAATCACAATTGATCAAAGCAAAAGGGTCAGCACAGCACTTCATCTCCCCAACAAGGTCAGGCTTCCAATGAACAAAGGGCTGAACAATGTCATGAGCACAACTCGTTCTTGTTGTTCATTATCATAGTGGATATTATGCCTGACATCTAATGTGAGGCAGAATTACGTAGAAAAAGAACATTTGTGGTAAATGACGTACGTTATGGTCCTTTTCACTCAATCATTTTTGTTACAGACTGCGTTTAACTTACGGAGATGATACATATCGAAGAATGCCAAATTATTAAAGGTTCTCGGGCAACCGGCATGCATCACAATCCTTTCTTTTGTTTTCTCGCAGATTTCTAGACTGATAACATGGCCGTAGCTATCGCTGATGAAAGGCTGCGGTCTCGGTTTGGTGTATTTTTCTCGTTTTGAACAGCAATTACTGGGACTCATTGTAATCAGTCTAGTGGATTTCATAGATTTCTTTCAATTTAAGTTAAATGCTAAGCAGGCATAAGGGGAAATGTTGCACGGCTGCGGGGGGGGGGGGGGTAACTTCAATAGGCTGATGACAGAGATGCGCCATTTTGTCTTGTGAAATCACACACTAAGATTTGTAAATTTTCCAAAAACCACGCCCCAGGATTTACTGGCCATTCAAAATATATGCCCTGAATTGTGACAAATATCCAAAATTCTAACGAAGCATATGAAATTACATCTAAATTAATACCCTAAAGAGTTATTTTGTAAAATGATACTCCAAAATTTTTGTCTATTTGTGCTTTTACCAAAAATGACACCCTAAAATTTATATCCTGCTTGAAGAAGGCACCCCAAAAATAGCACCTACCCCCATCGGGAAAGATTATTGCACCTGGAGCTCTTCAGCGACATGCTATCATTAAGTTATTTTCATTCCGCATTCCGCATTCCGCATGAAATTAGGCCAACGTTACAAAAAGGGCTGCAATGCGTGTCGGCTGCTCAGGAGAATGTACGAAAACTTGTCTTGTATCCATTATTAGAAACAGGGTTGATTACGCAAATCACGTACGTCCAATTGGAAATCATGTCTTCAAGGGTATAAAGATGCTTCTTGGCCGTGCGCAATACTCTTTGGCGTACATGCTGGGATTCACTTATTCTGTATTGCTTTTCGTGATATATCTCATGAACGCTCCTTATGTATTCTACAAACAAGCAACTAACCGCGCAAGAACCCAAACCACATTCCAACAAGCAGACGTAGCCAATTCAGTGGTAGCACGCATTGGTGTATTCAAAATTACGTATGCGGTCAAAGGTTTTGCGTAGAAAGATATACCAAGCGATGATATTTACATAAATAGATTTTTAAGGCTGTATGCTCTGTTGGTTGGAGTACCTGCAGCTAAAATCGCGTGCAATGAATACACTTCACTTCGCTTTCCTTCCTTGTTTGTTTCCAAGCTTTGCTATGGTCTTCTTGGAATGAGGGGCTTCATTGCAGTAAAGTTTCCTGTTAAAGGCAAGTCCAGGGTTGGTACGGTTCATGATAAAATACAAGATTATTCTGTTGTGAATAGTGTGTCGTGCTTTTCCCCACCAATTCTCGTCTTTTTTCTGCCAATTCGCGTATTCATGTGAGTGACCACAGATGAAGGTGAAGTTACATTTTTCAGCGCCAAGCGCTGGGATCGCAGAGATAAAGCAGACCATATTGAGTCCGCGACCCCTTGTCATGACGCTCAAGTGGTAAGGTCCTATCGGGTATCGAACCCAATCCGCCTGACTGTTCTGGCTTCAAAGACAGAAGATTACACTGCTGCGCCACAACACCTTCACAATGCCACAACACCACCACAAGCTGCTGACGTCATAAAAGCAAAGAATCTGCGCTTTTCTGATATCACGCTCAACGATCACGAGGATGCCCTGTTGTTCTCTTGTCCCTTAATCCGTGCTTGCCTCTTTATCGCGTTTTGATTGAAAAAAGGCGACGATGTTTGACCTAAATTCGCTGAATGTTTAGCTAATTTACAGTCTGTTATGAACGTCAATATGTGGAATGATGTTCATGATTCACGGCAGCTAGGTTTGTTTTCTAGCATTCCGGACTTGTCCTTGATTGGTACCAATTCTGAAAACGGGTAGTTTTGGTAGACTTAGAATTCATGTTTGATTGAATCCCTAATTCCGAAAACGGCACATTTGGCAGATTTAGAAGGCTTTCTAAACCTTCTGCTCCCAACGGCAGAAGGTTTGGCAGACTTTGGAGAGATTCTCGTTTTCATATACGAAACTTTGAAAACGAGGCTAATTTCATCACGTTGTTACGGTAAATTAGCAAGTTGACTCTTTGTAGCCAAGCATCAGATTCGCCTTCGTGTTTTTCAACTAGAAACCTCGTTTTCGCAAAGATGAATCTTAATACTGCTGTTGTAGAATTTTGTGTTTGATTGGGAAATGTGTTTCCGTCTCTGCGAAGTCTACCGTTTTCAGAATTTGGAAGGTTTGTAAATACCAAATCAAACAAACCCCCGGGGGGTGCACTTGACCAGACTTTAGTCGGGGACGTGCCATCAAGGCTTCAAAAACATACCCGTTACTTATGCCAATTTTGTGAAAAATGCATACCCGGCCTCATACCAGTTTTTCGAAAAAGTATATCCGACCTAATGTTTCATACCGAAATCTAGAAAATCGGTACCGTTCCTTATACCAAATTGTGAGAAATGAAACCGTTCTTTATACCAATATCTGGAAAATAGATACCCTTCCCGATGGCACGTCCCCGTACCCGAAATATATGTAGTGCATCCCCCGGGAACAAACCCTTAAACTGTGTTGAATCTGCATCGTTTTCTTATTTTCTGAAAGTAATCAACAATCTGCAACTAAAACACTTGTAATGAATACACTTTTGTTCGCTTTATCCCGTTGAGCAACGACAGTTTCCGTGAATTTAACTCTTTTGATATTAGTTAACTCCACTGAAGAAAAATGACCTGAGTACACTACACCTGCACCGTTTCCTTGCTTTCTGAAAGCACAGATCAACAGTTAGGAGTGCCTTGGCGATATTAGCCTTGGGATGATCCTTTCCTTTCGCAAAATTTTGCAAACCACCCTAAAAGACATTGTACCTTGTCAAAGAGAAAATATAAAATGGTTTGAGAATGTGTGTGCCTGTGTGACGTGCGGTGCGTAGATCGCACATTTCAAACATTGATTTAACTGAATTAAACAATGCTTTCCAACAATTACCTACCAGAAATCCATTTTAGCACAGCAGCAGCAATTTCTGTACTCTTTTTGGTCACCCGACAAGATATACGTTTTATGTTTCTTGATGATTCATTAACATTCACATTTTCCTTGTACATTCTAAAAAACAAGCTGAAAACAAGCACCAAGCCATTCACATATCCAAACATCCAAACCACATATCAACAAACATACTTTTCCAATTCAGTAATAACACGCAATGCCCTATTCTAATTGCATGTTTTTCCAAATGATATACTTAATTAGGTATACCGAGCAATAGTGATTACACCTTAAGATTTAGGAGCTGTGTGCTGTATTCAGTTGAGTACCTGTGACTAAATTCATTTTGATGAAATCTATTCTTGTTCTGATTATCTACGATTATATGCTGGCTCGTTAGTGAAACCCGAAATACGCAACTTGATTGAAAGTGACTGCCGTTCGGACCAAGATAGGGATCGCCGATAGTTGCTCGTTGCTATTGTACATGGCCCTGTTGCCCTCGGGTGAAAATCATTATCACGGACCAATCAGATTGCAAATTCCGGGTAAATCTCGACCGCAAGCAAGTAAGACAATAGAAACCTTAAGGGTTTTGCTAAATTTTGCCACGCGCCATGTCACCTGCGATTTTCAATGACGCAAATTACCCGTGGAAAAAGACTTAAATTGTTGTTATCCATGCTGATTTTTACATGACATCTAATGTGACACAGGCTATAAACATATGCAGTTCATTCATCGTATTTGCATCTTTTCATTTGTTTCACTTATCGGTTTGTTATATTGTTTTGTAGTTTTAGTTTCATAACTTTCGATATCCGTGTAATTTGTTTGAAATACCTCATTGGTATAATGTCCACCCCAAAAGACTCCCCTCCCCATCCCCATAGCAGGTGCTTCGTGACAACTCCCTTAGCAAATCCATTTAACTGTTGACTTAAAGAGCCGTTTTCAACCATGATCCTTTGAATGACAAGCAAGACAGAGTGGGCCTAGATCAAAAACGACTTTCACATGATACGAAAATCGACTTTGAAACCACGAAGGATCATGTCTTTTAGAAGGCATACCGGAAAACCAGGACCCAGGACCCTAAGACAGGACCCAGGACCTGGGACCTAGGACCCAGGACCCAGGACCCAGGACCCAGGACCGAGGACCTAGGACCCAGGACCTAGGACCCAGGACCTAGGACCCAGAACCTAGGACCCAGGACCAATGATTTTCATCTATAAATATCGTATTTCCCTGCTTCATACTGTATGTGCTTTCAGATCCTTTGCAGGGTTTCTTAGCTTTGTGACTCATTTTTGTGGCAAAAATTTTCTTTAGAGTCTCTTAAATTGTAACAAACTTGTTTTCACAATTATCAAACTTCACAGAGGACTGTTCTTTGAACCAAGGATAAAGTTATGAAGGGAAATTACTCCTTTTAAAGTCCATCTCAAACTAGATGTCACCTGAGATGTGCAATAACGCAAAATTACTTTGCAAAACACTTCTGTTGTTGTTTTTTGCGAGCATTTGCAGATTACCTCAAATTTGAGACAGACTATAGTTTTAGTACTGTCATAGTACTGTCATAATCTTTCTGGAAGAGACCACTACAGCTTCCTACTGGTGAATAAAAAGTGAGCGCATCTGATAAAATGCAGAAAGAAAATTTCTTTGAAAGCTTTTCGTGTGATCTTTTGGCGTGACCAAATTCATAATCAATACCGTTATAATTTCTTTTAATTGCTTGGCAAAATTTCAGATTACCCAGAAAGCCGATGTTGCAAGAGAGGCGTGCCCCTTTTCAAATCACGGAAGAGGAGACATTTGACCTATCATTATATAATCAGCATTCGTTACAATGACAAATGGCTCAAGTCATTATGAGGTGTTTGGCAAAGTTTGTCTGTTACATGCAATCTTTTTAGTGGATATTTTGGGGAAAAATAATTCGTGTCTACAGGACAGAGGTGACAAGGACATAACGTGATTTTTGTCGGTATGCGCAGGAAAAAGGGCCAAAGGTAGAAAAAGAAGATTAGCCAAGTGAAACATTGAAAAGGAAGACCCGATGATTTGAGAATCTCCCAGTACCGGCCCAAGTTGGGTCTACCATCGATTTTTGGGTCTGAGGTGGATTTTTGTGGGTCTGTTACTATTTGGGTTCTTTCATTTTAGGTCCAAGGACCGCGGAGCAATCCAACAAGTGGGTGGGCTATAAAGCGAGCGCTGAGCGAATGTAAGTTAGGGGGCTAGGCCCCCGGAAAAATTTTTTAGGATCAAGCTCATTGGATTGCAGAAAAGCGCCCTTTTCATACTAACATGAAGAAACTATCACCCTATCACCATCATAGTGAGTAGTTCGAAGTATTCATTTTCATCTGCAAAATCATTGCATGCCAATGCTGCCAATGCCTCGAGGAGAATTCAAGCTGTTCGTATGCCATGAAATTTCGCTGATTGAATCGTAGGTCTATAAAGTGTACTTCGAAATCAAGAACTTCAATATATATCTTTTTGATTTCGCCTTTGACGGTTCAAATTTCAGCTTCTCTTTCAGCCGACTAAGTGCTAATTATTTTCAAGTTTTGCCGACAAAAATAAGGCCATTTGTTGCCAAAAAGTGGGTGGGCTATCGCCCACCCAGCCTACCCTGTTCCGCGGTCCTTGAGGTCTACAGATAGATCAAGTTTGGGTCTTCTTAAAAAGTAGATAGGAGTTTTATTGAGTTTTATTGACGAACCGATAAAGAAAACAGTATGATGTTCTTGAAAATGCCTGAAATGTAAATGAAAATGCCTGAATTTCACGAAACGAAACTCATAGAGAGGAGTGGAACTCGGCAAGAGCGCAGGAAGGAAAACAGGGGTCGGGGGGCTTATCTCCGGGAAAATTTTCCATGACCACGCCCTTCAGATCGTTGGAAAACGCCAAATTTTTGGAGAATTTGCCGTGAAAGAAGCATAATATCACGACTGGTGGTGTCCTTCCCCAGAAAAGTTTCAAAAAAGGGATTTTGATATATCGACAATATAGATAATTTTGAGCTGCATAATTTCAAAAGTGATAGCTTGATAAGTTCTGGCAGCTTCCTCGCATATAGATAAGTTTAATATTCATAAGCTCGGAACTTCGTCTCCTAAGCAAAGAAAAGGGGCAAGCCCATTCTGCCTGAAATTTCAAATAGGTTCTTATTAGTAGAGATCATCAAATTAGTTTAAAACGCAAGTTGCTTTGTCATTGAACCTTTACAAAATGATAACACCAATCTTTATGTTACAAAGAACTCTAAGCTTTTCATTGGATTATTCTATGAAATTTCAGAGTTGTGGCTAGAGACTTCATCGCGCGCAATGATCTGCTAGAAATAACATAAGTTCAAACATTGACTGAAAGACGATATCAACAGTCTTATGAAATGATAGTTGATACGTGTTTCCAAAAAGCAAAATGACAATAGACACTATAGCGTGCCTGGGTTTAATTTGTCTTGTGTGCAGCATCGCATGATACATATGCCAGGTCATTCACCTTAATCCACATCAAACATATAAAGTGTTATTTTCTTATTTTTACCATCACAAATATGTCTCAATACTCTTAAGCGATGTGAATAAGCCGGACCAAGCTTTTTCCGTAAGTTTTTACAGAGTTCCTGTTTTGCCAGATCAACATTTCTAATTTTTGATGTTGACAAATAGTGATCGTTGCCTTCCTCGTAAATATGAATGATTCCCGGGATGAATTAGTTCCTTGAGAGAAAGTTTCTCAAAGTGTTCAGATTTCGAGTACTTGGACGTCTTACGATTTCCTTAAAGGTTCCGAAAATCTTTAGCTTCCCAATCGTTTTTCATGAACGCTTCAAAACAATGTCTCTCAAACATTAATCACTTGCGTCCCACATTTTATAAGAAACCACCAGTAGGAAGCTGTAGTGGTCTCTTCCAGAAAGATTATGGCAGTACTATGACAGTACTAAAACTATAGTCTGTCTCAAATTTGAGGTAATCTGCAAATGCTCGCGAAAAGTAATTTTGCGTTATTGCACATCTCAGGTGACATCTAGTTTGAGATGGACTTTAAAAAGAGCAATTTCCATTCATAACTTTATCCTTGGTTCAAAGAACAGTCCTCAATGAAGTTTGATAATTGTGAAAACAAGTTTGTTACAATTTAAGAGACTCTAAAGAAATTTTTTTGCCACAAAAATGAGTCACAAAGCTAAGAAACCCTGCAAAGGATCCGAAAGCACATACAGTATGAAGCAGGGAAATACGATATTTGTAGATGAAAATCATTGGTCCTGGGTCCTAGGTTCTGGGTTTTAGGTCCTGGGTCCTAGGTCCTGGGTCCTGGGTCCTAGGTCCTAGGTCCTGGGTCCTGGGTCCTAGGTCCTGGGTCCTGGGTCCTAGGTCCTGGGTCCTGGGTCCTGGGTCCTGGGTCCTGTCTCAGGGTCCTGGGTCCTGGTTTTCCGGTATGCCCTTTTAGAACACAATTTATTGGGGAGATGAAGTGCGGACCCTATTGTTTTGACCGGTTGTCATTCAGTTTTGTTGAGAGCGAATCAACATTGGGGCTCACACGGTTATGCGCAACTTTGCCATTGTTTTCTTCTCTTGTTCTCAACGGTCAAGCTAATTTGCATATTACGTCATAGACATAAATAGCTACCACGCATGCGATCTGAAGCCCTTTTTGGTGGATTCCTCGAGGCTTGCAACGTAGCCTGTTGGTATCCCCAACAAAGATTGTAGTGAGACCTAAATGTTTTCCATTGAAGAAGGAGGGTCAACAGAACTTTTAAGGCAGGAACTCGAAATTTTAGGTGTTAAATCTTAAGTGCAGTCTTGATTGCTTTAATTGTCGTCAGATGACTTTTGATTTGAAGAATGGCGATTCTTGTGCAATTTTAGTTGGAAGTAGAATGGCTGATTAGATTGCCGGTATTATAAGTTCACTAAGACAAAATATCGTTTTTCATTGACAAGACCATTTATGCTGCAATCAAAGCTAAGTCATGAGCGTGTCAGTTCTTAATTGTCCTGCTAGCATTTGGATTTCATTGTCAGTTCAAAGCTTCTGTAGGAAACATTTGCGAACCGAATTTCTGTCCGATAAGTTCCCACAGTCATTGCTTAAACTTGTCGTCAACTTGACTATATAATTTTGACATTGCTGGAAATCAACAGAGGTGCTGTGTTTGAAGCAAACACTTATTTTGACTTTCCTCTCGAAAAATCAGCAACCACTTTTCGGACTTACTCACAAAGGGTCTCAATCTCTAAGTTGAAGTCAGACCTTTGCAACTGTGACCAACCGAAATAACCAAACCTACAGCTCCTCCACGTTGGCTGCATAAGCGGAGCCTCATTTTTTAAGCCTACTTCCACTAGGCGGAAAATTCCTCTCGCAAAAATCTTCTTTTGTTTGAAGCATGATTCCACTCGAAAGTTGAATGAGTTTCTACTTTTGAGTGACGTTGCTTTTCCGCAAGCCAATCAGATGGCTGGAAGAGGTCGCTGCGAGCGGAATATTCCGCCGCATGGAAATCAGGCCTTAGGACGCCACGTAGGTGGTTTTGAGGTTTTTTGTATCTTTGTTGTAGCGCGTGTATGCTACAAATGAAATTGAAACGAAATGAAATGAATGCAATCCAATCCAATTCAGTCCAATCCAATCCAATTCAATCCAATCCAATCCAATCTATTCGAATACAAGCAAATGTCTTTGACAGAAGTTACGACATTTAATTCAAGTTTCATTTTACTTTCATTTATTTAAACAGGGAAAAGTTTTCAATTAAATGCGAAAATTGTTTGCCAAACTGCCCTGCATTAAGAAAAAGATTAAATGCCATAATTTACAATTTAGATATACAACAAACAGAGTAACAAAGTAACAATAGTTAATGTATTGGAACGATATGTCGGATGGAACGGGAGTTCATTGCTCTCTGTTCATGTTCTGGAGTTTTAAACTGTTTGAAGGCTTTCGTTAATTTTGATTGTGCGTTGAGGCCATTCCTTAAATTCGCCCTCTAGAAGGAAGGCATTTTTGGACACCTGTTCATCGATTTTGGCCACATGTTGTGTCACTTAGCCCGAAGCTTCATTTCTGTGAATGTAATATGTCCATACTGATTCTTCCATGTATACCAGGATATTAATGTACCGGTCTTACTGGAGGAGTCAGGATGCACACTATTTAAACGTGCATATCCACATTTGCCGAACCACCACCCTCCCTTTTTTGCTTTCGCACAATTATTTTCCTCATTGCCATCATTATCGTTATCATACGTGCTGAAACGGCTTCCAACTATTCCCGCTTGCGATCCTCCATTTCGAAATCCATCGGTGACATTTCCTGAATATACTCCGCAGTCAAGTCTATAGTCATCCGCGCGGCTGCTGACTCGAAAATTCTCATATTCCGCGTATCCGCGGTCACCACTATCATGTTCCAGTTCGACGCGGAGCACTACGTTGCCATTTTTCGTTAGATTGTGTAAGGCCTCTAAACCAAGCCAGAAGTTGCCGCTTGGATTACCAAATCCGCTTACGTAGTCATTCCACGGTCGGTAAAAATCCGTGCTGCCGTTTTTGCGTCTTTGGAACACGGTCCAACCACCACCGTTGGTATCCATATCACAATAAGCCTCAAACGGAACCGCCCCAGGAAAGTTCAGCATCAATTTTCCACTCTTGTTGATTCCATTTTCTTTGGCTTTTTTGCATGTGTCGATACCTAGAATGTAAATCATAGACTTTGCTATTTGAAACGTTTATCATTGCTACTTCTGATCATCAATAGACTTGCTCCAAGTTTATTCCGTGGTCTATCAGCACTAAGGAATATGCTTGCTCCTCCTTCGAAGCGTCCTCTTCGTGGTTTACGCCCCCGCAGAAGTAAGCATATTCCTTAGTGCCTATAGACGACGGAAAAGGCTTGGAGCAAGTCTAGATCATCAAAGATTCGCGTCTGCCCAAACGCAACCCATGCATTATGAATTATGATCCTTTTCTGAGCAGCTCCAAGTATTGTCCGCTCGTGTTGTCGGATCGAGTGTCCGGTCGTGCAATTATCATAATCAATCCACTTCTTAATGCCAAAGTTTTGTTTGCATAGGGATGACCTTAGTGGTAGCGGGTATTATTTAAACCCAATCTTTATGGACGAAATTTTCCGGCAAAGAAGTGTCATTTATAACATGAAGAATACCAATACTTTCTCACTTCCTTTGATACATACAGTAACTTATTTTACTTGTATATATTATAATCAATTTGTTGGCTTGGATTAGCTTTCATATCTATATACATATAGATGGTTAGAAATTCAATATTTTTTGATACAATTACTCAAAAGACGTTACACGGCGAGTTCATTATCTCTCACACAAAACGAATGAAATAGCAATCATGCATCAAAGTTATTTGATATGTGATACAAATACACACAAAGAAACTCAAAGAATCGGTGCCTAGATCAGATTTCAGTATTCTTTATAAATTTTCACATTTTATTTGGTCACGTAGAAGATATTTTAGTTGCTTACTTTGTTTCTTGAACGCTGCTTCCTCAATTCTTATGTTTTTCAGGAGCATCTTTCTCCAAATGTGATACCCACTCCTGCTTGCTGGCAGGTCCTTCTCTTTTTTCGCCTTCTTGTATTCCTCATCATTGATTTTCTTCATAATGAAATTGCAGTCTTCATCTAAGCTGCATTGATGGAACGATTTGTGAAATACACTTTGCATATTTTCTTCTACTGGACTGATTGAGTTTTCATTTTCATACCGCACGAAGAAGGAACCTTGATTCATCACAGAACCTATTACTGTGACAATAATTACCAGCATGGAAACAAGACGTTGTCCCATTTTTTCTGATTTTTTCTGAATTAGCTTCCTTCCCTTACTTACCGTTCACTTGCTAAGCTTATCAGACTAAATCTGTTGGCGGTCTGATATATCTTTTTTATGCAATTTGATATGGTGTCAAAACATTGTTTCGATTTGATTCTGCTAGCCAATCAACGTTGAGCTGAGTGATGACCTTTCTAAGACTTGATATTGTTGAGATGTTTCAAAGAATTTCACTTGGTGTCATTGTATTGTGTTGATATAATTCAGCTTGCCAATAAACTTTGAATACCAAGGGCGAATATTGATTGTAAAACAAAAGAGTTATGTTTGCGAGGAGTCCAACGATTTGCCTTTCAGAGGTTTAGATTTCACATCTCTGAGTGCACTCAGTCAGATTAAAATAAAGCAAGAAGGGAAAGCATTATACATTGCCGCATAGAAGAAAGGGAATCTCTCCTTGAGGCTGTCAAATCACTTTGTTTAAATAAAACGTGTATCTTTATTTTGCACTTACTGCAAAGTTTGCCCTTGCTGCGATGAATTGATTGTTGAACAGTTGATATTGTTGAGATATTTCAAAGAGTGTAACATGCTGTCAAGGTATTGTTGCCATTTGATAGTGCTAGCCAATCAGCGTGGTTTTGATTGTTTTCCGATAAAATGGCCACCATTCAGACCATTGGCAGTTCGGACACTCTTGGTGTGCTGTCTGAACTAACCATGAAAAACTAATGATTCAATACTCACCCAAACGAAGCAATGTTTGTATTCCTTTACAACATCGTGGTTTGGTTAGGCACTGGCTTCAAATTCTGAATCCCAACCGCAACAACATTCCGCCTCCCAAACTTACCCTAACGAAATGCCCTCGCAGCGACAAGGCCTTGAGAGAATTGCTGCGAAGGCATTTCGCTAGGGTACGTTTGGGAGGCGGAATGTTGTTGCATTTGGGATTCAGAATTTGAAGCTAGGGCCTAACTGAAGCTCGATATTGCAACGGAATACAAACATTGCTTCGTTTGGGTGAGTATTGAATCATTATTGTTTCATGGTTTGTTCAGACAGCACAACAATAGTGTCCGAACTGCCCATAGTATCAGTGTGACATTTGGTCAGTAGCAAGCCACCTTAACCTATTGGTTTTGTGTTTTCAACCCACGTTATCACTGTTTCGTGATTTTCAAATTTTCTGTAGTGAGCACTTTAAGTGCAGATTCACCTTTAAAGTAAACTTCGAACGAGACAAAATATTTCTTTTTCTTTTTCTCCTTGAAAGTTTACGTTTAATTCAATGTGAATATACTAATTCCAGCCAACTATTTACAAAAAATTTGTTGGTTTGAATTAGTATGTTCTCAACTACTATTTGTAAATACCAACTTTAAATATGGATTAAATGAAAAAAAAATGAAAATGTGGACCTGACTCACTACTGAAAATTTGAAAATCACGAAACAGTGATAAGGTGGCTTACGACCAAGCAAAGATTAGTGAAAACACAACAATAATAGATTAAGGTGGCTCGCTACTGATAAAACTTCACACTGATACGCACTTGGTATCCTATCGCCCATGCCTTCACAAGTAAGAAAATAAATTGCTTTGGAATGGACATTTTAGGGAACTGAAAATGTTGCCAATCTATTGTTTTGATTTGATTATTCTGCTTACCAATCAGCGTTGAATTGAATTTATGATATACTTAGCGTCTGAAGTATCAGTTGACCTGGGGGTGCACAACATATATTTTGGGCACGGGGACGTGCCATTGGGAAGGGTATCGATTTTCCACATATTAGTATAAGCAACGGTATCGATTTTTACAATGTTGGTATAAGGAACGGTACCGATTTTCAAGATTCTGGTGTATTACTTAAGGTTATGGTAAACTTTATGCGAAAAATTGCTATAAGGTCGGGTATACTTTTTCCAAAAATTGGTGTTAGGAATGGGTATGTTTTTGAAGCCTCGATGGCATGTCCCCGACCAAAATCTTGTCAAGTGCACCCCCCCCCCGCGGGACATTTGACTCATCCAGTAGTTAAATTTGTTTATGTTTTGACCTTAGATCATCATGGTTCGTCTACAACAAGTCACGTTTGAAGCTTTAAACAGATTTCTTGGATTGAAGAGCGAGCTAATCAGTGCTGCTATCGTAAGTCAAGAGTCGTATTTATTAAAATTTCACCAAGGGACAATATGGAAACTGGTTTGTTATGAAGTACAATTGTACTCACCCAAGTGGTGTGGGTCTGCCTCAACTCTTTATGCCCCAATCTGTGAAACTGAGAAACCGACAGCAAGAACTGTCCACCTAGCAGCCTATACCTGAAACGAAAATTACTTTTCTTTGTACTCAATATAAAATTTTGACAAAACGAACCACTTAAAACAGTACGTACAAGCTACTTTACTAAACTACAAGGACGATACCATGGAGTGCAAGAGACTATGGAAACTCCGCAGTCATTAACATAGAGATTTTGTAACTAAACTAAAATTAGATATACAGCTAAGCTACGAAAAATACACATGAACTTTACTGATAATTACTAAGGTTCGTTTCGCGTTGCATGTCGGGCTAACTTTGGGCAAGCAGGTCTTCCCACAAAATGGCTGAAAAGGAGATTCAAAATTACTTTTCATTCATAGTAAATGTAAAGCAATTCAATTGATAGTGCAACTGTATAATTTCTACAATTTTTAAAAGGTGTGCCTGCTTTAGGATACTCTGTATATGCTTTATCATTAGCCCAAAGCGTTGCCATTTACATTCAGAATCTTCTATATCGATCTGTAACGAATGTTCTATTTTAGTAAGCAAGGTACTTTCATTTGAGAAAGTTGTAAGTTGATTAGGTATAAAAAACGAAGCCGAAGCTTGACTGCTGTGTTATTGTGATTAGCTGATGGAGGAAATGGTGTTGTTTCTTGATCGATTTGGTCTGAAAGTTGTTATGTTTGTCGTTTTTCTACCTATCTAGAGTTTGTTGACAGATGTATGTATGTATGTAATGTATGCATGTATAATTTTGCCAAAATAAGGTTGAGATAAAATAAGTTTATTAAACAGGATTCTAATTAAAGGCGTGTGGTATTACGTTAAAAAGTTTAATCTGATAACACCCCCAATTGAAATGGCAGGGATAGCATTAAAAAGGTCAGTCCATAATCGTCCCGTCAAAGGAGTCGATAAAAGATCAATTTTCGATGGAGAGACGAAAAGTCTTGAAGATGTTGAATACATAGCTAATTTTGTACCTTTGTGGATTCGTATAATGCAGAATTGAGTGTAAGAGAGGGTATGCGGTGTCAAAAGTACACATATACGCCATCTTCCCGTCTTTGTATATGTTTGAAGAAATTTTCTTTGATCTTGTGTTTAAATGTGTTGATTTTGTTGGTGGATTTCAAGTTAGATGCTAGATTGTTCCATTGCTTGGGTCCTCGGTAAAATAGACAGTTTTGGCCAGAGACAGAGATGAAAGGCTAACTCCAGAGCCTCATATACATGTATAAAATCAGCCCATTGTATTTGATGATTCAGACACGTGCTTGGGTATTGTTTAGCCAGAAGAACGACAGCCCACAATGACGCTTTCTTTATCTTATTTTTAGGTTATCTCCACTTAGCTCCGTCAGCTAACTTTGACTGCAAATCACTTTGTCTTTTAGTCTCAGAAGGTGAACGCAGAACTCAGAAAGTCATTATCAGTGTACTCTCTGAAAGAGGCTGGTTCGAAAACGAGTCAGAAGGAATCCCCTCTGAAGAAATTTAGTATATCGAAGGGTCCTGTCAGCCCGATCGAAGAGTACATGGATGACAAAGACAATGAAGATGGTGATAAGCCAATCAGAAGGACTGTAAGCTTCACAAACTCTGTTGAGGTGATGGGAGAAGCGAAAGTGGAGTCAGAGCAACAACCTACAGACGTAGAAGCAAAGATCAAACGAACCCGCTCATCAGAGAGGTTTAACGCGTCGCAGAGAAATCGGAGAAGATCAACTGCTATGAGCATTAGGTAATTCTTATGCAGTCTTTGGGACAACTACCGGGTGTCCCAGAAATAATATTACACAGATTTCGTTGGTTCCAGTGGTGAGAATTAGCTTTAATCAATGGCTTATCAATTTCAAAATGCTCCTCGATAGTTAATTTGAACAGAGATGCCTCAGTAATTGAAATTGGTGCTGAGGTTGTTTATTTGCTGTCTTCAGGCAAAAACTCCAAAGCTCAGATTTATAGGTGACAGCAAATCTTCATTTTTGACATGAATATCTCTGCTCTCAATGCACCAATACCGACAAACGAGGTATTTATCTTCAAGTTAAATATTGAGAAACATTTTCAATGTGATTAACCATTGATTAAAATCCTCTTCCATGAACCCAATCAAACCTGTATCCTTTATTGTGAGACACCCGGTATTTTTTACGGTGGTTTTTAGTAATCATGTGCTGGGTGTTCCAAAAGTTCTCTGATTGATTTAAAGACAATGCAAGGTGAGCAGCAGTTACAGACAAAGGCATTTCTGCGGCCTACTAGTTAGCCATCGTTTGATTTCTATACAGCGTCTTATCGCTTAATAGGGATTTCCTGAATCTAGGAGGCCGAGGAGAACACGGATACCAAGGAAGATATACCAGATGGTGGTCAACCATCCCATTTCTTATTACATTTGCTTATAAGATACATTTTGGATTGGAGGAAGAGAAATGATCAATGAGTGTCTTACGTTTTGCTCACCAGATTCAGTAGTGGTCATGGAGTAGTGTGAACGAGGGCTCAGGGCATTGTGGCATTCTTTTTTTCAATTCCAGGTCACTAAGCATTGACAAAGGAACATCTCCATCTGATTTCGAGGTCGCTCTTGGTAGAGCTGGTATTGAACTTGCTGCTTCTGCTGCAGATGGAAGTTTTCAAATTGGCTCCCCAGAGAGCAGTCCTCCCTCAGATTCTGACATTACTTTCAAATTCCCTTCACATGTTCAATCAGCTGCTGAGAGTACTAGATTTTTGTCTGTCGACCCGCAAGAAGAAGAAATCATGAAGAAAGCCGCTGTCAGTGACTTGTCTCGTATTTTTGCTTTGAACGTAAGTTCTGTGACTACTTAACTGTTCGAAAAATTCTCCGTTTCCTTAAAGCTTTTAAACGAATGATTTGCAGTACAGAATTTAAAATGGCCTTGAGTAACAAACTCATTACACAGCTTACATTCTACAATACTTCCCTAATTACTTTACAACACTACAGGGATGACACCATGGGGAGCGAAAGACAATGACTACCCCATGGCCAATATATAAAGACAAGCAAGCTAATCTACCTTACACATAACAAACTACGAACGATTTAAAACTAATGGATACTGTACTAGATTCTGTCCTACATTAGGTGTTGGGTTGCGATAATTCTTCAAACGTCACTCATTGTACTAAACCCATATAAACACAGCAAAGCAGATGTAATATGTAGAAAGAAAACTGTTGGGTCCTGTAAAAGAACAACAACGAAAATAAGCCTGCAACTAGAGAGAAAACTGTTGACAGTGTTTGTTTGTTTGCTTTTATGGGTTTAGAACGATGAGTCCGTCATTCAAGGCTATTTTCAAGCCCTATGTCATAAATCATTTGTTCATTATTTTTAGTTCTTGGCTGCATCCCAGGAGCACAGGTTCCAAATCTTTAAATCGGTTTAAAAAGGCGGGTGTAAAATTCAATGACGTATTTCTTTAAACTGAATGAGTTGAGAGAAACTTTAGCGACTTTTCTATGATTCCAAATTAAACATCAGATTCTAAATCACAAACCAGAAGAGTGAAAGAATTTTGCTTGATACCATATTATAGGCATCCTTAAACTATGGTTTTTGTTGAAAATTATTTGATCTTTCCTTAATAGGTTTAGAAATTACTGTAATTTTAAGGTTTTTTCGAAAATTTTCTTGAATCCTTAAATATGAAGAAAAGCACTGTAATTGAATATGTTGAAGTTTTCTGAAAAGTCCAACGGCAGATTTACTGTAAAATAGTTCAAGTCTTTTCGAAGCCGTTCAGCTCAAAGAAATAGGTCATAGAATTTAACACCCAGCTTTTTAAATATTTGGAACCTATGCACATCCCAGGTGTCCCAAAAACTATTACTTTACTTACTCCAGTTTCAAACATCGCCAAAACGCGATTGAATGGTGAATTGTGAAATGTCTGTTGTTGGAAAGTAGATCAAAGAACAATTTTTTTGTCATGTATAGCTGATATGCTGATTGAATTTAAAATTAGTTATTTTTCAATGTATTGTTTGGATGTGTTTTTGAGTCCGGAATGGGGTTTCAAATCATGTTCACAGCGGAGTGATTTCACTCCAGAAAACCTGTACGGAACGTATTGGATTACTATAGGACCTCGTCAACGCACCTCTGTCCCCATCCAGGTTGAAGAGTGATCCAACGCGTTTGACATTCAGCTGTGTATTCTTTCTCAGGATCCAGCGTTACTTGATGATATTCTTACTCTTGCCTGTGTTCCGAATGGATGTGCACTTGTCCAAGAAGGAGACAAAGTACGTATTTTTACTTCTACGTTGCAGTACATGATGTTGATTTCTTGAATAAGACTTTGAAAATCTTTTGAAATTTTAGATTATTCTCTTGACTTCACAGCTTCTCAGGTTACGCCAGGTCAGGTCGGGTCGGATCGGTTCGGGTCGGGTCAGGTCAGGTCAGGTCAGGTCAGGTCCGATCAGGTCAGGCAAAGTTAAATAAGCTCATCGCTGTGGAAAATAGGAAACATCTTTTGTCAAAGATATAAGAAAACATTAGGAAACAGTTTACAGAGATAAAACGAGGGAAACGTTTTGTAAAGCGATTTGCAGTTCTCAGGAGTTGTTGAGAATACCGAGGATTGCCCCTTTTGTCTAAACGTTTTGTTATACTGGTAAAGTTCGAAGCAAATCAACAGCCGGGGAAGTTATTGCCATGCGCAATAATCTCTTTTTTCTTTGTCAATCCTTGTTTTGGTTGTGGCTAGATTCTTTCTGCCCTCATTCTTTGATTCTTTCAAAAACCAAACATGCTTTCCGTGCAGGATCACAGATTTCTTTTCAGGGGGGATAAATAACCGTTTGCTTTGAACATATCGTTCATATCCCCGATAAGGTATAGATTTTAATACTTCTCAGCGCAGTTAATCACGTCAAAATAAACAGAGAGCACAATACAGGTGGTTTCTTTCTTTTCAGGCCAGTATCGTCAGTTAAACAAATTTTCTCTTGCTTGAAACTATACCTTTGCATAGCCGTTGGGTGTGAAAGCTATCTGTTTGTTGACTTGACTTCGCTAAGCTTTCCTAGCCCTATTACTATAATTTCACAAACTAAGAATCATAACTCTCGGCTGTGTACCGGGTGAGTCAAAGAAAGTTTAGGCGTTTGGAGGGCTGTGGAATGAGGGGTGTGTGACCGATAGTCAAAACTAAGGTGTTGGTCTATCACTCAAAGGCTAACGTAGATGACAAAATTTTGTTTGGTAGAAATCAAACATCTTTAAGACCCAACAACAATCAAAATGCTTGTAAGGGGTTTGTAAGGGAATCGAGAATTCCACATTCCATTCTGGTCCATATTTTATGTGACATTGAAGTTTATATTGCCAGTTTGAGATGCTGAATTCCAATTTCAATAGAACGTAAATTATGGACCAGAATGGAATGTGGAATTTTTGCTCCCAAACACGCCCTTTACCAGCATAATCCTAATTTCTGGGTCTGTAAGATAAGGGATACTGCCAAACAAAATTTTCTCATCTAAGTTGACCTTTGACTGATAGATGAACATTTCAGTTTTGAATATCGGTCACAAACTTTTATTCCACAGCCCTCCTAACGCCTAAACTTTTTTTTGACTCACCGGTATATGACTGCTAACATTGAAGTTGTTCCTTTTAACTTGATTTTGCAATTTTGCAATTGTGACTCCTAATGTAATTCGTCTGGTTGACTGATTGATTGAGTTATCCATATATTTCAAGAGGGTTTGCCCTTCAACCAAAGCTATTTTACAAGGGGCCGCCCTCCACTAAAAGTATATCAGTTACAATATATACTTTGAATTTACAATTCAAAGTATATTGCAACGAAAAGAGACAGTAGAAGGTAATGACAGATCTGTTTAGGTTCAAAGTAATAATCCATGCTTCTATATTATCATTTCAGGACTGCAGCCTTTACTTTTTAGTGCAAGGATCATTAAAAATCATGCAGAAGGCAGACAGTGGAGAGGTAGGTCGTCGTTCAAATATAACAAGGACATATTTTGTGGTAATAGCATCATTTACTTTTGACTTACATGCCATTTCAAAGGGATTACCTTACTTTTAGACTGTGCTCACACCATGCCGGCAAATTTTGAAAACGGTGAAAAATGTGATAGATAGGCCTCTCCTTCACACGAAAACGGCACATATTGCCGGCAGATTTTGAAAACAGTAAATTTTGAACTCTAACCGGCAAACTTTGAAAAAGGCATCGTGTGAACACTTGAACATGACGAACACGGAACATACTGCAACACTTTCAAAGCAAGGCTGATGAAGCCCTAAGGTGTAGGTACATTTCCTTGACATAAAATTCTTGGAGAGACTGCAAAGAGTTTGTTACCTTCAAATTTCCTACCGTTTTCAGATTGATCCGGCATCGTGTGAACGCTGGCTAAGATTTTGCTACCGTCCTGTTTCTCACCGTTTTAAAATTTTGCATGTATCTTGTGAACATAGTCTTAATTTGTATCTCAAAAGGGATGTACTTTCGTTCATAAAGACTATATTTCAGAACTACCTGACAGAAATTCCCCAAAATTTCTTTCGGATAACATATGAATCAATTGTGGCAATTGCACAATTTAAAAAGTTTGGAATGGTACAACATTAAATTTCAGGGTCGTGAAAGAGGTAGTGTTTTGGATGCTGTCAGAGTTAAAAGTTCGAGTTAGGGTTATTCCTGTCTCATAAACATCGATGATGATACCATGGCATGTTATACCATTAATTTTTCCCAAAATTTGTAGCTGTGAGTGGTCATGGGCAAACTGGGACAACCGTATTTCCTCAGATCACTCAGAAATTAACAAATCTATAAACATTTCATTCCAACACACACCCACCCCCCAAAGCCATGACCAAGATCATTTTCATGGTTTTCGTATTTGTCTCATTGATACGCCAGTCGTTAATATTTCAAAGACTAGGGCTTCATAGTTCATTTTGTGCTAATGAACTTGTATTTTTTGTAGCAAACGTTGTATTCTGCATATCCTGGTGAACTTGTTGGATCTCTCGCTCTTCTGACGGGGGAACCATCTTTCTTCACCATCAAAGCTGAGAAAAGGAGCTACATTGTTATCATCAGCAAATTAAATTTCTACAAGTGAGTTGCCAGTAAGATAATACTCCGGTAAATTTATGGACAGTATCAAGCAAAATTCAATGATGGGTCGATTTTCAGTCCTGTTGGAATGGAACGAAAACGTTAGAGGTCCAAGATTCTGCACAAAATTTAAAAGAAATGTTTTGTGTTAGACGAAAAACGAATTTACCAAATCTGATTCATCTTGAAATATATCTAATTTATTGTATTTCTTGGTACAAGCTTAGGGATTTTCCACTTTGCCCGAAAATTGGTTCCTGTGATTCCATAACTTTGTAAAAATCTTAGAGTTATTATTCCGCAAATTTCATGAAATTCCTTGGCCATAATCACGCAAATTATCAAACATGTCTTGTAATTCCAGTATTTTGGCAAGTTTTCCATAAAGGAACCTATAGATAGTTTCTGTAAATGGTTCCCATAACTCTGCAGAGAGTCCCTAAAACATGAGACGTTCCCATACCACCAACATTCTCGGATACTCCCTCCCTGACGAGAGATGTTGTCCAGTGACTGCATGAAGACGGATATGAAATGCTCCTATAGTTCTTTCTACAATATCTGACCTGCAGTCATTTTAGATTTTTTTTCTATTTCATATATTCATCCATGGGGAGCGTGGCCCTTCAGCACAGATGCAGGTTTTCAAGGGCCCCTCCCATAGAATAGATTTGAAAATGAGTTACAAAACTAACATTAAAACTATTATAAAATAAAATCCTGAGGCTCTTACATAATACTCTATACCTCGATATTGGCAAGTTTACCAATCGTTTTCATATTTCAGCCTGTTGCTAGAGCAGCCAAGCGTTGTCATCCCTGTGGCATACGAAATTATCAGGCGCCTTTCATCGTTTGTGAGAAACATTGATTTTGCTTTGGATTGGATGGTAATTGATGCTGGCAAATCTTTGTACAGGTATCTGATGACTGAAGTTAACTGTTCTTGATGCATTGAAACAAGTGAAAATTTGATGAGGCTCAGTGCAATGTCCAAGAAGGTGGACAAACGAATTCAACTTTTGCCGTATTTGCTTTGAACACCCATTTTTATTTCGACCAAACAAGGCCAGGAGGCTCAGTAAACAAATTCAGTTTGTTTGGCCGCTGCTTTTTTGTCGAAAAACTGTAGACATCATGTGCTTTTGTATCTTAGACTTTCTGATAAACATGCTTTTGGTATTTCAAATTGTGGTTCTGGTCTTCAAATGTCTCTTTGTAAGCCAATGAAACATTTGTCCTTGCAGACAAGGGGATCATGCAGACAGTGTTTACATAATCCTAAACGGTCGTCTGAGATCTGTTTACGTCACTCAAGATGGAAAGAAACAACTTGGCGATGAATACGGACGAGGCGAATTTGTTGGTTTGGTATGTATCGTTTTGTTTTTGTATTTAATGAAAATAGCCAAGAGCATAGATTGTTGCACTTGACTTTCGTGATCTTCTTTTGGCTAAGATTAACCTCCCTCTTTTCTTTGATCTGTTAGTCGTACTTTGCATTTCTAAATCGTAGCAAAGATGTTTTGTTACCTCATGGGCCAAATCACTTGCTACTCTTTTCTCACGATCACCGGGTCTAAAATGCCTTAAAAAGCTGTTTTCCAGAACTGATGTACCATAAAACTAGCAATCAGTACTGCGGTAAAGGTTCATTCTTGCCATAATAGCAAAAACCGCCTTTCTTGAAGCCACATCCTGATCAGTAGACGATCGGGTGACAGAAACTCGTCGCAGATTGACATTTTTTGATATTTTTACAGCTCTAGGGTAATAAGGCTCTCAGTGGAGTGACAACAATACCAATGCACAGGGACGTAGGGAGCATCTCAAACTTGGGGGGGCACGACGGTTCAAGGGCACTTTTTCCTTAAGAAATACGGGGCATTTTCTAAAACAGAAAGGGCACTTCCTTGTTTATTGCAAAATCTTAAGGGGGCACGTCCCCAGTGCCCCCCGGTTCCTACGTCTATGCCAATGCAACCTAAATGAGACGAGCGTAACTGGCAACTTGAGGGTCCTTATGGAATGTGTCTGCATCCTTCTATATGTGAAAATGACTCAGAAATATTGTTTCGTTTCTTTAACAAAGCAATTAACCCTTCTTTGCAGGTTGAAGTTCTTACAGAGTCTTCTCGAGTTAGTGATGTTCTTGCAGTAAGGTAAGACATTTCTTGAATTATTTTCAGTGTTTTATGAAATTTTTTCTTGTATCGTAGCAACTCTGTCATGCAATTTGATTGGCTAATAATGTCCGAGCCTGACGTAATGATAGGGAATTATTATCTGGTTATGCCTGCTCATTACGTAACAACTCAGCTTTAAACCACAGATCAGTGCTTGGAAGACGTTGAACAACAGTTAGATCAGCAACAAGTGGCTTCGTCTTCAATGGCTTCATGCAAGGCGAACTATCATTTTGGGTGTGAAGTTACAGTAGAAACCTGCATAAAAGAACCTAGGTTTTTCTTGGGCAGCCTGAACAGGTTCTTAATTAAGTGGCTGTTATTCTAAATTCAGCGTTAAAGGATCTTAAAGAGGTTCTTATGTGGTTCTTACATACAGTACTCACCTTGCACACATTAATACTGTTTTCAGAACAAGAAGTCTGAAGACTTTCTCGGAGAATTCCTTGAGAATTCTTGAGAAAATTTTTAGGTTAGAATATTTAGGTCTTAGATTAGAGCATTTTAGGATAGGTTAAAAATCTGATAATCTTTTGTACCATTGAAGAATTCTCATCAGAATGTCAATAATTATTGAAAGTTCTGAGTAATTCTGAAGAGATGAAACCTGTTACAGATGAACCTCCCCCAGGGTCAGCCTCTGAGAGGTTCTTATTTAGGGGGTTTAAAATATTGAATTTCAGCCTCAAGGCTCTTACAAAAATAGGTTCTTTTTCTACTGTATCTGTTCCCTGTCTTGCAAATCGAAATGCCTTTAAAAGGATAAAACCTGATGTTACCAAACCAACTCTGACCAAAGAGTAATGCTTTTATGCAGTGATTATTTCCTTCGGTCAATGCCAAAAATGTTTGCTCTCGCAAAGCTTGCAAGCTTAGTTTTTTACAGCCGGCTGTAGGCTGATACTTCCTGACATTGCACTTAGAAACAGTTATTAAGGTCTTGATTTTGTATGGATAGGAGAATTGGACACTGGAAACACAGACTGATACATGGAAGTAATGTTTGCTTATTTATGATCAGTCCAGTAAGGTTTTCTGTTTGAAATCGTTGATGTTTTGTGATGCTGCAAAAGCAAACGTATAAATCTTGACAATCTCGAATGACTAAGCTTTTCTGTTTTATAGGGATACAGAACTGGCGAAAATTCCTGATGGCCTTCTCAACACAATTAAACTGCAATACCCACAGGTATTTGTAAGAATTTTAACTGGAATGCAAGATTCATTCGTTAAATCCTGGCTTTATTATCAGTCTATGATTCGATCCTCAGATTTTAATGTAGTTCTTGATCCTTCTTTTGTACGTAGTCCATTTAAGATCTCAATGATCATGTTTTATTCTGTCGATAAAGGGTGTTTGGAAGGCTGAAGCTTGCACTGTAAGGAGAACACAACTACAAATATCTCAATGAAGTCGGAGCGCGATGAACAAAAATGAATAACCAAGGAAATAATGTTTTGTTTGAGTGTCTTCTTTGTTCTTTTCTAGACAGACCTATTTATGATGGTGCACAATAGGGTATTTCATCCTGCCATCCCGCACATGTTTTCTGTCATGTCCCGTATCCTGCTGCTGTGTTTTTCAAATCTCGATCCAGCTCACCTTGCTATCCCCTATCCCGCTACCCAAGAATCGTATATGTCGCATCCCGCCCGTCAAAAAAGGCCGATCCCGCCATCCCACTAAACCTAAACAAGGTGCACCCTCATTTGCAGTTACCTTTTTCTTTCACCTCTTTTGCCCAGGTCGTCACAAGATTAATTCATTTGCTTGGTGACAGAATGCTTGGCAACTTCAAGAAGTCATTACTGCCAAAGATGGCTGATTCCAAACTTGGTAAATAGTCGTGAGTTTGCACCTTGTGTTCGAAGGTTAAGGCCCTGCCAAACGGATAAAAATGCCTTCTTTTGATATTAGATTTTATTAAGGAGGGTTGCCCTTCAACAGAGTTGTTTTACAAGGGGCTCTCCGCTTAAAAGACTTACTTGCAATTTATACAATATACAATTACCGATTAAAAAAGGAAAATTACAATATCAAATCCATAATATAAATACCTAATACAAATTTACAAAATCTAATATAAAAGAAAACGAGAAAGTCCTTAATAGATTTTTTAAAACTATTCAGGGAAGATGCCTGTTAAGTATCGGCAGGAAGGTTATTCCAAGCTTTTGCTCATCGATAGGAAAAACTGTTTTGCCCATTACTTGACTTTTTCATGGGTAATCTTAAATCTGTCTCTGAATTGCGCAGGACATACGAAGAGCACTTTGAGTTACGGGTGAAAAGGTCACACAAGTATTGGGGAGCCAGTTCATGCAGGGTTTGAAGACCATTGTTATAGATTCACTCGCGACGAGTTGAATCCTTGCTTCTTTGAAGTTTCCCTTAAAGTCCCTGCCAAAACTACATCGTACAAGATTGTGTTGTATCTTGTTTTTAAAAGAGTCAATAATGGCTTTGCTTATCCTTTCAGCTATAGGACATTGTTTGATGGAAGGTAGTTTGAAATCGTCTTAGATGATTTTAACAGTGGGTAATTAGAAATGCTGTAGTTGTTGTTCCTTCAGCAATTTTGTTCTGCTATGTTTTCCTGTACCCGATTTTCCTTATATCCATGTGTCCAGCGAATTTCAGAGTGACAAAAACCTTCCATGGGCATAAGGACGCAGGGAGACATGAAAACTGCCATAGGGACAACTGCCGCGTTTTTAGAAGCCCATGAGTTAGCTTGCAGCCATCCGAAGTCTGATATCTTGGTATTTTGAAGTCCTAACCTGAAATGTGAAACTGATATCAGTTATGCTCTGTGATATTAACTTCTTGCATGATTTCTATTCAATTCTTAGAGCGAATCAGCCCAAATCTTGGAACAATTGCAGTAATACCAGCTTCAACAAGTGTGCCCATTGCAAACTTCACTTTTGAGTTGAGTTTGGCTTTAAATGAAATTGGTAAGTTGAAAAGTCTGATTGTGGAACAGAACCTACAAATCGCGTCCAGCAGTAGAAAGATCACTGAAATTTATGGTCATTAGGAAAGACGCAGAGTAAGCAGGTGGACTCGATTACGTTTTCTCTACTTCTGCGATACCCAGCGCTTGGCCATAAAAACCGTAACTTCATCTCCAACCTTCCACTTGTAATCCACCGCAGAGCAGTCATGAAGATGGGGTTCGAGACCCTTCAGCAAACAACGTCATGACAAGGGGTTGCAGACTCGATTAGTAAATTAGTACTGAGCTACTTCCGCAGTGCTTGGCACTAAACATCTCAACTTCACCCTCACAACATATGTCGGCACCATTACAGCTCTACGTTGAAATTAGTCTCTCAGAAGTAAGAATCAGGTCCCTGACATGTTTAAGCAGCACGGTTCTCATCGAATCATCACGAATGATTGAACTCAGATCTTTTGTTGCAGGTCCAACCCTCCTTTTAAACAGTGACCTTATAAAGAAGAGGCTTGGAGTAGCAGCACTTGATAGGTTTGTTGTGCATTTGAAATTTACAATCTTCTTCTTTGAACATCTTACCAGTAGCTAGCAACACTCTAATGTTCCAGTTATGTATCGATTCTGACACTTTTGCTACGTCACCTTTCTCCCAGCATCAATATTATTGAAAATAAAGCACTTGTTAAAGCAGGCTTTGACTGCAACTGCAACCGTATTTTTGGTTCAAAACGAGGCTCAAACATATTTAAAAATTTATGAATCATGCCATATTTAGGTAAAAAACAATTCATCATCATCATCATCATCATTACTTTATTTTTAGTAGGCTAAGTTGAAAATAGCTACTTTACAGCTAATTAAGGCCTACTTTAAAAATTAATACAAATATCTAAAAAAAAGAAAGAATATATATATATAAAGAAATTTACAATGCGTATATATACAAAAAGATTACATGATAAAAACATCTATCTTGCCAGGAACCCCACTTTAGGAATATATGTCTTGCAGAGCCTACAGTTGCATTTATCACCTTTCCAGCATCTAATTCGTTTTTTGAAAATAGGAAGGGTATTTGATTGTTTTATTTCTAGCGGTAATAGCTGCCACAGTTTATTTCCAAGGTAGGCTATGCTCTCAATTCCAAATGACGTAGTTCGTACCTTTGGAAGTTGAGCATCATTGCCACGCCTTAGATTGTAGCTAATATTTCGTTCCTTGAAAATATTGGTTGCCCGTGTGTCGTTTCCATTACTGTAAATGTTAACAAGTGCTGTCATGGAAAAGGTGTGCCCTAGGGTCACATGACAGTGCCACATGATATAGAGAAGTATAAATGGAGTTGTTTATCGTGATGTTAAGCTAGCAAGTGCCAATATGTTTTCCTTTCGATTCCTTACCGATATTTGCAGAATCACAGAACGTTATAGAAGTGGAACGTAGCGTAGCGGTAGCAAAAGAATCACTTGAAAAGACTGCACATATTTATGATCTTAAAGTGACAATGAAGCACGGAAATGGGACAAAATTGGATAAATTCAACTTCGCCATGCTCATCCCATCATGTCTTTATATGCTGTATGTTTTATTTCTTAGCTTACACGAATATTATCTATCGAATTGGCTTGGACAGCAAGAAGAAATACACCGTATTGTTGTTTATCAAAGTGACAGTTGGATGTCAGAATGGACCAAGCGATGTATAAGACAGGTTCATGCTGTTTCTTTAACTTTCTTATGTTACTTTTATTCTGCTATTCAAAAGGAAAGATTTGTGGTTGAAAATTGGCAACAGGCTCCATCACAGAAGTTTGTATCATTTGTTGTTCATGGAATACTGGTAAGGTAATTTAAGCGTGAGTACATATGTTGCGTTCTTACTAAACAAAGCAGAAACAGCGTAAAATGATAATGATGCCCTATTTCGTGACAGGAATCTCATATTTGCGACTTTTCGTGCGACTTTTCATGATTTCGTTTTTTAGCAGTCCTTGACTAATTAGCTATTTCTACAGGCTGATGCTATTCTTATCGTGTGTCTTGGTGACGGTGATCCACATTCAGTTGGAGTGGTGAGGCTTGTTTAATCTTAATATTCTTCAAAATTTTCTTACTTAGGGCCTGTTTATATGAGGAAAAACACCTCACTTGACAGACCCGGGGCTGAGAGGTGAGATTCCACCTTCCCATAGAATCCTTTGTATTTTCATTTCCCGTTTACATGACGAACGCAACACCACCGGTATAGTGAAATCCCACCTCACCAGAGGTGGGATCTCACCTGGGTGAGGTGAAATTTTTCCATATAAACGAAACACCACCGGTATGGTGAGGTAAATTGAAATTATTCGTTGATTCTTATTGGTCAGTTCGATCTGATTTCACGGAAGAGAGACTTTACTCCACATCGCCTCTCAGCCCCGGGGCTGACAGGTGAGGTGAAATATCTCATATAAACGGTGGCTGAAATTTACCTCGCCTCTCAGCCCCAGGTCTGGCAGGTGAGGTGTTTTTCCTCATATAAACAAGGCCTTACATTCAGGACTTTGTTATCACAAGCAAATACACATAGCATGCTGAATTATTGATCGCATTAAATCCTGTCTCGAATTCGATGTCATGTGAGATTTGCGAAAACGCGAAATTAGTCATGGAAAGTACTCCAATTGCTTTTATTCGCGGACAACTTCAGGTGACATTTTCGTTGAGATAAACTTTAATTTCGATGGAATTTTATACTGTGTAGACGAATATATAAGGGCATCTGGTGTAAAATGACATGGGATTTTTTCCCAATATGACGGCAGTGCCCTAGCCTTATATGCGAGCAGTCGAGAGAAAACGTACAAAATTACAATGTCATGCATCATTGATGCTGATCGTCATTAATTCTTGCTACACACTCTTTTGAATTAACAGTTCTCCTTGTAAGCAAAGACGTACAGTCACTTGAACAAATTGTTGAGCCGTTCTGAGAACGTGACAAGTTCGTCCATCCTTCCTCCATGTCAATGTTGTTTGAAAAAAGTACCTGATTTTGAGCTGACATGGACGTAGGAAGCACCTCAAGCTAGGGGGGGGGCACGAAACTTCGAGAGCACTTTTTCATAAGGAAGAAGGGGGCATTTTTTCTAAAAATAAGAAGGGAACTCCTTTGTTTATTGCAAAATCTTGGGGGTGGCACTGGTTCCTACGTCTACGTGAGCTGACGCGTGATTCGGCATCTTTTTTGTGGTACTGCAATATTGACCAGGAGGATGCAAAAAACTGAAAACTAGGGATGACTCAACAGTTTTCTCAGTGGTAGTAGGTGAAAAGTCTATAAGAGCAGTTTATTTGAATCAATTTCGAAAGATAGAAATGCTACTTTTCAATTGTTCCAGTTGACAAGGCATGCTCTGATATCGTGCCGGTACAAGGCATCTTGAATAAAATCATTTCAACTGTGTGTTCCTATATAATAACAATAATCGTTCATAACTACCCCGAACTTGTCTAAAGACCATGCATTTTGCTTGCCCTTTCTGCAGCTCGAGGCTGAACTTGAAAGAATGACCTTCGTTAGAGCACAGAAGGATCTGATTTTGTTGTATCGAGAAGAACATTTTGAGCAACCAAGTGGCACTGTAGAATGGTTAAATGCACGTGGATGGATATCAGCTCATCACCATGTAAGTTATATTGTAGTTTGGACCAACGCATTTTGGCGGACGCAGCTTTCAAGGGAAACGGAGGTTGAACTGAATTGTATTCTCAGTACTATATGCTGATTGGCTTTCTAAATAAAAGTGATAAAAATCCTGTCATCTGATTGGATGATGCTAAATCTGAGCGTGATTCGACTGATTTGCACTTACTGGAAAACGTCAATATGACCGAAATGTGGCCTAAATCTGCAGCAAGAACCGGTAATCTATGTATTCATTTGGTTAATAAGTTTTAGGGGCTGCCGCCCCCAAACACTCGCTAATACAGCTGGTATGCTTTAATCTCAGTACTGATGCAGTTACCATCTACATTCGGTGCAACATTCAGACGTGAGGAAGTGTTGAAAGTGTGCACGCTAAAGTGCAAACTAGCCTTGCAGTTTTGTATGCATTAATCATCCTAGCGGCGATGATCTGACAGTCTGTTATGTTTCATTCGAGAAAATTTATGAAACAATTTGCTGATCATTTCTTGTGAGCAAAGGGCTCTAATTTATGCAAAGGTTTTAAGTCATTCATGTGAAATGCTGTTGCCCGTTTAGTCAACTGATTTAATCATAGGAGGCTTCATGTAATAGACCTTTTCGCCAATTGGGGAGAGGGGCTGGGGAGAGCGCGGCTCATTCTGACAGCCTTGGCAACAATAGGAATCGAGGAATTCCCTCCGCATTGATGATAAACGTTTGGCTTGCGTGTCGGTCGCATCTCCTTTCAAACTCGAGTTATTTTCGATTTATTTGCACCTTTCAAGAGCTGCATGATACTTGCTTGGTATGGCAAGTGTTTTCTTTAGATTATTTATGCGTCTTGCTATCTTTCCACCCATTTGTGAGTTTATTTTTAGGCACTTTATTGCTTCTGTTCATTCAAGTTTGCAGTTAAGCCTGTTGATCTGTTGAGCCTAAGCTGAGCTGTTTCAAAGACAAGTTCAAATACCTGCAATAAAGTGGCTCAAAATATACACTCACCAGTGGGTGAAAGGATGACCAGATGGCTAAATAATCCAGAGAAAACACTTACCGGACTGGTCATGTTGATGTACCTTCATCAGTTTAGAATCTATAAACACTGTCAGTGTTTGTCAACACTTCAGATTCAGATCCCCTGGTGCACCTGCTTATAATGCTTTAAAAAGCTGTGATTCTGAAAATAATCATAACATCAAATTCGCTCTTTCTGGGATTACAGCAAGTTATATAAAGTTCCCTTTGATCAAGTCATTTGAAGGAACGGGGCAATTGATTTTTTACACACTTCATTTTAAATCTTTGCAAAGATTCGAGCCCTATGCTATTCCTGTTACATTTGCTGGTGGTAGTCTAATGTATCACGTTTACAATGAGCAAGTGCCACTACGTTGCTCCAACGATGTCAAATTCGTATTATGCAAAGAAATAACGTTTGCATGTATGTATGGCAATTTATCCATCTTTAATCTATCAGGTTAGATGTCCAAAGAAAGTTTTCAGCAGGAGAAATTTGGCACAAAGAGTGAGTAAATTTCCGTTAAGTCAATTGCCCCTGCAATGAAAAATGACATGAAAAATCTTGATAAGAATACTACATGAACTTTAGGTTGTTTACAGCTGGATGAATAATCTAGAAAGCTCTATTTAGTTCTTCCCTCTAACAAGCCTCTCCTTCCTTAGGCAATATTTTGAATAATCTCCTCTCTCTATTAAGGCCCTACTTGTATCCAATGCCAGAGGTTGCCAAAGACATTGATTGAGTACACAAAAGAGCTCTCAGGGTGCTACTTGACAATCATGAATCTACATTTGAAGGTTTCTTGCAAAGAACAATGAAACAACTAGCCACATTCAAAACTTTCGTGTGCTTATGATTGAGATATACGAAACACTTACTCTCGAGTACCGAATAATCGTCCCCCCCCCGCTTATTAATTTTTGAAAAATTTTCCAACCCCCCCGCTCTTATTCCAGCCCCCCCTTTTATTAATTTTTGGAAAAATGAAATGATAGTAAACATATTTCTGAATAAACACAAGAAAACGTCTTAAGGAGTGCATTCAACAGAACCAGGGTTCAAAAATAAATGTATCAGTAACATCACTGTTCACATAAATAAGTAAAAGATACTTGTTCACTAAGAAAACGACTATTTTCTATTTCTCCAACACGCCCCCCCGATTATTCCAACCTCCCCGATTATTGTTATATCGAACCATTTCCAACCCCCCCCCCCCGCCCGATTATTCTCACCCCCCCCGTTTATTCGGTACTCGAGAGTAACTGTACTAACCCGTCATTCATGCAGAAAAGTTTTATCAGAAGGGACACCAAATCTGACGTTAGGTAGAAAGGTTATTGCAAATTTCTCCAGCAGCGAAAAGAATTATTTTTGGCAGAGGCAGCCGCTTGTGGAGCAGCATACCTGATGTAATAAAGAAGAGCGCTTTATCAGCTGTTATATCCAAAAGAAATTTAGAAAATTGGAGTGGATTCAAATGCAAGTGCAAGATTCGTAGATAGAGATTATCAGCATTTTGTTGTATTATGTTATGGATCTCTTTTTCTTGTAAAATTGTAAAAGTTGGTATAAATTAGTTCACATCAGTATAGTGCAGAACTAGAACTGTTACCAACTTGAGATGAATAACAAGTTTGCATTTTAGGTTTTGATATGATAGGGATAGAAATCTGTCGAATTTGTGTACTTTACTCGCAGAATTGTCCTCTGATTCCGCAAATTATTAGGAAAAGGAACTAAGAAGGTATCATTCATAGCCTTGTCATTCGACTTTGTGAATATATCGCTCAGGAGTTCCAAAATTTGATAAGCCCCTCGGGGGCTTAATAGAACTTTTATGGTGTAGCAATTTAAGGACCCATCGCTAACCATGATCCTTTGTGGCGTCGAAGGCGACTTTCGTGTTATCAGAAAGTCCTTTTTGGCCTAAAGTCCCTTTGTCTTGCTTTTCAATCAACACACAAAGGATCGTGGTTAGCAATGGGTCTTTAAGTCCCTCTTGTCTCTGTTTTCCAGAATTAACAGTCAAAAGTTTGTTGTACTAATTTCAAACATAAGAATTATATTCTAGTTGATATTCTTTCTTTTCAGTATGCTCAAGATGCCAACTACGAAGTTCCTGGGAAGTAAGTACTTGTCTTTCTGTACTTGGATTCATTAGAAATATGAGTTTTCGTGAATTAAACATGTTATTTTTGTATCATATGTTGTTATGATTAGAGTCATAGTTTGTGTCAAATTTATTTCTTCATTGCTATCCCAGAATACTTTTGCTTATTGCAATGTTTACACAGAACCGATACAATTTTGGTCAGTAAATCAGTTGTAACAGTTCAAGAGTGTTTACACTGCTCCAGAGTAAAGCTATTTTATAGATGGAAGGAAGAAAAGTTTCAAGAGGAACTGTAAACGGGAGACTTAGCCAATTCGAGATAGAATTGTCAACCCAAAAGCTTACCATTTCAGTGTGAACGGAGTCTTAAAGTAAACGATGGATTTGTTCAGATTTAAAATTGGTTAGAACTGGAGTTGCTACATCGTAAAGCACTTTGGGGATAAAGCTGCAATTCGTTCACCAATTTAAGGCAAATTTTTTTCTTTAACTTCACTGCACGTGAATGTACGCAGAAGAAACCCTGACCCGTTAGTTGTGTCTTGAGCGATGAGGACACGGGATAGGGAGCAGTGATAGGGACGGTCGTTGTCGTTGTTGTTCTCCAGGCTGACAGAGCAGAAACTGCGTAAAATGACGTCATCGACCAATCTTAGTTTAGGAAGTGTTTGGATCGATAAGCTTTTTGAAATGATAAATCAAGAGTTTAAGGCCTGAGGATTGAAATCTGTTGCTAGGAGCTTGGGGGACTCAAAGTTACGAGTTTTTGCGAATGCGTGCGCAGTTTCTGCTCTGTCCTCTAGGCTGCGGTTCTGATTGTTCTTCACTATTGGCTGTCTTAGCAAGACGTCCAATGTGAAACCGGCTCAAGTATTTATTCGTAAAAGATAGTCTACTTGTACCGTAGCCTTTCGTAGTTATGTGTTTAGTTGCATAAAAGGTGTATGTCCTTCATGTAAAAGCCAGAGTTTAGTCACGATCGTTTGCTCTCCTTAATTCAATCCTTGTAATTTTGTATAGTAGTTCGAACGAAGTGTCTTAGGGGATTCGTTGTTTTAAACTTTTATGCTGAAAATTTTTAAAACGCATTTTGATGATTGCTCTTTTTTCTCATAGGACGTCTGATTTTTCAAGATTAGCAAGGCGATTAACAGGAACATCAATCGGATTGGTTCTTGGAGGTGGAGGTGCAAGGTAAGCGGCATAGGTTCCAAATCTTTAAAGGAGATCTGACAAAAAACAAGGTACAAAATCTTCAAAAATCCCAAAAATCTAGAAAAATCTTGAGAATCCCAACAACTTCCGCAAATCTTATAAATCCCTTCGTAAATCCCAAAGAAAATCCTGAAAATTTTTAAATGTCTCAAAAAAAGTTGCAGATTTCTTCAGCAACGAATGATATAATGATATAGACTCAAAAGATCTTTCCACGATTCTTTGATAATCTCAAATCGCTTAAATTCTCACAAATTTTGCAAAATCTTCAAAGATCTTGCCAAGTCTCGAAAATCTCTGAAAATCTCGAAAAATTGTGAACAGTCTAAGGATCTAAGAGCTCTCAGGAATTTTAGAAAATCTTTTGAAAGTCTCTGAAAATTCTCAGAAATCTTTGAAAAATATGAAAGATTACAAAATCCCAAAATCTTGTACACTATTTTTGGAGCATTTTGCCCCTCAAAATTCTCGTCATGCATTATAAAAATTTTCGTAGGCATAGGTTCTAAATCTTTAAATGAGTGTAACGGTAAGTGTCATACTATGATCTATTTCTTTTGATTGAATAGCTTAGCATAGAGCTCAAATCTTTAAAAAGGTGGGTGTAAAACTCCATTACATTTTTCTTTTAATTAAAGTGCTTGGACAGAACTTTGGATAATTTTCTGTAAATTTGCCGTGGCAATTTTTTGATACCTTGATTATTTTCAAAATGGCGGTATTTATTAATTTTGAGGCTGTGACGTCATCAAATTTCTAAATCCTTAGCTAGAAGAGCTACAGATTTCTGCTTGCAACCACATTGTAGACCTTCATAAACTATAGTTTTCTCGAAGATTTTATCAGTTTCCCTCGAATAATTTAAGATTTATGATGATTTTAGTTTCTTCAAAATTTTTGATGAATTTTTGCAAAAATAATCAAAATGCTGCCATTTGAAAATAATCAAGATATAAAAAATTGCCACGACAGATTTACAGCAAATTACCCATAGTTTCTTTCAAGCACTTTAATTCAAAGAAAAATGTGATACAGTTTTACACCCACCCTTTTAAAGATTTGAAAGATTTGAGCCCTGTGCTGAATAGCTTCAAAGAAACGTTAGCTACCAAACTATAACTTTACCGTTTGACTAGAATTCTTGAATATTTTGCGAAATTACAGCGTATCATATGTTTCAACATGGTTTCAACTCACTCGAAGATGTGATGTGACCTCATCAAATTCCTAAATTATAAACCAATAGAGTGAAAGACTTTCGCTTAATACCATGCTTTATTGTAGACATTCATGAACTATGGTTTTCTTGGAAATTATTTCATGTTTCCTTTACATTGTAGAAATTACGATGGTTTTAAGTTTTAAAACCTTAAGTTTCTTTCAAAAATTTCTTTAAGTCTTAAAAGTTGAAGAAAAAATCTCCAATTCTGACTGTTGAAGATTTCAGAAGAGTCCTACGGGGAAATTATAGCGAAATAGCTAGAAAATCTTTGAAGCTCTTCAGTTCAAAGAAATAGGAAGTAGAATTTCAGATGCGTTCTGCGTACAGATGCATCCTGCCGTTTTACATACAATCTTTATGTTTCTCAGGGTAATTACTTTCTATTCTTCAGGGGCTTTGCCCATGTTGGAATCATTAAAGCTCTAGAGGAAGCTGGTACGTTTGTGAGAATTTTTTACTGCTGAAGAATATAATCTCCTGCTGAAGACTATTAAGGGCCTGTTTATATAAGGAAAAACCATTCAGATGCTAGACCTAGGGCTGGCAGACGAGGATGATTTCAACCACAGTGTGCTTGAGGTATTTTACATTAACCGTCAAACCCGGGATTGAGAGGCGAGATTGGGTTAGGTCTTGTTTCCATGAAAATTGAACAACTAACCAACACGAAGAAGCAAATAAACCATTCACCTCTCCAGACCGGTGATCTATCGTTTATCTTCAAAACTTCCACCTCACCTAGGTGAGATTTCACCTCCAGTCAGGTTTGATTTCACCATACTGGAAATGTTATGCTCGTCATATAAAAGCGAAATGAAAAAATCTCACCTGTCTGCTTCAAGTCTTGCAGGTGAGATGCTTATTCTCATACAAACAGGTCTTAAGTAGCTCATGTTACAGATGAGAAAAGGCTGGTTGTGAGGTCCTGTCTCACTTTATAGCATTTTTCATCCTTGACAAGGCAGATCATTCTGCGGTTGGACTTTCCAAACGTTCATTAAAGCTGATTTGTTATTTTGAAATTGATGAAAAGCTATCCTTTTTTCCTATGATTCAAACATTAGATTGTTTTAAGGTGTCCTGTCAGCTCAAGCAGACGGGTGGGCAAATTAGTAGCTCCCAACTTTAAAAGATTTAAAAAAATCTTTTTGAATGCACGACTTGTATAACATTTATTTTGCACTAAGTACAACGTAAACTACACCTAGTAAGTGAAGACCAGTTTATTATCAGCGGTTTTTGAGAGAAATGAGGTTTTGGTAACATATGGTCACAAAAATCACTGTAACAAAATTACTAAGCATCAACAATAACCCACCAGCGAATAGGTGTACATGTACGACGCATTTTGCAACATGGTAATGATAGATGTTTCGTTGCAGGTATTCCAATTGATATGGTTGGAGGAACAAGTATGGGTGCATTCATTGGTGCACTATATGCAGAAGATGCTAATGCTTTTAAATTGATTCAGAGATCTCGTGATAATGCAAAAGTACGTGTTGATTTTGATGAAAGTTAGAAATTCCACTCCTTTATATTTATCTTTTTATACAAACGATCAAGGGATTCTCGAATTGTGAAATTTGGCAGAGCAGACACTGCGGCAAATATTCGCGTCGCATCCCACAAGACAAATGCATGATCTCGTTCTTTGTTTACTTACTCCTTTATTGATTATGAATTTGTAGCAGATTATTTCTTTTCACAGGAAATGTCGTCTATTACCAAGAAACTCTTCGATTTGACGTATCCGCATACGTCCTTATTTTCCGGTAAGTGGCACGTACTGAGTACTGAGATAATTTTGAAAATGCGGTTCCCTGGCCCGACAATAGAGCAATTGTTTCTTGATCGGTCAGCAAAAACCGTATTTTTGGAGCCACATTGGGCTGGCGTTGCCTTAAAAGTTAACAGCAAAGGGAGGGGCTTCTTCTTTGTGTATGCCGAAGCCGCCAAATAGAGAGTGAATGTTCAGCTTATTCCTCGAAGACTTCTTTGCTTTAAATCTGCCGTTTTACAAAGAGCCGTAATTACTTACTCGATCTATAATGGAAAATATTCCTACCTTGGTTTCTTGTAGGAACCTTACTGCTTCTGCTCTTTGCATTTTCAGTTTTTTTTACTTTCATTCTATCTTATGCACAATTAGACCCGTTAGCAAATTGAACCGTATAAATTCTATTGGCAATAATAAACACCTTTAGAATGAAAACCTAAAACCTTATTTCAGTCAAAGTGGAAGAAGGGTACCATGTAAAATTTCGAAGATTATTTGAAAATAGATTTTCATTATTGGATAACTATTCGAATATTGCTTTATCATTTGCTTCCGTTTTATTCGAATATTGCTTCCGTCGGGCGGAGCGTATGAAGGATTACAACAGAAGTTCTTTCCTTTGGAAACCACCATGAACAAGGATGTTCAATAAATTCTTCTTGCAGGCAAATCCAGTGAAGATATTTCTGAATATTGTGTGCAGTCTGGACAAACGGATTGTTTTGTTCGAAATTGTTCACTGTTTTTTCTGTCATATCTACCGTAAGTTGTCTTTGATTTTCAGGGAGAAGTTTCAATAAAGAAATTGCAGATGTGTTTGGTGAAAAAATCATTGAAGTATGTTATAGCATCCAAGGGCGCCGGAGGCACGGGGGCAGCGGGGGCAGCTGCCCCCGTTTCCCTGATAATGCGGGGGCAACACGGGGGCAGGAAGTGCTCTTTTCTAAAACCTTTCTCCTATACATCTGAAATTTTGAGCTATTGAGCCCTCCACCCCTTTCACGAGATGGTTTTCTGGGTTCTTTCAAAAACAAGCAGAAAGAATTGACGAGTATACGGCAGGTTGGTAGGATAAAAATTTTCCCGAGAAATGCTGGAAAGTGATGGGGAGAGTTGTGTGTCAGTTCTCCAATTTTGCAGTGCCCTTTTTGATTCGCTGCCCCCGCCGCTTCGTCTTCCTTCCGGCACCTCTGATAGCATCTTCCTTTATTGAGATGATAGCCACAGTTCAATGAAGTCCTAATTACCATTAATGCCCAGTACTAATTTTAGATGAAACTGGTTATGAGCTGGAGTAAACTAAACCAGTTTAGATAATGCTCCCTTTCACACTGACACAGTTGAACCAGGTTTATCAAAACCAGGTTGAATTTTAACCAATCAAATTGATGGGATTTGTTTGACTGACCTATTAGAATGCACAGTTAGATAACCTTGTTTACCTCAGGCTAACCTGGTTTACTTTAGTTTTCTTTCTTTTTTTCTTTCTTTTTCTTGATTTGGCTTGTCAAAATCGGCCCTGTCGGTTTCATATTACAAACGATTTGATAAGTGTTTTATTGCAGAATCCTTCAAAACAGGTCTAAAATCATTGATCAAATTTGCTTGTACCTGTAATAATAGAAGGGTATGTTTGTTATTTATTTGCTTTATTGCAGGACATGCTACTTCCGTACTTCTGCATTTCGACGGATATCACAAGCTCCCGAATGAAAGTACATCAGACCGGTAGAGCAGATAATTTTTATGTAAGGTTATAACACCATTAAAGCCCGAGGGGACGGGCAACAACCATATATGCTAGAACGGGATTAAGCCATACGATGAAGTAATAATAAATTGAGAATGTTGTGCGACGAACGAAATATTTTTCACTCTCTGTTCTCTTTCATTAAACACCTACCGTAAAAGCTGTATTAAACTCCCGGGGGCTTATTCAATTTCGTACTTTCCAGAGGGGGAGGCTTAATATAGAGGGGGGCTGATTAGAGAGGGAGGGCTTTTTCACAAAATCAAGTGACAAGGATATATTTGATAGCTTTTCAGTTCTTTTATCCCAAATTTTGCTAAATCAACATACAAATTTTGCAACTCAGCTCAAATAGATAAATTCAACACAGTTTTTATCCCAAACCATATCAAAATTAACACTGCACGGTTGTATCGCTAAGTAATTGGAAATAGTTGATAAATTCTAGAACTTTGCGTAAGTGGGGGGGGGCTTGATAGAGGGGGGCTTAGTTCAAATTTGGACTAAAAGGGGAAGGGCTTACTAGAGCTTTTACGGTACACGTATTTTTTGTAAAAAACTAACAAATTTCAAATTTGGCAAATGTGGCAAAAACTAAAGTAAGAGGAGAGGTACTTAGTAATTTTATCATGGTTTATACAAATTTTTCCTCAGTACCTGTGCTGGAGTTCTGTGCGAGTTCTTAAATGTTTATAACAATCTTCATCTTCACTACCTGTCTCTTCTTGAACATTTTAAAACAGTGTTTTTGAAGCCTTCCCGATGTTTTGACATAAAATGATTTACATTCCGAGTAATATGGCAGTGGAAACAAGTGGAATTAAGTAGAAACATGTCAGGGATTTCCTTTATCAAAAATGAATAGTTTCGTAACTTATGTTTTCCCAGTACTGAGGTTTCTTAATTTTTCGGCGATCTGAAAGTTAATTTTCTTATATGGAGTTTCTCTTGAAAATTACGTGTAAATTTGTTGGCTGTTACATGCTGCTAACAGAGAATGTCAAGACAACACTCAAAATTTGGTTATGGTAGAAAGTAGATTTTATCCTGCTTTTTACTTCAGAAGTACACGCAAATAAGGAGTGATGAGCTAGTATGAAAAAGTGCCATTTACGTGAAAGTCAGTGCTTACAATGTTAGTAACAAAAAATATCCACGTGAGTGTCTTAGTTCATTGAACTGAAATCATTTACCCTGTATGGGTCTGCTCTTGTTTCTGCATTGAAAAACCTTATAACTAGTATTTTTTGTTGTTCAGGATCTGTATGGAGATATGTAAGGGCAAGCATGAGTTTGGCTGGGTACCTCCCTCCGTTATGCGATCCAGCAGATGGTAACCTTTTGCTAGATGGTGGCTACGTAAACAACCTACCCGGTAGGCTCAATTTATGTTTTCTTCTATTTCAATTTCTTTAATGGCAGAAAGTTGTACGAATAAACTTGTAAAGAAATATAGACAGCAAAAGGCAAAATAGGGTGCTAAATCTCTTGTCTCTTTTGCATCAAGATTTTTTTATATTCTTTATTGCTATCATATTGTGTTCCATTTTTTCTGTCTAAACGCTCAGAGAAATGGAACTTCATTGAGTAGTTTTAGGGGACTACCAGATGACTAATTTATGGATAATCATGTGGAAACGACGGGCAAAATATCCTTGGTATGGTAAATCTAAAGTTCTCCCTCGTAGATTTATTTATCTCACTCAGAAGCCAAGTAGATGGCATTTTGATTCTCGGCTATTTAGGGCTTTAATGAAAACAATTGCCACACAGCTCCTGAATCATATCAACAAAATCCGCTGGACTCAACGTTAGATTTACATTTTTGTGTCGTTTTAAGCACATAACTTCTCTTAAAAACCAAATTTCGCTTGCACAAGGTGAGAGTTTGCCCAATTGTTTCAGGGAAACTTTTGCGGCTGTGTTTGTTGTGATTTATCCGTTGAGAGAATTTCCTTTGCTTCACTAATCGCTTAGAAATGAGGTGTCAGTTACAGCAACTGTTGCTATTGTATTACAAAATCTGTACTTGTTGGTACTAGGTGTCTAATGAGGCTACTGAATCTTATTCCTTCGACACGATTGCTCGACCTTTTGTGTCTTTGCCTGTTTCCATGAGGCTAAATAAGATTTACCAATTGATGATTATTTTTAACAGCTGACGTGATGAGATCACTAGGTGCGAAAACAATAATTGCTGTAGATGTAGGATCAGTGTATGAATCACACCAAACCAACTATGGAGATTCTTTATCGGGATGGTGGATGTTATGGAACAAATGGAATCCTTTTGCATCAAGTGTCAAAGTATACAACATTTCCTTCACATTCCTCGTAGAATTTGACTGTTGCTCTTCGGGATCTTTTGACTGATGCCAGTTTTGATAGGCTTGCCTCGTAATAGCCGTTGAGAACAAATGAAAGGCCGATTTGTAATATTTAAACAGAGATTTTAATACCATTTGAAGGCTTTCAGTTCTCTCATATCTACAATTTTCGATGTTTTGGCAATCTGAAATTAGTGTTTCTCCCTCAAATATACATGTCAGCTGATATCAATGATAACGCGAAATTCCTCTTGCGAGGCATAATTTTTTTGTTGGAGGACATTGTCCCCTAAAATCTAATTCGAGAACGAGTAAAATCTATGTGAATTTAAAAGTCCTCAAGCAGTACGTGTAGTCGTAAACTGAAATCGCAAAATTGGCTCAATTTTGTTGACGCAAAGTAACAATATTTCTCATCAAATGTAATCTAATAATAACTTTTCGTGCAAACTAGATTCCAGACATGAATGAGATACAGAGTCGACTTGCTTATGTATCTTGTGTACAACAATTAGAGGAAGTGAAGAACTCAAGTTATTGTCATTATGTTCGACCTCCCATTGACAAGTAAGTGTAGCACTTTATTCTGAAACATTTAGCTCCACACTTCACCAATACAACCTTTAAGCTATTCTCCAGAAATGAGGGTGCACAATAGGGTACCTTCATCCCGCCATCTCGCACCTGCTTCCTGGCATACCTCGTATCCCACCGCTGTATTTTTTTCAAATCCCGATCCCGTTCACCTTGCGATCCCCTTTAGTTGGTCTTCATTGGTTCTTTCGTTAGTTACAGCTATTTATAAAAAACCAACTTTAAAGAATTTGATAATGACTTAATAATTATAATAATCCCTTATCACGCTAGCCAGGAATCGTATATCCTTCATCCCACCCTTCAAAAATACTGATCCCGTCATTCCTGCGAAGCCTATTGTGCACCCTCAGAACAATCTGGATCGTGGAATATCTCTTTCCGTTTTGCAGAAATCCAAAGAATTTTCAAATTTGCATCACAGGGAAAGAAGCTGTAGTGCCACCCAATCAATATGAAATGATATGAAGATATATAAGGATAGACTTTTTTGTAGGAAAGAGAGAAGGTCTTAACTGTTGTGTTTTTCCTAACATTCCTGTAAGAATATCGATTGCTAGCTTAAAAACTTCATTTTTAAGATCGATTTGAACGTTCATTGTTTTTCATTTTGATTTGAATTTGTAAGAAGCCCCATATTGTAAATAATAGCTTTTAATGCTTCTTGTTGCACACAAAACTTACAGAAACTGCTGTTAAAAGTTTACAAAACTCTCCACCATCTAAATCCGTCATACCTCTGGGGGAATTTCCAAACAAAATCTATAACTTATAACTTATGCAAAATGTTTTATGGGAACTTCCTCAGAGGTCTTACACTATGAAATATGGGATAAACTCCCTGAGATTTAGAGGAGCTATGCTGTGGAATACCCTAAATGATGATACAAAGAAGATAGAGTCTGTCGCAGCTTTCAAGAAGGCAATTAAGACTTTGGATGGAACCAGCTGCCTCTGTACAATTTGTAAATAGACGCTGAATTTCTTTGATTTTAATAAATATGTATTTATTTAGGTTTATTGTCAATAGTTGGCGTAAATTAGCTTTATTTTTATAAAACTATGCAGATACCAACTTTAAATAAATATATGAATGAATGAATGAATGAATGAATGACTGAATGAATGAATGAATGAATGAATGAATGAATGAAGGTCCTTGATTTATAACAGCTAATCTTAGTTGACCAATCGAACCTGTATAAGTATTGATGTATTATTGTTATCATAATTATCACTACCAACAAACAAGGTGCCAATGAATATTTAAAACGCCTTTACTTTTGCACACATTTCTTCTTGGAACATAATTGTGATATGCTAATTCTTTGCTTTAGCTTCAAGACTTTGCAATTTGGCAGTTTTGAAGAAATAATGGTAAGCAAACGAATGCTGATATTTATCCAAAGTATTTATCTCTATAGAGTTGTGGGTCTGTTCTAACTTCCACTAGATAAAAGAAAGCTTAGATTACAAATCAGATATGGAGTGCATTTGCTAGCAGTTAGTTAGCAGTTAGTAATTTTAAAGTAAATGTGTCAACAGTTCTACATGATTTGAAATCAATTTCCAAAATTCGAGGGGGACTGATCATGTACCAATTGTTCCCGATCATATTGTTCATGTTTTGGTAATTTCTGTCTTTTGTTTACATTTTACTTCTGATGTTTGAAGGAAGATCCCCACCTTCCGTCAGCTCTATGTCTTATGGAGAAGAAGCAATAATTTTAACGAAGAAACTTCATTTTGTTCCAATTTAATAGCCGAATAGCGCAAGTTCCAAATCTTTAAAAACGTCGGTGTAAAATTCAACAAAGCATTTCTTTCAATTGAATTGCTTCAGAAAAACGTTTTCTTGTTCGCTATGATTCTGCTGTTAGACTTTTTTGAAATATTCGATATTTTCACAATTGGAGTGCTTTTCTTCTTTTTCAAAAGTTCAAGAAATATTTTGAAAAAAGCTTCAAACTGTCACAATTTCTAAACTGTTTAATGCATCTTGAAATAACTTCAAGAAAAACCATAGTTTATGGATGTTGATAATATGGTATCAAGCAAAACTCTGTCGCTCTTTTGGTTTATGATTTTAGAACTTTGATGACGTCACATCCTAAAATCAGCTGATATTTTGAATGCTGTGTAATTTCAAAAATATTCAAAATTTCTGAAAAGTACAACGGTAGAATTTTGGATAGGAACCTTTTAAGCCATTCAGTTTCAAGAAAAATGTCATACAATTTTACACCCACCTTTTTTCGCAAACTCAAACATTTATGTTTAATTTGTATTAACAATTCCACAAACAGTCCCCCTATTTTTTCAAATATGCATCTCTGCAGACGATTGGATATCATTATGGTCAAGGCGTTTTTCAGAGTTTATTGAAAGGGAACGCATTGCCGGACATGCTATGTGACCAAGAGCCGAAGAAAGCCAAAGTAAGTAAGTCATTTAGCCTTTCATTTCTATTTATCGCTGCTTTGTCTTCACTTTGTAACAAATGGGTGTCTGTCAAATAGGAAGGATATATGGTAACATTTGCTGGCGAAGATGAAGAGTAAGCTGTACATATCCCGTATCTCTATGCTTGTAGCTTCAAACATTCGATACTCAGCTTCTGAATTGAATAAATGATACAGTAGAAACCCGCATAAAAGAAGCTAGATTTTCTTGAGCAGGGTGAATAGGTTCTTAATTAAATAGCTGTCATTCTACTGTCCAGCCTGCAAGGTTCTTAAAAAGGTTCTTATATACAGTACACATCTTCCACATATTAATACCGTTTTCAGGGCAAGAGCTCTGAAGAGTTTCTAAGAATTCTTGAGAAATGTTTAGGTTAGAATTCTTGTTTAAGACTCTGATTGTCCATTGTGCCACTGATAAATTCTAATCACAATGTCGAGAATTCTTGGAAACTCTGAGGAATTCTGAAGACATGAAACCAATTATATAAGAACCTCTCCCAGTTTTAAACCTCCGGGGGTTTTTTATTTAGGGGGTTTAAAAGATCAAATCTCAGCCTCAAGGTTCTTATAGAGACAGGTTCTTTTATGTGGGTTTCTACTGTATTCCCCAGATAGATGTTTCGATAGATTCTTCTTCTTTTTGATATCTACTCGTTATCATAAAGTGCCCTTATTGCGTACGCAACAACTGAGTCCCTTACCTATATTTACGGACAACTGTTACTGTCTACTTTGCCCGTATCTGTGGCCTGATTATTTTAAATCTCTTTGCGATCATTAATCGCTTTGAAATGGCGTGTTAATTGAATGCAACTGACCACATTGTTGCAAATCTGGCAAGTTACTCTCCGTATCAGAAAATCATGCAAGACTCCTCTACCCCATTTGCTGGTCACTATTGACGTGGGGTGAGTAGCCGAAAAGCTTATACAAAGTTAGAAAAACTAAAAACTAATCTCATCAGAAGAGGTTACTCAATCCAAGAAATAGATCAACAATTCCAAAAGGTACAACAACTTTCACAAACAGATGCCCTGTTTGGAGACTCCCAACCGAAAAAACAAGGGAGAATACTCCCCTTCATAGTACCTTATGACAAAAACACCGTACAAATCAACAAAATTCTGAAAAAACATTGGAAAATAATCCATGAAAACAATACCCTGAAAACCATCTGGCCAAACCAGCCCTTCCTGGCACTACAAAGGAACAAAAACATTGGGGACATACTCGTACACACAGATCTGAAGAACGAATGAGAGGTACGATACACCTTTACCTTTTTGGCTACATATGAGATACAAGGTGACCTTTGGCCAAGGTTGCTAGGGATAAGCCGTGAGCGACAGAGTGTACTGACCTTAAATCCCGAAACACTCTCACGGTCGGTTCAGTTGACAATTGTATCTCCAAAACACACCAAAATGCAAAAAACACGCTTACCGCGGTTCACGCGCAATGCAAATGTGATATCACAAGGGCTTGCTTGGACTGCCTTGGAGCGGTGCGAGGATGGCGAATAACTCACACCCTATCTTTTATTTCCTTTTTCATTCGTTCATCAGTTTGGGTGCCGCAACTTTTTATATATTATTGTTTCAACCAATCAATCCCGAAACACTCTCACGGTCGGTTCAGTTGACAATTGTATCTCCAAAACACACCAAAATGCAAAAAACACGCTTACCGCGGTTCACGCGCAATGCAAATGTGATATCACAAGGGCTTGCTTGGACTGCCTTGGAGCGGTGCGAGGATGGCGAATAACTCACACCCTATCTTTTATTTCCTTTTTCATTCGTTCATCAGTTTGGGTGCCGCAACTTTTTATATATTATTGTTTCAACCAATCAATTGCTATGCTGAAGTTAAGCTCGGTCATGTGAAATCAAAAATAGGATTGTTGACCTTCCAGATGCCTGACCAAACAACTTACTTCACCGTACTTCGGGAAGGACGTTAAACTAGGGGTCTCATGTGTAGATGCAGCATGCGTAGCAGGTCTAAACTAACCGTGATATAGCTAGAAGTCTTGGAAGCCTACTTAGTATAAAGTACTGGAAAAAAACTGAATGTCTGGGACGTTGCTTGTTGAGACTCACCTTTCTTCACCTTTCTTCACTCATTTTGCTTGAATTATTCCCTACAGCAAGGAGATGTTGGTCCAGTGTCGCCATCCTTCACAGCTCTTGCAGAATTAGTTTCTCGTATTCATCCACCAACTTCAAGATTATCTTCTGATTGGCTAAACAAAGACCAATCCATTTCAAACTTATTACATTCAAATGCAAAATATGATGATTATGATGATCCAGATGCTGATGTTTATCTCGCCCGCCGTGCACGCTCTGGTTCATTATCTGATCAGGATCTACACGACCGAGATTTTCTTAGTGGCGGTGATGAGGCCGGTTATGAGGTAAGCTGAAATTCTACTTGATTCTACAGTATTTACTGCTTTGATTTCTACGCAGAGTACATTTCTGGAGCATTTCCTAGATTTTTCCCAACATACTTTGGATGTTCTTGACATGTCTGGTGAGAACCAACAAGAAATTCGATCAGATATCCTCATCAGATTTTTTTGAAATCTTTTTTGTATTTTCAAGCTAAAAGCTATACAAAACTTGACCAACGTTTTCTGTCCTCTTTTGTGAAATGTCAAAGAATGTTCAAAGAAGTGTGGAAGCCTTTTGATTTTACGAGATCGACCTGAACTCAGTTCCCAGCAGTGATCTATCCCTTTAGTCCTTTTTTGATGTGTCGTATTCATTCACTTGGGACTTAGGCCCAGAGTTCCCTCTCACATAGGAAATGTAACTCATGCTTGTTTACCCTGAATTACTTGTTTGTCTTAGGTTATAAATTACCGTTTCATGCTTTATCATTTGCTGAAGATGAACCAAGTATGGTTTGAAACGTACCACTGATTTTGTCTTAATCTTGATTTTATCTTAATTGTCATGGATTTGTCTAACTGAATTTGTCTGATACTTCAACTGGATTTGTCTTTCTGATGAATGATGAATAAATTTATCATAATTGTCGTCGCTTGCCTTATCCTTCGTGTTCGAAGGAGATTGCTCGTAATTCAAAAACAGTGTTGTTGATTTTAATCGAACAGAATTAAGCAACCAAGTTTGCCTTTTTGCTATAAAATAACACGTACAATGCCTGCCAAAAGTCATTGGAACACTTAGGCCATTTCTTCATGATCCGCATTTCTAACCATAGCCATCAGGTTCAAATACCCCCTCGCCCCCGAAACAATGTTGATTTCGAAGTTTATTGTCCCAACATTCCAGCAGAGTCGCGGATCGTCCTATCATGCCGATTTTTTGACCACAACACAACATTGTTCTGAGGGGGAGAGGGGGAAATCGCAAAACAAGGCAAAATTTGCAGAGGTGTTCCAAGACTTTTGGCAGGCATTGTAGTAAGTTAAAGTAGGTTGTTTATTCATGATTTCACAGTTTGGCAAATGCAAATTTTTCAGATGAGTAAACCAGGTAGAACGTTTTGCAGGCTGTCGAATAAAAAGTATGAGCGCAATATTCGAATATAAAATCATAATCTGTAAGTCAAAGGCTAACTTAAGTGTAAAGATTGTGTCTTTCAAAATCTATAATCTCTTTTGACCCCAAAAATAAAGGAAGTCCCGGTACAGGGTTTGTATGTGAAAGAAAATTCCATTTTCGCTTCTTGTCCACGATTTACTTCTAATTTAAATTCAAATACTATACTGACAATTGTATCAATGATAAATTTCAATAGACCTTTTAGCTATTCTACAAAAGAGCCTGGATCGAGCGTTATTTTTATACAATTTTATACGCGAGGTTCGATCGAGTGGCGTTAGAGGTTCTATCGCTATATGCACATTCGAAAATTCTTCTAATTGCATCATAACATCGTTCGATTCAGATTCTTTCCTAGAATAGCTAAAAGATCTATTCAGTTTTCGTTGCAGGATCATATATATTTAAATTCCACTACATACAATTTTATAAATACCAATACCTACAAACAACTAAACTACAAGGAAATAAAACAATGTTACAGAAAATTGATATGTGAATATGGAAAAATTGATACAATATAGAGCTATAAAGAGAAAAACAAGATAAATTGTATGGAGGAATTACTTAAAGGAGGAGCTCACTCAATAGGTTAACTAATCGAGGAGAGAGCCCCACCCCTTGCAATAATTTCAAATGAATTTGGTTGGATTTCAATGATTCCAAGAAATGCGCGTATTTGCTTTTCATACAATATGAAATAGGAGTTCTGCGATCCACCTTTTCAAGGTAAGAGGAGTGAAAACGGAAGCCCCGGCCGTATGAGACCCGGACCTCTGAGGCCAAAATCCCGCTAAAGAAAAAGCCCATCGTCTACAGTTCAATGGAAATTAGATGGTCAACCAGAACTGAACATGGAATTTTTGTCCCATATACAAACCCTTTACCAGCGTGTTCGTAATTTCTGGGTCTCAAAGATGAGTGCTTTTGACAAAATTTTCTTATATGGGTTAGCCTATGGCTTATGGATTAACATTCTAGATTTAGCACCACCAATTGCAAACCTAGGGACATTAATCTTTTATCTCATCCTTCTCTATTAATCTTTAATCTTGTTAAACATCACAAATGTATTATGTTACTAAAGACTTTACCAAAACCTGTCAACTTTGAATTTCGATCCGGTTAAATGTTATCTAATCTCTGTGATCTGTTTCTTTCTATGAAGGGACCAGAACTTTGGTGCAGCCTTGAGTCTCTATATTGCTTTTTGTAAGACCATTTAGGGTAGTCATGTCTATCATGCTCCCAATGGTATCGTTGATGTAAATGTATTGTGTTGAATTGTAAATTTTTAGATTTTGTATTTAAAGAAAACTTCTAGTTTTGAAAAGTGGCCGTGTACTTTCTATTCCACGTGCCATCAAACGTTGCAACATTTTTTTAAGCACTCGGTAGACTTACCAGACTCATTTTCAGCTTGTCGAATGATGATTGATTTATTGATTGAGCTATTGACTTACCAACTTCATTGATCAACTGATTGATTGATTGATTGATTGATTGACTATTTTTGTGTTTCCCCAGTCTGAAGATATAACGAGGCTGAAGCAGATGAGAAAGAAAGCGTCAATATTAATGCGAACGAATAGTAATGTTATATGATCAGTCAATGTTAGTGTATGAATGTAGATTGCTACACAGATTTTCGAGGTGCAGTATGGAGTGAGTTATGAAGCGAGTTGAATACTGTTAGCGACTTATACCCCATTCACACTGCAATTTAAACCAGCTTAAACTAAACCAGGTTATCGAATGGAGCCTTCTAATTGGTTAATCCAGCCAATGCATTTGATTGGCTGAAATTTAACCTGGTTTATGTAACGCTGCCAACTGCGTCAGCGTGAATCCAGTATAAATTCTCTTTTCCATAATTAGTCCCAAAAAGGTTCAGTCTCTAAGACCCGAGCCGAAGAATGGTGTCCACAGAATCGGAGAGGAACGCAAGTAGTCTTTTAGATCAAATTTGATGCCAAATGTTAAAGGGAGTACAAAGACCAGCTTGCTTTGCGTGAAGTCAGTAACTTGCTCTGCACAGCTTCCAGAATAATCGACGGTACGAAATTCACAAAAACAAAAACAAATGGTGGCAAAGGATGCTGGTCTTTGTACTCCCTCCAAAGGTTGAGGTGAGATTAATCCAGAAGCTATTCAGAAGGACTGAAGTTTATTTAGCCATCGCGCAGCCTCAACGCAGTTTTGATTTTTGTCGCCCATTATGTCCATCACTTTATCAAGGAAGTTTCCAGTTGCCTGAAAATGTTGAAATGCAAAATTTATTACAATAGGCATCAAATTCGTTGAAAATCTTACTGACTCGAACAATTAATGAAACCCTGGAAACCGCAGCATTATTCTCTTTATCTGCATTTTAGAATGGTAAGGTAAGAGCTCATCCTTCCATACACATGGCAGGATTTGCTACAAATTTTCGTATGTGTTTCTATCTGAGTTTCACGTTGAGAGTATTCAATGATAAACAAGTAACAGCAATTGAAACTGTTTTTCTTCTCAAAACTTTTCACTGCTGGCTGAGAGGTATACAGTGTTTGCCCTCCGGCCATAATGTGCAAATACTGTTTTATCTACATCCTCAAAGCGTCTAAAATCAGTATGTAGATTTTATGTAAAGACTGGACACTCTCTGGTGTTTTCCCAAGTTGGTGGTATAACATAGGTTTTTGCTTTTTTCAATTCATATCTTTTGGAAGATCTAATTAGCTAAAAAGTTCCCCGACGGAACGCCACGGGCATAATGGACGGCACCAATCTATACCTCAGAACCAAACTAACGGAACAGAAATTTCATTTCGCTGCAAACTTTTCAGAATCAAAAGAGTTTATTTTAGTGTAGGAACTTTATTTGTAACGCATTTAATCATTTGACACCAAGCTAGAATGTTACTGTATATCCCTCTTGTTATATGAATTTTCTTATTGTTCATAAATGGGTTTGTTTGAAATGGGTATTGAGATTGTGTTTATGAGGAATTACAAGTTAGTCAATAGTTGAGTCTTCCTGGTTCTTATTTCTTTATCGAAGTGACTAGCTTTATCAGACAAAAATACAAGGGCGCCGGAGGCACGGGGGAGCGGGGGCAGCTGCCCCCGTTGCCCTGGTGGTACGGGAGCAGCACGGGGGCAGCTAATGCCCTTTGAAAAAGACTTCTCTTGTATATCCTCCCGATATCTTCTAATGCTTTGCAGCCGAATCTTTTTATATATTGCTTCTCCAAATGCCCTCTACTTTGTTCGAAAGATTCTTTCACATTCACAGACAATGTTTGAGAGGAATGCCAGAAACTGATTGAGAGAGTCGCTTAGAGCCAAAGTAGAGGCTAACATTTTCAAAAATTTCCGTAAAAAAATTTGTCAAGGCATTTTATCTTGAAAATAAGCACCACTGGACTGTGAGAAGCAGTCTGAAAGACTGTGCAAAAGATGTTTGTGCAAATAGAAAGCTTAGTTTCGGTGCAAGTGGGATGGAGATAGGCATTCTATGCCAAAGAAAACGATGTTCACGTGGAAATTTCCGGGTACGCAAATTCAGTCAATTCAGAGAGATGACATTACCAATGGTCAAAAGTTCTATTTTAGCGCAAGGGTAAATATTGGAATCGGGAGCAGTGTTTAAGAAAAGTAGAGGGCGTGTCCTCAAAAAATCGTCTTGGGGGCTTGCCCCCAGATCCCCCTTTAAACACTCCACCAGTCCATTTGCCATAGCCACGCCACTGCTTTCCTCGTCGATTTATATTCTTGTACACCAAAACCCTATGGTCACCAGGATACTTGCCAGGGACGTAGGAACCATCTCAAACTTGGGGGGGCACGACATTCCGAGGGCACTTTTTTCCTTAGGAAAAAGGGGGCATTTTCTAAAATTAAAAGGGCACTTCTTTGTTTATTGCAAAATCTTGGGGGGGCACGTGCCCCCAGTGCCCCCCCCCGGTTCATACGTCTCTGGTACTCGCTAACCTTTTGCCTGTGAAAAGTAACATTTCTAAAGAGGGTATGTTGTCTGTCAGTTCTTATTTTGAAGTGCCTTTTTGGGATCATTCGGATGGGCTGCCCCCGCCGCTCCATCTGGCTTCTGGCACCTCTGGTTCTTGGACAGGAAATACCGCAGAACAAAGAAATTTTCTGAATTTCCGCCATTGTTGCCCTTTTGTTGTTGTTGTTGCACCAACTCTGCCCTTACCTCTTCGAAGCTTCACGTCCGATTCAATGCCTTGGTGACAAGCTAATTCAAGTTTATGTTTTCACTCAGTTTGCTATTCTAAGCACAAAGTCAAAGGCACAGATTTCGCTCGAAGCTTTGTTTATCAAATTGAGGTATGTATGGACGGATACTTTGCGTGTGGAAGAACAGCCGCGACGTTTTTCTCGTCGTACATAATTTAGGCCATTTCGGCCTTGAAATTCTCACAGCAATTTTCACGGTCATTGATTTTTGGCAAACCGACCTTGAGAAGCCAAAAACTGAATGTTTTAAGATTTTCTTATTTTTAGCTCTTTTACACAAACAAACTGTGATTGACTTATCAAAATGATATTTTGGATAGTTGTTATTTTTAATGTGTGGGTGGTGTGCATCAATGTTCTTCATTGTTTAGTTTGAAAAAAAATCTCATGCTACACTACATCAAAACCCCAAATCGTTTTTTGGATGTACTTTCAAGCCCAACATCATGAGCGTAGGGGGAAATAAAATTCAGGGGGGCTGCCCGATGGAAGATCCATTGTTTACTAAAATTTTGCCCGATTTTAGGCCGATTTTCTGCCCGAAAATGGCTGATTTTTGCACATTTTTCCAACGTTGGGAGGGCTGCAGCCCCCCAGCCCCCCAGCCCCCTGTCTCCTACGCCTATGCCCAACATTATTCATGTGCCAAAATTCTATTTTGGATTTTGGGTATTTTGGATCTTTTCCTTTGTGGGTCAGGAAGTAGGGGGCCATCCGCCATCCCATCAACATTTAGGTTTTATCTTTGTTGCGGCTTCTTTTTTTTTTTTTTTTTTTTTTATATAATCCATTAAAATAAACACAAAAATTTACAGCTACTGTGCCTGTCATGGCGGAAATAGACACAAGGTCATCGGAGTTCCCACCATGTTGCAGCTTCTGGCTGTGATGGAGGGAGGGGGTGTAGACAAAAGCCACAGTTATTTGTCTTTCCAAGACAACCTAAATTAAGAATTAAAAATGAAAAAAATATAAATACTTTTATACATAATCTCCCATAATCAGCCCTGTTTATTTTCATCTACACGAATAAGGCTTCCATTTCAAAATGTTTAGTTCTTGATTTTCCGTCTCCCCATTTGCCATCTACTTAATGTCATATTTTGAGTTGACGTCAAGAAATATTAGAATGGACACTGCTGCAATAAAAAATGAGGCAAATTACTTTGGAACCATGACACAAACAGTAGGCAACAATGTGCTTTGTATGTTTGGTTTTTACGAAGAATTGTGAGTAAAAACTTTGGGAGAAGCCTTTTTCATAAATATATTTAATCTAATCACATATTACCGATCGAGGGAATCTTTTACAAAATCTGTCGTGTTTGAGGTCTGTACAGGCGTTTGTTACTTTCAGGTCACAAGCAGTTGTAATGCCTAGGCTGAGTGTTTTGGACATCTTTAGCCAACTTGACTGTAGGGCAAAATGGGGCCAATTTTCAGTCACCAGTATGATTCAGGCCGTGATAGGGGACACGGAAGTAGGGGTTAGGACAATCGCAGCCAAAACCGTGATGAATGATGAAACCTACGTGTCAATGGCCCCTTTCTATTTCAGATTTAGTGCCACCAAGCCCTGGGATCACAGGGATCATCCAAAATACACTTATGATCGCTTAGCAGAACTTGGCAGCTAACTTCTTCCCTGCCCTCCCCCTCCTTAACGGTCTTATGTATTTTCTATTCCATCATTCTGATGATGCAAGTTTCCAGTCATCTCCTTTTATTGTTGTTCAGTGCATAAACACTTGGCAAACCGGCTGTGATGACCAGTTTATTTTCCAATATTATCATTCTTCAAAATAAGTACTGACCCACTAACTGCTAGTACAAAATACCTGTAATGGGGTCTGTACTATAATATTTAGTTTAGGTTAGATTAGATTTAGATTATTATGGGCCTAAATTGACTGCTCATCAGATTGCAAAAATCATTGCATGATGTATGAAACTGAGAATAAACATGAATTTTCTTGATCAGGATTCCTTACATTCCACCAATTATCACTTAACGGATTTTGATGAAACCCCCTCCCCCCTTAGTGGCCCAGTACCACTAAACAATTACAAGTGGATTTTTGGATGACCCCTTGGAGAAGATGTAATCAAGTTTGCGACCCTTTCATCACAACAGTCCCGTGGCAGGTTTCAAGCTGGGATGGAACCTGTGTACGCCTGACTTTTTCTGGTTGCAAAGTCTCAGGATTAGGCCCCAACCCAAGAAGCATAATATGCTTATGAACAGAGTTTGTTGAAGGCCCACAAAAGAAAATCTAGTGATATCAAGTGGTCCATTAAGAGGGGAGAGGCAGGGGATCAGCAGTTAACAGCCTAATTCTGTTACCCATGAGAAAATTGTTTATTGATGCCCCTTACACCACTGTGCTATAGCACCTTCATAATTCCTTTTAAAGAAATGTAATATCTTGAGTATTTAGGTCTGCAACTACAATTCAGAATACATTGGAGCCTCCACATGGACAACTTTGGGACCATTTTTATTGTCCGTTGTAGAGAGGTGTTCACTGCATGGAGGTGTAATCAACCAAGACAGTTAACTTTGCACAGTGCACACAAGAGGTTGTCCAAATGATAAATGCATGCATGCACATGCATGAGTTTTCAAAATTATTGAGGAATTACTCTTATTTGTCAATTGCATAATTCTGTGATGTATTGAAATCTTTCAGAAAATTTCATGCATGAAATATTGCTGCCATGCCTGAAGATTTGAACTTTGTGCATAAGTTCTTATATGCAAGAGAAAAAGTTAGTAGTCTTGTGTTCAACCAGACTTTGACTTTGGTCCAATCAAATGCATATACCCTAACATAAGTTGAATGATAGAATCCTTGCAAAATGTGCAATGGAGTCTATTGACCTGACTGAAATTACATACTGTAGCACTCTCTTTTGCCAAGCATTTCTTGTCTGTTGAAATGCTGATGACAGTATATAGTTCATTTCGCATTTGAGTCACAGCACAGGAAGGCTACAGTAAGTCTATACTGGATTTGCCAATTTTAAAGTTAGGCTTTCAGCTTTGGATGAAACACTGAAGTTTCAAAATGTGTTCACTGTAGAACTGATCATAGCCTGTTGAAATAGGATCTTTGTTCTGGCACACCCAATGCTTTTGCGTTAAAACTTTTCATTATCATAAACAAAACTGAACCACAAAGTAGAAGTTTTGATGCTGAAAATATTTAGTAGTTAGTCAAAAAGGTGTGATATATCTTATACCGGGTGACCCAGAAAAAGTGACCCAAGTAAATCTATTCTAGAATGAAAAGTAAGTGGCTAATTGGAATTCTTCAAATGTTGTTCTGTCCCAAAAAGAGTATTTTTGGTAATTTTTTCGGCACAGTAAATTTCCTGAATTAAGGAATTTATGGAAAAGGGCTTGCTTGACTTTCTCAAAGAGTTGTCAAAAACAGGGGATTGATTTAGAGCCATTTCAGATCTTCAGAACAATGAAGATTGTGTTTTATTTCAGCCTGGACATAGGAAACTCATTTGAAAGTGTCCATAAAAAGACTGTAGTCACTAAGACTGCTTTGAAGATCATGGCTTTAAATTTGTTCCTCTGTTTTGACGACATTTTGAAGAAATCAAGCAAGTCCTTCTAGGAAATTCTTAATTCAAGAAATTTACTTTGCTGAAAAATTTACAAAAAATACTCATAAGATACTGTAGGCTAGTCTTTTAGGGATAGAGAAACGTGAAGAATTTCAATCAGCTACTTACTTTTCATTCTATAATAGATTTCATTGGGTCACTTTTCTCTCGTTCACCTGGTAGCAAAACAGCATGTGTAAATCAAAGTGTACAGATGGAGCAAACTTTTCTAGAATGTGGATTGCCTGGTATTTTTACCAATGTGCTGAGATTTGGATGTGCATTTAGAAATGATATTTCAATTATGAAGAAACATTGTCTATTTGATAAAATAGAAATATTTTGTGTTATCTTTTATTTCAAGTCACAGAGTACATTGATACTTGACTGGAGGGTCTCATGCTGCATTGTTAAGCCATTTTGGGTCTGAAGTCCAATGTCAGCATTGGTTGATATACTGACAGGAAGCTGACCCAATAGAATGAGGAGAAGTCTTCTGATTTAAGGCAATCAAAACTTTGGTGTTCCTGTTTAGATGTTTTTGAAATGTAATTACTTCTTTGAAATTTAATCAGATATATTTACTGCTATTTGTATGAATGCACTATGATTTTTGAATCAATTTTCAGGTTATTCTTTGTCAGAGTCCAAGATTGTCAGTGTACTATTCTAATAATTTGGCAACATGAGCAGCTCTGAAGAAGTGTCATGGATCTCATGGTTTTGTGGCCTTAGAGGAAATGAGTTCTTTAGTGAGGTAGGTACAACAGTAAATTTAGATTAGAAAGTAGACAATAAACTTTGTCGGAAACGTTGCTAATGACTTCATGTTTCCAATAAATTTTTTTTACAACTATTGCTAAGATAAAGTTTTATGGTTCTTGGAGCTTGACTGCACACTTTCTTGTGCAACAGGCAGTGAGGCAGTTTGGAAGGGAAGGAACAATCAATTGATCGCTTGTCTCTTTCTAATCAAAGTGTGCCCTGTGTTTAATAGTGATTTCTTTCCCTTACAGGTTGATGAAGATTACATACAGGACAAATTCAACTTGACAGGTTTGAATGAACAAGTTCCACATTACAGGCAGGCTTTGGACATGATTCTTGATCTTGAACCAGGTAAGTGCAACAGCTGTTTTGAGTCTTTATGACCTTTAGGAAGGTAATATCATTTGGTTAGAGGCAGTTTCATACTTTGAAACAGGTCTTTATGTTTTGGTTTTGAGGACTCCTTTGCAACATATTAGGGCTTTTAAAGTTAACCCTTACGAAAATACAGGGCCATGCATCAGCCTAAACAGGGCCTTGCAAGCATAGCCATATTTCACACTGGCATGAGCCTAACATTTGAATTGAAAAGGCAGCCTTGCAGCACACTAACATGGACCTAAAACGGGCCATACATTTAGCCTGGCATTTGAAAGGCCCTGGTATGGGCCAATTGGGGCCTGGCTTATTTTAGGTGCGTACAAGGCCAAAATAAAGGCAAAAGCAAGCTTGCAGCAGCATGGAAACAGTTCAATCATTTCCAGTTTGAAAATCTGTCCCAGACGAAAGCTCGGACAGCTCAGAAAACTCGAAAACTTCGAAAAGATTTTTCTAATCTTTACTTATTGCACTTTTCGTAGACCAAATTTGATAACACGGACAAAATTTTCAACGTAAGGAATATAACAAACCCTTTTCAAATTGAGTTCGGAAACAATTTCAAGCTTCCCAAGTTTTCCATGCTGTCAAGCTTGTGCACTGGCGTGGCCTTAGAAACCTTGTTGCCAACAGCATTACCCTTATTTCGATTTCTGATGCTTATAAAGAATGACGCGGAAACGTGTGGATGACGAATCATTCACAACTACAAATGCTGTGCATATTAACCCCTATGACAAACTAACAGTTTGTTGCTGGAGATAGAAGGAGCCTGTCTACATTCAAAGGAAAATATATCCTGTCATTTCTTTACAACCACCGTTCGCGAGTAAGTAGAGCATTGTATTTAGGTGTCCTAAATAATTTCTAACTGATCGCGATAGTGAGATGGTTGTCGCAATTTTGGATACGCAGATGGTTGTTTCCATCCTAACGTAACGATTGCAGAGAGAAGAAAATTACAAAACTTGCGATTGGACGTTGAAACGAAATTTATACTCACCTAACAGATGCATCAACCATTATTTATCTTGGTGCGTTTAAGTTTCTTGTAGCGAACCTTTGAAAACCTCTTCGATGAAACTTACACTTAGCTGGACTTATGTTGTCTTACACGTGGTGCTTCGTCCTTTTTTTCAAACTCAAATCCGTCGTATTTGCACAATAAACACTTTTATCTAAGTATTCCCATAGGAGGATAGCCTTAATAAGGCCCCAACAAGAGCATGGCATGAACGATATTTGAGTACGAACAAAATAACGGTTTTGCCAAAAGATATCGACAACAAACCTATCATGAGCGTTGCATTAGCCTAACATTGATAGCCAAAGAATATCGCTGCTGTGACTCTAATGCAAGGCCTGATAAGGGCCAAAATCAAGCCTTGCACCAACCTAACGTTTTTGCAAGACCCTTGCAAAAAAATTGCAACGTTCTTGCAATGGTGAATTATGGCTAAGAATGAGAAATAAGGCCCGATTATGGCCTGGTTTTGGCTCTGCATGGCCCGGTATTTTCGTACGGGTAAGGTGTATTTTACAATGGTTCTACTCTACAAGGTGTTATGTATGGTAACGGTTTGCATTGTATGAAGTGCATAGGAACATTGAAAGTGGCTGGTAAAAAATTCTTGAAACTAACAGTGTCAGGGAGTGCTAAATTCTGGATTTTCTCGCTAAGATTGTTGTCAAAATGCTTGTGATTGTAGTCAGTAGCAACTTGTGCAGGGATGCCTTTTTGTAAGAATCCTCTAAACCATTGAAAAATGGGACTCCTAAAACTATTTACAATTGTGTAACAGATTGATAACATACTGCCTTCAAATTAAGTCACTTTACCATGGAAATGTGGATTTTGTAGCTGTATAGCAATAAGATATTATTTTTGATACTTTACAGTGAAAAATGTGATGGATAGGCAAGGAAAGTTCACAAGGAAAGGGTACATTTTTTGCTAGCAGGTTTTGAACATGGTAGGCTTTGAAAACAGAACCCTAACCAGCACATTTTGAAAAGTGCATCATGTCAACACTTGAATGAAATGAAGATGATGAAATGGAACATTTTCATGTTGTTTTTGAAATGAGGCTAAATGCTTCTTAACCCTTTCCGTCTTTGTGGTCCACTTGTGGACCCACCAAAAAATTTTTGAGCAAAATCGAAATTTCTTAGAATTGTCTCAAAATCGGTACAGAGCCTATTTCAAACATGCTGATTACGAATATGAGCATGATTTTTTAAAATTTTGTCTCTAAATTGGTGCAAATGGCACAAAAAGTGGCACAAATGACCAAAAAATTATGTTTCATAGAATTGTCTCAAAGTTGGTACAGATGCTATTTCAAATATGCTGATTACGAATATGGACATGATTTTTGAAGATACTGTCACCAAATTGGTCCAAATGGCACAAAAAGTGGCACAAATGACCAAAAATTGATGTTACATAGAATTGTCTCAAAATCGGTACAGAGCCTATTTCAAAAATGCTGATTGCGAATATGAGCATGATTTTTTAAAATTTTGTCTCTAAATTGGTCCAAATGGCACAAAAAGTGGCACAAATGCCCAAAATTTGATGTTACATAGAATTGTCTCAAAATCGGTACAGGGCCTATTTCAAACATGCTTATTACGAATATGGACATGATTTTGAAGATACTGTCACCAAATTGGTCCGAATGGCACATAAAGTGGCACAAATGAACAAAAATTGATGTTACATAGAATTGTCTCAAAATCGGTGTAGTGCCAATTTCAAACATGCTGATTATGAATATGGACATGATTTTTGAAAATACTGTCACCAAAGTGGTCCAAGTGGCACATAAAGTGGCAGTAATTACCAAAGAATCAAATTGCATAGAATTGTCTCAAAATTGGTACATGACCTAACTGGAACATGATAGTTACGAATATAGAAATGAATTCTGTAAGTAATTTTACAACAGTGGTTCAAATGGCACCCAAATTGGAACAAATGACCAAAATTGAAACTGCATGAAAGTTCTTCAAAATTGGTACAGAGACTATTTAAAGATTGCTTACGAATGTGAATGAAAATTTTGAGAAACGTAACACAAAAGTGGTCCCAATGGAACACAAAATGGCGTGAATGTGCAAAAATTTTGAAACAAGAATTCATTTTATTTTGGGGTAAATTTTGCAGTAATCCATGCACTTTCTGTCGAAAGCTTTCACGTGATCATTCGTGTAACAAAGAAGTGAGAAGATAAATACAAATCAGAATTTATCGAATAAGATAATTGCGTGAACCCGCTGGGTTGAACTGCAAAGCCGAAATTTAGTCGAAGAAAGTAGTGAGAAAGTTGCCTTTTTGATAAGGATCTTGAAACAGCTCCTCCACTGTCTCCGACAACAGACAATTGCGCTGAAGGGGGTATCAAGGAATTTGTTAGGGCAATCCCTTGCTTCTGAAAGAGTTCCTGAAAGAGCTGACTTGAGTGGCTGATTTAGCATGAAATGTAGAGGATCAAAAAAGAGTTAACCTTCATTCTCAACTTTTGGATAACTATCATTGAAAGTTTCTGCTTTGCTTTATTTAACCTTCCAGATTTCAGTGTTGACCCCGGGGGGGGGGGTACTCAGTATATTTGACCGACGGGGATGTGCCGTTTTTCAGGGTATCGTTTTGGCCTAATTTTTCTAGAACAGGGTATCAAAAGAAGGCAAATTTTCTGGAGCAGGTTGTCAAAACATGTAAAAAGAGGAAATTTTGTTTGAACAGGTTATTATTTAGTCCAATTTTTGTGTTTTTGAGTATACTTTTCACCGATTTTTTCTAGAACAGGGTATCATTTGAAGGCACAAATTCTGGAGCAGGGTGAAAAAATTTTTTTTCGTGGGCAGATCCCCGTACAAATTTAGGTCAAGTACCCCCTCCGGGGTATTGACTTACTTTGAAAAACAAACATCCCGTCGTGAAAAACTCCTCTAGCGCTTAGCTGCTTCTATGATCGCAGCACTTCGTGCTAAAACAGCAACTTCACCTTCACCAAATTCACCAGTTTCTGAGTAACCCGCACACAGATTTGCAATACCATCTGAGTGCTACCATATCATCTCACTGGTGGGATCTACCGAGGCATTTCCTCTCTTCTAACGTTGTACCACTTTTGAGACACAGATGATCGCTTACTACACTTCCACTTTGAAGAGTTCTTGTGGGCCCGTTCTCATTTATTAGGAGGAAGATTAAACATAATTATCAAATAAAAATGCAGCACTGTTTTTAACATTCCATCCAGTTGAACTGTGTGCATGTTTTAACCCCCCAAAGAGACTGGAAACATTCATTTGAAATGATTTTGTTTGGGCAAGAAATTCTTTACCCGAAGTGGCAACTGAGCCGAATAGGGTCTGACTATTCTGCACATTTCGCAAAAGATGGTAACTGTCACAATAATGCGCTAATAGCTATGTTTCATTTGACACTAAAATCTCAACGTCAGTTTGAACTGTTTGAACTTCACGACTTCATCTCTGGTCGAATTTCATGATTTCAAACCAACATTTGCCCTAAGCCCAGAAATATGGTAACATATTTAGGCTTAGGCACCATTTCTGCTAAAACTTTCACAATCTTTGCCCCTTTAATCTTCTTCTATCAAGACAAGAGGGATCAAGGTGCGCTTTTTCTGGGCATGTTCGTTGGTGGCATCTGTGCACATATTTACGACCTTTTTCTCAATTCATTTCTGCTACTAAGCAATACATAAGAACTTGCCAAATTTGAGATGAACAATCAGATCAATGTCAGTGAATGACAAATAATCGTGTGGCAGAGAGGCTCAACTAGAGCTACAAATCCAATAAGATTATTCATGCAGTTCTGGGATTATGGACCATTCTTGTACATGCAGAACCAGGGCAAGAAAGTTTTGACAGGAGCATGATTATTTCCAAGAAAAGAACATGAAAAGAAACTCAGTTGCGTCTTGTAAGCACATGAATTGCTTTTAAACTTCATTTTTATCATTTAAAAGCTGAAAACTGAACAAGATTTTATCGCTACTTCAATGTTTCCTTTAGGAAGACTGAAAACAGCTTCGACTGAATTTATTGAAATCGTCGAAACCTGTTGGTCACTGTATTTTGACTCTGTCTGAGAAACGAGGAGCTGGGAATAGCCCAAATTTAGAACTTTGCTTTGTCAATAACAATGGCTAAAAGATGAAAAGCAAACAATATGACATGAAAAGGGAAAGAATCGCAGTTGAAAAAATTTAAGCTAGATATTTTCAACGCTTTGGAACAAACAGTTAAACCAAATTTGACAAGTATTTACAAGATGTCCAGAGAACCAGATGGTTCCAAAAAATGCAATTTGCAAAAGCTCTAATTTCTTGCATGAGGTTATCATCCTTCTCCTTTGCTAATGATTCAAAAGATTGTCAATAGGGAGACGACCTGACTTCAGATAAAACTTTTGCAAGATGAACAGAAGCACAGAAGATTGACATGCTCAAAATGGTTACAACATGCTCGTCTGTTATGCAGAATTAATCTCAAACATCATCATCATCATGTGCCTTGGCAGTAGGTGTTGACGATCATGACTCTCCACTTGTCCCCCGTCCTCAGTCGTTCTGATGACTGTGTGTTTATTTACAATTCCGAGCTTTGTCATAAGGTCCTCTAGCATCTTTGTGCGCTGTCGTCGTGTCCTCGGCTCCTCTTTCCATTGATCTTTCCCGTTGTTGTTAAATGTTCTTGTCCTTTTTGCCTCATGATATGTCTGAGGAGTGCTCCTTGTCCCTTTTTAATGTCATTGAGGAGTGTTCTTTTCACATTTGCCTCTTTAAAACAGCTTTGTAATTTTGTGATCAAACTTCATTTAGACCTTCAAACATTTTTCGTTCAAAGTATTTTCAAACTTTGTGACATAACACTTTTGTTCCAGTATTAAACCAATGTGACGTAATATCAATTTTTGGACATTTGTGTCACTTTGTGTTCTATTTGGACCAGTTGTGTGACATTTTTTCTTCAAAATTGCCATTCATATTTGCAATGACCACATCTGAAGAAGTCTCTGTACCAATTATGATGGAATTTTATCGTTTCATTCTGGGTCATTTGTTTCATTTTGTGTGCCACTTAGATCACTTTTTCGATGATACTTACGAAATTCATGTTCATGTTAGTAATCAGCATGCTTGAAATAGGCTCCGTACCAATTTTGAGACCATTCTATGACATTATATTTTTTGGTCATCTGTGCCACATTTCCTGCCATTTGGACCACTTTGGTGACAGTATTTTCAAAAATCATGTCCATATTCATAATCAGCATGTTTGAAATTGGCACTACACCGATTTTGAGACAATTCTATGTAACATCAATTTTTGTTCATTTGTGCCACTTTATGTGCCATTCGGACCAATTTGGTGACAGTATCTTCAAAATCATGTCCATATTCGTAATTAGCATGTTTGAAATAGGCCCTGTACCGATTTTGAGACAATTCTATGTAACATCAAATTTTGGGCATTTGTGCCACTTTTTGTGCCATTTGGACCAATTTAGAGACAAAATTTTAAAAAATCATGCTCATATTCGCAATCAGCACTTTTGAAATAGGCTCTGTACCGATTTTGAGACAATTCTATGTAACATCAATTTTTGGTCATTTGTGCCACTTTATGTGCCATTCGGACCAATTTGGTGACAGTATCTTCAAAAATCATGTCCATATTCGTAATCAGCATATTTGAAATAGCATCTGTACCAACTTTGAGACAATTCTATGAAACATAATTTTTTGGTCATTTGTGCCACTTTTTGTGCCATTTGCACCAATTTAGAGACAAAATTTTAAAAAATCATGCTCATATTCGTAATCAGCATGTTTGAAATAGGCTCTGTACCGATTTTGAGACAATTCTAAGAAATTTCGATTTTGCTTAAAAAATTTTTGGTGGGTCCACAAGTGGACCACAAAGACGGAAAGGGTTAAGGTGTAGGTACATTTCTTGGCATCAAATTCTTGGAGAGATTGCACTAAGTTAATTGCCATTGTTTTCAAACTTGTGCTAGTGTCATGTGAACACTAGTCCAAATTTATCTACCATTGCATTTTTCACTATTTTAAAATTTCACCATTTTCAAAATGTGCCAGCATCGTGTGAATGCAGTCTAGGTCAACAGAGCAGAAACTGTGCATGCTTGTACAAACACTCGTAACTTTGAGCCCCTCAAGCTCCCTGCAACAGATCCCAAAATTTGGCAACACTTTATATTTGGTTCCTTGGGCTTCAAACTCTTGATTTATCATTTCAAAAAGCTTATCTATCCAAACGTCATTTTACGCAGTTTCTGCTCTGTCGTCTAGGTCTAAAAAAATTGTTGGAAACAAGCAGATTTGATCACAAAATTTATCATGCAAGAATGTAATGTATGCTGCTTTGCAGCAAGGAATTGAACAGACATTATGGAGCCTGATGCTATAGTGATAATTTTCATGTCATGTTTTCTTTCAGATGATGAACTAGAGGACAATCCAAACCAAAGTGACTTGATTGAACAAGCTGCAGAAATGCTTTATGGTCTTATCCATGCAAGGTACATCTTGACAAACAGAGGCTTGGCTCTCATGGTAAGCTTCATGCATCTCATAGCTGTTGCCCTTGAGCAACTATCCACCTTCTACAAAAGTCTCATATACCTGACCTTTTTACAGTTGTAAACCCCACTTAGTACAGTTTGCAGTGCTAGAGAGAGAGAGAGAGAGAGAGAGAGAGAGAGAGAGAGAGAGAGAGAGAGAGAGAGAGAGAGAGAGAGAGAGAGTAGGTGCAAACAACTGATGAAGGAATGTTTGAACGAAGAGTGGTGCTGCAAGACTTTGTAGTAAATGCTTTGGATTTATTGACATGGCAAGAAGTTATCATGTGATAAGCAGTACAGTATGGAATGCTATAATTTGAAGGGGTATGAGATCCTGGGGGGTAGTTTGGTCAAGGGGTTCAGGAAGTAACTAACCTTCTCATGAATTTTCTAAAATCTCAGGCAAGAAAGCAGTGTTGATATTTTCAAGGCCTGCATAGTAACGTTGCTTTGAACCATAGACTTGACAATTATTTAGATTAAAACATTAAACATATATTGGAACCGGTAAAGAGAAATTGCTTAGTTGCTGCAAATGAAGACAGTAAAGTTGTTGATAACCAAAAAAGTACTGATTGGCACCTAGGATCAAATGAAATCCTAAACCACAATTTTGACTTGCAATGACAATGTCAGATCCAAATCCATTTCATTGAAAACTTCAAATCCAAGTTTAGCTTCATGGTTCATTTTGGACAATACCCTTTGAGTTTAATACCATGATTGTCACAAAGGACATCCATTGTAATAGCTTCTTAAATAATTAAATTGTGCTTTTTCAACAGCTTGAGAAATATCAGAATGGAGATTTTGGACATTGCTACAGAGTTTATTGTGAAAATCAGCCCGTGCTGCCAATTGGTTTGTAAATTCATTTATCATTAGCAGTTCTGAAGAATGTTGGTAGTCAAAAAAATTACAGTACCATCGCCGTGAACCTCTACGTTTCAAATAATTATTCATTATGTGATGTATATATGAAAGGGACGTAAAATTTCTGCTTGCCATAAGAAAATTTTTCAGTTCATACTGTATCCCGTATCACTTCGTCAAATTGATCTTCGCTCTCTGAAGCTTTTCCACAACTCAAAGGAGTGCCGGTGAAATCGGCCTAAATCAGTTGTGTTGCTCAGAATCGCCCCCTCCCCTCCATTTTGCTGCATCGTGCTTTTCCAAAGAAAGGTATACCATTGAAAGAAATATCTGTCAGGGTCATTTCCCCTTTGAATTTAAATCAATTACCTTTTAGCTGGGCGAAAAAGTTTTTTCTTCCTCGTCATAACCTCCTCTTATACTACCAGAATTAAAGTTTTGCAAACAGATTAATTCCGTCTAGCTTTAGTCAGCACAATAAGTCCTCGATTTTCGCAGTATTTTCCTAGAATCATGAATTTTATGTTTATATATATATAAGTTTGTCTCCATTTCTCCTTCAGCTGGAAAATGCAAGATAGCTATTCAGATTACGAGACTATATCGCCCTATGGTGCTGCAGGGCGATTTTAGCCAATGGAATCGATTTTGAATAGAAACCTCCTGAAAAACTGGAAGTGGACAACAAGTTTTGAATATTTCATCAAAGATGCAAAACAGCGTTGGAGCAGGCTATTTGACCTTTGCCAGTATTTTAATGATGTAAATGAATCAAAACAAAAAACGCTGCTTCGTAAAATAGATTGGGAAGTGAACGATCACTTACCATGGTACAATGACATTTCAAGAACCTCAGGAAAGTTCTTCTCAGCTAAAATATAACTTTATGAATGGGATATGAAAAGAAAGCAGGAATATTGACTCAGCAATCCAATTTTGCACTTTATTTCTATTTGATAGTCACCGAAATCACTATTTATAAAGGTTTAGGAACTGGCCTAAAGCTGGCAAAATGCGTTGGGTGGGCGCTTCCAAGCGATGGTACTTATTTGCTTCCCCGGCTTGCATCGAGTTATCAGTTGCGTAAAGAAAATGATATCTGAGTTGGGAAACTCCAATCTTACATCTAGAAAGTTTTGTCCGCTTTAAGATGTCTTCACCAAACAGTTGGTCCTCCCCTATCAAAAAACTTTTACTTGGGTCAGGGTTTTCCCCACTCAATTGGAAGACTATTTATCCCTGCATCTGCATTAGAACCGTTTCTGCACGTTAAATGATAGCTTATTAAAGCAAGGGCTTTATAATTATTGATGAGTTGAAGAAACAGACTATATGATATATCTGGTTGTAGGCCTTTCTGATGTGCCTGGAGAAGCGATGGTAAAACTTTATTGTCCAAAATGTATGGACGTTTACAACCCAAAATCATCGAGACATCATCACACAGATGGAGCATATTTTGGAACTGGTTTTCCACATATGCTCTTTATGGTTCATCCTGAATATAGGCCAAAGAGAAGTCCAAACCAATTTGTGCCAAGGTAAGTGTTTCAGTTTGTACTGAGACTTTCATTTATTTACACAGGGTGTTCCAAAAAATTGTTCGACGTTTGATTAGATATTGAGAAATAGCGATGAAATTAATGGGCTCATGAGAAAACCCCTGTCCCCAGGATTATGAAATAATTTTAGAGACTAGAATCATGAAAATCCCCTGAAAATTCACTGAGTTGCGAGCTTTCAAAGATCACAAATGTGCGACAACTGAAACCAGAGACCCCATATAACTTGTGGTGCAAAAAACTCCAAGATCGAGGTAAATTAATATACCATACCTCTCGTTAATACCATAGCAAACCAAATAGGACGTCGAAAGTAATTTGGTTCTTATAACCATCATCTTGAAGAGAATGAGATATTCACTGTCAGATTTTGCGGCTAAATCAGTCTACGAAGCTATTGTTCTTCCTAAAATATTATATTGTTCAAGTCCTGTTCTCAAAGTCTCAGACACGATGGCGAATAAATTCGAACGATTACAAAGGAGCGCAATTAAGATCATTCATAAACAACCAAAGAGCTGCAAAGAGTGTGGACTCATGACCATACAAAATCAAAAGAAATTCAAGGCAGCAATACAGATTTTCAAATGTTTGCAAGGGACTGCCATCCCAAATCTTGCGGCATATATAGAGAAAGTGGATCACAAGTACAACACAAGAGGAAATTCATCAACGCTCCGCCTTCCAAAGGTCAGAACAGAGGCTGCAAGAAAATCATTTTCGTTTTCAAGGTCCTTCTTGTTATAATGAAATTCCAATTGACATTCGGAAATTAACGTCGTTGGTTCAGTTCAAACATCACTTGAAAGAACATTTCTTGAACAACTAGTTCACTACAAAGTACATTATAAACGATTTTAGCTATTTGTTTTACATTTTAAGATAAGATTAGATAATTTAACATTGTACCTAACCCAAACTGCAATTACTTTCATTTTTAACAATGTATATACTTTTTTAAAAACAGGACCCTTATTGATAACAGTGCCTTTTGGCATTGAAAAGGCTTTAACCTGTATAAATATTTCTATTATTTATTAAAATTTACTTTGGATTTATGTATCCATGAAACATAGATTGACCAGAGACTCAGTCACATTCAGGTTTTCCTCAACAGATTTCCCCAAAGCATACATATGCTTGAAAGTTAGCTTATCAGATTTTTTTCAACTTCTATTTGATTTGCTATGAAGTAAACAAGAAACATAAGAGACGATAGCCCATGCTACTTTCACTACAAATGCCATTTAGAGGTCTCGGCTTTCAGCTTTCACACAATTTCGTACTTCAAAAGCTTGAAGTTCCATGAAAATTCGGCGGATTCGGAAACTCTGTTTCCTAAAATCACTTTGAATATCAGGAATCGTTCTGTTTCATCATGGAGTCCCTTCATTACATCGTTATTTGCAATATTTAATCAAACATCGAACAATTTTTTAGGACACTCTGTACAGTATTGTTCCGTTGGCGATGCTTTTCATATTACGTGACCAGCTTCAATGTCGCAGGGGTGGAAAAACTATTTCAATTTCTGGGACCAAAACAAATCTCGAAAAAAATCGCTTCAAAGAGTTCCCACTTTTGACAGGTCGCGACTGACTTGAGGACTGCTTATCAGTCTTTTTCATAATCGTAAATGATACTTGTTGGGCAAATTTTGTTGATTTTTCAGCGGACCACTGCAAGACTTGTGAACAGCATCTTTTTTGTGAAATTCCTAGGTCTGGTAACAACCTAACTCTATTTAGTAACGGCTATCAATTAAGACAGCCTTTACGATCTTGACAAAAAATGGACTTTCCATTTTATCACTTTCCTGGATTTATCCCTTTTCCTTCCTCCTTTTTATTCTTTCTGGAGACCTGAAAAACTTTCTGGGACCATTAGTGCCTTGGTCTGCTATTTTACCGCAAGCTTCAATTCATTGATGCATGATGTTTTTAGATTCTCAGTTCTGACCTTTAGATTTTGAGGTATCGCCGTTTTCAGGCCATTTATCGTTCATAATATGCTCAAATTAATACGTCATAAGGGTAATTTTGACTGCGGTCACACTATCCGTTTTTACTTCGTTATATCTTGGCTATTAGAGATCACCGTTATATCTTTTCAAAATATTTAACTACGCTCCAGTATATGGCTGTATTTGGTCTTCACGTGGCTCGTTGTTACGGCCCTTTGGTTCCGGGAGCTTATTTCTTATGAAATTATTTGATGCCAAGAAACAACGTCCCAAGCTATGTTTAAGTGCTGTTTTAGAAACTAAGCCGATCACAGCTTTGCATAGTTGTGATATGATACATCATATCACTGTGTGACCGGGCGTTGTTTTTAGATTCGATTACAGGTTGTAGTTTCACTTTTTGTCTGAACTGGTAACGATACAACTACGACTCATTTCCCTACGCTCGTAGAAATGGTAAAGCTCCGTACTGATTCTATGTGAACCTTTCAGCTGCTCTACAAAAAGTTCGATCAAGTAGTGTTGAAGCTTTAATCTTCAGTGAGGACTCGTTTCCCTTGAGCTGTAATACTGGACAAAATATCAATTGGTTACAAATTTTTGTTCCCATCAGGGAGCAGGATCTGAACAGCCGTATTTGCAGTCATGACTTGAAGAAGCATTCATCTAAGTAATGATGGCTAGCTTTGTGGTACGGCAGTTGTGGAAAATTGCTTTTTGTGACATTTAATAATAAAATAATAATAAAGCCATTTCTATAGCGCCATATATCCCCAGGGCTCATAGGCGCTTAACAACATAAATATTAAAATTAGAGTCCAGGATATAGCTAATTTACATAAGGCCACAAAAGAACAATTTACTTAAAATATCCAAACCATTCAGTTAAAATGTCCATCTCAAGATAAAATTGATCAATACCTCCAAAAAAACTTAGCCTGGCCTTATTGTTCCCATTTTAAAAATCCAACATCTAAGAATAATACGACCTAAATAGGTATGTCTTCAATGATTGCTTAAAACTACACAGTGAATGTAATGAACGAATCGAATACGGAAGTTTGTTCCGCAAAGTTGGTGCTGCATGACTTAGGTTCAATGGTTATGAGAAGAAAAATAGCTGGCGATTTAGGCCATATTGAGGTATATATGATATCAGTACGAGGCTAATCCGTTTCTGGAAGGGAGGGGAGTGAGTTGTAGCTGTAGCGGTATCAGTTCAGTCAAACAACGAAACTATGATATGCAGATATATGATATGCTCTGTCTGATATGCATTGATTCTTACCGCAACCATTGTCTGTTTCTGATAACTGTTCTTGTTCTTAGATTATACGGCTTCAAGATCCACCCAATGGCGTACCAAATACAGGCTCAAGCTGCTGCAAATGCAAGGAACAGAAGTGCATCTGCAAGGCAACGCCCTTCAAAGACAAGTCACTACAAATGAACATTTTCGCAAACAACAGTACTGAAGAACACAGCTTTTTACGTATGTGACTATTGATATTAATTCTAGTGCCTTGTAGCAAACGGTTTTTTCTAGGTGGCAATATATTTGAAACTGAGAGAGACAATGTCTTGCGATTGTTGAGTTGCCCCAAGAACTAGGTTTTTTCATTCACAGTGGCAGTGAAGGCTTATGCTACAGTTGTCAAGCACTGTGTACCAAAGCGAAGTATCTTGTAGGAAAATGTTTCTATAGGAAGCAGTTCTTTTGAAACCGAGAGAGACGATGTCATGTGTGAGTTAGGCTCTTTTATGGTGGTAATGAAGGCCTATACTCCATTTATCAAACCTTAGTATATCTTGAAAAGGCGAGATATCTTCTAGCGATTGTTTCTACAAGCTGAGACAATTCACCCAAATTTTCCAAAGTACAGTGTTATTCAATCCAGAGGGCAGTTCTTACATAGTGATTGCCAAATCTTACTGCGTTTGCGAACCTTGTATACATTGAAAACCAAATAATTTTTAGCTTACGATGTAGTTCCCAGGAGCAAACCATTGAATTCCTTAATGGTGCCTTTTGATCAATGAGATCTCCCAAGAAATAGTTTTATTTGACAAAGAAATCGGTTTTTTACCTTGAACACGACGCTGTGGTAGAGAAGGGTAGTGGGGGCAGGGGTGTGTGTTGTATGTCAAAATGTGTTCTGCCATGGCTACCAATTTCGGACAAATACAATACCAATATATAAGCATGAGGCCAAAATATATGCTAAACTAAATGTAATTCTATCATAAGTATCAAGTTATGTGCATTATCATCATCACCAAGAACATTTGAGTAATGAATTGTTGTCACATTGGACGATGGTAAAACTAGCTGTGAACCAAACTAAAAAGGTGTTGCCATGTGTGATTTGTTTACAAGAGCTCTTCAAGGGACCAAACTTTCAGATAAAAAGTTCCGGGAACTTGAACACTGCTGGCAAAACAATGATATGTTAACTTTTTATGCTAAGTTTCTTTGTGCTTTTCTATCTTCAACGAATTTAAAACTTTCAGACGGAGAACTTTCGGACATAACCACTATTTGGGTAATTAAACGTTCGGACAAAATTTTGTCCGAAAGTTTGATCGTCCGAAAGTTTTGATTTAATGCAAGCCTCAACAGACAGAGGATTGTATCTAAAAGTAGAACGCTGTAGGATTTGACTGAAGCAATGACTGCTATCTTACTACTAGCAGCCTCCTTTACGCGCTTACTTGAAATTAGCAGACAGAGCAGAAACTGCACACACATGTGCGAAAACTCGTAACTTTTAGTCCTCGTAGCTCCCTGTAACCGATTCCAAAATTTGGCAACACTTGATATTTTGTTCCTTTGGCCATAAAATCTTGATTTATCATTTCAAAAAGCTTGTTTATCCAACACTGCCTTATGTCAGATTGATCGATGACGTTATTTTACGCAGTTTCTGCTCCGTCGTTTGAGCGGTAATCGGCCTTCAGAACAAGATTTATTCATCCACTTTGTTAGGATTTTTTCAGTTCCAGCGATGTGTAACTTCTTGCAAGATGATGAAACCGAGACTTTCTCAAACAGTTATCTTGCTTGTAAATCAATTCACATCATATTTGAACGTAAATGCGTTCATATGACAGATGCGGGTATCCTGAATTAGGGGAAAGGTTTGATCGGTCCTTATGACTTGTTGCTTTTGAAAATGAATTAGATTTGTTATCGGACTCTCTTCATGATCAGTGTCATTTTTATTTACTTCAACTCATCTAATGTGCAGTTTTCTAATGTTGGATAAGATTTTTTCAAAATTTATGAAGTTGCTTATTCGCTGCGCTTCAAGAATTTGCTAAGGCCAAAACGCAAAGCCTCTGCTATGGAGCTGGTAGCAAATTTGATTTTTGAAGATAAATATTCAAGCACTTATATCTACCCACAAGGTATTTTTTATGTGTATGTTAACAACATTAAAATCGAAAATTTTCAAACGATCAAACTTTCGGAGTAACAAGCTTCACTCTCTGAAATCTGGAGATGCCGGAGAGTTTATTCGTCTGAAAGTTTTACATTCATTGAAATAGAAAAGCACAAAGAAACGTAAAGTAAAAAGTTACTCAATCATTGTTTTGCCAGTATTACTCAAGTTCCTTGAATTGATTTTTTATCTAAAAGTTTGGTTCTTTGATGAGTTTCTTGTGAACAGTTCACGTATGGCAGCACCTTTTTAATTTGTTTCACAGCTAGTTTTACCGTCATTTTATCTGAGAAAGCATTCATTCAAATATCCTTGTAGATGTGGTGATGATCATGCACGTAAGTTGTTGTTTCTGGTAGAATAGCAATTAATTGTAACATACACTTTCGTATCATGCTTGTATTTTGGCATCGTGTTTGTTCAAATGTATATTTGTCTGAGATTCCTGAAAAAGCGTACTAAAGTTTTTGCCGGAGTTGTTTTTCCGATACTTTTCTGTTCGAAAGTTTTCAATTTTAATGTATCAAGGAACGTTTTCGAGGTGATTTGGGATTGAGACGAGCAAAATTTCATTGCTAGACCCGACAAAATGTATTTCCTCTTTTGGGACACTTGGTAAGTTGATCAGGTTTCTCGCTGATATCAAGCGAACTCTTACTAAGCCCAAACCAGGAAATACTTTAATTTTCGTCAGTAAACAGTATCGTTGAGTATGCAGAGTGTAAGATTAGGTTTTAGAATTTACATTCCTTACGATATTAAAGCGACCTTTGAATTATTTCCTTGAAATTATGCATGAGTAATTATTGGAACCTAACACTTTTCCTGCCACGTAATTCCTACCTTACTTTCTTCGGAGTTGTTAAATTTCAGAGCAAATCAGGCATTTTGCTCTGAAATCACGTGGTTTTTTAAAAATGCTATGTCACAAAGGTTAATGCTATCAGAAAGTGCCCGATTTTGAACAAATAGTAAGGCTGCTTACCTTTGTCACAGAAATCGACTGTTCTTGAGAGAAATGATTTTTTATCAAAAAGTAAGGCTATAGTCTTACCTCTTTTGCCAAAATGCGCTGTTTTGGAAAGTGCCCGATTTTGAACAAATAGTAAGGCTATAGGCTTACCTTTGTCACAGAAATCAGCTGTTCTTCAGAGAACTTATTTTTTCATCCAACAGTAAGGCTATAGGCTTACCTTTTTTGCAAAAATCAGCTGTTTTGGAACGTGCCCGATTCTGAACAAATAGTAAGGCTATGGGCTTACCTTTGTCACAGAAATCGGCTCCTCTTCAGAGAACTTATTTTTTCATCAAAGAGTAAGGCTTACCTTTTTTGCAAAAATCAGCTGTTTTGGAAAGTACCCGATTTAAACAAATAGTAAGGGTATAGGCTTACCTTTGTCACAGAAATCGCCTGTTCTTCAGAGAGCTTATTTTTTCATCCAACAGTAAGGCTATAGGCTTATCTTTTTTGCCAAAATGCGCTGTTTTGGAAAGTGCCCGATTCTGAACAAATAGTAAGGCTATAGGCTTACCTTTGTCACCGAAATCGGCTGTTCTTCAGAGATGTTATTTTTTCATTAAAAGTAAGGCTATAGGCTTAACTTTTTTGGCAAAATGCACTGTTTTGGAAAGTGCCCGATTCTGAACAAATAGTAAGGCTATGGGCTTACCTTTGTCACAGAAATTGGCTCCTCTTCAGAGAACTTATTTTTTCATCAAAGAGTAAGGCTATAGGCTTACCTTTCTTGGCAAAATGCTCTGATTTGGAAAGTGCCCGATTTTGAACAAATAGTAAGGTTATTGGCTTACCTTTGTCACAGAAATCGGCTGTTCTTCAGAGAACTTATTTTTCATCCAACAGTAAGGCTATAGGCTTATCTTTTTTGCCAAAATGCGCTGTTTTGGAAAGTGCCCGATTTTGAACAAATAGTAAGGCTATTGGCTTACCTTTGTCACAGAAATCGGCTGTTCTTCAGAGAACTTATTTTTTCATCCAACATTAAGGCTATAGGCTTATCTTTTTTGCCAAAATGCGCTGTTTTGTAAAGTGCCCGATTCTGAACAAATGGTAAGGCTATAGGCTTACCTTTGTCACAGAAATCGGCTGTTCTTCAGAGAACTTCTTTTTTCATCCAAAGTAAGGCTATAGGCTTACCTTTTTTGCCAAAATGAGCTGTTTTGGAAAGTGCCCGATTTTGAACAAATAGTAAGGCTATTGGCTTACCTTTGTCACAGAAATCGGCTGTTCTTCAGAGAACTTATTTTTTCATCCAACAGTAAGGCTATAGGCTTACCTTTTTTGCCCAAATATGCTGTTTTGTAAAGTGCCTGATTTTGAATAAATAGTAAGGCTATAGGCTTACCTTTGTCACAGAAATCGGCTGTTCTTCAGAGAACTTATTTTTTCATCCAACAGTAAGGCTATTGGCTTACCTTTTTTGCCAAAATGAGCTGTTTTGGAAAGTACCCGATCCTGAATAAATAGTAAGGCTATGGGCTTACCTTTGTCACAGAAATCGGCTCCTCTTCAGAGAACTTATTTTTCATCAAAGTGTAAGGCTTACCTTTTTTGCAAAAATCAGCAGTTTTGGAAAGTGCCCGATTTTGAACAAATAGTAAGGCTATAGGCTTACCTTTGTCACAGAAATCGGCTGTTCTTGAGAGAAATGATTTTTCATCCAACAGTAAGGCTATAGGCTTATCTTTTTTGCCAAAATGCGCTGATTTGGAAAGTGCCCGATTTTGAACAAATAGTAAGGCTATTGGCTTACCTTTGTCACAGAAATCGGCTGTTCTTCAGAGAACTTATTTTTTCATCCAACAGTAAGGCTATAGGCTTATCTTTTTTGCCAAAATGCGCTGCTTTGTAAAGTGCCCGATTCTGAACAAATGGTAAGGCTATAGGCTTACCTTTGTCACAGAAATCGGCTGTTCTTCAGAGAACTTCTTTTTTCATCCAAAGTAAGGCTATAGGCTTACCTTTCTTGGCAAAATGCGCTGATTTGGAAAGTGCCCGATTTTGAACAAATAGTATGGCTATTGGCTTACCTTTGTCACAGAAATCGGCTGTTCTTCAGAGAACTTATTTTTTCATCCAACAGTAAGGCTATAGGCTTATCTTTTTTGCCAAAATGCGCTGTTTTGTAAAGTGCCCGATTCTGAACAAATGGTAAGGCTATAGGCTTACCTTTGTCACAGAAATCGGCTGTTCTTCAGAGAACTTCTTTTTTCATCCAAAGTAAGGCTATAGGCTTACCTTTTTTGCCAAAATGAGCTGTTTTGGAAAGTACCCGATCCTGAATAAATAGTAAGGCTATGGGCTTACCTTTGTCACAGAAATCGGCTCCTCTTCAGAGAACTTATTTTTCATCAAAGTGTAAGGCTTACCTTTTTTGCAAAAATCAGCAGTTTTGGAAAGTGCCCGATTTTGAACAAATAGTAAGGCTATAGGCTTACCTTTGTCACAGAAATCGGCTGTTCTTGAGAGAAATGATTTTTCATCAAAAAGTAAGGCTATAGGCTTACCTTTCTTGGCAAAATGCGCTGATTTGGAAAGTGCCCGATTTTGAACAAATAGTAAGGCTATTGGCTTACCTTTGTCACAGAAATCGGCTGTTCTTCAGAGAACTTATTTTTTCATCCAACAGTAAGGCTATAGGCTTATCTTTTTTGCCAAAATGCGCTGTTTTGTAAAGTGCCCGATTCTGAACAAATGGAAAGGCTATAGGCTTACCTTTGTCACAGAAGTCGGCTGTTCTTCAGAGAACTTCTTTTTTCATCCAAAGTAAGGCTATAGGCTTACCTTTTTTGCCAGAATGAGCTGTTTTGGAAAGTACCCGATTCTGAACAAATAGTAAGGCTATAGGCTTACCTTTGTCACAGAAATTTGCTGTTCTTGAGAGAGATGATTTTTCATCAAAAAGTAAGGCTATAGGCTTACCTTTCTTGGCAAAATGCGCTGATTTGGAAAGTGCCCGATTTTGAACAAATAGTAAGGCTATTGGCTTACCTTTGTCACAGAAATCGGCTGTTCTTCAGAGAACTTATTTTTTCATCCAACAGTAAGGCTATAGGCTTATCTTTTTTGCCAAAATGAGCTGTTTTGGAAAGTACCCGATCCTGAATAAATAGTAAGGCTATGGGCTTACCTTTGTCACAGAAATCGGCTCCTCTTCAGAGAACTTATTTTTCATCAAAGTGTAAGGCTTACCTTTTTTGCAAAAATCAGCTGTTTTGGAAAGTGCCTGATTTTGAACAAATAGTAAGGCTATAGGCTTACCTTTGTCACAGAAAACGGCTGTTCTTGAGAGAAATGATTTTTCATCAAAAAGTAAGGCTATAGGCTTACCTTTCTTGGCAAAATGCGCTGATTTGGAAAGTGCCCGATTTTGAACAAATAGTAAGGCTATTGGCTTACCTTTGTCACAGTAATCGGCTGTTCTTCAGAGAAATTATTTTTTCATCCAACAGTAAGGCTATAGGCTTATCTTTTTTGCCAAAATGCGCTGTTTTGTAAAGTGCCCGATTCTGAACAAATAGTAAGGCTATAGGCTTACCTTTGTCACAGAAATCGGCTGTTCTTCAGAGAACTTCTTTTTTCATCCAAAGTAAGGCTATAGGCTTACCTTTTTTGCCCAAATATGCTGTTTTGTAAAGTGCCTGATTTTGAACAAATAGTGAGGCTATAGGCTTACCTTTGTCACAGAAATCGGCTGTTCTTCAGAGAACTTATTTTTTCATCCAACAGTAAGGCTATAGGCTTACCTTTTTTGCCAAAATGAGCTGTTTTGGAAAGTACCCGATTCTGAATAAATAGTAAGGCTATGGGCTTACCTTTGTCACAGAAATCGGCTCCTCTTCAGAGAACTTATTTTTTCATCAAAGAGTAAGGCTTACCTTTTTTGGCAAAATGCGCTGTTTTGGAAAGTGCCCGATTTTCAAGAAATAGTAAGGCTATAGGCTTACCTTTGTCACAGAAATCGGCTGTTCTTCAGAGAACTTATTTTTTCATCCAACAGTAAGGCTATAGGCTTATCTTTTTTGCCAAAATTCGCTGTTTTGGAAAGTGCCCGATTCTGAACAAATAGTAAGGCTATAGGCTTACCTTTGTCACAGAAATCGGCTGTTCTTCAGAGAACTTCTTTTTTCTTCCAAAAGTAAGGTTATAGGCTTACCTTTTTTGCCAAAATGAGCTGTTTTGGAAAGTACCCGATTCTGAACAAATAGTAAGGCTATGGGCTTACCTTTGTCACAGAAATTAGCTCCTCTTCAGAGAAATTATTCTTTCATCAAAGAGTAAGGTTATAGGCTTACCTTTTTTGCAAAAATCAGCTGTTTTGGAAAGTATCCGATTTGAACAAATAGTAAGGGTATAGGCTTACCTTTGTCACAGAAATCGGCTGTTCGTCAGAGAACTAATTTTTTCATCAAAGAGTGAGGCTATACCTTTTCTCGGCTTACCTTTTTTGCAAAAATGAGCTGTTTTGGAAAGTGCCCGATTTTAAACAAATAGTAAGGCTATGGGCTTACCTTTGTCACAGAAATCGGCTGTTCTTGAGAGAAATGATTTTTCATCAAAAAGTAAGGCTATAGGCTTACCTTTTTTGGCAAAATGCCCTGATTTGGAAAGTGCCCGATTTTGAACAAATAGTAAGGCTATAGGCTTACCTTTGTCACAGAAATCGGCTGTTCTTCAGAGAACTTATTTTTTCATCCAACTGTAAGGCTATAGGCTTATCTTTTTTGCCAAAATGCGCTGTTTTGGAAAGTGCCCGATTCTGAACAAATAGTAAGGCTATAGGCTTACCTTTGTCGCAGAAATCGGCTGTTCGTCAGAGAACTAATTTTTCCATCAAAAAGTAAGGCTATAGGCTGATCTTTTTTGGCAAAGTGCGCTGATTTGGAAAGTGCCCGATTCTGAACAAATAGTAAGGCTATAGGCTTACCTTTGTCACAGAAATTTGCTGTTCTTGAGAGAAATGATTTTTTATCAAAAAGTAAGGCTATATGCTTACCTTTTTTGCCCAAATATGCTGTTTTGTAAAGTGCCTGATTTTGAACAAATAGTAAGGCTACAGGCTTACTTATTTCGCATAAATGAACTGGTTGGAAGGAGCTTAGTTTTCATAAAGAAATTGGAGTATAGGCTTACCTTTTTCACATAAATCATTTGCATCGTAGGGATTCAATTCTGTCCAACAAATAATGGTGTAGGGTACGGTTATAAAACTTCCCTTTTCGAAGAAATCTGCTGTTCTTGAAAGAGCTTATTTTCATAAAAAAGTACGGTTATTGGCTTAATCTTGTTCGAAAGAGTAGTCTTGTTTTGAAGGTACTTACTTTTTGGGCAAAAGATGGGATATTTTTGAAATGGCATATTTTCACCAAAATGTAAGGCTATAAGCTTACATATTATGCAAAAATATCTAGTCACATTGCGAATGTAAACTTGCGAAAATTTCAACCTACTTCTTTAAAAAAATTGGAGTCTTTTGACCTTCCTAGCCCAATCGCTGACAATTACGACGAAAAGATCTTACTATTTGCTCGTGCAGCATTCTGCATCCGAAACAATGCAAACTCGATAACATGTAAAGTGAATGATAATGTTATTCCTCCTTTTAAAGTGTTAAAATGATAAATGATTCCACGAAAGTAGCTACGAGGACTACATGCCATTGAAGAGAAGGTTGATTGTATCTTCAGATGGTATGATATCACTTATATCATTATCATTATTATTGAAACATTTACGCCAGCGTAAATGTACTTTAACGACAAGGCGATGCAATGATACTTCCTGTTAGTTCCCAGTCCTTCAGCAATTCTAAGGCGTGCTCTGCATGTTGCTGAGGATCTAGAAATCAAGTTCTCATTGCCTTCCAAATGAAGGTCATATTTCTGTTTGATTTATCAAACAAGCTCATGAACCTGACAAGTGATAAATCATGTTACTGCGATGGATTACCTGTAATGCAGCTATGCAGATTTGGCTATGGTAAGAGCATCTATTATTGTTGGATGTGCTGGAATTTTTACGGAAAAGGCCTAAATTTGGCCAACATCAGTGAATGTTGTGTTCAAGGCTTGCGTTACGAACGTTTTTGGCTGTCAAAGTTAAGTATCCCGTGTATATCTTACCAATAAACAGTTTAAATGGCAGCAGAATCGATTTGCGGGGAAGAGTAGCTGCATGCTGTGGAATGTGTACCGAACGTTGTCTTGCATTTATAACGCAATGGAATCATGGAAATCTTCCGGTCGTCATTTCAAGGAATTCAATGCAGAAGCTGAAGCTCAGTGGTCAGTATGCTCTGCTTTTTGACCAATTTCACAACAAACAGAACAACAGGGAATGCAATTACAAACCAAACAAGAGTTATCAATCCCACAGTGCAAACCAGAATTATCAGCGTTTTAGCATAAGGGTCAAGAGCCGAAAGTCTTCTCAGTCAACTGCATAACCAGAGGTGAAAACAGGAAAATACTGTGACCAGTGCAATATGCTAGAAGAGAAATATCAGCAGAAATGGAGCACCTGTTACCTCAGTTTGTTCACTGCCAAAAAGAAGCAATGGAAAGTTGACCAGTTATTGAGGAACTTGCTGAAAAGTAGTAAAAAGTTCAACTGGGAACTACAAGCCCAGCCCTATTAGCAACAGTTGCAATGGTTGGAGCACAACCATTTTCAAAATGTGGGGCAGGAGGCTAAGGTTCAAGTCTTAATTCAAGTTATGTCCTACATACTAAACCCCCCCCCCCCTACCCATACACACCGCTTTGCTGCTAAAGGCAATTCCCTGTTTATTGTTTTGCCAGTGCAGTTAAAAGCTTGCTTAGGGCAGTTCATATTAACCTTCCTGCTCCTCAGTCCATGCAAGCTCAGGTCATCCATAAAGCAAATTCAATTCAGTAAATATCCTTGTGCAAAAAAAAAGAGAAGTATTTTGCAAACACAAAAGCATTTACCCCCCCCCCCCCCCCTCCACATATAGGCTCATTAATCCCTGCGCCCACCCCATACAAATCAAAATAGGACTTACCAGGTAAATGTCAATTTCAGATTTTGGTCATTTATCCAAATCAACTTAACACAAAAGTAGAATGTACGTATATGATATATGTAGACGCATGTCAACAATATATACTTGGATAAAGTTATTGTCAATGAAAATCAAACAAAAACAAAAGTCGAAGGCTTCAGACTCCCAAATTGGATTCAGTTTATGTCAAGTAGCACTGAGTTCATCCTCCAAACATCATTTTCACTCACAGGGTACTCCTTTTCAGGTATAACCACTTCTATTTCAGGGTTCACCATTTATTGCAGGCATGCAAGCAGCTTGGTTTCAAACTCTACACAAGTATCCATGTTCAGTCACAAATGTCAATTAAATCAAAATTTTGAAAAATGTTCAAATCAGTTCAGTAAAAAAAAAAAATTTTTTTTTTTTTTCAAAATTATTCATGGAAGCTAAGCAAAATAATTTTATGTGATACCTAGACTTTCTGTGGCAACATTGCAATGGTAATGAAAAACAAAATGAAATGAGGGCTGCGCTCTTCTAAATTGGATTCGGTTTAAATCAAATAATGCTGAGTCCATCATCTAGTAACAATCAAAATCATCTCATTCACATGGCACTTTGTTCAGGCCTAATTACTTCTATTGAAAGGTTAAGCATATCATTTTATTGCAGGCGTCTTGGTCCCAGTTGGTCCACAATGTAGTTTTAAATTTCATTTGAGGACCCAGGTAAACCCCTATATCAATTTAGTCTTGTCTCTGCCCTCCTGCAGAAGGCAAATAAAGTCTGCTGGTGCATCCAGATCAATCTAAAATATATTAAGCTTCGTGCTCTCAAGAAATCAGCAATGAAATATAATAAAACAAATTAGAGCTCTCCCCAAAATAGTGTCTTGTAGGAAGGGGCCGGGTTATAATGTGAGTGATCCCTTCCTACGGTCCCAACAAGGCAGGGTGGTAGTTTGGGCGTATCTTGGCGGTTTGGCCACCATACAAGAATGGTGGCAGACTAGTTGTAACAATTCAATCTGTGAATACAACAAAGTCCCATCTAGTCAACCATTTCACTTCAAAGTCCAGAGTCCAAACTGTGATTACCAAACATGACTCTGCAAATACCATTCATTCAAAGTCAAGCATTCTTCAGAACAATGAACTTACTTGTAGCATACAAATTTAATCAAAGGAATTGTGATTCCTCATTTGCTTGTAATAAAATAAAATTAGCCGATACGACCCAGTTACTGCCACCCAATGCCTCATTATTCATGCCTCCTCTTTTCAAGTAAGCTGTTTTCACATCGCAGGAGCCACAGGCGTTAATGAAACATTTACGCCAGCGTAAATGTACTTTAACGACAAGGCGATGCAATGATACTTCCTGTTAGTTCCCAGTCCTTCAGCAATTCTAAGGCGTGCTCTGCATGTTGCTGAGGATCTAGAAATCAAGTTCTCATTGCCTTCCAAATGAAGGTCATATTTCTGTTTGATTTATCAAACCCCTTTCCCTCCCTCCCTCTAAGGTATCAGTAAGCCATCGGGCAGCAGGTACTCTTGTCAGCAAGCCTGTGAGATTTCTTGCTGCCCCAAACATGGTCGTATCGTAGCTGATTTGTGCAAATGCAACTTTTTCAGTTCATTTATGTAGATAATTTTTCCCCTGCAAAGAAAAGCAGAGATCAGGTTAGTAATAGTTCTCACAACAAAGCCAATAATTAGCACTGTCCACATGGTTTAAGCGCCAAACCACACTTCGTACAAAAGAAAGGGTAGCAGAAAGACCCCCGTTACCACAGTTTCTGCTGTTTGTTTGGGCTTATGCTCACCTCTCAGTCAACACAGAAGCCTCAACGGTGTGTGCAAAGAAAGAAATACATACAAATCTGAGTAAGAAAATTTGGTTTGGAAGGGCCACTCTAGAAGTAAATTATACAAGAGTCCTTGGAAAGAGCAACCTGCTTTACCATTTGAAATGCTTATCAAAAGAGAAGGGCAAAGGCGTTAGGCTTTCAAGACGTATGTAGAGGTTGTTAGACCTTTGTTAATGTACAGGGGGAAGTCCCCAAAATGTGTATACAAAACAAGCATGTCCTTGAAAACGATATTTAGAAGTTGTTAATCGTAAGGGGAAGTACCAAAGCGTACGCAAAACAAGGAAGTCCTTAAAAATGAAATGTAGCAGTTGTTAATGGTAAAGGGGAAGTCCCCAAAGTATATACAAAACAAGGAAGTCCTTGAAAATGAAATTGTTGAAATTAAAAAGGGAAGTCCCAAAAGTGAATACAAAACGAGGAAGTCCTTGAAAAATGAAATTGCTGATTAAAAAAGGGAAGTCCCAAAAGTGTATACACAACAAGGAAGTCCTTGAAAATGAATTGTTGATTAAAAAGGGAAGTCCCAAAAGTGTATACAAAACAAGGACGTCCTTGAAAAATGAAATTGTTGATTAAAAGGGAAGTCCCAAAAGTGTATACACAACAAGGAAGTCCTTGAAAATGAAATTGTTGATCAAAAAGGGAAGTCCCAAAAGTATATACAAAACAAGGAAGTCCTTGAAAATGAAATTGTTGTTTAAAAAGGGAAGTCCCAAAAAGTGTATACAAAACAAGGAAGTCCTTGAAAAATGAAATTGTTGATTAAAAAGGGAAGTCCCAAAAGTGTATACACAACAAGGAAGTCCTTGAAAATGAAATTTTTGATTAAAAAGGGAAGTCCCAAAAGTGTATACAAAACAAGGAAGTCCTTGAAAAATGAAATTGTTTATTAAAAAGGGAAGTCCCAAAAGTGTATACACAACAAGGAAGTCCTTGAAAATGAAATTGTTGATTACAAAGGGAAGTCCCAAAAGTGTATACAAACAAGGAAGTCCTTGAAAATGAAATTGTTGATTAAAAAGGGAAGTCCCAAAAGTGTATACAAACAAGGAAGTCCTTGAAAAATGAAATGTAGAAGTTGTTAATTGTTAAGGGGAAGTCCCCAAAAGCGTATGAATAATTAATCAAATGGGAAAATCCCCAAAGAGCGTTTGCGTAAACAAGGAAGTCCTTAAGGGGGCAATCCCCAAAGAGCGTATGCGTAACCAAGGAAGTCTTGGAAATAGATGTAGAAATCGTTAATTCCAAGGGGAAGTCCCCACAAACGTATGCATAATTAATTAAAAAGGGGGCAGTCCCCAAAGAGCGTATGCGTAACCAAGGCAGTCCTTGGAAATAGATGTAGAAGTCGTTAATTACAAGGGGAAGTCCCCAAAAAGCATTGCGTATTTAATTAAAAAGGGGGCGATCCCCAAAGAGCGTATGCGTAACCAAGGCAGTCCTTCAAAATCAATGAAGAAATCACTAAGTGGAAGACGCAACTCATGTACAACAAAATTAAAGAAAAGAGTAATCTTGCAAGCATGAAGAAGCATGAATGAAGCGCAAATTCTCATCAGCAAACAATGGTATATGTCTAACTGAGGAACAAACTTTCAGAAGCAAAAGAAAGTGTCAACACCCAAATCATTCAAAACAGTGCAGCCAGTTACCAGGCAAATGAAGAACGGTTTGGCCACCATACAAGAATGGTGGCAGACTAGTTGTAACAATTCAATCTGTGAATACAACAAAGTCCCATCTAGTCAACCATTTCACTTCAAAGTCCAGAGTCCAAACTGTGATTACCAAACATGACTCTGCAAATACCATTCATTCAAAGTCAAGCATTCTTCAGAACAATGAACTTACTTGTAGCATACAAATTTAATCAAAGGAATTGTGATTCCTCATTTGCTTGTAATAAAATAAAATTAGCCGATACGACCCAGTTACTGCCACCCAATGCCTCATTATTCATGCCTCCTCTTTTCAAGTAAGCTGTTTTCACATCGCAGGAGCCACAGGCGTTAAGTAAATAATATAGTTTTCATCATCACATTCCGAAAATTTTTTGCAAAAGTTGCATTGCAGTCTTTTGGGACGCCCTGTTTAACTTTATGCGTCTCATTGCACAAACATAGTATCATTGAGGAATTTGCTGTCAGTGGTCAAAATACTCCTTTCTGCCAATAATAGCTATTTAACAACTGCCATGGCAATGACAATGGAACCTGCAATAGTAACCTTCTGATGACGTTGTTTAATAGTTTTTACAGGGTGTCCCAAGTACCTTGTGCTCGTTCGTGCGGCTGCTATGGAGAAGCTGTAACTTCGATTGTCTCGTCTTCTATACAAAGTTACTGAAAAATCAAACGAAAAAATCACTAGAAATCACTAACATCACAAAAAAAATCACAAAAAAATCATGTGATTTCAAAATCACGAAAATCACGTATGCGATTTTGAAAAGTCATTTGCTCCTCGTTCTATACAGTCGAACGAGAAAGGCTTCAAATTAGAATTTAAGCTTTTTTTGAGTCAATCTGACAATTTTTTGCTGATTTATGAGTATGAATGCTTACTTCAAAAACAGCCTTTCCTTTGTTCTCCAGCAATATCAAAATCAAATAACTTTTGAAAGAAAGAGCTCAATTCGGGCATACTTTTCAAATCTTAAAAAAGCTGGGTGTAAAATTCTATGACCTATTTCTTTGAACTGAACGGCTTCGAAGAATCTTTAACTATTTTACAGTAAATCTGCCGTTGGACTCTTCTGAAAGCTTCAATATTTTTAGAATTACAGTATTTTCTTCTTTTTTAAGAATTCAAGAGAATTTTTGAAAAGAAACTTAAATTTATCGTAATTTCTAAACCCATTGACGAAAGATCACGTAATTTTCAAGAAAATCATAGTTTATGGATGCCTACAATTTTGTATCAAGCAAAACTCTTTCAATCTTCTGGTTTGTGATTTAGAAATTTGATGACGTCATATCATAAAATGAGCTGAAATATAAAGTAGGCTATAATTTCGACAAATATTCAAGATTTCTGAAAAGTCCAACGGTAGAATCCTAGAAAAATGGCTAAAGTTTCTTTCAAATCATTCAGTTTAAAGAAATAGGTTATTGAATTTTACACCCGCCTTTTTCGCAGATTTAAAGATTTGGGACCTATGCTCTCAATTCGTAGTATTTGAATTTTTCTCAAGATTATGAAAGAGTTGATAGTATTTTTTATGCATAACAAAACACCATAGCCCTTTGCCAAATCTTGAAAACATCAGAGTGCAAAGCTGCAACGCCACTATCTTTTCTTTCAATATTTGCCTTACTTTTCCTTGGGTACATGACTCTGGAGTCTGGGCTCTGCGCTAACTTCACTTTGACTTTATTGGAGAACACTGGCAGTTCTGTCTTAAAAAAACCATTTGTTTTCAACTTCTTGTTCCATAAATCGGCAACCATTTGCCAGGTTACCTCAAACGTTGTGTCAAGCTCTAAGTTGAAGTCCATCTTATGCAGCTGTATCAAAAAATGAGACAACTGACTCCTCCACAGCTGTCACACACATGGGCTAAAGTTTTTTGCGACACCCTGAATAGCTTTACGGGTCTTATCGCACAAATTGACGGGTATGCTGTTAGTGGTCAAAATGAATACTCCTGTCAATACATAATAGCTATATAACTGTCATAGCAATGATAATAAAACCTGCAATAGTAATTTTTATGAATGTAAAGTTAAAATACTAATTATAGCTACATAGTTTATATAAATTATGCAAACATTTGCTTCATATGTGAGTTACTATTGGTAAATTGTGGAGTTAACATATCTTTGCTTTTGCTTTGGCTCAGCGCTTAGACTGGGCTTCAAAAGTCATTGAATACATGGTACCACTGTTGGCTTATATGCGAGTTAGCATTGGTAAATTATGGAATTAAAATATCTTTGTTTCTTGCTCTGCGCTCTTGCTGTGCTTCAAAAGTCAGTGAATGCATCAAATGACTTTCACATTCGTCATTACTATGGAAAATGCTTATTGTTTAAAAAAAGTGCGGATCTCCTGCTTTTGAGACGGCAATGTAAAGATAAGTTCCGGTGGCAGGATGGATTACGTTTGGTGCATGTTTTCACAAAGAAGTGCATGGCAACGGATGGCAATTCCGACGGCAGTTCACTTAAGCTTACCACAAGTTGCTCAGGGATAAACACTGTGTTTCAATATGACAGTACATGGCATGAAATACAGCACATTGAGTCGGGAAAATGCATACAGCCAAGCGGCAATGAAGTCAATGCTGCAGAGGGGACAAACTTCGTTTTGGGTCCATGTCACGCTTCAAATAAGAGCAAATTCTGGTTTTTGGCACAAATCCTTTATGTGATTCGACACTGGAACCAGCTATGTCTGAATTTTCACAAAGATGACGGATCTCTTAAATTTGTTGACGATTACCAATGTACTCGCTTTCGATTTAGACTGGATGGACAACTAGAAAGTTTTGAGGCAAGGAAAGTTCTTGGGGTCGAGGATGGCGTTGTGAAACCAGTTTCTGTATCAAATTCTAACTGCTGTTACCATACCCAACGATCCACACTGTCTACCTTTGATGATACGAAGTGCTTGCATCCAGATGGTACAACTGAACCAAAGTCTGGAACGACCAAACTTGTACTTCAGTCTTGTGGAAACACCAACGGTTACAAATTTCATCTTTACGATGACAGATGTAAGTATTTGCGCATCACTAGAAAGAGCCATTGTTACCTAGGGTTCTTCTCGGGCAGGCCACAATGCCACACTGTCTGAAAAATAAAGCTTGGCCTAAACGGAATCTACAAAGACCAACAATGCAGAAGAGTAGTGCCTCGCATATAAGAACACAAATTTAACAAACATAGACCCGGATTTTCAAAATAATACCCTATTTTACAAGAAACTAGCTCAGGTCTGAAAAAATGTTTCTTATCTAAAAATATGGATATGTTTCTTATAAAAAAAATACCGGGTGAGCCACAAAAAAGTTTCCACTTTTGAAAATTCAAAACACCAAGACTACAACACGGATTTGAATCATTCAAATTCTAGTTACAAGCCGAAACATCAAGGTATTTTTGTGATTTTTCTCGCTGTCCTACCAGAACTAGAAGTATTGGTAAATCCAACTTTATAAAACATTCATGGTTGCAAAAATGACTGAGATAGGGCCTAAAACATTGATCAAATCGTAAGGACTCTATTCACACAGAATAATAGACCATGGGCGTTTCACCTCCCTCAAGAGTTATAAGACATCGATTTTCAAACAAATTTTGAAGATTTTCAATCCCATGGCAATTGATGTCCAGAGGATATCTCTCACCTATGGGAAGTTGTATTTCCTTCATTATTCTGTGCGAGAAGCCATTTATTCATTGATCGATGTTTTTGGCCAATTTTCAGTCATTTTGCAACCATGAAAGTTTTGTAAAGTTGAATTTACCAATACTTCTGGTACTGGTAGGACAGCGAGAGAAATCACAAAAATACTTTAACCTTTTGGCTTTTAACTAAATTTGAATCATTCAAATCTGTGAAATACTCTTGCAGTTATGAATTTTCAAAAGTGGAAACTTTTTTCTGGCTCACCCGGTATGTCTTGAAAAATTTGAACTTTTCAGTTTTCTGGTCGAACTGAAATGAACCTGAAAAAAATTTGTATTCAAACTGAGAAAAAGGCACATGCCTGGAAATGAAAATTTACAGATACAGTTCAAAATATTTTTTATCGCCATCATAGAGCTTATGTCCGAGTATTTTTAGTACATGATTTTTGGTAGTAAGAAACTTTAACTTGATTTGTATTTTGATCTCATTTTATAAGGAATGCATCAGACCTGAATATGAAAAAGTTGTTTCTTATAGGAAGGACACAACTGTAGTTGAGATGATTATGCACATACTAGTCTTGTGTTGTACAAGAAAAAGCCATAAGCCCGAGGTCTTAAATGTACAGACTCCGCTTGCGAGGTCTCCACTAGGCGGGAAAATGTCGAGCCGCGAAAATTAGAACGTATTCCCACCATTCCTGGCTCGAAATTTTTCCGCGGCGACAATTCGATCAGCCAATTAGATTGCAGGAAACTTTTCCGCCTCGACATTTTTCCGCCTAGTGGAAATGCGGCTTGAGGGCGTTATATTATGCGCATACTAACCGGTTTTGTGTTGTACAGGAAAATATAAAGCCCGAGGTCTTAAGAGTAAAGACCGAGCTTGCGAGGAGCAGCGAAGTAGAATTGCCAAATGACCAACTGAAAGAAAGTGTATTTGGCATTCTAACGATCTACGATTTCAAGTAGCAAGAGAGTCTCTGACCTTCGCCAGTTTCTCTTTAAATAGTGATTGTCGTGCGCCTGCACGCTATCGCTGTCTCATGTTGTCTCTCCTTCTTGAACTCGCAGATCGGTGGAATGCCTAATGCCAAATACCCTTCATTTTTCATTCAGTTATTTGATGATTTAACACTTTGATGATTTAACACTTTCAGAAATTTTGGTGTTGCAGCAAAGGAACATTGGTGGCTATAGCTCTTCAAATTTGTAGGCTGGCTTTGTATCAATGGTTCGTAAATTCGACCTAGTACTCGCAAAAACGCAAGAAAAAATAAATTTCTACAGGAAAATGAAAAAATTGTGGACTTCAACATCACAGGGCTCGAATTTCTGAAAAACTTTGAAATGAATGTGTAATTTTTTCCAACTAAATTATTCGAAGGGAACTTTATTTTTAATCTGCTATAATGACTATTTTCCAAATTTCAGTGTTTAAAAATTTTATGAAAGAATGTACGAACGGACACTCTGAACCCGGGAGAAGCATTAAACCTCCATCAACCTCGTCCCCAAGGGCCTTTTGTCCTATCTAGACCTCGTCCCCAAGGGCCTTTTGTCATATCTAGACCTCGTCCCCAAGGGCCTTTTGTCATATCTAGACCTCGTCCCCAAGGGCCTTTTGTCATATCTAGACCTCGTCCCCAAGGGCCTTTTGTCATATCTAGACCTCGTCCCCAAGGGCCTTTTGTCATATCTAGACCTCGTCCCCAGGACTTCACAGCTTCAAAACTAACAAGGATGTAATAATGAATAAAATTCTGAAAATAATGATGACATCAAAATTGCTCTGTATGGAATTATAGTAAATTACATGAAGTTCTCTTTGATCAATCGGGGAAATAACATTATCAAAAGTGGTAACTTCTTCCTACCTGGATCAGAGTATTTTTTTTGTATTTTTGAAAAATCTGAAATGAAAAAAATGCCCTTATTTTTCTTTTTTTCTATTTTGTATGTTTACTCCGTAAATCGTGGATTAACTCCCCTGCGGCCCCCAAAACCCGTACAAGCTCGAACCACAGATAGACTCAGAAAATATCAGACAAACTTTTCGTTGGCAGCTCTTGGGGTCGTATCAGGCATCAAATGTACTAAGCTATCGTTTGTAACTGTGATCCCCTGGGTCAGCATGAGAGGTACGTTTAGTCCTGCCATGAAGTACCCGAGGTATCCATGACCCCAACTTTTAACGCTAAATTCACTTTTGGTCCCCCACTGCAGGTACTTGAGAGGCCAGCTGCAGGGGGTTGCCTGCCCTCAGGTCCTCTGTAGTCCTGCACTGAAGGCTCTAAGATATGGCCCAATAATAAACACTGCTTTAACGGTGGCGACTCATCGTGAGCCACGGAAAAAATACGGAAAACAGAACTGGCCTAAATTAGGCGATGAGATTATCGGGCCTAAATATTACAAAACTACCTTACGCCACCAGATATGGTGGTCTAACCGCCAAGCTAGGCTAGGATGGGGACAGAAGCTTGAACTGAAATTGGGGACACTGATTGTGAGGTCATGAAGAGGAACGAAGTATGGAGTCTGGGCTTAATGTTTATAGCAATAGCCAATACGACCCGTGGGGGCTTAGGGGGTACGGGGGTCACTGTTGCGAAATCAGATCCTAAATCAGAGGGTGGGAGGGAGGGAAGAACTTCTTTGACTGACTCCGAACAGGAATGTGAACGAATGATTAACGAGACGCATGAGTGAGATTCGAAGACATGCCTATGGCTACATAATCCAGACATAAGGGGGACTGGGCCTAGTAAACTCATTGGGGCCTGGGGCGTTAATCTTTCATTTTTAAATTTTTTGTTTTGTCAGAGTTTTTTCAAATAATTTTTCGTTTTTTCTACTGTTTAATTTTTTTAACTCTAATTCTTTTTCAAAATTCCAAAATTCTTTCACAACTCTAAAAACTGATTGTTTTATTGTTCTATTCTTTTTATTTTTTCAATTTTAATTTTTTCGTCATAATTCTAAAATTTTTTTCCAAATTCTAAAGAATTATCTGATCCAGGGTAACTTTTTCCAAGTTCAACCGGTAGATTCTGTCTTCTTTGCCAAAAATCTTGAAATTTCCCTGCGCTGTCGGAAGAGACAAATAAATTTAGCAGGATCGAACAGTTTTCTCCAAAAGATTAAGATTCTGTTTCTTGGCATTTTTCAAATGCCGTGCGCCATTTCACTCACCAAGTAGCGTGGGCAAAACTCTGCAAAACTTCAAATATGTAAAAATGTCATGCCAAAATTTTACAAATGAATTGCTTAAAAGAGTTCCATGATTCAGGAATTTAGAAGATTCTTTCATGAAGCCAATCGCCTGCACAAGTAGTTGTTTACCACTATCGTAGACATTTTGACAGGAGCAAACCCAGTGCGCACACGCAGCGCTCTCTAAAGCCTGGTTTCCATTAAATCGCAGAACGATCGTAAGGAGATCGGCGACGGTCTGCGATTGTCTGCGATCATCTGCGTTGTGTTCCCGATTTAATGGAAACACTGTCTTATTACGATCCTTAAGACCGTCGGGGATCGTGGATCGAAACTGAGTTCAACTTTCCCGATCGTTACGACTGTCCCGATCTGAAAAACTTTTATGGAAACACGCATCGCAGGCGATCGGCGATCATCATAGACGAGTTTGTTAAAATATGATCACGTTGATCCAGGGGTGGCGCCAGAAATTTTCCGATAGAGGGGCTGGAGCTTCCGACAGGGGGGCTAAAATGACTGAAAAATGGTGTTTCCGTGCGTTATTTTGCCAAATTTCCTCCGACGAGAATCCAAAATTTCCTCCGACGGGGGGCTAGACCCCTGCGTTGATCCGATTAACCAATTAGATTATAGTGGTTGTTGTTGCTACGATTTTGCGGGTTTAAAAAGGATCATGGTATAGGTGCATCGCAGACTGTAGCCGATTAATGGAAACACACTGCTGAGATTGCAGATGGAAGATAGGATACCAATCCCCTTACGATTTAATGGAAACCAGGCTTAACAATTGTTACTGTTAGGATTCTTGCTCCGGGCTAAAAGACAGGGTATCATTTTTCCATAATCAGCTCCATGACAGGATCCATAACTGATTCTGTCGCGCAGTTGTATGCCATTTTTTTTACTACGCAATTGTGTTCAAGGTTTTGGATGACAACATTGTCGCATTTTCTGATAGACGTATGAAAAATTTCCACGGCCGAGCATAACTTTTTTTAAAGAAATTCAAGGACAGAGTAATGTTTTAGAAACTTTTACTCTGGGATAGGGTATCATTTTCGAGAATTTTACTCCACTACAGGGTGCATTTTCAGATTTTCTAGCGGCACCTCCGCATATATTCGAAGACCAAATACTTCCCCAGAGGGCTAGTAACATCATAAAAATCATTAGAGGATGCCTTTCTCTTGGTCACTTGATACCAATACATGTCCAGTAAGTTTTTGATCGTTCTTTCGTAGATATACTCACAGCAAAAATAAGATCGCAATCCTGTGACGATGCGCCGGGAAAGTTATGCGAAAATTCAAACGGACGCATAGTAATCAATGGCTATGACTTTTCGGACAACAAATTTGGATTCAATGCAGCCCTGTTTGATTACCGCAGTGGTTTGTACGAAGAGAAGGCAGTCTTTAACACTAACGCTTTCTCTAGCCATAGAAGTGAATTAGTCGCATTTCTAAACAACGTTCCTTCGAATAAAATCCTCTTTATTGCTGCAAAAGGAAAAGTGACCGTCAATGCTGCCATGGCGCAAGCATTGCAAAAACACGGAGTCTCAGCAACATTTGCACGAACTATCAGCGGTGGAGCGATATCACTGGCATCAATTTCTTTCACGGGGATGGCCAGAAAGATATGGGAAATATCAGTCAATAGAGGAACAGGTGGAGCTGGTCCCTCAAATATCGACAAAGTCATTCATATTTTTCACGATCTCAAAGGGACTGACGAATGCTCTGAAGAAATGGGCCTGAGATCATATCATCTTGATGATGCAAAGATGAAATCAAAAACAAACGTAAATACCCGTGTAGCAAGCAGTGGGAGATTGATCGGCAATGGGCTGGCATGGTGCGGAACAGCGTCTTTGCCGAGAGATTACTTACAAGTCGATGTCGGGGCTGTCAAAATCATTTCAGGAATTGCATTGCAAGGAGATGGAGCTGCAGAAGATCACCATGTAACAAAGTTTAAAGTAGAGTATAGTTCAAATGGTGCAACTTGGAAGACATACAAAGAGTCAGGCAGCGCAGATAAAGAACTAGACAGTTACAATACAAAAAAATCACAGCACGTGCGAGTAAATTGGTTCCTAATCAGGCTGATAGCTCGCTATATCAGATTCGTTCCAACAGCACGCAAAACGACAGGTTATAGACATTGCAGCAGAATTGAGCTTTTTGGTTGTGCTCCAAAATCGACGCTGTTTCTAGATCACTTTCCGCCTTCAAAATCTGTTCACATTGGTGAATATATCAGCGGCAACGTAGCTTTCTATGGATACGAGACAGAGCAGTCTTCCGCCAACAAGTTGACTGTAGGCATGTCAATGGCCTCAGAAAACACAAGCCTAGCGACGAGCATTGAACAGGTCCACTTATCAAGAGTCAACGAAACAACGGTACATGAAAATGGCACAATATTACAGGATGTTGCATATGTAAAAAAGATATCAGATAAATTGAGGAAGATTTATACCAGAGCTACAGTTGAATATACTATGCCTAATGAAGGATATTACAATTTTGATGTAGGGTTTGGAGCCAGGGTAAGACATCCCTTTATAAATTTTCAAGGGTTGCATGATATCATGGAGGATTGCCAACACTTTATTTTGAACGAAATGTTTAATCGATGCTGCTACCTTGATTATTATTCGAGGCTACTACCTTGCTCATAGCACCTCCAGTTAGCCTTTTAGCCTCAAATGAAAATTCAGGCAGGGGCATCGAATACACATTTCGTTAAAAAAGGGTCCACAATGCTCCATGATGAAATGTGTAGATCAGGCCTAAGATGAAACTGTATTTGTCCTTGCAGGGAAATTCAGCCATATCTTACTTTCCCTTCTCTTCAGCTTCCCCAACATTTCAATCTCCTCATTTTTCATTCATTCATTTTTCATTTTAATTTCTTTAATCATTTGACATCATATTCAACGAAGTGTTAGATAAACATGCCCCTACTAAAAAGAAATATGTACGTGCAAACCATGCCCCGTTCATGACGAGAGCTTTATGCAAAGCAATTATGTTGCGTTCTAAACTTAGAAATAAACATAACAAATCTAGGACGGCTGAGAATTGGAACAACTTTCGTAAACAACGTAACCGTTGCGTTAAGCTTTTCAGGCAAGCTAAAAAAGACTACTACAGTAAGTTAGATATCAATTTGGTCACCGATAATAGGAAATTCTGGAAAACAGTGAAGCCTGTTCTGTCTGACAAATGTCAGAGCAATAACAAGATAGTTTTAGTCGAAGATGATGAGATTATATCTGATGATATTGAAGTTGCAGAGATTCTCAATCGTTACTTTGTAACGGTAACAGAGTCCCTTGGTATAAAAGAGAATAATGATAATATTTCAGACACTGAGGGCATATTAGATCCTATCGAAAAGTCGGTACAAAAATACTCTAATCATCCCAGCATACTAAAAATTAAGAGCCACTTTTTGAATGTAGAATCATTCACTTTCAACCCTGTTTCATTAGAGGAAATGGAAACTGAAATCAAAAGGCTCAATCCCAAGAAGGCCACAACTTTCAAGAATATACCGCCAAAGATTCTTAAGAATAATTCTGATATATGTTCCGAACCTTTACGGGAAATATTTAATAATTGCATTGGAAGCTCCACTTTTCCTGATGAGCTTAAGTGTGCAGACGTATCCTCACTTCATAAACAAAAAGAAAGTACAGTTAAGAAAAACTACAGGCCAACTAGTGTTCTGCCAACTGTTTCAAAAGTCTTCGAGAGGCTTCTAGTCAAACAAGTGGAGGAACACATAGAACCGTATTTGTCCATACTATTATGTGGATTTCGCAAAGGATGTAACACTCAGCAAGCCTTAGTACGTTTTTTGGAAAAAACTAAACTTTGTATTGACGTAGGTGGGAAAGTTGGTGCTGTCATGATGGATCTCTCTAAGGCATTTGACTGCCTGAGACATGATCTCCTTATAGCCAAATTGCATGCCTACGGCTTTAGTCACGATGCATTGTCTCTAATTTATAGTTACTTGCATAACAGACAACAAAGGGTCAAGGTCAATGGGTCTTTTAGCTCATGGAAGCGACTTACTTTAGGAGTGCCTCAAGGATCTGTCCTTGGACCTCTTCTCTTCAATATCTATATCAACGATTTGCTTCTTTCCTTAAACAATACTGATGTATGCAATTATGCCGACGACACAACTTTATTTGCTTGTGATATTGATACTGATAATGTTGTTGCTAGGTTAGAACTAGATTCCGCCCATGCAATCAAATGGTTCTCTGACAACTATATGAAGCTTAATGAAGACAAATGTCATCTATTAACGTTTGGAAATATGAGTGATGATTCTGTTTCGGTTAAAATTGGCAGTTCTACTATTGCTAATAGTACTGAAGAAAAATTGCTAGGAGTTACCTTAGACAGCAAACTTACTTTTGAGCAACATGTAAGTAATCTATGTAAAAAGGTCAGCAACAAGCTATATGCTCTGTCACGTATTGCACACTATATGGACCAAGCTAAATTAAGGATGTTGATGACATCATTCATAAATAGCCAGTTTCAATACTGTCCTTTGGCATGGATGTTCCACAGTAGGAAACTAAATACTAAAATCAACAAACTGCACGAGCGAGCCCTTAGAATAACGTATAGAGATCAGGAATCTAGTTTTGAAGATCTCTTAGGACATGATAACAGTGTATCTGTTCACCAGAAGAACTTACAGGTGTTAATGATAGAAATGTTCAAAACAAAGCATGGCTTAAATCCTCCTTTTATGAAAGAAATATTTTGTCCACAAACCAACCAGTATAGCCTCAGAAATGATCGCGATTTTAACTTACCAAGAGTGAGATCAGTAATGTATGGCTCAGAAACTGTTCGATATAGGGGTCCACAGTTATGGTGTACACTTCCAGTTTCAATTAGACACTCAACTAACTTGATTGAATTTAAGACCAAAATCAAAGCTTGGAAAGGAAATGAGTGCCAATGCCAATGTAGGCTCTGCCGAAATTTTATACCACTTTTAGGTTTTATATAGGTTTTAGGTTTGATATTTTCATCCATTCTGTTTTTACTATTTGAATTAGTTGGCTTTTATTAGCTATTACTTGTAAATATTTTTTATGCATGTGTAGCTATTTGATACCTTTTTTATGCCAACATTGTAAATAAAGTGTTAATAATAATAATAATAACGGTAATAATAATAATAATATCAGCCAAGAGTGGTTGCTTTTCAGGGGGCCGTGGAAAAACCTACTTCCCCCGGGAACCCGGGGGGGGGGTACTTCACTATGGGTAAGACGGGGATGTGCGCCAGCTTTGGGTAGTTTTTGGCCTGAAAATTCTGGGATTGGGGTATCCTTTTACTGGAAAATTCCTGTGATTGGGGTATACTTTCACTCGGAATTTTCTGGGATTGGGGTTTACTGTTTTACTCAAAATTCTGTAATGGGTGTTGAATGAAAGTACAACTGGATAAATTTTCGAGCAACACGTGGTCAGTTTCAGATGAACTGATTTCAAGTATTTTTGTGTTGAAAAACGTCCTCAGATCAGAACCTCGTTCCAATGGCCACTTGGAACCAAAACAATCGTTCCCAGCCCTCAATCCCTTATCCCTTTGACGTCGAATTGTTTTTGTTACTTCTTCGATTGGGTATCAATATCTGACATATATTCTGGGATTGGGTATCAATATCGGACCAAATTTCTGGGATTGGGTCGTAACAGAAATCCTTGCGGCGCACACCCCCGTATGAATTTATAGTGAAGTACCCCCCCCCCCCGGGACCTACTTACAATACTACAATAAGAATAAAAAAATAGAATATTTACAATGTTTGATTAGAATAAATGAAAAATTAAAAGCTATTTACAGCCGAGTCTACATAACAGAGAGGGGGCTAGCTTGACCTCATGTTCTAACCATTCCAAACCTTTGATCCACGGAACGAAAATGCTTTTTGGCCATTGCTTGTTTTCATTCGTGGAGCAAGTAGGTCAGTCTCACGATTTCTCAAATTAACAATCTCCCGTGTCGAGTTTCTCGTGAAAAGAGTAGTGAGTAAAGTGGGCGCAAGACCACTTATTGATTTGAAAACGATGGTAGCCGTCTCTTGTTTAGTGTTAGCAAACTTCACTTCATTCACATCACCTGTTGTCCTAGTTTTTAGACAACAGAAACTGCTTAAAACGACTAGACTGATTGCATATTAGCAGTTATCGCTATTGATAGACTGGTGGACGCTCAAACTACGACTCATGTCCTTACGCTTCCAGAAACGGACATGGCCTAAATCACCCGCAGTTTTTCTCAAACCACCCACGCTAAGACGCCGAAAAAAGCAGTCTTCCCCGAGTGCTAGGCTGTACAACAAGCTTTTGATTCTCTTGGCGGGAAGTTTAAATTGAAGAAAAATAAGCCAATCCGATCACGTCTTTCGTCCTTTTCCATTTTGATTGGTCGGGGAACAAATCTGTGCCCCGAAGAAAATTGTGTCTCTTTTGAGAAAAGTGGGGAAATAATGCCCAAACTGAAGTGACAACAACAACATATATTCAATTCAATAAGATGAGCGTAAGTTGAGGGCCCTTGTGGAGTGAGGCTAGACTTATGCCTTTTCGTCCCTTGTTTCCCTGCGTTCTTTGATCTTACGCTTACATAATGGGCCCACTTTTTCAAAATGGCCTAAACAGGTGGGAGTTCTCGTACACTCAACAAAATCGCTTCAAAATCTGGTTTAACGAGCTCAAACATTGGAAGGAAAACTTTTAATACAAAGAATGATGTTGTCTTGACCTACAAATTCAAAATCTGGTTTAACGAGCTCAAACATTGAAAGGGAAACTTTTTATACAAAGAATGATGTTGTCTTGACCTACAAATTGCAAAATGCATACTCTCGGGTGCCTAATACAAGGGGGGGGGGACGCTTATTAATTTTCAAAAATTTTATCCACCCCGGCCCTTATTAAGACCCCCCCGTTTATTAATTTTGGCAAAACAATGTCCAAAGCTCAATATGATCTTTATACGAAATTTTGTTCTAAAGATAAAGCACATAAAGCATATAAATCATATACAGCATATACAGTTCTAAGCATATAAAATGCACTTGTCTCCAGTAGATAACGTAAAAACCCGTTTTTTGCGAATTTCTGACCCCCCATTTATTAAGACCCCCCCCTTGCATTAGGCACCCGAGAGTACCATTTTAAGCAGTAATCTTCCTCTGTAGAAGCCAAATGGATCGAACCTGCAAGAACTCCAGGCTTCATCAACCGTTCTTGAGCAACAACAACAACAACATTGTGAATAGCGGCCCCTGATTGGTTAAAAACTGAATTCCAGTGATTTGATTGGTGAATACGGAACCAACCTACCCGGGACTAAAATGGGCCTACTATTTAAGAGTAATGTTATTAGTCCCTCTTGACCAAGGAACGCAGGGAAACATGGGACGAAAAGGCATCAGTCTAGGGTGAGGCTATAAAACGTTGTCATCGAGCAATCTGAGATGATGGCGTATCTGGATACATAAGTTTTTTGAAATGATAAATAATCTCGAGATTTCTGCTCGGTCATTTTCGTAACCTATTGATAAGTCTCAGCGGCAAAAATTCTACTACCACATTATTATGCCTGCAGCCTCTTCCCAACTGCAATACAAAGTTTAATACATACACTATTTGAAAAAGAGTACAGGGAAATATATACAACTAATTTGTAAAATTTCATCATCTTACTGAGGCTTTAACTTAACTTTTTAGATTCTTCTCATAATTTTGGCGCATCATTTCCATCTGAAATCAAGATTTAGCCAAAGGTCTTATTTCTCGATTTGTCAGGAAATAGCCAAAAAATGGGATGCTCTCTGCCATGTAAGCCTTGCATCTTTTAATGGTTAGCATTGGCGAGGGGGGCATTAACCGTCATCGTATGAGTGTAGTCTAACGGCACTTTTCTGAAGATAAACTGCTGAATTTAAGGGAGAAGCGAACGAAACATTCATATCTTGTAAGATTATATAAAGATCTTGTTGAATTTCTAAAACTAAAGGGCTGACTACAAAAGAGTTCTCGGCCCGGGTTGAAAAACTCAGTCCCTCCTCTAGTTATCTCCCTGTAAAACTGAGTTTGTGATCATGAGAAAAGCCAACCCAGCCTTCCTTGAACTAAGTGAGCTGGGGTTTTCAGCCCGGGTAAAACGGGCAGGAATTCTCATGTTATTGCGATCTTTTTCAAGCCTGAGCTGAGAAATCATGTTGCGCAAGCACAGTTTGAATACCGGTTCGCTCTAAAACAGCGTACACGAAGATTCTCAAAGATTGGGGGAGGGAAAAGATGAAAGCAAATGTTTTTTAAGCGGAAATTGGTAATTTTAATGCCACTTTGTAGTTTCAAACGAAGAACAATTTTAGCAAAAGTCTAGTACTTAGCTTTCCGCTTGGGCTGGCAGCATCTGTCATATAATCGCACGCCATGTTCACCTCTGCTAACCAGTAACTATCAGTAAACAGAAAACAATAAGGTTTTTTCCGGTTGTGTAACCCAGTCCCTTAATCATTATTATTCGGTACCATCTTCGATACGCGAATCCCATTTTCCTCTGTCTTCAGAAGTTCGTTTCAATGTATAAACGGTCTTTACTTCTGTCCAATCTTTCAGATTGTCACTCAAGGTTCTACGCTGCCTTCCTTCTTGTACTTTTTCAGCAATGTACCCGTTTATAGTCCATGCAACAGATCCCAAAATTAGGCAACACTTGATATGTTTTTCCCTAGGCCTTAAACTTTTGATTTTTTCATCATTTCACAAACCTTATCTATATTTGATTTTCCAAACACTTCATTCTCTTTGATTGCTCGATGACGTCATTCTACGCAGTTTCTGTTTTCTCTGTACGATTTTATTACGGATTGTCCTACAACAGCCTCGTAATACAGGGCCTGCAAAATCCATTTCTCTTTTGAGCATTTCCTTCATGAGCTCTGGTACCTTGTCTTTTAGGTTTTAGATTCTGGAAAGGAAACAGGCAAGCAAGTTTGGAATACCTACAGCTTTGAAACACATGGATCCTGCATGATAATAAGTCATCCAATGACAGTTAATCGTCGAACTAAAGACCAAGCAACTCTCCAACTGGAACTAAACAGCACTCGGAAAGAATTCTCGAAAGACGGAACATTTCTTCTCAACGTAACCATCTTCCAGGTTGGCGCTGAAAAAGAATTAGGCCGCGCGAATGCCTACAGTGTCGACTTGTTTTTGTATTACAATTCGCTGTTTCTTCAACTGATCTCCTCAAACGTATCCAGCCTGAACGAATTTTCAACTGAGCCAACACGAAGCGTCATAAAACCTGGCATACTTCACTTCCATAATGATGCCATGTGGTTGCTAAGCAACCAGTTTATTCAAATCAAATTCAAGATCTCGAAGCCAGCTGGCTTTGCAAAACGCTACGAGGGAGAGATTCTTTATGAATTCAAATACCTGACGAATACAGCCAACCTCAATGGAAAACTAAACGTAAGCACTGGTAAGTCATATTCTTATGTATACAAAGTACAGGAAAACGGAGGAATTGAGACTGCACGGCTCAGTGTGCCCGTTTTTAGCATGGTATATGATGAATACAATGAGTATTTCTTCGCCTGCAAAGTTGGAGGACGATATTCCATGAAAAATCATCCTTTCTGTTATTGGCAAGGTGATACAGAGGCAACATGGAAAGAAATTCCATACATCGCATCAGTCGTTGGTATTGACACAACAAACAAAATTCTATTTGGCATTGATCGCATGGGAACTGGTTATTTTCGACTGCCGTTTCCGTTCAGCACATTTGGACAAATCGAAGACTCAGAATGGACGTCAATTGAGACTCAACCACGAGTGCAAACGGCAAAGACAGCAACTGACATTTCATCATTACCACAAAGACTAGTTGCACCATGGGTATATGAGAAATCTGGTAAGCAGATATGGGGTGCAACAAACAATGGTGTGTTCAAGAAAGGGGCATCAAGTTGGCACAGGGTGTTTGAATTGTAAATTAACGGAGGTAAAACGTTTTAGAGGGTCTTAAAGGGGTAAATCAGGTTGTGGGATTTCCACAAATGATAATCTAGGAATGGAATTTCTATGTTGGGAAGCATTGGTTCAAAATCTGTAGTGTAAATTATCTGATATATTTCCTTGAATTGCATGATTGCATGGCTGCAAAGAAACCTTAGCTATTTCGCTATGATTCTACCTTTTGACTTTTCTGAAATCTTCTCGTGGGGGGGGGGGGGGTACCATAGTACTGTTCGTGGTAAGGGGACGAGCCATTTTTTAGGGGTACTGTTTTCAAACCATTACGGAATTACGGGTATCATTTTCACAATTTTTTGACATTTCACGGAATTATGGGTGTCCTTTTTAGGGAATTTTTCATAATTTCCGGAATTATGGCCCAGATATTTATTCGATTTGTGGAATTATGGCCCTAAAATCCACCAGAATTTACGGAATTATGGGTACCAATTTTTCGGGCAAAATGGCACGTCCCCATCACATAATAGGTTGAGTTACCCCCCTCCCCCCGAGGAAATCTTCAATAATTCAAGAATTAAAGTGCCTTTCTTCTTTTTAAGAATTCAGGAAAAATTAAAAAAAAACTTGAAACCATCACTGTTACTTAACTTTTTGACGAAACATGAAAAAATTTCAATTTAATATCAAGCGCGAGTCTTCTGGTTTACGATTTAGGAGTCTGATTACGTCACATCCTCAAATTAGTTGAAATATAAAAAAACGTTGTAAATTTGAAAAATATTAAAAATTTCTGAAACTTCAAACAGTAGAATCATAGATAAGCAACTAACATTTATTTCAAGCAATTCAGTAAAAAGAAATTGGTCATAGAATTTTAAAACCATCTGGGCATGGAATTGGATCACTGGCTTTCTGTCTAAAACATGACTTGGATTTCCCTTAAAATATGACTAGGAAATGAGATCGAGGACTCCCTTTCATGACCCTCTTTTCACAGCATACTTGTGCAGTAGCTCTAGGAAGCGTGGATGGTATCAACCTATGTCACATTCTATGCCATCAAAAATGCTTTGAATTGTAAAAAAGTTGACAAAGAGCATTTTTAAAAAGTGCATTTTTTTAGAGCACGTTCTGTAGTAGCTTAGTGCAAGTGTGACAAATGCCACAATCAAGAATATCGGAACGGTACAGAATTTGCTGAAAAGCATTTCATGAAGAAGGGGAATATTGGAGCATATCGCATGGTAGCTATGGCAAGCGTCAAAAGTATCAATGTGTATCATATCCAATTCGATAAAAATATCTTGAACTGCAAATAATTTGACGAAGAATATTGCAAAAGTGTGCATTTTCAAGACCTCTTTGCAAGGTATCATAGTACAAATATGAAAATTACCTATTTTTCTCAACTACCTTGAAGCGTACATAATTTGACGAAAACATAGGAAAAAGTGCGTCATCTTAGAGCAAATTATGTGGTAAAGTATGCCATCAAAATATTGGAAATGTGAATGATTTAACGAAAACACTTAAAACAGTCCGTAATTTTGGAGTACATTGTGTGGTAGCTAAAAGCAACTGTGACAAGTATCAATTTTTAGATACAAATTTTTAGAAAAAAGTTTGTAATATTTAGAGCATGTTGTGTGTTAGTTATAGCGCACGTGACAAGTATCAAAAGGTGTCATATTCTATGCCATCAATGTATTGGAACTAACAGGGGCAGATTTTGTAATACAATAGCATCAGTCGCTTTGGCTCACACCTCAATTCAAAGCGATTAGCGAATGTAGACAAAAGAAATTCTCTCAACCAGTAATTCAAAACAAACACAGCCGCAAAGTTGCCCTGAAATCAGTAAGGCAAACTCTCGCTTGGTGCGGCAAAGGGACGTTTATTAGAGAAGTTATGTGCTTATAACGAAAGAAGAAGGGTAAATCCATAGTTCTGTCTTGCCGATTTTGTCTACTTGACCCCGGAGCTGAGGAGTAACTGTCTACATTTGAGCAAAAAACATGCAAGAATTGTAATGCCCTCTGCTCGGCTTCTGAATCACGTAAACAAAATCCGAAAGACAGAACTTTAGATTTACCCTTCTTCGTTCGCGTTAAGGACATAACTTTTCTTAAAAACCTCCCTTCTCCCGCACCAAGTGAGAGTTTGCACTACTGGTTTCGGGGCAACTTTTGCGGCCATGTTCGTTTGAATTACTGGTTGAGAGAATTTCCTTTGTCTGTATTCGCTAATTGCTTTGAATTGAGGTGTGAACCAAAGCAACTGATGCTATTGTATTACAAAATCTGCCCTTGTTATTGGAACTGTAAAAGGCTTGAAAAAACTTTAAAGGGAATCGACGTAGTTAAAAACTGGTCCGGGCCAAGTTAAATATATGACCTTTTGTTTTTGATAAATTCGACACATGGGGTTCCATTGTGTAACTAAAGATACAATTGGCATCTGGGCGTTTATTTACCCTATTTATAACAGCTACGAGACAAAGCTACGTATATTCCCTTTAAAGTGCGTACTTTTTAGGTTACACAATGGTAGCTTAAAGCAGTTGTGACTAACTGTTCTAACAAAGTATAAATTTGTGCCAATCTCAATTCTCAACTCAATTCTATTTAACATTTGCAAATTTACTACAGCAATCAATGGAAATTGTCCGCAGATTTACCACAAAATAAGATAGCGTGGTTTTTTCACGCTTCTGTGGTGTCATTAGCCTCACTCCACAACGACCCTGGACTTATGTTTATGCTATTGCACTGAAGTGATGCTGCTGTTGTCGCTAAAGTGAGGGCCTTAATTTCCTTGAGCTGCAAAACTAAACAAGAATCTCAGCTCTCGACAACTTTTTATTGCCTTTGCGTGCTAATCAGAATATAATGTAGACGAAGACAGCTTTGCGTGGCTTGCCAAAACATTGATCTTAGCTGGGTATTGCTAGCTAGTTTCACGTAAGATTGTGGCGTTTTACGTTCAGTGGTTTTGAGAAGAAATAGCTGGTGATTTGGGCCATATTGAGGTATGTGTGAAATCAGTATAAAGCTAATCACTTTCTGCAACTGTAAGGACACGAGTCGCAGTTGTAGCAGTATTAGTTAAAAAAAGCGAGACTACAGCATGTATTGAGTCTATGACGTCACCCCGTCTATATGAATACCAACAAGTGACCAAATTGAAAATAGTATTGTTTACGAATTGAAAGTATCACAGGTTGAATTAATATTACCTTGGTGAATTTAAAGTGTCTCATTTGATAGTGTAAATACTTATTCATTAGGCTCAATAAACCACAAACCAGGTCAGCTAGCAGCCCTTCGCCCTGATTGATTCAGGTCAAATCTGTTTCTCCAAACTAAAGCTTGGTTTCTATGGTATCACTAACGACTCACAGCTAACCATGATCCCTTGCGCGTTAAAAGTCAACATTCGTATGATATGAAAATCGTTTCTGGTCTACATTCTGTTTGTATTGCTTTTCATCAGGCGCACAGAGGGTCATGGTTATCAACGGGTTTCTAAATGTTGGTTATGCGTTGACAACAGAACTTTTGCTATCGATCTTAGGAGTATGGGTCCGGCGATACTTTTGAACATTATAGGGAAACATGAAAAAGTTTTGAATATACACAGTAGTGACTGATGATGCAATGGCCATGCATGTTCCCTTACTAAAAGCTTTGGGGCCTATGGCAGGAGGCACAGAGAAAGTGAAACAGGAAACGAAAGCACACAGTTAAAAAAGTATCCTTTTTCTTGTCTAAATCGGGCTTACATGTATTTAGTGAGGAGAATATACCGAAAAGCAATCACTTTACATTGAATACAAGTCAATGAATACCTTCATCCATAGCCAGCTTCATCTACGAGATATCTGCTAATTCGAACCGACCGGCAGCATTCTTTAGAGTGAAGTACTGCATCATTGGACTTCTATCGCTTGATACCACCATATACCTGTTGATGAGGACGAGAATATCATTAGCTATGGTGCTAGTGACATTGTGCTGGCTTGATTCTTGGATAGGGCCTAAAATCGTGATCCACTGAATATTAGTAGCTGTGACATAGGGTTCAAATCCTTTTAAATGTAGTGTTAAATCCTATTAGCTGCCTCTTTCTCTGAAATGAATGGCTTAAACAAACTTAACTTAAATTGCTGTAAATCTGCTGTGGAAATCTTTTGACATATATTGATCACCTTCAGAATGGCACTGTTTGTGGTATTTGAGGCTGTCACATAGTCAAATTTCCAAATCATAAACCAGGAGAGCAACAGTTTTTGCTTACAACCTCCATTGATTTAGGATCTATGAGATATTTTTTTTAAACTGGCCATGAAATGTTTCAATAAAAAGAGTGAATGGCGCAGTTTTGAAAATAATATAGATAGCAGCAACTTTCTGCGGCAAAGTTCAGTAAAGTAAACCTACGTTCGAAGTAATTCATTTTAAAAAAAGACGTAAATGAATTTTACACCGCCTTTTTAAAAATTTGAACTCTATGCTGCTGTGATGGCAAGGGCATATTTTGTAACAGTAGCCTTAGCTTGTTTTGACTGGAAAGCTAATTCAATGCAACAAGTGACTGCAGACAACAGGAATTCTCTCAATGTTGAAATCAGAACAATCAAAGAAAGCCTCAAAAGATCCCTGAAACTACTATGGCTAACTTCTCCGTTGTGGCGCAAAACAGAAATGTTTTGAGAAGACATGAGCATGAATCGAAAGAAGAAGGATAAACGTCCGCCATAGGCATTTGATACAGAAGCTGAGCTCTGAATGTTTTAATTACATCGAAGGTATAGCATTGTCCTCAAGCTCAGAAACTATCATGTAACATCTATTTCGTATGGGCCAATCCAAGATTTCGTTCGTCCAACGCAATATTGCGAAGATTCACGTGAACCCTATTTTCTTTCAAGAGTTTAAAATGGTAATTTCTAAAATTAAGCACGATAAGTACCTCATCTGGAACTTGTTTCTGCTCCAAGTTAATGTCTGAAAAAGAAATGAGATATTTATCAACTTCACTGAAAGATGTACAGAAAAAACTTTCCAAAGCTCCCTCAAGTTCCAGTAGCTTCCCGAAGTAAGACCCGTACAGGTCTGTCGTTTCCAACTCGTCTCAAAAAGCAAACAGAAATATCAAACTAGGATTGCAGGATATCTAGCCTAGACGTCCTCGCTCAGACTTGGTAAAGTTGTACGTACATGAACAACCAAGCTAGGAGACAGGATGAAGGGAAATCCAATTATTTTTCAGGTCATTTGAGAGATAAATCTACCTGTTTGAAGTCAAGTAGAAGCGTTGAAAAGAAGTTGAGAAGCCAGCGTTAACGGAAATATTGCTACTTATTTATCTATGTAAACTAAACCTCAATCAGGCATAAACAGAAAATAGAATATGAAACCACAACTACTTATTAAAAGACATTTCGATGTTAAAATCTTCTTCAATTCATTTGTCATTTAGTTAATTCATTGTTGTTATTCAGTTATATATTTGTCTATTCAAATATTTGTTTTTCGATCGCCAAGATGATGAACAAAAAATATCTCTTCACCGTTTGCCAATCGACCAGATAGTATTCGAGAATTCACTGATCTCAGCGAACCGATAACTCGCTGTGTACAGACTTCCGATCTCAAATACAGTAGCTTTGGTCAGCGACCTGCGCACTTGCTGAGTGAACATACTCTCTGGTAACAGAGCATGAACACTAGAGGATTGGTCGCTGACCAAAATTACTGCAACTCGAGGTCAACAATAAGCTTTACCTTGTTGCTCATTCTCATTATCACTGCTACTGTCGTCATCGTCATCATCATCGTCATCGAGACTGATTTCTTCTGGATTCACTGTCTTAGCAACATCTGAGAGCTCAGCTGGCTGTGTTGTTTCACCCCTAAAGAGAACAAATATGAGAAATTGATATGAAGGGCACATGCAGGCTCAAAATCACTATCGATACTTTCAAAATCGTTTTAGGACAACTTTGAGCCAAGCTGTGCGATTCAGCTACATTTCTAAATGTAAGTAGGTCATTAAATCCCACTTTGGCTAGGGGTGGAAAAGGTGCCGCTCAATCAGATTTTTTTCTAATATTGCGAGGAGAAAAGTTATGGCAATTTCTGACTTATTGCAGCTACCCTTTGTGCAACTACTGGCAGAGTTTTACACAAGATATTTCAACAAATTAGGGGGAGGAAGACAATTTTCCGGGATTGACCATGTCAAAATCGTAAATTCTTGAATCTCAATTGTTGTGCAAAAAGTAGCAAGGTTGCAATCTTTGCCAACTTTCTTTGCAAAGTAGTGCTATTTCATGCATTTTCATTATGATCATTATGTTTGGATAGAACATGTGCTCCAAATTTCATTCATTGCATTTTTCCTGATTTTCGCCGATTTTGCGCTTTAAATGATGAGACGAAGGAAGGTGCTGACGCGTAGTAACAACGATGTCAAACTGTAAAAAATGTTTATGCTTTCAAAATCACATAACACATGCCTAGAGAAATTAGCGTACCAAAACATTTAAGAGCTGGGTGGAGGGGAGGTTTGCCCCCTCATCCACAATATTATCCCCGAATTACTGTTGACATATTCACTTTGCTTCAGGAATTTGCTTTGGCCAAAAGGCCATAGCTTAGGTTTGGAGATTACATCAAATTTGAACTTTCGATATTGATATTACACCATAAAAACACCAACATCAACAGATAAGGTATTTATGTTCAAAGGGTCTATTCAGGAACGATCTGAAAATGATCAGCCATTGATCAAAGGTAAGTTTTTTATTTTCATAACAGTTTTCTCACTAGTTAAAAGTTTATTTTGGGTTGTTGTTCTTTTACAGGAGAGTTAACAGCTGTGTTTCTACCGATTGTCGTATTTTGTTCCGTTTATTGGTTAAGTACGATGAATTCGCTATTCAAGATTATTTTCAAATTTTCATCGCTAGGCCGAATCAAATCTGTTTACTTTTCCTCAGGACACCCCGTAAACAGTTAAAGTTTTGTATTGACTGTTAAAGGCGTAAATCGTGCGCAAGTGAGCCCTCTCATAGCCTTCATCGCCAAGACCAAAAGAAGAAAACTATGGGTGTCTTTTTTATCACTAAAAACCTAAACTAAATATACAAATCATTACTGGCTCCATCCACAGCAGGAAAAGACACAAGCCACACAGTCTCCAAAAGGAAAACCGACAAAAAATCAAAGCAACGGAAACGAAAACCAAGACCAAAACCAAGAAAGGGAAAAAGAAACAGAGGGAAGTCATTGCAATGAAATTACTTAAAACGAGTTGCTAGAAAAATCTCTTGGATCGTTCAATGTAGGATATCACTGCCTCAATAATCATTTAATTCTACACCACATTCAGATCTGGGTATCTAATAAAAATAAGGTTTCGCACATTGAAGCAGCAAGGTTATTCTGTTACTTAGAGGAATTTTCAGGCACCTGTAAATATCATAAAAACCATAGATATGTTTAGACGGAAAGATTTGGTTGTTTTTGGATTGAATTTGCAGAGTCTAAACATGACATACCTTACAAAAAGAACGCCCTTCTGTCCTGCAGCAGCCGATGGCTTGTCTTTTCTTGCATCTTCAGCAATGCTCTTTGCTTGTTCTTCTAATTTCTCCATCTCATTCTTTGATTCGTTGTCTTGAAGTAGAAAACAAACCTTAATGATTTCTGAAGTCTTAAGAATTCCATTTATGTAAATACGAATGCTAAATATTCAAAAGAGCACGGGAAGTTGGAAGAAGGAGCTTGATAGCTATCTAATCACTACGTGTCCTCGGTAGTGAAAGAGGTATGACATCCCTAGGAGAGAGAGGGGGGTTCAATGGGCACAGGACAGGGGAGTGCTATTTTACCTTGTTTGATCACAAGTGCTATTTTACCTTGTTTTACCTTATAAATTTTAGAAAAACCATACCCCAAAATTTATGAGCCAATCAAAAAACATACTCTAAAGTTGTGACAAAAATCCAATCTTAATCAAAGGTATGAAATCGCATCAAACTGTCATACCCTAAAAGAACTATTTTCTACATGACACCGCAAAATTTATGGTTATTTGCTGCCTTACCAAAACTGACACCCTACAATCTATTTGCTGCCTGAAAAGGCACTCCAAGAATGGCACATCCTGTTCCGGTATATATGGCAGTCACTCTCACGCTGGATAAAATCATAGACGCACTGAAAATCTCAAGTCGGGTTCCTCGTTTGGATCTATCAAGGCATGATGATGTTATAATCAATGTAAAGGCCGTACAGAAACAGCTCTTACAAGTTTACAAAACGCACCACCATTTAAATCTGTGATACCTCTAAGAGAACCTCCAAATAAAATCTATAACCTCTAACTTGCGCAAACAAGTTTTATGCGAACTTCCTCAGAGGTCTCCCACAATTGAATATGGGATAGACTCTCTGGGATTTGGGGGGGGGGCTATGCTCTGGAATAACCTCGACGATGATGTGGGGGACATGGGGTCTGTTGCGGCTTTTGGAGAGGGTTAGACTTGGGATGGAACTAACTTGGCTTTGTACAGTCTGTAATTAGACACTGAATTCGTTTGATTATAAATTTACATGTATTTGTGCAAATAGTTGGTCTAAATTAGCTTTATTCTTTTAAAACTATGTAAACACTACCTTAAAATAAATACAATGAATGAATGAATGAATGAATGAATGAATGAATGAATGAATGAATGAATGAATGAATGAATGAGTGGATCTATAAATTAAAAACGTAAAGGGAAAGAAATGGGACATGAATAGCATGCTAACCAAACCAAAGTTGTCATTCCACTGGCACAAAAGAGGTACTTTGTTAACGGAAGAAAATTCTCATACCTTTAATAGCTGCTGCTTGGGCTGCAAGTAACTGCGCTGACATAAAGTTAACCTAAAAAAATGACTTTGAGTAAAAATCGTACACAATGACTTGTTAACAGATGAAAATAAATCAATGAACGTAAAGAAAAAATCAAATCGACTAACTTAAATATCTTCGAAATTGACCGATGATGGATCACAGCAAAAAACAAAATTTGTTTCGAAAAAAAACCAAAACTGGCATTTCCATTAAAGTGCTGTAAGCAATTCATTGAAACGGATACATGCAATTCATGTTGTTGTTCCACGTAACCCGAGAAACTTCCCTTCGTTTGGTCGAATGTTGTGGAATAGTAAAACACAGGTAGCGGCAATCTATTCAAAATCCTATTTTCCAAAGTCTGGCTTGGACTTCAAAACGTTGCAGTTTGCCATAGGAAAAAGGAGGTGTTGCAGTTGAGATAAATCGAACTGAATAAAATCGATTAAAGTCATTGTGGCTTGTATTTACATAAAGATAAACACTTATAACTAGCTCTTTTAATTTGAACCATTTTTGTAATTAACTTTGTATTCTTAAGCTTTTCTTTGTAAATTTTTGTTTTTGACATGGCCCTCTGAAAACAGTGCTTAGACTAATGAGTGGACTTGCTACAAGTCTCTCTCTTGTGATCACAAGACATAGAGCAGAAACAAGGAGCTCGCACTCACATTTTGCTTCTTAAAATATATGCTGAGAATAGAGAGAGACTTGTAGCAAGTCCAACTAATGAGATACCATGTATAAATAAATGACAATGAAATGAATGAAATCACAAAAGGGTCTAACTAGGGGGGCGAAATGCTGTATGCAAGTTGATACTATTTCGAAATTTTCATACTTTCATACTGTAACTGACTTCTTATATAAAATTATGGGTGTGTTTGATTGGTGATTCCAAACCTACCAAATTCTGCAAACGGTAAACTTCGCAGATACGGAAACACAAACTTCTTCAAAACAGTAGGTTACAGATTCATCCTGGTGACAACGAGGTTTCCAGTTGAAAAATACGAAGACCAGTCCGGTGCTTGGCAACAAAGATTGGACAGACTCAATTAATATAGCAGCACGAGCAAATTCGCCTCGTTTCAGAGTTTCAGAAATGAAAACGAGGATCCCTCCAAAGTCTTCCAGACCTGCCGCCCGTTGGAGCAAAAGGTTCGGCAGACCTTCCAAACCTGCCAAACCTGCCGTTTTCGGAAAAGGGTAGTCAATCAAACACAAATTCCGAGTCTTGTAAGTCTACCGTTTTCGGAATTGGAACCAATCAAACACACCCTATATGTAACTGTTAAGAATTCCTGTTACATTTTGATCTTAAAAGAAGAATTTTACAATTTGCCATCGTTGATAGGAACCCGTAGTTTATCAAAATTTTATCCTCCAATTTTTCGAAGATCATGAAGAATCAGGGAACTCTAAAGCTAAATTAAGTTTTAAGGTGTCATCAAGTAAGTCAGAATATAAAAAATGTATAAATAAGTATTCCACTTTCATAAATCTGCGCATCTGTACAATGTATAGCCTGCAAGCCACGGCAATCCGATGGTCGAGGCAGATGCAGGCTATGCAATGTGCCACTGGTCAATAAAATATGGGACATCTTTTATGATGCTTTTTTTATTTCAGCAAACACTGATACTTCTTTCAGCTCTGGTAACTTTACCTGAGTATTATATTGCGCTTGGACTGTTCGTTTGATCCTGAGCATTTCTCTGAACGTGTCCTCATTTCCATGTCTAACCTCAAAGTCATGCCATGTTTTCCAGAATGATTCTGTGGTCTGTTGATGAAATAAAGCATTTATAAATCGGTATGAAGTTAACGCAAAACAAGTACAGTAGTTATACAGGAACAAAGTAGTTATACTGAAACATTACAGTAGCTATACAGAAAGACCTATAAACCAGCCTCGAAAGAGCAAGAGCAGTTCAGTGAGATTTTCCTGGTAACTGAATGTCTGCCTCAAAGTTGTGAATATTCGATATGCTGGCATTTTGCCGTGCAGATCCAGTGCTCGAAGCAGGCTTTTGAGTCAATATCAAGCCCAAATTTGCTCTACTAAGTTTCTGTGAATATAAAGTAAGAGATAAAGGTAAAAGCAGTTCACTTAAGAAATAGGAAGCTCTAGATGCCGTCCGTCTTCATCACAGCGGAACAGTTTGGGTCCCAGACTGACAAGGACATAATGACTTAAAAGATAAGGTAGAAACTTTCCGAGGCTCTCCATGTGGATTTCTACATAAAGTCTACATAACCACATAAAATAATAGACCTTAACTTCAGCCATCAGCAAAATGCATACATTTCCACCAAATATAAACATCAAATATTTGGTACTCTGCCCACAGCGAAATTCAAATAAGAATTAAGACTCGATGGCTCCATATAAACAACTAAATCAGTCTGATGAATATGAAAATTAAAAAATTACTAAGCTTCTAAAGTAATTACTAAAAATTACTATTCAGACTGCTTTCTCCTTGATTGCTCTATCTTTTAAGAAAGCCTTTCAATTCATGAAACGTCAGTGCAACCAAATATCCTAATTTTGTAAACTTGCCTTGTCGATTTTGGTATTCGTTTTTGCGATTTGATATTGGAATCAACTACTGGCATTATATTTTTGAGATATTCATCCATAGTACAGTAGCGTCCCGCATATAAGAAACAAAAATTAATTTTCAAAATAATACCCCTTTGATAAGAAACAGGTTCAGGTCTGAAAAATGATTGTTCCTTATTTAAAGATTACTGACTTAAGAATGGTTTATATTTTCAGCTTTCCAAATGAATCAAACTGTATCCATTCAAAATGAAAACAAGAGTTTTCATGCAAATGAAGCAAAAAGGACCTTTCAGGAATAACTGTTGATTTTCTTGGAAGCAAAAATTTACAAATACGAATCAAAATTGTGTGTTTTGCATCGCCATCATAGAGCTTGTGTCTGAAGAGCTCATTGATAGTACATGATTTTTATAATAAGACAGTTACGAAACGTTGCCCTGATGTGAAGTTATGTCTCACTTTATAAGATACACATCAGACCCTGAAATTAAATATGTAGTTTCTTATATGCGGGACACTACCGTACCAGCTGTGAGGATAAAATTCAATTCTGTAATCATTGCTTGTGATTTATGAGTACGCTTCAAAACCAGGCAGCTTGCGAAAGCACAAATTACCACAAATTCAAAGCTACTTCAAGACTTCACAATGTGTCTACGACTAATTGGTTATTAATACAGAAGAATATCAAGTAATTTTCATGATTGGTAGTATAATCTAATGTTGACTTGAGTTTAAATTTTCTGATCACCCGATGTAATCTCCAAATGAAACTTAAGTGAACTGAGCTTACCCTTGGATCGCAGATCTGAGAACAGTAACTGTAGACTGCACGAGCCCTGTCTATTTCTCCAAGTTTTCTCTCCATGTCTGCATATCGAACACAAATTTCACTGCAAAAGAAACAAACCAATCCTCTGATTGACCTTACATCGTACGCTTTCGCAGGAGGGAAGGAAAATCATCATAAATCAAAAGGTACAACATCAAAGTCATTTCTACACTTCCTGTTTCAAAGTAAGAACCTGTTAACTACCAAGGGACAATCTTTATGGTGGTTTCACTCTTTTCAAAGCAACAGCCGTAAGGTGCCTTAAGGCTGCCGCAGGCATTGTGGGGACCAGTGCCGCCGGCATGCCGCAACCATTTCAAGTAATATGGAAACCAACTCTCCCGCCAGCAGCCGCGACCATCATAGTTACGGTACCGTAATGACCTGGAAAAAGTTGAATAATTTAAACTTTTCTCGATCCTGGTGGCATCTTCCGTCATGAAATTCTATATGGAAAGAGGTTGCCGGCGGCAGCCACCGGCAAATCATTGTCTTCTTTTGTTCTATCTCTCATTGTTTTAATTCTATCCCTCAGTTACCGGCATAGTAACCGGCATCTTACGGCACTTCCGCCACGATGGTTGCGGCACAATATTCAGACGTTTTCATTTAAATCGTTCGACTGCGGTACCCGGGGCATAGCAGATGGTAATGGTAGAAGATTGCCGCTGGCAACCTTACGACACTTTACGGCTACATGGAAACCAGGCGATACCACCAGCAGAAAATTTTCAAAGGGGCACATTTGTTTACTTCGAAATGATACAGGGTAAGGCTTCATACCGTGCATGTTCATCAGGCAAGGCTTCAATGACTTATACCACCAAAAATGGCCTATACCACCAGAAAAACTTTTCAATGAGGAACATTTGTCATTTTCATTTGCCATTATCATTTTTACCTTGAAATGATAAAGGATAAAATTTCATACCGTGCATGTTCATCAGGCAAGGCTTCGATGGCTTTTTCATAAATTTCTCTCGTGTGTGTAACACCAAATATTTCGGCAGCTCTTTTGATGTATATGTTGAAAATCTGAAGAAAAGTAGATCAACTAAAAGTTCCAATATTAGCGGATGATTTGTAAAACCTCTTGATAATGAGCCTCACAGTATAGATAAGAAATCTTGATAAAAGGTAAAAGGTAATGTAAAAGGCTTGATTTTATAGCTTGAAAGGAACTTTAAATGCTTTGCTGTCAGTATACGCTTTTTTATTGTCTACTGAACAGCACTGACTTTGCTGAAGCAAAATTAAATCTTAAATCAGATTCTTACAAATACGCCTCAATAAATGTTGTTCAAATGTTTGTTGTGATCGCTTTCAAATACCTTACCACTCAGCAAGATGTAAGAGCTCCTTAAATGCGACGGTTGATCTTAGAAGAAAGACTACAGTAAAGTCCCGCCTTTAAGAAGCTCGTTACACAAAGACAGCCTGATTGGTTTCTTATGTCAAGATATAATTCTTTAAAACAAGGTATGTATAACATGGTATAAGAAACACTTTTATACTCCATTGTATAAGAAACCAAACATGAATCAGCCATGATAGCTTCTTGTAAAGAGGTATTTTATTCAGCGATATCAGGCCCGAGTTTCTTATAATGCAGTTTCTTAAAGGCAGGACTTTACTGTGCAAGCTTTAAACATATTTCAGATTTCAAAATTTATAATAGTAGCCATACCTCATACTGCTCAGCTGGAGGTAAAACTTTTGAAGCTCGATCGTAAACCGCCATTGCATGCCTTGCAAGACCAAAGTCTTCTTCCAACTTTGCGTACATCAGGTAGAATGGTTTGGCGTTCTTTGGAGGGCAGTGCTCTAAGCATTGCTCAAACAAATCTCTTGTTCTCTCCAGTTTTGAGCCACCCTTTAGAAAGAAACAGTAAATCATTTTTCTATTGGGTGAGTCAGAAATGCACGCCGTTTGAAAGGATCCTGCTCTCTAAATATCAAAATATTAAAGGGTCTGTTTCATCCAGTAAGCCTTGAACGTGCCTTCTCTTGGTTGGCCTTTGTTGTTGCCATTTTCGTGGCCCATGACAACAGCGACAACAAAGGCAAACCAAGAGGCGGCACGTGCAAGGCATGCTGGATGAAACAGACTCAATACTTTGCAATATCTCATTGAAAGGCCAACATGTTCCATTATTTTGAAAATTTTCCTGACTGAAATTGACTATACCATTCAGGATCTACAAGGGATTTTCAAAAGAAAGCGCCTTAACGAAATCTTAAAACACGACCTATAGTTACTACCAAATTTCACTAATATCCGTACCTTACAGATATGACTTAACACGTTTTCATTTAGCTTGTGCTATCTTCTTGGGGGGGATGAAAAGTCTCCCCATTTAAGTACAAAAAAATTATTCAGGGGGCTCCGGGTTCCCAAGAGGACAAAATATATGCCAAAAAATGTAAGTACCATTGTTGTTGGGAACGAAAACCAATTAAATTTTGATGGTCTTTTCATTCTTTTCCAGTTTTTTGAAAGGGCTATTCTACAGCTATCTCCTATATCTATGGGAAGGAATGACTGACTGAAGCCAAGTCAATCATCGTGGCCAACTGAACATATCAGAAAATGAAACAAGTCACTTTTGAATATTGTTTACTTGATATTCCGGGGGCAGTACTTATTCAAACGCCGTGCAATTTTTTTACTCAACCAGCAGTACAGCACCACAAAAGGACTCACAAGAGCAAAAATGCAGAAGATGAAATGTGGACGATGGGCAATGAACAACTTAACGTACTTTTACAGACAAGATCCTCTGCTCTAGTTGAAGACGGTCATGAAAAGCATAAAGAAGGTCAAACAGCAGCTGTGCTTGACTTCAAAATGGCAATCTCTTTGGATACAAACGTCTACATAGGGAATTTGATGAGCCTTGCTTCCCCAACACTGTCGATCTCCAGAAATTTGACTTTTAAGGACTCACCCAGAAATTTTCAATGCGCACTGTAGCATTTCAAAAGAGGAAACCGTTACCACTTTGCTCAATAAAGCCACTTTCTGTGAGACAGAATTTCAATACAAAGCTCATCCTCTATGGGTAGTTGCAGATTTTAAAGAAATCTGATCATATTTGAAGTACATGCACTTACATATCGCTTTGAGAATTTGCTAAGATAAGTATTCCAGATGTCATTGACGTGAGGCCATTTGAACAAAGCAATTCCTCGTTCGAAAGCCTGGAAAATAATAGAAGCATGATTCAAATATAGCGAAAAAACCACCTCCCGAGGGGGGGGGGGTAGCTTCATTAGGCGGATGAGGGGGTGTGCCATTTCGACGTCTGAAATCACATCAAAACTTTTATAAATTTTGCAAAAAAGTTACCACAAAATTTACAGGCCACTCAAATGTATACCCTAAAATTGTAACAACAATCCATAATTTTAACCAAGTAAGTGAAATTTGATCAAAATCAATATCCTAAAGAGTTATCTTTCTAAAATGACACCGCAAAATCTATGTCTATTTGTGATTTTACCGAAAATGACACCCCAAAATTTATTTTCTGCCTGAAAACAGGCACCCAAAAAAGGACACATCGCGTACCGGAATACATGGCAGTTATCCCCCCCCCCCCCACCCGGGGTAAATCACAACAAAGAATATGCTGAAGCGTCCTTCTACTTGTAAGCTGGTCGTGTGTCTTTTGTATAACAGAAACTTTATACCATCTTATCTCTCTCCATCTTTTTCTCTCTATCTCTCTCTTGAGAACGTTTTAACCATGTGAGGAATCCCTCTCCTTTTTATCTCCATCAAAAACATTTAAAAACAAAATACATCCACATTACTAGGTATCTTTACTATGGATTATCGTAATGAATCCGTTACCTAAGGCTACATTCAAACGCAGTTAACTTACTTTAAATGATTCTTCAAAATAATTGTGTTCTTCCAGAAACGCAGCGTAATTCAAGATGATTTGAGGGTTGGCAATCCGAAGGTCGACGATACGATTATAAACGGCTTTCGTTGACTGTAAAGTAATAAAGTGGAAAGGAAATTACAAGAAGACAAATCCTTGACTATTGGGAACCATAATCTAGATTTATATTATTTTACAAAGTGTAAAGGAATTTACAAGAAGACAAATCCTTGATTACTGGGAACCATAATCTAGATTTATTTTATTTACAATAAATCTTACATTCTACTATACGTTTCTACAATACGACACTACATGGACGATACCAAGGGGAGCGAAAGACCATGACTACCCCATGGCCAATTTGAAATCTAGATTTACGACTCATGGGATGAAAACAACTTGTAGTAGCTTCGGTTTTAAGTCAATGGCTTTGGATAGCAGATTTGTGGCACATGAAAGTTAAAAAGAATGGTTGCTTCAAAAACAAAGTTTCCTTTGTTCTCAAACAGTGTAGGAATCCAGTCTTGTATTAGAATGTTTTCAAGAATTGAATAAGGGCTAAGAAGGGTGGGTGATAGGAAAAACACGAACACAATGATTAGGCCTTTAAATGTAGACATAATTCAAATAAAAAGCTAGGACTTGTTCTTAAAGGCAGTCTGCAACGCATACCATTGGGTGATAATGACAGTGCAAACAAATGAAATTTCAATGGTTGCTAAGCTTCTGACTTTTTACGACCGTAGAAAGTCAAGACGGTTACACCCTCCTTTGTTTCAAGTACAAAGATTCACAAAGAAATCTGTTGTTTTGTGTTCTGCCTTTGTTGCGGCAAGTAAGATACATGACAGATGTAAATTTAAGAGTTGCCTTACTTGAAAAGTTCCTAAACTCTCTTCCAGATCTGCATACATCGACCATAGTTTCAGTGATTTGTGGACACGGTCTTGAACAGTTTCTTTCTAAGAATAAGAACAAGAAATCATCAACAAATGAAGACTAGAAAGGGCAAAGATAGGAAAACATTTGCATTGAATGAAACAACTTTGATGGGGTTATTATGCGACACTATCAGCCTTTTTTCAAATGCAGAAAAAAAAGTTAAATGTAACGCTGGAATACTTCTTCCAAAATTTATTTGGTTTTGACATTATGAGAGAGTTCAAGAAGTGCTGTTCTTGAAGCAAACACGTTTTTGACTTCATCGATTAAAGATATTCTCACTCTTCCCAAGGCATCTACAACGTCCTTCGGTACGAATTCGATAGCGTTCAGGGGCAGCATACTTTGGAAAAGTACACCTGATGTGATTAAAAACAGCAATACAGTCTCCATTTTTAGCAAAAACATAAAAAATTGGACTGGGGAGGGTTGCAATTGTAATATTTGTAAATAGTGTTGCTGTAAATTAGTCTAATTTAGTTGGTATTTATTAGTTTGTACTTCTGGCACAAGCTACACCGTATCCAACTGTAAATAAAGTGATTATCATTATTATTGTTATTATTATCATTATCATTACTATTATTATTATTATTATTATTATTATTATTATTATTATTATTATTATTATTATCATTATTATTATTATTATTATTATATCGAGCTATAAACCAAAAATTACTTGTTACATTGACCGGAACAAATTCTCAAACTCCAAGTTGAAGCCTTTCCTATGCAACTATATAAAAATGGTACAGTTTAAGTTACATTCCTTCCTCAATAGCCACACAAACGGGAAACAGTCAATTTTTTTCTGAGACCCTGTAGTCTGTCTATATCAACTGCGTGTCCAAGAAAAAAGTATACAGACCTGGTTGGATCGTATCCAGAGATGTGATTTTTCAGCTTCTGACTAAGCTTTCTCAAATTGAAGCCCGATAGTTAACTTCGATATAGATGACTTTTTTGTTGACAATATTGCTTCAGGGCCGAGATATTACCCTTGAAAGCTCAAATTTGCTTCTACCTCTAAACCAGAACTTTGCATTTGGCCTAGAAGCAAGTTCTTTAAGCAAATTGAAATTAGGGAAAAATTCAAAAACTGCACACTTCATGACTGTTAGCAAACAGAATATAACATGATCTAATGTTGTTCAAATTTTATCAAGGGCCTTCGCTGATTTATTCGCTAAGCTTCAATTTGTTGAAGCCAAAAACGCCGAAGCTCTGGTTTACCAAATTTGGTGAAAGCAAATTTGAGCTTCCTAGATTAATATTTCTGCTCCAAAAGTACCTGTTGCAACAAACAATGTAGTTCTGTAGTTCAGGTAAGCTATCGAGGAACATTTTGAAAGCGAACAGCCATTGATTAAAGCTAAATCTACACCACTGGATCAAACTAAATCTGTATACCGGGTAAGCCAGAAAAAAGTTCCCACTTTTGAATATTCATACCAGCAAGAGTATTTCACAGATTTGAATGATTCCAGTTCTAGTTAAAAGCTAAAAGGTTGAAGTAATTTAGTGATTTTTCTCGTTGTCTCACGAGCACTACAAATATAGGTAAATTCAACTTTACAAAAATTTTATGGTTGCAAAATGACGGAAAAGTTGCCTAAAACATCGATCAAAGTTTAAATGACTCCTAGCACAGAATATTGCAGCAAATGCAACTGCTCATTGGTATGAGGTATCCTCCACATATTGATTACCATGGGATTGAAAATCTTTCGTATGAACGTGGGTATCAAATTCCTTTTCATTTTCGCTTGAAATAAATGGCTTGACAGGAACTCTGCTCTGCTGCTTATCCGCCGTGGAAAACTTATAATATTTTGATTACCTTCAAAATGGTGGCATTTATCATATTTGAGAGTGTGACGTCATCAAATTTAAAAATCCAAAACCAGAAGCGCGACGGATTTCTGCTTACCGTCACATGCTAGACCTTTATAAATTTAGGTTTTCTTGAAGATTGCATCACTTTCCTTTGTTGATTTAGGATTTATGATGACTTAAGTTTTTTTTCAAAATTGTCCATGAATTCTACCAAAGAAAAATAAAAACAGTGCCATTTTGAAAATGATTATGATATAAAAAATTTGCATGACGGATTTACCGAAAATTACCCTAAGTTCCTTTCACGCAATTAATTCAAGGAAAAATGTACTAGAATTTTACACCCATCCTTTAAAGATTTGAAAGATTTGAGCCCTATGCTTAGATATGATGCACATTGGTCACGAATAAAAACGCATTGGTTATTGCAGCGTCAGCTGCATAATACTTCAAAAAAATCAGCAAGCTGCAATATCTCTCTCAATTTCTTTCGTTCTTTCTGTAGGTTTGTGGAAACAGCGTAATCCTGCAATTCGCTTCGCTCTAAACGACCCATTTTTATCACACATTAACGATACGTCAGAGGCAGTGTCATCAAAGCCATTATAATTGTCTCTTATTCCATGGAATGAATGCGTGTTTGTCTGACTTCGTTTTGGTCTTCAGACTGGGCGGAGGGCTTGGCAGTCATTTTGTGATGCAATGCCAATAGAACTGAGCTGACTGCAAGAATGAGCAGTTGCGAAACAAGGGGGGGGGGGGAGAGCAAGGGCATCGTATAATGTCGACAAAATGAGAAAGGCCTATTACTTATATTCCGCTCCAAAAGATGGCAGTTTGTTCTCATTTCCTAAAACGCTGCACTCATGAACTAATGTTATTGCCAGTTAGATTAGACCTTAGCCAACTGTTTTACCTCGTCATGGTAATTTATTCCAGCTTTCTTCGATGGAATAGCAGTTGCCCTCTTCATTAGTCGCAGTGCCATATCATAATTTCTGTTGAAAAACAAAAATATTCATTACTTGTTAACAACACTACCTTACAGCGATGGGGATATACGCTCTTGTTGGGGATATACGAATCATCTATGTTTAAAGCAATGATTGTCCCCCAGAACGGAAACGTGTTATCATGCGTAGAAAGAATGCTTTGTTGGTGGAAAAAATGTGGGTGGAGAATTCAACAACAATCCAAAAAAGGATGAACAAAAAACAAAGCGATTCTCGCGCATGGTAATAGGTTCCTTAGCGAATGATCTACTTTTAACATCGCCTGCAAAACAAAAGACTCAGACAAAGGGCAGTCCTCGGTATCCTCGACATGCCGCCATCCTGCGAGAACGCAAAAATCTTCCCCTAGTATGAATAACTTATTCAAAGTGATTCCATTCTCCCAGGAAGATGAAATATATACTAACACACGTAAGTGTCATCATTGTTAGACAGGAAAACCAAGGAAACATCGATTGTCGTTCTCACTTTCTTCTCAAGCTTTTGAAAAGGGGCGTTATATCTCTAATATCAACGGAAAATCTGCCATTTCAGCTCTCAGGTCAGGGTCGCTTTTACCAAAACTATCGACTTACTCATTTCTAATTTCCATTTCAGCATATTCACACCAAACTGTAGCAAGTTCATCCACTGTCCTGTAACCAACTTTAGCAGCCTTTTCAAATATAACACGAGCTTCCGCAACCTGATCATGATTTTCATAAAATTTAGCAAATTCAACCCAAAGTGTATGTGGTTTTCCGATAGCTTGCTTTGGATCTACGGTTTTCACTGCTTCTGTGTAAGTTGTGATGATTTCTTGAAGCCTTCCTTCATACAGAGCAACTCGTTTATGCCATTCGTGAACGTTGTGAGGGTTTTGACGAAGCAGAACGCTGAAAAATTGAATAAGATATACCGAGTGCGTTAACCCTTTCACGCCCGGCTAAAATAAAGCTAAACAGGAAAACCTAATGTAGATCGTCGTTTTCCAGGGGCTATCATAATCAATGATTCAATAAGCAATTGATAAATGCAATGTCCATAAACATTCAAATCAATCAAATTTCTAAAAGCTTTACCCCCTGAAAAATTCGCAGTTCTCAATGAATACTGTTGGGCTACATGGCCCTTCCGGGGGTGAAAGGGTTAAAAGGACGAAGACTTTTGAGAGAGCATAACATCTAGTGTACCGAATGGATTGGCATGAATCAAATTTTTCTCGGTAACAGAGAGACATAATTATTTTGATAATTTTTCTTGTATCTTATATGAGTACTGAAAATATACCGGGTGAGTCGGAAAAACGTGGCGTCTTTCGTGGACTGTAACGTCGCGTTTAGCCACCCGATATATTTCATATTTCACATTTGATCAGCAGTTGCTTTCCAAGGGCCCCTCTAATAAAAACTTATTGCAATATACAATTAAGATACTAAGAAACCATAATATTAAATCCTATTTACAATAATATGATATTTACAGTATAAGAGAAAATGTTCAACCCTGTACTGATTTTTTTAAAACCACCTAAGGAGGATGCCATCTTAGAGTCAGCAGGGGCTCCATTCCATAGTTCAGCACCCCGAAAAGAAAAGCATTTTTGCCCATTTGCTGACTTTTTCTTTTGCAACCTTAAATCAGTCTCAGTGTTCTGGAGGTTGGAGGAAGAGAAGGCTGAGTTTTTGGTGACGAAGTTACTGAGCATCATCATGATCTGAATTTTTCCGTACATTCAAAAGTCTAACTTAGATCATAAGCCATTCCTCGTTTCAGTCAGTCACTTGATGCATTAGTCAAAAAATTTCCTTCGTAAGACTTTGCATGGAGTCTTGCAAACTGATGGATTCTTTAACCAAGCAGCTTCAGTATTTCATCTTTGCCAAAGTTGCAGGTACTGTCAATAGTCAGGAAGGGTATTGTCAGCGAGCAGGGAGCCCCATTATGATTTACAGCTCATTGATATGAATGAGGGACATCTCTTCACAAGACAAAGAAGCACGCCGTTTCAGCGTCTTTCAAACATATTTTCAACAACGCAGGCAAGTTATGATAAGGCATCCAAGGGGACAAAATACTATTACCTATTACAATGTCCCATAATGATACCATATGAACATGTAAATTTGGCAAGGTTAAAATGCTGAAGGGAGTTGGTTGAAGATTCCATCAGTTTGCAAGACTTTCACACAAGGTCTTACAAAGAAAATAATCTCTAAAAACTGCATCAAGTGACCAATTTAAATGGAGATGGGGAGTTTATGATCTAAGTTTGACATTTGGCTACACGGAAAAATTTCGTTTAACACGACCGGTTGGTTAAACGCAACGTCACACTACGCCAAACACCCCACGTTTCTTCTGACACACTCGGTAGGTAAATTGAAATTCACGAAAATCCCTTTTTCAATTCTTAAAAAAGGACATAAAACAATTGATCGAATCGTAAAGAAACTTCTCACATCAGACAACACAAAAGCAGACCTTTTCATGAGTATTGCAATGGGATGCAAAACATTTGGCACTTCTTTCAAAATTGACTATCATAACTCTTGGAATAAATGCCTTTGTGTCTTGTTCTATGCGAAAGATTCCTTACGATTTGATTCAGTGCCTTTTAGGCCTATTTTCATCAAGGAATTTTCGTTACAAGTCCAATTTGCCCACTTCCTTTGCTCATAAAAATGCGACGAAAGTCACAAAAATAAGATTCCTTCCAATCCATCCACTGCTCTACGTACTACTATTTAGCAAAAGCCTGACTTTCCTTTTGGAACTCCTAGTCCTCGGTTTACAAGTGATTTTACGAAATTGGTTGATGGTGAAGGTGAAGGTGAAGTTGCGTTTTACAGCGCCAAGCGCTGGGATCGCAGAAATAGAGCAGACCTAATCGAGTCCGCGACCCCTTGTCATGACGCTCAAGTGGTGGGGCCCTACCGAGACTCGAACCCACTCCGCCTGACTATTCTGGCTGCAATGTCAGAGGATTACACCACGGCGCCGCAACACCTTCAATCTCAGTAACATTCAAAACAGATCTAAACTTCTGGATAATAGTACCTAAAATTTAATGTCCAGAGCAAAGGATCTTATCTGTATTGGCAATCTGTTGTGTAGATACAGAGCCAGTCCTACTATTCGTTACACGTAAGAATGATCCAGGATCCTGGGCCTACCTTGAAGAACACTGAGACCAAATAACTGTATAAATCACTCATAACAAGGGTACAATACAGCCAAATTAAGCCAACGAAATTTTTTCATCTAATATCTGTTGACAAGTTACTTACACGATTCTCACCCTTTTTTAGAAATCTGTGAACAGGTAGGAAACAATCTATAGCAAACTAACGCTTAAAGCTTTTCCTCATCCCGTCTGGCTTTGTGTAAAAAATTACGGCTTCTCGTAAATTTCACTTGGCATGAAAAATGAGACAGACTTTGTGTAATCTGGTCCGCTCCTTACCTGTTTAGCAACAGAGGTCTTCTATCCATTAAGATTTCGAACCTTGCCAGCCGCAGTTCCAGATCGATCTCATCTGTATAGAAAAACTCCAAATTTAACTACCATATGAACTGGATTTCTATACCGGATAAAAGAACCATTCAAAGAACGAAAACAGAATCCCTTTACATCCCATTTATAGTTTAAGATTCAGTTTCATATAATTTAAATTCACCACATACAATTTATAATCAAATAATACTAACTAACAGGTGAGCCAGAAAAAAGTTCCACTCTTTGAAAATTCACAGCACCAAGAGTACTTCACAGATTTGAATGATTCAAATTCTAGTTAGTAGTAGAAACAACGAAGTATTTTTGTGATTTTTCTTGCTGTCTTTCCAACACTAGAAGTATGGATGAATTCAACTTTATAAAAAATTCATGGCTGCAAAATGACCGAAAATGGCCTAAAATATTAATAAAATCGTAAGGATTCTCCTCACACGGAACAATACGCAATGAGCGTTTCACCGCTCTCAAGAGTTTTCAGAGACATAGATTTTCAAACAAATATTAAAGACGTCAAATCCCATGGCAATAAATGTGCAGATGATATCTCTCACCCATGAAAAATTGCAGATCCTTTATTGTTCTGTGCGAGGAGTCCTTTATGATTTGATCAATGTGTTCGCCTCTTTTCAGTCATTTTGCAACCAATGAAATTTTTATAAAGTTGAATTTACTTATATTCCTAGTGTTCGTAATACCGCGAGAAAAATCACAAAAAATACTTCGACCTTTCGGCTTTTTGGCTATAATTTGAATCATTCAGATCCGTGAAGTACACTTGATGTTATAAATTTTGAAGAATGGGAATATTTTTCTGGCTCACCCGGTCTACAAACGAATAACTAAACTACAAACAAAGGTAAAAGATATCACAGAAAATCAATGCAATATACGGAAAATTAATACAAAATACAGGAGCTAAGTAAATTGTATGCAGGGAATTATTTAAAGGGGATCTCTCACAACAGGTAAAGTAATCGATGAGAGAGAGCCCACCACCCCTCCATTCTAAGGTATTATCAGGTAGATTTAGTTGAATTTAAATGATGGCAAATTTTCTGCCAGTATCAAACATCTATAAATTCAATACATGAGATTTCGTCTTTTCGCAAATCTTTGCTTCAGTAATACATTACTATAGAAGAAAAAGAGCGCCGGATGTTTAGATGCCAAACTCATTTTCAGGTATCAAAAGGACAAACAAATTAATAGGTGTATAATTTCAGACACTGACAACGATACTTGAAAAGCTCTTGATAGACGGCATAAGACGACAAAGAGTTTAAAAGGGAAAGAAACTTTTGTCAAAAATTTCAGTCTATGGTTTTATTAGTTTCGATCTATCAAGAGTAGCAGTTTATTAACAATGAAAGCACAACGGTGAACATTTGCAAACATCACATTCTGAAACGCTTGCAGAAAGTTGCTATTTCTTTGAAATTCTCTCCCGTCATTGGATGCCCTTCAAAACGTAACTTGACATGAAAGCAAAGCGTTAAAGGGAGTACAAAGACCAGCAGCCTTTGCAATCGTTTGCTGTTGTTTTTGTGGATTTCGTACAGTCAGATATTCTGGAAGCTGTGGAGAACAAGTCGTTAACTTTGCGCAAAGCATGCTTGTCTTTGTACTCCCTTTAAAGTGCACAAAAAGTGTTATGAAAACATATTACCTTCTTCAGATATATTCTCTTCAGCACTCTTTTCCATTTTTGAGCTGAGGATACCTTCTTCAAATTGCGCATACGCATCGAATACCTAGAAGGGAATAAGAAATGGTCACTAGCATAGTGCACCTGAACTTTTAGCATTCTAAGCATTGTAAATTGCTGTTTTCGAAACAACAAAAACGCTAAAAGTAGCATGCAAGCCGGTGAAGAGATGACTCATCAATAGGTTGAGTTTCTTTGTTCGGATGAACACTTTCACATGTTTTGCAGTCCAAATTTTTCCTTCATGAAAGTTCAGAGCATCCTTCTGCCCATTTTTCGTCGTGAAAACACTAAATTTGCACTAAGCATTCGTTTAGCTGAGATCAAACTTTAGACGGGAATCAGTGGCTGAACAAACATCTATGTATCGACAAACCTGGCCAAAATCTCTGACAGTCATGACCGTTTGTACAGCCTCCTCGTATACATCTCTCGCTTTTTCAAAGTCTCCTGCACGGATATAGTAATCAGCAAGTGAACACCAAAGCTGTCCTAAGCCATCAGTAAATCTTCGTAATCCACCATGGCTGATCTGTCCAACTTTCAAACTTTTTACCTGTTGATTGATTGATTGATTGATTGATTGATCAACGTTAGTATTTCAAAGATATGAAATCCAATACAGCAACGACTTGCGTAGAAGGACCCAGTGGATCAAGAGCCTACGGACTGTAATTGTCATATTAAACACCATTTTTTATAAGAATAAATCAACTGTATTCATTGTGCAAGCCCCGATGTTTCCTTTCAAAATTGCAGGTCTTTACATGCAAGCATTTGCTGTATTTTCTAGTGACAGATGCGAAAAACAAGAAATGAAATTAGGAATGAGGAGAACACTTAGGTTATTTGAAATTTTGAACGAAACAGATGAGAGAAAGTTACCTGATTGGTTAATGAATGTGTGCAGGTTAATTCAAATATACCCATTTATATTTTGAAATAACAGTGCAAAAACTCTAGTATCAGCTCTTGCTTGTGAAAATTTTAGCTCCACTTAACCTTAAGATGACTTTTTCTGAGACTTTATTCGAAATTTTTTATCCGATACATCGCACATGAAAATAATTATGTGGCCAAAAACGACTTTCATTGACCCTTTTCAATCACTAACAAAGGTGCTTCCAAGCTGTATTTAGGTTTGTTATCCGATAGGCTCAATATGTCCACAAGTAATAGCAAAAAAAACTTGCCAAGACCAAGTAGTGGGTATCGAGCTACCTTAAGTAGGCTTCAACCAATCATATAATACCGAGTTAAAGGACCTGCATCATACTAAACCGGAACGATTGTGTATCGGTTTTTGTTTCTGCTCAACCGGGAACGCAATCGTTCCGTTCCACAGTTTTCTCTTCAGTCCTTGCCATTTTTTCCAGCAACAACTACATCCACGCAAGCGCTAGGGCAAAACTCTTATCGTCCCGTTTTTTGGACCAGTTACACATCATTGCCTGTTCACATGGGAACGGAACGGAACGATTTCGTATCGTTCCACTTTTCATATCACTTTTTTTATTGTTCCACTTTTTGGAACGAAACGCTGTTATTTCAAGCGTTCCCGTGTGAATGCAACCCGTGAGCGTTCCACTTTTTGAACGGGGCGATATGTAACGGAACGATTGCGTTCGGGTGTGAAAAGGACCTCAAAATAGCGTCTGATGCAGATTCTGTATGAGGATGGCTCAAAGATCTATTCTTCATTTAAAAGAAGTTAAAGTTATAACTGAGTTCTGAACTATACTCAACCTTTTCGTCAGAACAAAGAGTTCTCATTTCAAATAGATACTTTAGGCTGTACGGTTGTCTATCGCATGATTTTTTAAAAGTATTTTTTCATTTGCTTGATATTTGGCGGTAAGACAGAGACTTTGGTACTCAGGGTATGTGTGATTGATGTTCGCAGATGCTCTGAGATGACCATACAAGGTTTTCCAGGGCTGAATTAATCAGAATAAGAAATTGTAAGAAATCTTACCTTATCTGGATTTTTCGACATCAATTCACAAAGTTCATGCCAAAGCTAAGAAGAAATAAAGATTTTTTAAACATAGCAATGAAATACAAAACTTGTATCTTAATAAAAGGAGACTAATTTGGCCACGAATGTTCTGTCAAATTCAACCGTAAGATCAATGGTTCTAGACACATCACATAAGTCTAAGTATCACTCAATGACATGGACTGTATAAAAAACCAGATTGAAATATCGAACGAATACAAGGAATCATGCTATAATTCAATGACGGTTTTACAAACTGACAGTTGATTAATGCGACACCTTTGCATAAGTCAAAAAACATATCTTTTCCCTTATAACATTCGTCATAATAATAATAATAATACATCGAAACGTTTGATATAGAACAGTTGTGTTTTTCGTAATAATAATAATAATAATATAAAAACAAACACTGTTGGATTATGTAAACGTTTCGATTAAAATCTTCATCAGTAATAATAATAATAATAATAATAATAATAATAATAATAATAATAATAATAATAATAATAATAATAATAATAATAATAATAATAATAATAATAATAATAATAATAATAATAATAATAATAATAATAATAATAATAATAATAGCCTTTGGGTTGCCAAACAGCTAGGATTGAAAGCAGTCAAGAAGGGGAAGAAACAGGACCCATGGTGGAAGCGACGTATAGAAGGCGACATAAAGAATTTGAAGAAAGATATCAGTATACTTGAAAGAGAAAAAAGAGGTGAGACTGGTATGAGAGGGAAAAGGAAGGTTAAGAATTTAGGTGATAAGTATGGAATTAAAAGGAAAGGTCTCACAACTGTCATAGAAGAACTGAAGCAAAGGTTATTAGCAAAAGCGGCAAAGATAAAGAGATATGGAGATAGAATAACACAATACAGACAGAATCGAATGTTTGCAGTGGAGCAGAAAAAAGTGTATAAAGAACTGAATGGGGGAGCTAATGGCAAGAGTGTAATACCGGATGCTGAAGAGAGTAAGAAGTTTTGGAGTGAGATCTGGAGCATAGAAAAAGAACATAATAGACAAGCAGAATGGTTGCAGGATCTGAAAAGAGAACAAAGTAACGTAAATATGGAGGATATGGAGATCACAGAAGAGATGGTTAAAAAACAGAGTAGAAAGATCCCCAATTGGAAGGCTCCAGGAAGAGACGGTGTCCAAGGCTATTGGATCAAGAAACTGTCGTCAATGCACGCGAGAATCGCAAATCAGTTGAATGAAATTATAAGTGGTGCAAACATGTTGCCTGAGTGGATGGTATATGGGAGAACTGTGCTATGTCAGAAGGATCCGGCTAAGGGCAGAGCAGTTGATAATTTTCGACCCATATCTTGCCTACCCTTAATGTGGAAGTTACTAACAGGCATGATTGCAGAAGAGATGTATGGCTTCTTGGAAAGGGAGAAAGTATTACCAGATGAACAGAAGGGTTGCCGGAGGGGGAGTCGGGGAACAAAGGACCAACTGTTGACCGACAAAACAGTGCTTAAAGATTGTAAGAAGAGAAAGACAAATCTAGCTATGGCGTGGATTGATTACAAAAAGGCGTACGATATGGTGCCTCATAGCTGGATTATTGAGTGCCTAGAGTTGTTTGGGATAGCTGAGAATGTTATAAAATTCATGAGTGATAGTATGCGATCATGGAAGCTAGAATTAACATCTTCTGGTGAAAGCTTGGGAGATGTTGATATTCAGAGAGGGATTTTCCAGGGAGACAGTCTATCTCCACTACTGTTTGTGTTATGTATGATTCCACTGACGTTGACCTTGAGGAAAGTAGCAGCTTCTTATGAATGGGGTAACAAGGAATTCAGAATTAATCATCTATTATTCATGGACGATCTCAAATTATTTGCCAAGAATCAGGACCAAATAGATTCACTGGTACAAACTGTTCATCTCTTCAGCGAGGACATTGGAATGCAGTTCGGATTAAACAAGTGTGGAGTGTTGGTATTGAAGAGAGGAAAAATTGTGAAGCAAAATGGTATTACGCTTCCGAATGGGCAAATGATGAAAGAAGTCGATGAAAGCGGATACAAATACCTGGGCATTGTAGAAATGGATAAGATCAAAGAAACAGAAATGAAAGACAAGTTTGCAAGCGAATACAAACGAAGGTTAAAGTTGGTGTTGAAATCAAAATTGAATGGTAAGAATAAGATATTAGCAATTAACACATGGGCTGTATCAGTTTTGAGATATGGGGCAGGGATCTTGAAATGGACAACAAATGAACTAAAGAGCATGGATAGGAAATCGAGGAAGATTATGACAATGCACGGTGCATTTCATCCTAAGAGCGATGTAGACAGGTTATATGTGACCAGAGAGAAAGGAGGGCGTGGACTGATTAGCTGCGAGGGTTGTGTTCGAAGTGAGGAGAACAATTTGGGATGGTATGTCCGGAATTCCGTGGAATCATTGATTCGAGGTGTTAGGTTTGCTAAAGTGGTGGACACTGATGATGTTGTAAGTAAGGATGAGTTCAAAAGGGGATGGATAAATGAAAAAGAACAAAGATGGAAGGAAAAAAGAATGTACGGGCAGTTTGTTAGAGAGATGCCGCAATCAACAGATGAAAACAAGACATGGGAATGGCTGAGAAAAGCTGATCTTAAGATACATACAGAGTCACTTTTGTGTGCAGCGCAAGAACAGGCTATCCGAACAAATTATGTTAAACACCATATTGACAAATCAGCAGAGTCACCACTTTGTAGGATGTGTGAAGAGAAGGGCGAAACTGTACATCACATTGTCAGTGAGTGCAAGAAGATGGCACAGAAAGAATACAAACGAAGGCACGACAACGTTGCGAGGATTGTGCATTGGCATTTATGCAAGAAATACAATATTGAAAGGACGGAAAAATGGTATGAGCATTCTCCTGAGGGTGTAGTGGAAAATGCCGAGGTAAAGCTACTTTGGGATGTGAATATTCAGTGTGATCATTTAATTGAAGCTAGAAGACCGGACCTAGTTGTTGTGATTAAAGGTGAGAGAAAATGCATCATCATTGACATTGCGGTGCCAGGTGATAGTAGGACTAATGACAAAGAAAAAGAGAAAGTGGAGAAATATCAAGATTTGAAAAGAGAAATTAAGAGGATTTGGAACATGAGAAATGTGATAGTTGTACCTGTGATTATTGGTGCACTCGGAAGTATAACGAAGAAACTGGATGAATGGTTAGAAAAACTGGATATCACAGTGAATACAGCACTCTTACAGAAGACGACATTATTAGGAACAGCCAGGATATTAAGAAAAGTACTTGAGTACTAAAGGACAATGACCCCAAGGGACCCTTGGTCAAGGGTATTGACCCGCTTCCTTGGGATGTAAATTCGGTTATTAGAACTGCCAGTGCTTAAAGCAGGAGCATAAGATAATAGTAATAATAATAATAATAATAATAATAATAATAATAATAATAATAATAATAATAATAATAATAATAACAGTCAACATTAAGAGAGGGATCTTTCAAGGAGACAGCCTCTCTCCACTCATTTTTGTAATTTGTATGATACCTTTGTCAAAAGTTTTGCGCAAGGCTAAAGCAGGGTACAGGCTTGGAGACGTGAAAATCAATCATCTTTTATTCATGGATGATTTGAAGATGTTTGCGAAGAACAAGAATGAAATTGAGAGGCTTGTTTCGACAGTGCAAGTGATAAGTCAGGATATTGGAATGCAGTTTGGGGTAAAGAAATGTGGCGTTACTATCATGAAACGAGGGAAATTGGTCGAATGTGAAGATATAGAACTAACAAATGGAGAAAGTATTAAGGAGGTTGGTGATGAAGGATACAAATACCTTGGTATTTTAGAGCTTGATAAGATAAAGGAGAAGGAGATGAAAGAATTATTCCGAACGGAATACTTGCGACGAGTCAATCTCATTATGAAATCAAAATTGAACGGTAGGAACAAAATATTGGCAGCAAACACCTGGGCTGTGTCACTTATGAGATATGGAGCAGGCATACTTAGATGGACTAAGAATGAGCTTCAAGAGATCGATAGAAAAACAAGAAAAGTTATGACAATAAACAAGGAACTTCATCCAAGGAGTGACGTTGCAAGAATATACGTTTCAAGAAAAAGAGGTGGAAGAGGTTTGATGAGTTGTGAGAATTGTGTGAAGGGAGAAGAAAATAACCTGGGTTGGTGCATAAAGAACAGCAGAGAGATTGTCTTGAGAAAAGTAGGGGAAACCAGTATAGTTAACACCGAGGAGGCAATGGAACCAAATGAATACAAAAGGTCTAAGAGCCAGGAAATGGAAGATGCATGGAGACAGAAGGTGATGCATGGACAGTTTGTGAGGGACAAGGAAGGAGTGAAGTGGGATAAATCATGGCAATGGCTTGCAAAAGGAGATTTGAAGGGATGCACAGAAGCACTGATATGCAGTGCTCAAGAGCAAGCTTTAAGAACGAATTACACAAAGTTCCATATCGATAAGAATGCTGATTCTCCACTGTGCAGAATGTGCGGAGAAAAAGGAGAAACTATTAGTCATCTGGTTAGTGAATGCGGAAAATTAGCTCAAAGGGAGTACAAAAGAAGACATGATAATGTGGCGCGATATGTTCATTGGCAACTTTGCAACAAAGGAGGCTTGGAAAGAGCTGAGAAATGGTATGAACAGCAACCCGAAGCAGTAATTGAAAATGAGAATTTCAAGCTCTTATGGGATTTCACCATTCAGTGTGATAGATTTATTGAGGCAAGGCGACCAGATATTGTGTTAGTAGATAAGAAGAACAAAGAAGCGAAAATAATCGATATTGCTGTGCCAGGAGATTCAAGAGTAGCAGAAAAAGAACTTGAAAAGACTGAAAAGTACCAAATGTTGAGAGAAGAAATAGGTCATGTATGGCAAATGAATAAAGTTACGGTGATACCCGTAGTAATTGGAGCATTGGGAGTCATTTCAAACAAGTTTGAAAGATACATGGAGAAGTTGGATGTGAAGATTGCGATGGAAATTATTCAGAAAACGGCACTGCTTGGAACAGCAAGGATACTGCGAAAAGTTTTGTCTCTTTAGAGAAACAGGAGAAGGAGCTTTGAGACCCCTGGTGACTTGTTGTTACCCGCTCTCAAAGATAAAAGAACAAAAGAACTTACCAGACAAACGTGTCTGAGATTTACATTATGGACAATAATAATAATAATAATAATAATAATAATAATACATTACACAAGAGTTTTCCGTCTTTGTCCATATCAGCTTCATTCATCACCTTTTCAACAATGGCCGCAATCATCTCAACATTTTGTCCACGGTTTAAGCCACTGAGTCGTCGTATGGCCGTTGCCAAATCTTTCTTACAAATATAGTCATCTTCATTAAAATAATAATAATAATAATAATAATAATAATAATAATAATAATAATAATAATAATAATAATAATAATAATAATAATAATAATAATAATAATAATAATAATAATAATAATAATAATAATAATAATAATAATAATAATAATAATAATAATAATAATAATAATAATAATAATAATAATGCACTGATAGGAATGCCACTGCATGGTCAATTTGAGAGAGAAACCAGAGATCTAAAAACAGAAGACTCGTGGGCTTGGCTGAAAAATGGAGATTTAAAAAGGGAGACAGAGAGTTTGCTAATGGCAGCCCAGGAGCAAGCCTTAAACACAAATTCCATAAAAAAACACATATATGCTTGCAGTGAATCTTCGCTGTGCCGCCTATGTGGGGAAAAAGAGGAAAATGTGAGCCATATCATCAGCTCGTGCAAGATGCTTGCTCAGAATGAGTACAAACGCCGCCATGATAAAATTTGCAGCAATGTGCATTGGAATCTATGCAAAAAGTTTGGTTTCGATGCCAGCGATAAGTGGTACCAACACAGAATTGATAAAGTTTTGGAAAGCGAGAAAGTTAAGATCTTGTGGGACTTTGATATGCAAACGGACAGAGTTATTGAGCACAGGAGGCCTGATATTCTCTTGATCAACAAAGAAACTAATGAATGCTTCATTATTGACATTGCAGTACCAGCGGATTATAACATAGATAAAAAGGAGTTTGAGAAAATAAGTAAATATTCTGAGTTAAAGGTAGAGCTTTCACGGATGCTGAACAAGAAAACGTTCGTTATACCAATAGTCATCGGGGCCCTTGGGTCAATCCCAAAGAGACTACATTCATTTGCTGAGAAACTGGGCATAAGGAATGACTTTATGATATGGCAAAAATCAGCACTGCTAGGAACTGCTGGGATCTTACGAAAAGTTTTATGATTACGAAGTTTGAAGAAGAAAGAAGGACAAGTCTTTATCTTAAGTGCTTGCACCTGATGAAGAACTTTACATAACCAGTTTTAACATCAAAAGCTGTGGTAAATGTGAAATAATAATAATAATAATAATAATAATAATAATAATAATAATAATAATAATAACTGGGATTGCAAGGATACGTAAAAATGAGTAACGAGAGGCTCATAAGTGCTGCAAGAGGTGCCGATGAAGTTACAGACTGGGAAGCAGCAATTGAAAGTAAGAATGATTTCAAGAAACGAAAAAAACAAGGAAGACAAAACAACTGGAAAGCAAAGATGCTACATGGGCAGTTCATTAGGCAGACAGAAAATCTAGCGGACGAGCAACAATGGATGTGGTTAAAGGATGGCACGTTGAAAAGGGAGACAGAAACATTGATAATGGCAGCTCAAGAGCAGGCAATCAGAACTAATTTGATCAAGGCAAAGATAGACAAGACCCAACAAGAAAGTAAGTGCAGAATGTGCGGTCAAGCTGACGAAAGTGTCAATCATATTCTGAGCGAGTGCAGTAAAATGGCACAAAAGGAATATAAACGTCGACACGACTGGGTTGGGAAGAAAGTGCATTGGGAAGTCAGTAAACGGTGTGGATTTGATGTTAACGAGAAATGGTACGAGCATGAGCCAGATGCAGTCAGTGAGAACAATGATTTCCACATTCTGTGGGATTTTGAAGTGCAAACAGACCATGTGATTGAAGCGAGAAGGCCTGACATGATCGTGACAGACAAGAAGAACAATACATGCAAGATAATTGACTTCGCAGTGCCTTATGATAGCAGGGTAGATGCAAAGGAAATGGAAAAAATTGAAAAATATCAAGATTTAGCCAGGGAGCTTCGAAAGATTTGGAACAAACAAGTCAAAGTCATCCCTATCATAATTGGAGCTTTAGGAACAACTCCAAAACTGTTGAGAAAGAGACTGGAGGACATTGGCATCGAAACAAAGATAGTGGAATTGCAGAAGAGTGCAATCTTGTATTCTGGAAGGATCCTCAGGAAAGTTCTTGAGATTTGAGAAGACTTGTTGTCACCGAACCTCAAGGAAAAAGATCTCTACTGACTTAGACAGTATGCGATATGACGATAATAATAAGAGCAATATTTACACAGGGTAACCTTGTCAACACTATAAGTATTGTTATCAATAAGGGCCTTGTCTGAACATTAAAGAAAAGTAATCTATCTATTTACAATGTAAAAATCTAGACGGTCCTTCAATATCTATTTTTAAAATGTCCTATCCTTAAGTAAATGACTATAATCCTTGTAGATGTTCTTTTAGACGATGCTTGAAAACAACAATAGAATCTAAACTTCGAATGTCAATGGGTAGTTCATTAAAGCAAGATGGGCCTTGGAACCAGAAGGACTTTTTTGCTGCTTCTGTTCTGACCCTTGGAACGCGTAATGTAGCTTTATTGCCTCTTGTACCATAATTGTGGCTAACTCTTTCACCATAGGACTCAAAATTTGGAATGGTAGTTCCTTGTAAACACTTGAAGATTAAAAGATCTGCTTTAAACTTTTTCTAGTTTAATATCGTCATATACCCATGTCAATCAACCTTTGTCACACACCAAAAAGAAACTGTTAAGTTTGCATCATACGAGGTTAAAAGTTCGTTGGTCAGCTCCCATTCATTTTGGTACGGACTGTCTAATCCATGACGTCCATTTGTATCTGATACATCTTAGTGTCTAAATATCAAGATAAAACTGAAAAAAGCAAATTTCATTCGATAAAAGGGTGCCTACCTGATGATTCGATTTGCCTTTCTTTGACACAAATTCTTCCTGAAAGAAAAAAGAATTCGATTCTAAATTTGATTGTTCTGAAGTTTTGAAAACTTATAAAGGTCTTAAAAGTCTCATGACGTATATCTTCAGCATCCATTTCCACGGAGGAGGGGGTTCTCTCATTCTCCATCTGTGCAGCTACATTGGGCTGTACTATGCTATGTAAAGTATAATTCCGTCAAAATGAACTATTTTGTGAGCCAAATGTTGGTGAAAGGCACTTCCTAATTTTGAAACAAAATATTCAATTTCAAAGGCATGAGATTTCACTTATTCAAAGATCTTGGCTATCTAGAACCAAGGTAATCAGTTGTAGAAATACGAGACTACAAATGCTAAATCGTTGGGGATTTTACATAGATACAAGTAATACTTTGTACATATATTTTCACAGCAGGAGTGGTATCACCAGAATTGGCCAACCAAACAGGCTTGAAGCATTTTGGTCACATTTCGATGTGCCAAAATCCATATGCCTAGAAGCTGCTAAAAAACTAACGAAAATATCTAGCCAATGCAAATTAATCAAGGAGTAATCGTTTTGAAATTTAGAGTGACCTTATATTTAGACCTTGCGAACTAATGGTTTTTATCATTGTGTAAAGTGAAATTTATTGACCAAGAAGAAAATACTGTAATACCAGCAGCGAGAGCCAACAAGGCCTATTGTTCCAATAAGTAAACTTCTCCGGAATCTTTGTTTGCATTGATTCTGTCCTTCCTGCTTTAATTATCACTAAATTTCAGTAAATTAAAGCTTGTAACATTTATCACTATCATTATCACTATCATCATTTATCATTATCACTAAATTACAGTAAATTAAGGCTTGTAACATTTTCTCGCCATTTGCTTCTGTTACTTGCAATTTCTTTATCGCTTCAGCTTGATAATGCATTGATAACTGACAGTGCTTCAAAACCAGTCCGTCTAGGGCAATACAACTTTATAACACCTTTTTCAAACACTTACATCATTCACAATTGAAGCAAGCCTGACAGCAGCTTCATCAAGCCAACCAATATCAATCAAGTAATCCACATATTCTTCTGCATTCTCTGGTTGTAGCTAGAACGACAAGTAAATCATTTACAATGCAGTGCCAAACTATGTAATAGACCCTTTAGTTATTCTAAGAAAGAGCCCGGATCGAGCGTTATTTTCATACATTTTATACGCGGCGTTGGACCGAGTGGCGTTAGAGCTTCTATTGTGCACATTCGAAAATTCTACAAAATGTATCAAGATTTCGTTCAATTCTGATTCTTTTCAGAATAGCTAAAAGGTCTATTACTGTGCTACACCAACAATGAAGAAAATGCCAAAACAGTAAGAAGTTCAGGCAGCATATGATTGTCATAATTGTGTAGGAAGAGATTTTAGCAGATATGATAAAATCAGGTAAATGCATACGGGGACTGGCCTGATAACCAGACCCAAGTTCAACTTTTGCACTTGGCTCTGGTTATTAGGCTATACGGGGACACACTTTCTTGAATTCACTCTTAACTGTCAAGCGAAATGGTCACGATTGATGGACAGCATTTTCAGATCTCTCGATTTTCATAACCGTTGATTGCTATCTCGTAGTATGCTTGGAAATCAAGTAGCTGGCAAAGAGAGCAAAAGTCATAAACTTTAAGATTTTACTAAGTCATGCTTGCTAATACCTTTACAATATCTCCATGATATTTTTGTTGGTCCTTGACAAAATGGACCATTTAACTGTTCAAAAAAATCGTCAGGATCAAACGTCATTTAAAGACATTTTGATTCTAGACTAAGCGGCGTTACGAGTTTCTATCACAGGTATGCAGATTCAAGGATTCGTTACATATCTAGAAAATGTTATCAATGTTGTGACAGAATCTTTAATTATTTGTCATTAATTTTCATTATGCAAACAAACGCCAAACAATTGTTTGGGACACCCCGTAAAAGGGCTACAGCATCAAAGTTTGTTTGTAACTCTTAGCTAGTCGATGGAATCACACAGGGATTTTGAAAAATCCTGATTAAATGGAGTACTTACTTTGAGGTATCTTCTATAAATACGAACTGCTGTTTCTGGTAGGTCATAAGCTTTGATGAATTTCAAATACAGAGGCCAAACTCTGTTGTGCTGGGTTATGGGAAGAGCTCTTAACGCTCGATCAAATACTCTTCTTGATCTTGTGATCTTTCTTTGATCCATTAGGAATTGGCAGTAGTCTATCCAGATACGAGGCATCTAGAAAAAGGTATTTACTGTATATAACAGATGATCAAAAAAGCTTGCTGTTTTGAAGATTACCATAGATCCTTCAATTCAATTCAAAAGGGTGGGTGTAAAATTCTATGACACATTACTGTTTATTGAATGGCTTGAAATAAACTTTGGCTGCCTTCCTATGATTCTATCAATGGATTTCATTAGAAGAATTGAATATTTTTTCACAGATACAGCTTGTTTCAGATTTCAACTCATTTGAGGATGTGACGTCCTAAAAATTCTAATCTTGAACCAGAAAAAAGACAGACGTTTGCTTGATACCATACTGTAGACATCTCCCAGACATCTACAAACAATGCCTTTCGTGATTTTTTTCATGTTTCGCCAAAATGTTTAGAAATAACGATGGTTTCAAGCATGCTCCAAAAACTTTCCTTAATTACTAAAAAAAAATAGAAAACACCCTAATTCTGAAAATGTAGCAGATTTCAGAAAAGTTCAACGATAGAATCAGAGCAAAATAGCTAGAAGTTTCTTTGATGCCATTCAGTTCAAGGAAATAATTCTTAGAATTTCATATTAACCTTTTTAAAGGGCCGACGTTTTAAAAGATTTGAAACATATGCTCCTAAACACGAAAGTAATTTGGCAGCTGTTATGGGTATAAACGCTTAAGAAACTTGGGAAAGTCCAAGGTGCTTTAAAAATTTTACAAGCAAGTATCATTGACCTAAGTCAAGACGGATTATATGTTACTTTGCCTTTGAACCGCTAATTTATATGTGAAAATTTAGTATCATAACATCTTGACTTATTTGGAAACCGGACACTGGTCTCAAGGAATTACCAAAAAAATTTCTCAAAGGTCCAAAACTCTACCGGCTGAGTCAGAAAAATGTGGGCATTTGCCGATCTTTATTGAAGCAATTTACTTTGCAAATTTGTTTCTTTGAAAATTCATTGCATAGAGAAAAGGTTAACTTAAAGAAAGTTTATATGGTCGAAAGCAGACATTTTGCTCCATAATTATAAACAATTTTGGCAAAATCGTGAGTCACAAGAATCCCAAAGTAGGCGTTGCAATTCATTCAACCATCATACACACAGCTTCTCAACAGAAAATTTAGACAAGACGATGTTTCAACAAACTAAATTGCTATAACTAACTTAACCATTTTCATGTATTATGAAACTTCAAAAAACACAATAATTTGGCTTATATATTTTTCACATGTACATCTCGTTAAACACCAAAAATGTTTTCTGAATTATCTGGCATGTTAAAGCATTTTCTAATTAAAGTTTAACAAGCAAGATAGCTAAAACCACAGCTCCTTTGCAGCAGTCATTTGAAGGTAGTGCAATGTTTTTGGGACCCTCTATCTTACATTGTAATTTTGCTAAAATCAGATTTACCTTGTGCATGAAGACAAGAGCCCTTTCATGTGCATTATTCACATCTTCATATGCAGCATCTGTAATGCATCTAAGAAAATTTTGCAAAAATTAATGCATGGTGCCAGGTGTCCGAAAAGTCACCCTGTTTCAAATATCATTAAAATTCCACTATAAACCCTATACCAGATTACCCAAAAAAGTGACCCAATGCAATCTGTTAGAGAAAAATAAGAAAGAGACCGATTGAAATGCTTTAAATGCTGTTCTGTTGCTAAAAGACTACTCTACATTAACAGTAATTTTTGTCATTTTTTTGACACAGTAAATTTCTCAAATCAAAGATTTCAAGGCAAAGAGTATGCCAGAAATCCTCAAAGAGTCTAAAAAATCTAATTTTTTCAGGGACTTTGACTGACTTCAATAAATATACAGTATTTGATAGCATATATTGAAAAATAAAAATTCTCCTCTATTCACGAACATGTTGCTGTAGATGATCCAGTTTCCTTGTGCAGGACACAAACAATCATGTAAATAATATTTCAGCATTTCCATCTGAACTTACTTTCTTTTCACTTGTCTTCTTCTCAATTTCAGATAATTGTACCACAATTTGTAACTGCAAAAGAAGATTTTTCGGCTTCAGAACAATTCTAAATATTTAATCACCAGTACTCAATTCATTTTTACTGCAGTTTGCCAATCATAATCAAACCATATGTATATACTTGTACTGCAGTATTTTCTTAGACTGATATTATTAGGATTCGCTATTTCAAGGTCCTAGACTCCATGAATTACAGCAAGAACTGGCAAAACTAAAAGCACTTTTGCAAGAACAACCTGTTTTCTCTTCCACTGAAACTTAAAGAAGTTTCCTTTATACAGTACACATACATGCATAATTACAATTTCTCAACAAATCCACCTGAGGTTTCTTGAAAAGTGTTGTCAGTTTTGTGGGTTCTTGCTGAATGCTTTTCTAGGGCATACAAAAATGCAATAGTTAGGCCCAACACCAGCTTTTCCATCTTCAATGATTGTTTACATAAATCAAAATCATCATCCCAGAAGCTTTCCCAGTTCTCCCAGCTTTCCTGGGATTTCCTGAGTTCCTATGAGTCCCAGCTTTCCCAGCATTTCCCAGGAATTTCTACAAACATTTTCAATGCAAATGAATCCCAGGTTTTCCAGGGAATTTTGCTCATTTCCCCTGCTTTTGAATTTCTGGGAAAGCTGGGATTTGATCCCAGAAAAATCTCAGGAATTTCCCAGGAATCCCCAAGCTTTTTTAACCATCATACAATACCTTCCAGGCAGTTCTTTCAAGGCCCTCTCAAATATTAGGTTGACAGCTTGGTTCCTTCCACCAGTTGTGGTCTTATGCTCAACATATCTCATCCAACATTTCACAGAATATGGGTGCCTCAAGATTTCTTCTTCATAAGGAACATCGGCCTCTTCCTGTGACAAAACGATTGACAATGATGATGTGACAAAACACATTTGACAAGCTGATTGGTTGAAACAATAATATGTACAGTTGCGGCACCCAAACTGATGAACAAATGGAAAGGGAAATAAAAGATAGTGTGTGAGTTATTTGCAATCCTCGCACTGCTCCAAGGCAGTCCAAGCAAGCCCTTGTGATATCACATTTGCATTGCGGGCAAGCTGCGGCAAACATGTTTTTTGGGTTTTTGTGCATTTTGGAGATAGAATTGGCAACTGATCCTACCATGGAGTGACAATTTGTTCTCAGTTCTGTTTTTGCACCTCTCTCCCAAATCTGTTCCCTCCCTGCGTTCTTTTTTATCAGTTCCATGTGCACCAAAAAATTGGCATTGCCATTGGCGGCAAATCCCGCTATGCTCACATCCCTGGTGGGAACATGGGAAAGGAAAATTGGAATGCACTGGAAGAACAAACACCTGTTTAAAGGCTAAGAACTTAGGGTATCGGCGGTAAATTCTGGACGGTGGTATTTGTTGGACAATCAGTTCATGAAACCCGTTTGACAAAATCCTTTAATCGGAAAGCAAACTTGCATTTCATTTTCATGTTCTCCATCTCTTACTTGATCTTTTGGCATATCTTGAGTTTTTCAAATAAATTCCTGCTAATCGTAAATCCCTCATAAACAAACAGTGCTCCTGCTTGCGTTCGAAAAGATGGTGTCAACGTTGCTTCTTGCGATAAAAGGGTCAACGATATTCAACTTGTCAGATATGCAAGCAAAGCAGAGTGATGTTGATGAAAACTACGCAAATTTTCAAGAGCTAGTCGAATAAAATGTAAGGGAATCGCCAAGGAAACATAGCATTTTGCACCCCAAACACCAAATCGACGATCTATTTTGCGTCCGGAATATACCGCCACAGACCAGATTGGAAAGTTTGCCTTGCGCGGCCGATTTCTCTGCCGCGCACTTTAAATTTCAGTCGCGGTTCCAGCCGCGAAATTTCGCTACTCTCTGGTCTCTAATAGACGTCCCCCCCCGCTTATTAATTTTTGGAAAATTTTCCACCCAGGATATTCTTATTCCAACCCCCCCGCTTATTAATTCTGGCAACGAGTTCCAAGCAAGACAAAAGCTACACAACAAAATTCTATGCACCCAACTAAGATTAAGACTTTCGAGCGAAATCTGTGATGTCATTGCTATTAATTTCTGAGATTTTTTCCAACCCCCCCTATTATTCCAACCCCCCCGGCTATTAATTTTTGAGATTTTTCCAACCCCCCCTACTATTCCAACCCCCCCGTCTATTAGAGACCAGAGAGTAAACAACAAAAGGAAACAATAGAACTATTATTTAGTGACACAAATGCAGCCGCGCAAGCAATTTGGACATAGAGAGATCCCCCGCGCATTCTGCAAACTTTCCAACCTGGGCCACAGACATGAGAATTTAGGCCTAACTTAACAGAACTTAGCCTAAGCAACACAACAAACGGACAAGAAGAGATACAGAAATCACAGGAAGATGCACAAAATTGCAAACTTTTAACAAAAGAAACAAAAAATGATGTAAGTTGAGCGTGATGATTTTGTTTCTCAATTTGGAGGGAAAGTTTCGGCTCCTGACACTCTTTAAAAACAGCCAAACCGCCAAATCTACGAATTTCATCATACAGAAGTGAATCAAACTCAAACTCAAACTCAAACTTTTCATTCACAGCAATAAACTTAGTACATTGTGTTAGATAAAAGAACCGCTAATTAAGCTACATATAAAAAGATTTACATACAATGGATATACAGTTCAATAAAATTTGCTGCCGGACATATGGAAAGAACTCACTAGGAGCTATCTAGGCCATGTGCCCGATTTGGCGTGTAGAGAGCGTACATTTGTTTCTTTTTTAAACGAAAAGAAGGTTTGGAAACTGTAACAATGCGAATAAGAATAAGAATAGGAAAATATTAGTAGATTAGTATTGTTAGTAGCCAGACTGTAAAGTTTCTTCAATGCGCAGAGAACATTGGTTTTAACACCGAAAAATTGCGCAGAAAAAATTCTATCGCAAACTATTTGTGCGCGGATTCTACTGGATTCTACCGCTAAATACCGCCTTAGCGCCCAGCACTACAGCCTTACTCCACCAGGCCCATGACTGTGTCTCGCATTGTTCTTGTCCTTGCTTCAGCAAGCCATCCAGATGAAGAGCAAAGCCGCAAGGATTGTATTGAAACCGCTCCGTTCTGGTCAGAAGCAAAATTTGCAAGCCTCTTGTTGAAAACTGCGCGGATAACACAGCAAAATGGTTGGAAAATCTGTGCAGAAATTGGCTTCTCAAAGAATTTTGCGCAGACGGAAAATAAGCCAGAAATTTTTGCGCGGGGAACGCCCGCGCAGACCAAACTTTACAGTCTGGGTTGCGGTGCATGATGATGATATAAATTTATAATAAAGTTCAAAAAATAAATCAGTCAATTCGACTCTAAGAAGTAGTTTTTCAGCTTTTTTGTGAAGGATGGTTTATTTTGTAACTTTTTTATGCGCAATGGCAGAGAATTCCAAATTTTGACTCCTTTATAAATAATTGACCGTTGTTGTAATTTGTGGATACCAGGGGGAGAGAGAAGTTGTCATTTGAATCATGTACAAATAAGCTCGAAAACTTCATACCAATAATAGGTCATCTGGGACTTTTTCGCTTTCCTTGACAGTCATCTTGAAGTGTGCAACTTGATGAGAAAACGCATTTGAATCAGTGAAGTTTGTCCGCCATTTTTCAGCAGTCAGCTGCGCCTCTGGATGAATATGAGGCTTATTCCTGCACTGCGTTATTTGCAATTAACTTTTCTACTTGCTACATTCATGCTAGAGTTGATCCTTCGCATTGACTCCCCATAACAGCAACAATACAAATCCAACTCAATTCAGAAAGTACATAACAGAATAGTGTTACAAAACTACTTCTGCATGAAAAAGACAAGAACAGAACACACAAAGAACACTGAAAGACTCTGAGAGAATTGGAAAAGGCTGAAAAAGTTGAATTCGCATTCTCAATCATTTAAAAATGTCTCTGCCAACTGGTTGGATCGCTAAAGAATCTCGATCGAGTGGAAAGATTTATTACTATAACACTGTGACTCAAGAAAGTCAATGGGACATGCCTGAAGAGGCTGCAACTTCGGATTCCGAACCATCTAAAGTCCGAGCCTCACATCTGCTTGTCAAGCACAATCAGTCACGAAGACCATCCTCATGGAAGACTGAAACTATCACAAGAAGCCAAGAAGAAGCACTTGAGATTTTAGAGGGTACATGACCAGTCATTCTAATGCATAACTTCTGCACAAAGTTCAAAATTTACAGGGCCATCATCATCATCACATGAAGGAAGATTTTTTTCAGAAAATGTTCCTTCATACATATGGAGAATACGACCTGAAGTCTTCTATAATTTTGACCTTTCAGATCTAATTTTGAGAGGTCTCAGAGGCAACTGCCCCTTGCTGTGCGTACTGCCTTGACCTAAACTTGCCCAGTCCCGCAGACCCCTATGGAAAGGAAGAGCACTTAGTTTCTATTGTTTCCATTTTTTTATCAGCGCACTGTCCGGCGCACAAAAAGTTAACTTTCCATACTTGTCCGCAGAGAAGGTCCTCCCTTCTGTCCAAGGAGAACTGGCGTTGGAGAACTTGGGGTTGGCATTACCCTCCTTTGTTATACTTAATTTCATCATTCTTTCTTATTTTCTCTTTTCATTATTATATCATTTTGTCTTCTACCTCGAAACACCATGGTTTGGATAGCTTTTGTTGGGGAGATGAGATCGCATTATCCAAGGAAACTAATGTGTCCCACTGTGCAGTGGGTTAAAGCTCATGCGGCCATCAGAGCTTCAAATCCAAAATGCTACTGCGCATAGCTTTAACCCACTGCAGGGGGGGACATATAAGTTCCCCAAGACAAAGCATATCTCCTCACCCCAGCAAGCCTAGTGAAAATCCCCATGTGCAAGTGCCATACTCTGGACACCTTCAATTTATTGTTGCTCCAACATCTCCCACCAAGAAGCAGTGACAATGTGAAGCTCACAAAGTTATTTGCCTCACAATTTGGCTTAAGTAACCAATGGAATGCCCCGGAAGGTATACTGCACAGCATCCCAATACTATTTACTGTAGGTGTCCTTAATCATTCTTTTTAGGGTACAAAAAGAGGATACTATCTGGAGAGGTAACTTTGGAAGAATTAGCTAAGACGGAGAGTGACTGCAGTAGTGCTAGGCAAGGAGGAGACCTTGGTTTCTTCACAAGAGGCAAAATGCAAAGTGAGTCAAAGTAACTTTGTCTAAGACAAATATACAGTTTACTTATTATTCAGGTTTGCATGCTGCTGTGGTGCTGTTGCCAAATGCTTAAGGTGCAGTGTTTTGAATCTTGTGGGGTCCTCCTATATGGGTTTCAATTCCTTTGTCAGAACTAAAAAACACAAGCCAACACAGCTGTCCATCCTTTCAAGGATGGTAAACGAGTACTCAGAATTAACTCTGAGGGCACAAGCTGTGTAGTGCTGCGGGTCCATATCAGCTGTATAGCTGCCATATATCCAATAAACCTGGTGGCTTGATAATGAGTTACTGTATGCATGAAACATCACATGCTTATTTCAATTTGCATCAAAGTGCTTTATATTTCACTTTATTTAATGGGCCTGACTGCCAGTATAACCAGCAAGTGCCCATCATAATTTGAAATGTTTCACTCCCTTTAAAGTCAGACTTTTCTGGTCAGTTTTTGGCTTTAAGCACAGAAATGTATATTTTGAATTTGATTTTTCAGTTGGGAGGAAGTATGTCGGATATGCAGCACAGGATTTGTGCACACTAACATGAAAAGAATTCTTTGCATTTATAATTTAGAGGTTAAGGAGCCACTTGAGATACTGTATTGTAAAGTTTTTAAACAAGAATTGTTCTGTGCACAATTTGTACCACAAGCCAGATTTTAAAAAGTCACAAGGAATCCAATGCAAGTTTGATTGTACAATGATTTTGGTTATATGTAAAATCTGCTTTGTTGCTTCCTGTTTGCATCGTTTAGACCTGAAAGTTAATAAACATTTCTCATGCCCCAGTTCACATTAATTTCATCTAATAATTTTTGAAGCAGTTCTCTATACAAGATATTTGTGTGGAGGCAGGTGAAGATACAGACCCATTTATTGTGCATAAATAGCTTTTACATATTCACGCTAGCAAACCTATGCGCCTACTGTGGTGGATCCGAATGCGGGAGGTGGGGCATTATGCTGCAGAGGTGGGGCATTATGCTTCAAGTGGTGGATGCGAATGCGGGAGGTGGGGCATTATGCTGCAGAGGTGGGGCATCCATTCTCATCCACCATTTGAAGCATAATGCCCCAAATCTGCAGCATAATGCCCCACCTCCCGCATTCACATCCACCACGGTAGGCGCATAGGTTTGCTAGCATGATATTTTGCAATACTAGGCTAGTAAAACAAAAAAAGGTGTTTGTACCACAATCAGGAAACATATGTGTTTTTCTGAGATTGCTTGCTACTGTATGCCTTAGTGAAAGTACTGCTTTGAGTGAATGGAAAAACGCCAAGTGTTTAAAAAGTACCGTTCCCTGAATATCACAGCAATAACATTGAAAACAGTCTTGTTTTTTAACCAATATGTTTAATTGGAATTAGCAATTTACCCAGCTTTAAGCGGCCATTCCTCCCTGTGGATGTGGGAGACTTTTTTCCTGCAAAAAGCCTCTTTCAAAAACCTGCAAATATGAGTGAAAATGACAAGCAAATTTCCTTTGTTTTCCTTTCTAACAATATATACTTACAGTATTGTGTTCATGTATTTTGTTTTCTTGGGAAAATCAAATCCCCTTGGATTAAGCTATTCATAAGCAAAGGGAAGACTTGTTCATCCTCCCAAGAGGACAGTACATGCTACAGTGTGTTCAAGTCATTGCAGTAGCTAGAAATATGAGGGGACTTTGTTGATCATTTTAGCATAGGGTTTCTCAAAGCGGCTTTCCTGAGAAAATCCCTTGCAAAAACTGGGTTGGAGTGACTGATTTGAACAAGGAAAATTTATGAAAATAAGGGAACATGCTTGGCTATTCAATCAGATATTGCAAAATATCATCACTTTTGCATTTAGGGAGCAGTAGCCTTTCAAACGCCAGGCATTTTTTTACTCACCTGGTATTTTTCACTTGATCTTTACCCAGTCTACCAGGTAAGCCAGAAAAAAGTTCCCATTTTTGAAAGTTCACATCACAAAGATTACTCCACGGATTTGAATCATTTAAATTTCTGTTAAAAGGCAAAGGATCAAAAGTATTTTTGTGATTTTTCTCGTCATCTTACCAGCATTACAAGTATACAGTAGCTAAATCAAAATTCATGAAAATTTCATGGTTGCAAAATGACTAAGGGTCTAAACATTCATCACGTTGTAAGGACTCCCATGCAAAGAATGATAGGACATCAATTTTGAAACAAATAGCAAAGATTTTTAATTTCATGAAAATAAATGTGCAGTGGATGTCTCTCATCCATGAAAATTGCATTTTCTTATTTTCTTTGTGAGGAGTCCTTCATGCTTTGATCAATGTTTTAGCATAAAATCTTTGTAAACTTGACATTATCTTTATTTCTTGTACCTGAAAGACAGTAAAAATATCACAAAAATACTTTGATCTTTCACCTTTTGACTACAATTTAAATCATTTAAATCTGTGAAATATATACTCTTGATGCTATAAATTTTCAAAAGGGGGAACTTTTTCTGGCTCACCCGGTATTAACAAGAGTATGAGCAAAGTAAACCACTATATTCATGGAAATACATGATATTTTCTTTTCTTTCAGAAAAATTTGAGGATGTGTCGTAAGTACCAACATTATTTCTGCAGCTAAGCTTTCATGGTACATGACATTTGTTCAAAATTCTAAAATGTCACATTTAAAGTACTAGAATTTAAAGCTTTATGATTGATAAATAACAAATTCTCTAATCTACAATGCTTTTCTAAAATACACCGTGAACACATAACTTTAATTCATGCAAAAGCTTCTTTAAAGGTTGCCGCAACCCATCAAGCAAAAATAATGATTTTCTGAATTTTTTTTGGTTATAATCTGATGGCTTAAGTACAGTATATATCTGAATACCATTTTGACCAACTCACTTCCAGATATAGCCTCAATTAATTGGAAACTGGAGCATTTTAAAAGGAGCAATCCTGCTTCGCAAAACTAATGGGAATAGCATTAGGATTGAAGTAATTCACTTGACCTGGTATTGTATAACATCCAACCTGGTTCTGAGGGCCAGTTTCCTATGTCAGTACTGACCCTGGTGCCGGGGAGGTCAAATTTACGATTTCATTGGCTATTGGATAACAAAGGGCTCATTAATTATTTGAAAGATTTATTGCTTGGTGGAAAATCGGTCAAATCTTTGTCAGTTTCATGGAACAACCAGATGAAGGATTGAAAACGGATAGTTTGTATACCTTTTTAAATCTTTTTTTAGCTTGAAGAGTCTTCAATGAGAAGACGATTCTAGTTGCTATCAGATGAGTTGTCTGTTTTGGTAGAGTTCTCGTAGTCATTTTCAAATGTATATACATATATTTATCACGAGTAGGCTACCACAATCAGAGAATTAAAAATATTTTCCTGCCCGGAATCCAACCCGCGACCTTCGTGTCAACAGACTCTTCGATAATTCCACTGAGCCATTCAAGCTCAATGAAATTATGGAGAAATCCGAAGTCATTCAGATCTAAGGTCCTACACCATCGACAGGAGAAATATTTTGTTTTTTCATGTTTCGGCTTAAAGCCTTCATCAGAGCCATGCATACGTATATTTTTTCATTAGGCAAAGGTCGCGGGTTCGATGCCGGGCAGGAAAATATTTTTAATTCTCCAATTGTGGTAGCCCACTCGTGATAAATATAAATCACCGTGTCAGCTAATGCCAAATATATATATATATATATTTATATATATACATCATATCTACACTTGATCATAATTTGATGTTATTTGTCTCCATATTTAGGTTTTCACTGAAGATTGGAGAGATGAGTGAACCAGTTTTCACCGATTCAGGGATCCATCTTATTCTCAGGACAGGTTGAAGTAATATCAACTGAATTACAAATATGCAAGATAAGCTGAGTATAACTGTATCGACCATATCAGTAAATTAAGGAAAGAGAGCTGTCTTGAATTAAAAATAGGAAGGTTTCTAGAAGATATGGAACGCTGTTGTTTCTCCAAAGCAGATAAATTTTTCTTTATGCTGTGCAGTGCCAGATTGTGATAAGTCTTTTTTTGATCATATACCAAAAAAAACTTCCCATTTTTCCTAAATTCAAAGCCCCAATGGTTCTTGATGGATTGGAATAAATTAAATTTGCTTGGTAGCAACCATATTTAAGGATTTTTCTAAGCATTCTCATGTTTTATGAGCACTGGAATTATAGGTTATTAGACTTTACAAAAATCGTTTGGTTGTGAAATGCCTGAAAGAAGCCTACGCGTGGTTAAAGGCAGTCTGTTACACGTCTGATTGGGAGATAACAACACAAAGAATAGGAGATCTGAATAACTGGTGATCCTACTGACTTTCTATGATCAAAGAAAGCTAAAGAAACGACCAGCCCTCCTAATTTGTTTCAAGTGTCCAGATTCACAAAGATATCCTTTGGGTTCAGCTCTGACTTTATTGCAGCCTATCTGCGATGTGACAGAATGCGTTTGAATCCTAAAGAAACTGCACTCACAAAATGATAAAGAAAGTACAATTTTCCACAAGTGAGAAATACCGTATGCACATTTATTGCCATGGGGCTGACTATCAGATCACAGCAACTTAAGGAACTCAAGTGCTGGGGAGTATTACTTGAAAACACTCTCTCTCAACTTCTTCTGAAGCTTCAGGACTGAGAAACTGATGATTTTAAGGAACTTTTAGTGCTGAATTGATTTCTTATACGAAGGATGCGTGTAGTTCAACAAAAAAATCCTTACCAAGGGAAATAAAACTTTCGTTAGCAATAACGAATGCTCGAGATCATGGCAGCAATTTCAGGTTCAGGAAAAACAAAGCGATTTGCCTTTCTGAATAACAGATTTTCACACCTCTGTTTAAGTGCACATAATCAAACCGAAATAGAATAGAGAAAAGCAAACTATGGAACAGTTTCGGCACAAAACTTCGGACAAAAAACTTTCGGACGCTTTTTCAGTAATTTCGGACAAACATACTTTCGGACAAACACGACATCAAAAAACAAGCATGATACCGAGATATATGCCAGAAATAATTGTGATTCTATTATAAGTATCAACTGACAGTAGGTACTTGGTAATCATCACATCTACAAGGACATTTGAATGTAATTTTCGTTGGATTGAACGATGGTAAAACCAGCTGTAAACCAAATTAAAAAATGCTGCCACACGTGAACTATTTCCAAGAAACGCTTCAAGGAACTAAACGTTAGATATAAGATTCAACAAACCTAAAAGATATATTGGCAAAACATTGATTAATTACCATTTTATATTATGTTTCTTTGCGCTTTTCTATTTTCAATGAATTGAAAAATTTCAGACGAAAAACTTTCGGACATCTACATATTCGGACAATTAAACTTTGGGACAAAATTTTGTTCGGAGGTTTGATCGTCCGAAAATTTTCGATTTTAATGTATTGTGGTTTGCTGCGGTGAAGGTGTGAAATCTATTCTTGAGGTTGCCAAGTCGCTTTTACTTAACAGAACGGTTAGCGAGCGGTTGTCAACTGCAGCGTGAATCTCCGGTGTGGCAAATATTTTTATCATATCTTGGCAAAGGAGCAGACCATTATACAACAAGGACAGATGTTGTAACATAATGACACAATAGGATCTACTGCCTGATTTGACACTGCAATTCAAAGCAGTTTGCGAGGTCGAAATTCTCTTAACCAGTAATTCAAGACAACAGAGCCCGTAAATGTTGCGCTGAAATTAGTAGGGGAAACTGCCGCCTTGTGCACGCGAATTGTGGTTTTAGAGAAAACGAAAGATGAAGGATAACTCTGAAGATCTGCTTCGCGAATTTTGTTTTTTTGATTCAGACGCAGAATAGAAGGCACTGCAATTGTTGAATATATAGGGTTTGGATGAAGCAGTTACTACTCGACTCCTTAATCAAATAAACGAAAACACCGTCAGGCAGGTCATTAGATTTATCGTTCTTCTTTTATTATAAACTCACGACGTCTCTTAGCAACCACCTTTTGCGTGCACAAGGCGACAGTTTGCCCAGCTGGTTTCAGGGCAAGATTTGCGGTTTCGTTTGTTCTGGACTATGGTTGAGACGATTCCCTTTGTCTGCAGCAGTAAATTGCTTGAATTGCAGTATCAGTCAAAAGCAAGCATAGAGCTCAAATCTTTCAAAAGGTTGGGTGTAAAATTCTGTTACATTTTCCTTTGAATTAAAGTGCTTGAAAGGAACTTTAAGTAATTTGCTGTAAATCTGCCGTGGCAATCTTTAGATATCTTGATTAGTTTCAGAATGGCGGCATTTATTAATTCTGAGGCTGTGACGTCATCAATTTTCTAAATCCTTACCCAGAAGAGCTACAGATTTCTGCTTGCAGTCATCTTGTAGACGTTCATAAATTATGGCTCTCTTCGAGGTTGCACCATATTTTCTCAAGTAGTTTAAGATTTACGACGATTTTAATCAAAATTTTCGATGAATTTTTAGGAAAATAATCAAAGTGCCGCCATCCTCAAAATAATAAGGATATCAAAAAATTTCCACGGCAGATTTACAGCAAATTGCCCAAAGTTCCTTCCAATTTATTCAATTCAAGGAAAAATGTGATACAATTTTACACCCACCTTTTTAAAAGGTTTGAAAGATTTGAGCCCTATGCTTCAAAAGCAGCTGATTCCGTTGTGTTAAAAATTATTTCTATGTCTTTATGTACGGTTTGATAGCGTAGCACTAAGTCTGAAGTTGAGTTGCGAGTAAATAAATTATCCTTTTAAGTATCTTAATTTTTCTTCAATTATTGCAATCAAATTTCATATTCAGTCTTTCCAGTGATTTTTTGAATTTGCTCTTTCTGTATTTGCCCTTAATTTTGTAGGTACCCATTTCTCCCAAGAGGATGCAGCCATAAATTACTGGCATCAATTTCAGAAGCTGTATGAAATTTTCTCGAGTTTTCTGATAGGAGAAGGGTGAAAACCCTTTTCGAAACATTGCTTGAAATATACCATGTACGAAAATCAAGATAACTGAAATGATCACGTTTTCAGTCCTACTCTTAAGATGTGGGAACCCCTTTGTGTCCTCGCCTCTGTAAGGGCGCTAACGCCACCATTTCTACCGCCTGCAGATGAAAAACTTGCCCTCGAAAAGTCTCTCGCAAAACTAAGCGTTTAACCAAGGGTGCCTACCTTGTAGGAACTCTGTTCATTCGCAGTCCTGTTTTCGTGACATAATAGATAGAGTAATTGCTGTCCTGTTAGTCCGTGTATAGCTTTTATTGCTGTGATTTTAAAATTCTAGTGTCTGTTAGTATTGAACGAGCAAAAATCGCGCTGTCTGGTTCCCTGTGGTCATCTCATATAACAGCCGATTTCGTATTACATCAACACCGGTATTTGAAACCACAAAATTATTCATCTTGACAAAACAGCTATTGGTCAGTGTACTAAGTCACGAAAACAGGAAAATAAAATGATTTATACTAGGTAGGCGTTGTTGCTTTAGCGTTATAGTGAATCTGTTTTCACAAGGCAAATCGCACACTTAAAAACTGCAACAGCAGCAAAACATTACACCTTTTTTGCAACGTGCCTTATTGATAATGATTCTCAAGAGGCGACACACTATAAGGAAGGCCACCAACGAGTTAAGGACGACGAGCAGCACGCCAAGAGCCCATGAATCTTTACTCTCTTCGATGATCCCTTTATCACCAATTTCGTGAGACTGCAGAACAGCACCAATGGCCAGATTGACTGGAATGATCGACAATGACAACAACTGAGCAAAATTCTCGAACTTATCTTTGATTGGTTTATTGGCAGCATGCAATACAGTGAATACCATTGCAATGACGATGATGCCTCCCAATCCAACCTTTGTATGCTCCAAGAAGAAGACTATACCGACGGTCAGAAGGAGTTTGCGTACCATCTCTAATACTTCCCAATACCAACAAGATGCCTCGTAATTCTCGTAGGCAAATCTCAAGGCTGACTGGGCAACTCCTTCGGTATCACTGTTGTTCGTTGGAGGCTGAACGACAATTGTTTCGTTATTCTGAACGGTCTGTCTATCTTGCTGTTTGACGTTGCTTTGCGCTTGACGCTGAAGGGGCGTCGTTTCGTTATCGGGTTGATCATCATCTTGTTGCCGTTTGTTGTTACTGTGCGTTTGGAGCAGGAGTGTCGTTTCGTTATTCTGAACGGTCTGGCTATCATCTTGCTGTCCCAAGTTGCTTTGCGTTTGAAGTAGAAGGGGCGTCGTTTCGGATTCGTCATCATCTGACTGACTGGATTGGTTATCATCTGACTGCTGTTTATCGTTGATTTGCTGAGGCAGAATAGGCGTCGCTTCGTTACTCTGAATGAGCTGGTTATCATCTGGGTGCTGTTTATCGTTGCTTTGCTGAGGCAGAAAAGGCGTCGCTTCGTTACTCTGAATGAGCTGGTTATCATCTGGGTGCTGTTTATCGTTGCTTTGCTGAGACAGAATAGGCGTTGCTTCGTTATTCTGACTGGATTGGTCATCATCTGTGTGTTGTTTACCGTTGCTCTGCTGAGGCAGGATAGGCGTTGCTTCGTTATTCTGACTGGATTGGTCTTCATCTGGGTGTTGTTTACCGTTGCGCTGCTGAAGCAGAATGGGTGTCGTTTCGTTATTCTGAACGAGCTGATGTTTGTCATTACCCTGCGTTTGAGGCAACATGGGTGTCACATCGCTGTCTGAGTCTATTCGAACGGGTGTCGCTTCGTTGTTTTTATCGCGTTGGTCATCATCTTGCTGCTGTTCGTCGTTGATCTGCGTTTGGGTCGTTTTATCGTTCTGAGCGACCACACTTTGCAGTTTTGGAGCAAAGATCCATAGCAATATCAACAGCAGGAAAGGAAGGCCAAAGGGTATCAAGAGTGCCACATATGCCGAATCCAGAATTTTTTTGCTTTCTGGTGCAATATTCAAACATTCCACACTGTAGTCAGAGCGAAGGTAGGCAATGTGCTTGATGCATCTACCGTTAAGTTCGTTCGTACAAACTTTATGGCAACTCATCGGCAACACTCTTGCAATTCTTCTTGACGTGATTGGGTACGTTGCAAAGAGAAACAATGCTACAGATCTCAGGCAGTTACGTACGATAATTTTCATGCGTTGTTTGAATTTGGCATCAGAGTGGATACAACATGCTTTGATGCCGGCATAGAGCAACATCAATACAGGAAAGCAAGCTGTGACAATCAAAGCTAACTCGAATTCTTGCACAGCATTTATTGTCCAAGAATGCTTAATGCAACGCAACGATGGTATCCGAAAGATTTCGAATTCAAGATATTCCATATAGCTAGCAGCACGTTGTAGTTCTTTTGGCCAAGGTGTCTTGGACATTGCACTTATAATGCCACCGAGAACCTGATAGAAACCAAGAATAATCTTGAGGCTAGATAGAATGATATCTGCAATGTTTCTTGTCTCGCTTTTGGAAGCAACATGTTCATCATTTTTAGCCCTATTTCTTGTTTTCCTCGATCCATCGATCCACGAGAGCAGAAAGCAAAGGAAAATAAATATGAAAAAATATCCAATTAATTTGAGAATAGCTATGATTGGCTCAGGGCAACGAATGCACTTGTTCATATCCTTCATGTAGCCTTCATCACAAACAGCGCAGAGCACGTCCCTGTAACCAGCACTACAATTAGCATCGATCCCACCAAGACATGAGCCAGGAATCGGACATTTCTGAGGTAGTGGAATTTCACATTCGAATTTCGTTGTCTGTCTGTCATAGTCATTGGTTCTCGTGTCGAGGTTTTTCATGAATGATCGGAATGCTTGCTTGCAAGATTGTTTGTGTGTTGAAGTATTCTTTGCTTCTGTGAAGTTCCATGTGATCCAGTAGCCTCTTTCAAGAACCGGATAATCCCGTCTGCATTCAATACCAGCTTTGCTGCATTTAGTGCATTCACCAAATCGATCGAGCCGAGCGTAACCCGGAAGACATCTACAGGCACGATACCAGGCTAATTCTCCGGTATCAGTACCCTTAGGGCATGTTAGACAGTCTAATGGGGACTTTCCGGGTGCCTTTTCTGGAGGAACATACTGACCAACAGGGCATTTCTTGCAGGCTGTCGACGCAACCTCATCCTGATAAAATGAGCCCGGCGGACACTGCCTGCATTTGCCAGTGCAGTAAAAGTCATGACAAGCATCCGTCATCCCAACGGTGCATGGATGACAGTGAAATGATAATGTTTCACCAATATAGTTACACTGGTACCCATCGTTACCCAACGCACGAGTGGCCGTCGTGATTACATAGTCGCTCGATGGTACACACTTTATTTTCGCTTTTAAGACGGACGTTGCTGATATCTCTTTCAAGTTTTTACATGTCAAATAGAGGCTGGAGGTATTAGACATTACAATGTAGTCTGATGACTTAAGGTGCTGCAAGTTTGGATTCGAAAATAGAAGGAGCAGATATGGTGGTCTCTTCATGCTCTTCAAGACGCCTGTCATGTTCGCCAGATCGTTGCCATACAGCACAAGTTTCCCTATTCCAATGCCTCGGAAGACGCCTGGTGGCAGGTATTTGATCTGATTCTTATGCAAATAAAGTTCACCTACTTGCTCGACACCACTGAAAGCTGTTGAGGAGACAGTCTTTATTTGGTTCTTGTGCAAGAATACATAACGCAAACGCTTTGATCCAAATACCATGCCATCTATATGTGACAGCCGATTGAACGACAAATCTAATTCATATGAGACCGTCTTGCTCAAGTTGAAGAATGTTATTTCATTGCCGTGTAGATCTAGGCTGGTGATGTAGCGCATCGAAATGTCTTCAGATGTCACATTTCGCAGTCGATTCCTTGATACATCCAACTCTAGCAAATATGGTATGCCTCTTAGGTCAGGGATCGATTCTAGCTCATTGTCGCCAAGTCTCAAATATCTTAATTTGGTGTTTGATCTAAATGAACCAAGAGGCAAAGTTTTGATAGGGTTTGATTCAATGGTCAGTTGATGCAAATATGGCAGTGACTTAAATGCATCTTTTGCAATGTTGCTTATGTCACAAGCCTTCATTTCCAGCGTTCGTAATTTTCGAAACTGTTGAAAATCGTTTGGACCAATTCTCTTTAGCGAGTTCCACGAGAGGATGAGGAATTTGAGGGAAGGAGGCAGCGCATTCAAACCGTTGTCAAATTGAATACCGTTAGAATGCAGATCTAGATACTGCAAATTTGGCTGTCTCATCGAAGATTGATTGAACATCGTGCTTAAACAATCAAGCGTCAATCTATTTTTGGACAAAAAGGCTTGAGTCAGGGAGTCTGGGAGCAAAACTGGCTCATTCAGGCCGCAATTTTCAATCTTCAATATTTGTAATTGTTTGAACTTCAAGAGAGAATCGATTCTTAATTTCAGTTGTGGGTTACTCGAAACATCTAGTACATGTATTGATATTGGTATATCACTTGGGATGACCTTGAGATCAACATTTATACACGATACAATGTCACCAGAGCATTTACACTTGGTAGGACATGCTAGGTACCTCCAACACATTGTAAGTAGTAACACGACAACGGCAACTCCAGTCTTCATGATTTCGTGTGTGTAAGCCAAATGAAACGACCATAGGCTGTCTGTAAGGCTGTAACGTAAGAAATAGAATCTTCCATGATTTCTGCAATGCTTCAAGACCATTTAGTCCCACGACACTGTTAGGCCCGGGTTCAACGTCGCACTTCTCATGTGCCGAACCTTATATAATTAAGTTCGACGTTGGCACGGCAAAAGCACGACATTGACTTAAACGTCGAGCCCGGTTGTGCCGTGCTTAAAGGGAGTACAAAGACCAGCAGCCTTTGCAATCGTTTGTTTTTGTATTGGTGAATTTCGTACAGTCAGATATTCTGGAAGCTGTGTGGAGAGCAAGTTGTTGACTTCGCGCAAAGCATGCTGGTTTTTGTACTCCCTTTAATCGAAATCGGTTGTATCCTAGCAACCAAATTAGGCCTCGTTTTGGAGCAAAAGTAAATTGAAGATAATTTATGCCTTTGGTTCGGCACATGAAAAGCTCGACGATTAACTTTAAGTCACGCTTCTGCCGTGAAGTTCGACGAATCAAGTCACTTCAAATGGAGCTTGCCGTGCCAAATTCGAGCCAAATCAAGTTTACCGTCCTGTTTCTCATGTACTTATTTTAGCAATTAGGCTCGGCACATGAGAAGTGCGACATTTAACCCGGGCCTTAGTCCAACAAATTGGAAACAGTGGCGTCGCCACGGGGTGGACTGGGGGTGATTTTCTAATTTCTCCAAATCCGTTGAAAAAACTTTGGGGGGAGGGGTTGATTTTCACTCACTCAGAACATTCATTTCCTTCTCTCAGAACATTCATTTCATTAATTCATTCCCTGATTTATTCGAAGTTGTCAGGATCATTGCCACATGCCGGCAACAGTAGCATCTTGCCAGGGGCACACAGTAAAGTTAAGATAATAAATACAAACCTGCGTGCTTCAATGTCAGACGAACGCTTGGAACATCTCATTAAAGTTAGCATTGAAAGAGATATTGCAAATAAGATTGAATTGGACAGCCTACTTGAACTATTTAAAACCAGTAGAAATTGGAAACTTGCTTTGTAAATTAAAGTAAATTACTTCGACACTGAGAAGTAAGTGAAAATTTGATAAGTCAGTGATAACTTCAGTGAATGATAAACTGATACTGATATCAAAGTTTCTTATTTACGCAGATCTGATGGTAGTAAACCTACATTAACTGTGATTGTTCCCACTGTTAGCCTTTTTTGAGAACTGATTTCGATTTCAATTCATATCTCTTCCTTCCTCGTAAATAGTTACATGGATTATATCGTGTTGTGCTTCACTATTCGATTTTTTTATGCAAAAATGCCCACTGTTACGAAAAATGCTGCTTGACATAACTGCTTCTCCAAAATTTTCTAAATAGTTCAGAAATGCTTCAGAGGGCGTTTCCCACGTTTTCCGAGAGTCTGAAGGGCGTGGTCACGAAAAATTTGTCTGCCCTCCTTTTTCCACCCCAGTTTTTTCGGGCTGGCGACGCCCCTGATTGGAAACACACCTACACCAGCCAGAATTGGAAACACACCTGCACCAGCCAGAATTGGAAACACACCTGCACCAGCCAGAATCATCCGAGGCCAAGCAGATGTTACATGAACGCTGCTATCTTATCACAGGCTTGTTTCAAGTTTAATGAAGATTTAATACTTAAAGGACATATGTCACGTTAGCAATTGGTTAATACAACAAAGAAGTGTGGAGTGGAATTCCATTGTTTTGTGACCTTTCATTTCTGCTTCACGAATTTTCATTGCAATGAAAATTCAGCCTCGATCTTGTGCTTTGTAATAAACAATAGAGGAAATTGTATAGTGTGAACAATCAGGTTCATGACATATGAACCTGTGCAGGTTGTTACAAAAAACTGCTGTGCCCCCTCTGTGTGGCTACTGTGGAGGAGCTGTAATCTCGATTTTCCTGTTGTCCACAAAGTTGCATAAATTATCCGACAGTGTCAAAATCAAGTAAATTAACTTAGCTAATAGTGCTGTTAATCTATAATTTAAACTGTATTCAAACTGACACAATTAAACCAGCTGAACCAGTTTGAATTGCAACCAATCAAATGACTGGATTTGTTTGTTTGACCAATTAGAAGGTCCTGTGCTGTAACCTGGTTCAGTTGAAGCGGGATTGAAGCTGGTTTAACTTGCAGTGTGAATGGGGCATAAGACAACGCTACTTTTTTAAATACAGCACTATACCTATGGTACATGACTAAAAACTAAACTACTAATAACAAAAAAAGAACTACAATTAGGGATTAACATACCAACTGTTAACAGAAGAACAAAAACATTAAAAGGTGACAATGAAATTTGCAAGTGGCTATGTGGAATGTGATGCTGCTTCCGTCATTTCTGTATCGTTATCAACCCATTTACAACAGTAGAAAAGTTTGAATACAGCGCCAAAACCTTTTTTCTCGAAACTGGACATCAGTTTGACACTGTTGGAGAACAATAGAAGTGCTGTTTTTGAAGCAATATATCTTTTTACCTCCGTACTTTTGTGTGTCATGTGATGTAGTTGCCTGCGTCCAGAGTCTACAGTAAGTGCGAGAGTCTGCACGCAGGTTATGATATAGCGACATAATCTAGACATAGCACAAAAGAACGGCAGACGCCACTTATCTGCCTTTTGTTTCATAGATAGAACACATAAATACAACAGGTTATATTTACTGCTCCATGAAACCGCTGCCCATTCAAATTGCTCCTTTTCCAAATGGACACGCTATGAAAACGACAGGCGTTCACATTGCTCCAGCAAAACGGTGTTGTTAATCCCCTTTTCAAAACAAAGCCTTTTGTTGATAGCTGTCCACAAGGCGCCAATCGCGACTTTGAATGCCATTGTAATCAAAAGTCTACTAACAAAGGAATGTGCAGCGTTTTCAAATGTCTCCGTTTTTGGCGTTCACACTGAAAACGGATCGTTTTCAAAACGCAACGTTTTCAAATTTATGCGTTTTCATTAGTGTTTTCGAGAAGCGCCGTTTTCACAGCGGAGCAAGGTGCACGCAAGGCAAAAACGGAGAAGTTTTACTCCGTTTTCATTTGAAAACGTAGCAGTGTGAACGGGGTCTAAGTTTGCTTTTAACCCCGTTGATTTACTTTAAAGCATGGCCTCAAACTCTGAATTGTTGAAGCGGATCCTACCCAGCACAGGGTTCGAATCCCTATAAGCCTTTAAAATGAAATGTGTAAAATGCTATTGCCCCATTCTTTCAACCAAATTGATCGAACTTAACGTAATTTTCTGCAGTCTCAGAAAGAGTATTTTTGACATAAATTTCTTCAGAATTACAACGCTTTGTGAAAGGAGAGACGAGGCGTTGACAAACATTAAATAGCTAATTTCAGTGCTTTCATTTTAGGCTGCTCGGCAATGTGATAGTCGCCGAGCCCTCCGCAGGAGCTAGGAATTGCAAACCCGCGCGCAGAGCGGGCTTGGATCCCTAATGTTAAGCTAATTGAGGAAAACCATTACGACTAACGATAGGTATGTTCAGTTTTTGTGAGTCTACAAGATGGTAGCAAGTCAAAGTCTGTGGCTTTCATGGTTTTAGCATTTCGATACATGTATTTTTTTATTAAGAAACTAAGAATTTGGGCAAGTACTTAAAGCTTCTTAGAAGTATCAGATTTGAGTACCCAGAGTTTCTTACGAGTTTCTTTAAAGGTCCATAACAATCTTCATGTTCACTTACTGCGCCCTTCTGAACTTTTCAAAACAATGCTTTTTGACAACTTTCCGATGTAGACATCACTCAAGTACATTCCGAGTAAGATGATACAGGAAAAAAGTGGAATAAAGTAAAATACCATTTGATTCGCCCTGAAACTACTGAGGGATAAGAGAAACGATTGTCAACTGCCCATGGGACTCTTACCAAAAATGCCTTTTAGAGACCTCTGGTTTCAGTTTTCGTATACAAAATAGAATTTCAAAGGTTTCTAACAGAATGAAATTTTAGCAGATTTGCAAGATCCTTGTGTCAAAGATTAATTCAAAATCTCAGGAAAAAGGTTACTGGACAAAGTACCCATTCAACATATCGTTAGTTTTTAGCATTTAATCAAACGTCGAACAATTTTTTTGAGACATCCTGTATTTTCCCAGTACTGCAGTTTTTTAATTTTTTGCGAAAAGAGAGAGCATTTTCTCAAAAAAGATACGTGTACTTCAAAACCTAGCGGGAATTTATGTGATGTAATTCTGAAAAGATTAATGATAAGAAAATGCCATCGGTGGGATAAATGTTAATTGCATGAAGTTCTCTTTGATCAATTCAGTTGACAGAAAGAGGAAGTAGCACTTTTGCCCCTTTGCGCGAATGATTTGAAATTTTTTGCATGGACTCGAGCCTTATGCTATCCTACCCACTGCATCGAAAACGTGATTGTAACATGTAAACCTCTTCCATACACGAATGGAGCACAGTGTTTGGCATACCTATGGTGTCTCAAAAAAATTGTTCGACGTTTGATTAAATATTGAAAAATAAGGACAACATGAACAGGCTCATGGAGAGATAACCCTGTTCCTAAGATTATGAAATAATTTTAGAGACTAAAATCGTGCAAATCGGTTGAAAATTCACTAAGTTACGAGCTCTCGAAGATAAAAGATATGCGATAGTTAAAACCAGAGACCCTCCAGATTACTTGTATTGCAAAAAGCTCGAAGACGGAGGTAAGAGAACCTTATCCAATGTTTTACCTCTCGTTGATATCAGAGCAAAGCAAATAGGACTACTAAGGTAAATTATTTCTTGCCATCATTCTGAAATTTTCCTTAACATTGCGTAAGTCCAAAAACAGTGGTTCAAAACATAATCGGCGAGAGACTGAATCTGCTTCCGCAAAGCATCCATATGCTTGACAGTTAGGTTATCGAAAACATGTTTGAATCCCACCTGGTTCGCCCTGAAACAATGTAGAAATAACAGAAACGACGGCCTATGGAACTTTTACCAAAAATTGTTGGCAAACCTCAAAGGAAATCACAAAGGGAGTCGACAAGACTCAGGAGACCCCCAGAACGTTTTGTCCCTTGAGGTATCTTGCCTTTTGTGTGGGTGCATTTTGCCCTGTGTGCTGGCGGTGTTGCGCTGATCCAGGTCCCTAAGGAGCCACGGTAAACATGTAAAACTATTACAACAGAAAACAGGAGGGGAGTTGTAGAGGAGAGTTGTAGAGAGAGCACAAGACAAACAAGACGAGCGCGTTCCTTACGAAAAGCCACTGAAGCTAGGCCTAGTCTCGAGCAGCGACGACCCAAGCCCAAGCCCAAGTTGACGTCGGCATGATTTTGGTGAGCGTATTTATTCCTTTCCTTGTTGGGGACGAAGAATAAAGAGAACTAAACATGGATTATTGACAGTTTTTAGTTCAGTTGTGTTTGATACATTTTGAATATTTGCACTTTAAGGAAACTAAGATACATCTTTGAGTTATGTGTTTATGGGCCGCACGTTGAATCCACTACATAGTAGCAGAGGGTAGTTGATTATTAATTGAATTAGATGAATTATCCATTTCATTGGGGTATTGCGTGAAGTTCTTCCCTTTGAATTTGGCTTATTACGCTGGTACTTGCATCATTTCGAAATGATGGGTTGTTGTACCTTGTTATGTGCTGATATGCTGGGGGACTTTACGTACTACATCGGTGTATCTTTTTCTCGTTTGTTGCATTGCATGATGTATCTACTTGTTTGCTTTGAATTCAATTATGGTTTGCATTGTTTGTATTGAATTCATGCTTGCGTCTTAGTTCTTGTTTTTCGCGCGAAGCGCTTTTTTCGCTCTATAGAAAACTAGAAAGACAGCAGTTGTTTTCTGGTTTTTCATAATTGTGTAAGATATAGATAGCAGAGCTTACACAAAAATTTGAAAGAATTTGTAACTTGTTTTGCTAAGTTAAACTGATAGTTTCTTAGTTAGTTAATTCTATTGATATTGGTATTCTTTGGACATTGGTCGTTGGACAGTTTGTGTACCTGCTATTTGTCATTGGATTTGTTTACTCGCTCAAGATTGAAGAAAGATTTGGGACATATTGGTTTGAAAGTCGAATCGCTCGTGCCATATTCGTTATTTAATTGTTTACTGGATCAGTCTTTCGTGATTTTGCTATCTGTATTCCTCATGGGACAATGTCGTCGGAGGATCAATTGTATAATGATATTTTGAAGTTGAATGTCGTGGAGCTCCGAAGGGAACTGGAGAAAAACGCATTGCCAGCCACGGGGAGAAAAGCAGAGCTGATACAGAGGCTGTACAAGTTCGCCAAAAGGGAATTAATCACGAGTCAAGGAGGTTCTCCTGAGGATTCCGTTCAGAGTGAAAAGTCTCAAGATAAAACAGAGTCGATCTTGAAAACTCCTTCGAGGATACCGCGTTTGTTGCCGAATGTTGAAGAGATAAGCAAGTCTGCACGTTCACGTTTGGACAGGACGTCATCAATTCGCGATAGAAATAGAATATTGGAGCAGGATTTGTTTAGCGTACAGTTCGAAGATCGGGACATTGATCTGTTCGGACATTCGAAAGGCAGTGATGGTAAAAGAGATGAAGGCAAGATTATACATGAACAATTGCATGATAATGGACAGCAAAGTTGGGAACACAACGGGCAGACCACACAAACCGGACAGTTTTCAAATACCGGACAGCCTCGTTTTCAAGTTAGTTCAGATGAACCAAAGTATGAAACAGATCACAGAGAATATGAATTTTCCGGACATAATGGAGATAACGGACATGGAGAAAGCAAAGATCATGAGAATATTTTTCAAGAGATTAGTGAAATGAAAGTTTTAATGGAAAAACAGTCGAATTTTGTTCATCAAATTGAGAAAGAAATGGATTTAAAGATAAATAGTTGGAGTAAGAAAATATTAGAGGCAGTGCAGCACAAAGCCAATGTTAATGCAGACACAAGAAGTGATGATATAAGAAATCCAAGTGAGATGGAGCAACTTTACAGAAAATATAAATTTTATGGTTCAGCGATAGAGATGATACTGTTAGAGATTTCTGAGTTTGATCAGGGTGAAGTATCAAAAGCTGAGATGGAAAATTCATTACGTCGACTGAATGAAAAGGAACAACAGTGTGGGTCTATAGTCCAAGAAATCATTACATTAGAGATAGATGAAAGTATTGTAGATAGAGAGATAAGAATTTGGACAGAATTTCAACAACGAATCCTGCGTGCATCAAAAGGGGCAGAACGACTTATTTCACAATTAACAAAGGATGAGGAAGCAGAGTTGAGATCAGTAGAGGATAGGACACCACTGAAGGAATGCAGAGAATCAAATTCAAGTAGTAATTTGAAATTACCCAAGTTTACATTACCAGAGTTTCATGGCAATATGATAGAATGGGTTTCATGGTGGGATCAATTCAAATCTTGTATTCACGAGAACAATGCATTAAGTGAGAGAGAGAAATTCAATTATCTGAGAGTATATGTAAAGGGATCTGCAAGAAAAGCCATTGAATACATTGAAGTTACGAGTTCAAATTACTCAAAGGCCATAGATGCATTGAAGAAGCGTTATGGTAGACAACGTTTAGTCGTTGAACATTTGGTCGAATCGATACTAAACATAGAGAAGAGAGAAAGGGTGACTGCACAGTCACTGAGGTACTTGTATGACACTTTGGTTAATAGATATCACACTCTGGAGCAGTATGAGCCAAACCTTGAAGTGTGTCACAGAATTCTTGTACCAATTTTCCAAAGTAAACTGCCAAATGACATAAGGAGAAAGTGGGAGTATGAACTTTCCAAGCTAGAGAATGAAGAAGAAGATAAGAGAGTTACGGCAGAGTTTTTCTTCGATTTTCTTCGATCACATGTAATGTCTGAAGAGGCCATAGAGAAGTCGACTCCAAACCGTTCAACTCATCCCAGAATGTCAAATAGGCCACGTATACAAAACAAGGATCAAGGGGACAGTAGGTTTTCATCAGCAACAGCATTAGCAGCTCAAACTAGTCAAGAAACTGTCAATCAAGGCCGAAATAATCAAAATAAATGTGGTTTTTGTGAGAAAAATCATGAATCAAAGAAGTGTTTTGGATTCAAGAAGAAATCAGTTGATGAGAGGATACAGACAGTTAAAGATAAAGGATTGTGTTTCAATTGTTTGAAGCCTATAAGTTCCACGCATTACAGTTCATGTTGTATGAGCCAAGGATGTATGGTCGAGGGATGTCAGAGAAAACATCATACATTACTACACAGAGCAAGTTCGAATCCCAAGACAGAAGTAACTAAAGATGAGAAGGTCAATTCTTCCGAGAGAGTAGAAACTATAGTAGCAAGCCATGTTGGAGTTTTAAACGGTATTGTGAAAACAGATTCAGAAACCAAGATGAGGCTGCTACCCACAGCAAAGGCAAAGTTAATTCAGAATGGCATTGAAACAGATGTCAGGATTCTGATAGATAGTGGAAGTGATCACTCATACATAAAGCAAGATATTGCAGAGTCATTAGGAATGCAATCTGAGGGACCATCAAAACTGATGACAATATTAATGCATGGTGGTCAATCAAGAACAATTAAAGTGAGAAAGTTCAAATTTACTTTGACAGCATTGGATGGCAGTAAGTCTGCTGATGTAAGTGCATGGGCGGTGGATAAAGTGTGTGCACCGCTAGAAGCAGTTCCAGTCGATATTTCAAAATACCGATATTTAAAGGGATTAAAGTTAGCTGATAGCTACCCAAGACAAACAGCAAACATTGATATTCTATTAGGTTCAGACCAGTGGGGTCAGATCTTAAGAAGCGGACTAAAGAAGAGAGATGCTAGCAGTCCGATAGCAACAAATTCAATATTTGGATGGATGATCTCAGGAAACTTAGATGTAGGATCAGAATATCATCCAAGCAACAGAGCAACGACAAATTTTGCTACAGTGAAGACAATAGAGGAAGAGCTCAACCTCGATCTCAAACGATTTTGGCAATTAGAATCTTTGGGAATCGATGAAAGTGAAAAAAGGCTGACAAAAGACGAGGAAAGTGCGATGCAACAATTCAAAGATAGCCTTGTCTATGATGGAGAACGTTACGAAGTTGCATTGCCATGGAGAGAGGATTGTACAGGTTTGGAAGACAATAGGCAGCAAGCTGTTAGCAGACTTGTGAAAGTAGAGAAACGTTTTCAGTATGACAAAGAAAAGGCAAGCATGTATCAAGATGCAATAAATCAGTACTTGAAAGATGGGCACGCAAGAGAAACAGACAAAACGGATTCAAATTCAGAGACAAAGATTAACTATCTGCCTCATCATCCAGTTTTTCGCTCAGATAAAGTGACAACAAAGTGTAGAGTGGTATTTGATGCATCTTCGAAGAATAAGAATGGAGTTTCTCTCAATGACTGTCTTCTACCAGGACCTGTGTTACAACCTAACTTAGTTTCAATCATCATTAGGTTTCGCCTTCATCGTGTCGCCTTAATGGCAGATATCAGAAAGATGTTCTTGCAAATAAAGCTTGCAAAGCAAGATCAGAATGTGCATAGATTTCTGTGGCGTGATTTTAATACAAAGATAGAGCCAAAGACATACTGCATGACACGCCTAACATTTGGAGATGTTTCAAGTCCTTTTGAAGCAATAGCAATTGTGCAGCATCATACTGAAGTAAGCAAGGAATCATTTCCTAAAGCATCAGAAACCATCAAAGAGAACATGTATGTTGATGACTGTTTAACGGGAGCTGAAGATAATGAAAGTGCGTTTCAGTTGTATCAAGAAGCTACGGGAATGATGAAATCTGGAGGCTTCGAATTAGTCAAGTGGGCAAGTAATTCTAAAGAGGTTCTTATCCGCATACCACAAGATCAAAGAGCAACAAAGAATGTGATAGAGATTGAAAGCGAAGGTGACCCATTGAAAGCATTGGGCATTTCATGGGATACAGAAACAGATGAATTTTTGTTCAATCAAGGAGAGAAACTGACAAATATTCAAGATCAAGGAACCAAGAGGAGTCTTATCAGTATATCGTCAAAGCTTTTCGACCCAATGGGATGGTTAGGACCATTCTCTGTTAGAGTAAAGATCCTATACCAAGAACTGTGGACACGGGGGTTAAATTGGGATCAAAAGTTACCAGCAGATCTTATGTCTTCATGGAATAAATGGAAAGAAGATTTGAAAGAGTTATCAAATCTGCGCATTCCTAGATGTTTTGTAAGTGATCTTACTAATGTCAACAGCGTCGAGCTCCACGGATTTGGAGATGCTAGTCCCAAAGCCTATGGTGCAGTAGTGTACGTCGTGTTGAAAGATGAATCTGGAAAAGTGAATGTTCAGTTAGTCATGTCCAAGAACAGAGTTGCACCGACTAAAAGAGTGACTTTGCCAAGACTTGAGTTGCTAGCTGCATTTATTCTTTCCAAACTATTAAAGTTTGTATTGGAGTCATTGAAAGTGACTGTCGACAGAATAGTGTGTTGGTCAGACAGTTTGGTAGCACTCAGCTGGATACGAAGGCCAAGCAGAAACTGGAAATTGTTCGTTGCAAATCGAGTGCAGTCGATACAGGAAAATGTATCACCAGAATGTTGGCGATTTTGCCCAGGGAATGAAAATCCTGCCAACTTGTTAACTCGGGGGGAGAATTTAGATTCAGTTATTCATAACCAACTTTGGTGGAATGGGCCAGCGTGGTTAAAGAACAGTGAAGAAAATTGGCCGGAAAATAAGCTCGAGGTTTCTCCAGAGTCAGAAACAGAGATGGTCAAAATTACAGTTTGTAACCATTCAACTACAAAGTCTGTATCAAGAGTAATTGATCCAGCCAAATATGAGAAATTTTTGAAGTTAGCAAGAGTTACTGCTTACGTCTTGCGAGCAGTTCGTAATTTTAAGACGAGTTTAAGAAGTAAAGCTACAAGCCAGCCGATGGAATCATTTGGAAAAGATTTAACGTCAGAAGAGATAAAGTCAGCAGAAGAATATTGGTACAGAACAGTGCAACGAGAAGAATTTGCTGGAGATTTTGAAGCACTAAAGAACGATGTACAACTCCCGAAAACTAGCAAGTTGAATAGCCTGTCTCCAATCTTTGATCATGAAAAGGAGCTTATCAAGGTCGGGGGTAGATTGCAGTTTTCTTTGATACCTGAAGAAAGTAAGCATCAAATCATATTACCTGGAAAACATATGGTCGTAGACAAGATTATTCAATCAGTACATGAAAGAGAAGCTACACATGCAGGACCAGAAACCACTTTAGCCATAACGAGAGAAAGATTCTGGATAATTCAAGGCCGCCGAAATGTTACCAGAGTAATTCACAGATGTCTCAAATGTAAAAGGCAAGTGACCAAACCACTGATGCAAAGAATGGCTCCCTTACCTGTAGAGAGAGCGAGTCCTTCACCAGCATTTACACATGTTGGATTAGATTTCACAGGGCACTTGTTCTTAAAGTTGAAAGGAAGTTCAGTACCCCAAAAGGCGTATGTATGCATATTTACTTGTGCATCAACACGAATGGTTCATTTCGAATTAACCAATGATATGACAACTGACGAGTTCTTGCAAGCCTTCAAGAGGATGTATAACAGGAGGGGTCTCTGCAACACAATGTGGTCAGATAACCAGTCTACTTTCAAAAGAGCGAATAAAGACTTGCAATGGATTGTGGAGACTTCAAAAACGAAGACAGAGAAAATTTGGAAGAAGATTGATACTCAGAGAGTAGAAACAGATTTAGCAAATAGAGGAATCAAGTGGAAGTTCATTACGGAGCGAAGCCCACATCGAGGAGGTTGGTGGGAAAGAATTTGTCGTTCACTAAAAGAGCCATTACGAAAGATTCTCGGCAAAGCTTTCCTTACATATGTAGAGATGTACACAGTTTTGACAGAAATCGAGTCAACAGTTAACTCAAGACCTTTGACTTTTGTTGGAGAAAGTATCAAAGATGGACAAGTAATCACACCGGCACATCTTGCTCTTGGAAGAGCACTAAAGACTGTTCCAGACATACCACATGGGACGCAATGTGAAGCTCCAATCACTGATAGATATCTTTATCGTCAACGATTGATCGGTCACTTCTGGAAAAGATGGCAAGCAGAATATTTACCAAAGTTAACCGTGAGACAAAAGTGGAGAAATGAAGTTCCTCCGTTACAGAAAGGTGATGTTGTATTGATTTCAGAGGACAATGTGAAACGCAGCAGTTGGCCATTGGGAATGGTGGCAGAAGTTCACGAAGGAGCAGATGGTTTAATTCGGACAGTGACAGTCAAAACACAGAAAGGAAACTTTAATAGATCTATTCAAAAACTGCACCTCCTCGAAGGACACAAAGATCCAGAAAATCATGAAATAGTTCAAACAAAGGCATACGTTCCTGAAAGAGCCACCAAGACTAAGCCTACTGGAGAAAGATATGTTAACGTAGTACGTCAAGGTGGGGAGAATGTTGGCAAACCTCAAAGGAAATCACAAAGGGAGTCGACAAGACTCAGGAGACCCCCAGAACGTTTTGTCCCTTGAGGTATCTTGCCTTTTGTGTGGGTGCATTTTGCCCTGTGTGCTGGCGGTGTTGCGCTGATCCAGGTCCCTAAGGAGCCACGGTAAACATGTAAAACTATTACAACAGAAAACAGGAGGGGAGTTGTAGAGGAGAGTTGTAGAGAGAGCACAAGACAAACAAGACGAGCGCGTTCCTTACGAAAAGCCACTGAAGCTAGGCCTAGTCTCGAGCAGCGACGACCCAAGCCCAAGCCCAAGTTGACGTCGGCATGATTTTGGTGAGCGTATTTATTCCTTTCCTTGTTGGGGACGAAGAATAAAGAGAACTAAACATGGATTATTGACAGTTTTTAGTTCAGTTGTGTTTGATACATTTTGAATATTTGCACTTTAAGGAAACTAAGATACATCTTTGAGTTATGTGTTTATGGGCCGCACGTTGAATCCACTACAAAATGCCATTTCGAGGCCTCTGGTTTCAACTTTCGCACAAACTTGAACTTCAAGCTTGTAACTCCATGAATATTTAGCGGATTTGCAAGATTCTTGTGTCAAAAATTAATTTAAAATCTCAGGAAAAGGGTGACTTGACCAAGGGTCCATTCAGCACAACGTTATTTTCTAGTATTTAATCAAACGTCGAACAATTTTTTTTGAGACACCCTGTAGAATAAGTTAATTCATGATGCAGAGAGGACATGATAACGAATACTTCTTTTCAGAATTGAAGATATGACAAAGGGGTGGCAAGAAATTGTTTTCAGGTCCAGTACCGAAATAAGTTTACCCCCTCAACATGTTGCACAAAACAAAGCGGAGACTATTAGATAAGTTACAAAAACAAGAATGTGAAACGCAGAAAGTAGCATCTACGTTGATTCTGGTTTTGCTTGCTCAGGTGTGTTTTCCGTGGCTCTAGATGATTCCATCGTTTGGTAATGCTCTCTTATAATCCCTTTGCTTTCATCCTCCGAGATTATAAAATACGTTAAACTTTATTTAGATTGCCCCAGCCCCCCAGTCCCTCCTCCAACTAAACTGCCGTCAGCCCTTTGATTTTACTTTCAAGTTTTCAGTTGTTGAAGAAAAACGAAAATGTTTTGATAAATTTCATACATGCTAGCCACCTACATTTTAGCAGGGAGAAAGAATCCATGGAGGGATGATTACTTGGCAAAGTACGTTTTTCACAGAGTGTGGCATGATGACTTGGTTACCTTGGAGACAAGGCTAAATATAGAACGCCAAAATTGCTACAGTTTTTTGAGTTTCATTGCCATATGATAGAAAATTAAACTTACGAAATCTGAGAGGCATTCAGCAAACATGGAAAAACGTATAAATGAAAATGTGCGAAGGGGCAGATTGGGGGCGAAATCCGTCGCCCTGGTCAGATAGGGTTAAGAACGCATAGGAATACCCTACCTAGGATAGACTACCGATTTTTGGGTGACCTGGAAAATTAAAGCCGCAAATTAGAAATTTTCTTTGTTTTTCATTTCAAGTAGGGTTGCTTCTTAACTTTCGAAAAAGTGGGCCTACCGCTTCCTATAACCTGTTTTTATGAACTATGAAGGCTATGAAAAATTTACATGTAAAGTTATAAATGAAATTGTGTAAGATCTAACCCACCTCAACTCTTGAACATGGATGCTTTTCAGCTCAGGAAGAGTCACCTTGTAATGCTTCACTTTTTCGAAACAGAAACCAACATATCTTCTTCTTGCGAACAGATCTTGGAGCAACTTTTTGAGCCTTCACTCAACGTTATTTAACAACGACCCAAAAGACTTTTGGTTTCCACCAGTACAATGACTGAATGTAGAAATTCAAGCATATTTCAAGCATATTTCATTAATTTCCACTTTCAGGATACAATTTAAAGGAGCTCTGTCACGCAGGTGATTGGTTTAGGGAACAAAGCTTGGACAAAGGAAACGAGCTAGAGCCCAGACTCTTTGAATTTTTCGCATGATAAAAATTCAGTTCAATTCACAAGGAGATCTCTTTCCAATTCTTGTTTGTTAATCCTGCCATACAAATTTTTAATCCCCTTTTATAATCTCGGCCAATTATGAATGAGACAGATTGCCTTTAAGGAAGTGTTCCTCTCCTTCCTTTTGTTGTTGTCTGTGATCGCGAGCTACTCGTCCTTTGTTCATCCTGATCTTAGAAACAAAAAGCGAAATACTTTCATTTTCAAAACCATAGAAAATGTCAAAACCAAGTACTTCCTTTTCGTCTGTTCATTGTGCCTTTTTTGACCTTGTTCTACTAAGGGGAATTCCCTTTGACCGAATCGTAAGAAACACCTATTTCTATGGAAACATCTCAGACTAGGGGGGAGGGGAGGGGCACGACACTTCAAGGGCACTTTTGGCCTTGAGCTGAAGGGGCCATTCCTGAAAATAAAGAGGAAACTTCTTTGTTTATTCTAAAATCTTGGCCCAATTCCAATCCAATTGCTATGCCCTTGCAAAAGCGAGGGAAAATACCGTGTGAGTCAGAATTCTTTTGCTTTTAGATCACTTTGCCGAAGCCAACATGTCAGCTAAGTTTTTCAAAATCGGTTAACTAAAAACAAGCTTAGGAAATTGCCTGCTCAGACATTAGACTAACTACAATTCAGTCCAAACTTTCGCTTTGTTTATTGAATTGGATGATGGCACTCCGCTTCAAAGTAGCAGTGATTATCAGCCTATCAAGGAGCGAAACTACGATGCTTTTCATCAGTCTACTCAGACATTTATGAGGGTGCACAATTCAATTCAATTCAATTCAAATCAATTCCATTTCATAATTGTAACATTTTGCTACACCACGGGAGCATCGTTACACCAAGTAACCATTTCAATAAACTAACACCAAACTGATATCAAAGAAATAAACTAATAGAGGATTGCGCTAAAGATGACGGCGAGGAATTTTTTACCGAGATGCATTGCGTTTGAATTACAAAACTTTAACGATTCTATAGGAATTCGAATAAAGAGCGCAGTGCATCTCGGTAAAAAATCCCTTGCCGCCATCTTTAGCGCAATCGTCTATTTCAAAGGCATAAAGCTAACTTTAACTGTAATGGTGTTCATTTAACTCTATATTTACACTGGAATCAGACGGAAATGGGATGTTAACCAGATCATGTGGAATTGACATTATTATTTGAACTTATTTCAGTAGCATGCTACCCATCTATCTGATTATCTGCGGATTCTCACATGACATCAAACAGATAGACTTTTGTTTGGGAGTGAGAAGGTCAAAATCAGTGGCGTAGCGGAGGTGCATGGGGCCCTAAGTGAAGAAGGGGGGCTGGGGCCTCTTGTACCTATGTCTATGACGTAATTTGAAGGTTGGGGGCCCCTCCGGAGCCCCTAATCAGTGGGGGCCCTTAGTGGTACGCCCTAAAGGTAACCACCGTCGGCTACGCCACTGGTCAAAATTTTTGACAGACTTTTCAATTTTCTCGCACAGTTCCGTTCGTAAACTGTGGTATTTGGGACAGGTAGTCAGGAAATGTTGTCCATCTTCAGCAATGTTTTCATTACACATAAACCAGACCAGTAGGAACGTTTTCCAGATTGGTAGGGCACCCTTTTTCATTGCAAAGTTTTTTCAGGCAGCGCCCTTTTTTCTTTTGGCACCGCCCTTCTGTGAATTGCTGAAAAGGCATGTTTCAGCATAAAGTATAAGTCTTCATTTCCATAAGCCTTGCTCTCACAGAATCTAAAACTAACTCTGTCTTCGTAATTATTTCTTATCATTCTCAACGATGATCACTCGTGGAAAATTTTGAAGTTGTCTTGAACCCTTTGAAAGCTTGAAGCACGACCTATAAATGTATGATATAAATCATCTGCTTAGTCAGAAAATTCAACGTAAAATGTCAAAATTTTCAGGAAACAAGTCCAAAAATATTTGACCAGAAATATTTTGTCCGAAATTCATTCGTCCGCGACTTATTGCGCTTAATGTACCTACTTTTGCCAATAGAAAATACACCTTTGGCCAGAAAACTGACTCTTTCGGTGAGAAAGGTATACCTTTTTTAGAAAGACATTGCTTATTCCAACGAAAAACCTAATTACTTTGACCGAAAAACCCTAACCAACTTGCTCAGTAAGAGGCAAGTTTTCCCATTGAAAAAATGATGTTTTATATACAAATTTTGCTTGCCATAAATGAACTATGAAAGGGAAAATGAATTGACTGATATTTCAATTTTTCTGACAAGAAAGGGAAACCAACGAATTTTCCGACAAAATTTTCCAGGTCTCTTGGGCCACGACGCCCCCACGACGCCACTGAGGAAGACCATTTTCCTGGAACAAATTCTTGACAGCAACAACAACCAACAAAACAGAACACAGGGAACTGAGAGGATATGGCCTGGTAGGCTAGGCCAAACCACCAAACAGAAGTTAGCAAATAGATCAGTGATCAGAGAGTGAAACATTAGTTCAAACAAATTCTTAGTGATGCTGAAAGTATGCCAGTTATTAGAACTAGAGGGTAGGTTGCTGAGTTTATTTTGATGCTACTTTGGTGTACCTACTATCTAGAGCCTATGACACACACAAACAACACAGAACTCAAAATAAGACAGAGCATAAACACAAAATGTGTGTGTGAAATTTGCTTTGAAATTGGGTGTAAAATTCTAGCCACAGCGGTGGAAGAAATTCACCAGTTACTGTTCGATTGTGAAAAGCCACAATACATTGATGGTGAATTCAGTTCGATGTTGAATTTAAATCAGACATATGTCATCATGTGGCTAACTTTGCATTAGCCACCTCCAAGTATTCTATGAAATGATTAACTTTTTGATAACTTTACCATCTGAGTGGGAAGTTTTACAAAAGGTAGGGTAACAGATACTGCCAAAAGATTAGAATGATGGCCCAGTGTGCATTCCATTGCCCTCCCCCCACATTTGTGTGACAGAGCGGCATGAAGGAAAATTACCCACCAGTTGTTTTTGGCGTGGAATGTACACTTAGGGTACAAAAGTATGGAAACGATGGCCTAAAACATGGCGGCAAAGATGTCCTATGGCCTATGAGCCTCGTAACGAAAGGGAGATTTTCTCTCCAACCCAGACCTCAATTTAAACACTTATGGCGGGAAAATATTCACCATCTCGTCTTCTGTTTATCAAACAGACAAGGACAAGTTTTAGAAAACTTTTTATGAATTTTGAGACGAAAACTTCGAAGTAGTGTTGTTGTCTTGAGCTGCAAGAAATGGAGGAGATATGAAACTGAAAAGTTGTCAAAACATCAGTTTGCTTCAATGAAGAGTTGGTTGGGATGGCTTCATTTTATGCTGTTTACACTGGACATTTTGATTTTGAATCAAACTTTTCGGAATAATCGAGAAATTTTCAGAATTTTCAATTAGTGAAATTTTCAGAATTTTTTTGAATTAGTGACTCCCGTATTATATGCTGAAGGTGTTGTGATGCAGTGGTGTGATCCTCTGCTCTACAGTTAGAACAGTCAGGTGGAGTGGGTTTGATACCCAGGAGGGCCCCACTGCTTGAGGGTAGACTGATGACGATGAGTCCCTTGTATCCCTGCGGTAAACCTTGCTCAAGAGGGACTCATCATGAAACAGTAATAAACCTGGCCCTATCTTAGGCATTCGATCGATCGAATTATGATCAAACCACTGCCGTAGCTCTGTTCAACGGTCACTCATGGGAAAGAAAATGTGACAAAAACCGTGTTAAGCAGACGTTTATCCAAGGATACTTTGTATAAATCTGAAGAAGAAAGTTCACTTTACCTGGTGAGTGCAAAATAAGTCTTTCAACGCTACATTTTCCATGTTTTTGAGACTAAAACAAACCAGAGCAATTTACAACAACCTGCCGCAGCAACTTCCTTCAAACTCTAGTCAACTGCATCATTCGAATTGAAAATTTGACAGCATTGTTCTTGGCTAAATCTCGCAATCTGATTGGTACTGAAGAAATTGCTCAGTTTGGGCCTAAATAGGGCCAGGCTTTTCATAGTAATACTATGAGTCTCTCTTGACCGAAGCGCCATCATCAAGTCAAAGAGCACAGGGAAACAAGAGACTCATCGTCATAAGTCTAGCTTGAGGGTAGGGTCATGACAAGGGGTCATGGACTCAACTAGCACGTTGCTACTTCTGCGATCCCAGTGCTTGGCACTAAAAACTGCAATTTCACATTCACCTTCAATATTTGCTTTCCTCCATGTCAGGACATGATGAAAGAGTATGGTCCATTGCATGGAGTCCAAGTGGTAGCTTATTGGCTAGCTGTTCTAGTGACAAGACAATATCCTTTCTCTAGCAAGTTAAATCCATTCCATTAGAGATAGTTTCAGTGCCACCAATAAAATTCTTTTTACTGGGTGAATCAGAAAAACCTTTCCCATTTTGAGAAGGTCACTGCTATATTTGTATACAGAAGGTCTACTGGGAGTACATGGGGGTAGCATGGTAAAATTGGGGTAAATTGGAAAATCAAATTATGTGGATGAATTTGTAATCATGACTGTTTGAACTGGGAATTACATGTATTTGAATTATTTGGTAAAAATGCAGCTTGTAAAATGGAAAACTGATAAAATTCAGTCAAACAAAAATTTCCTTGTTTTTCAGAAGCTCCTTGCTAAGAGACACACATTCATGTTTTGAAGTCTTAGGCATGGGTTTGACACATATTTGTAGAAACAAATGATTTTGACGTAACCTTGAATTTTGTTATTGACGATTATCTAGGATGCATCGGTAGATCACTTAATTACACATACGTAACAAATGATAAAAGAGCTGCCCTTTCTCTCGAAAAGATGCAAATTTTACTGAATTTTTATGCGAATCTCTAGCTCAAGCATCCAAAAACTGAGCACATATGACTCCCCATCCCCCCTTTGCCACTGCCATGAGAGAGCTTGTTTTGATGTAAAGCATTCAATGAGACATAAAGATTTTAGTTTTGGAAAATTTGAGACATTTGTCTTTCTGCCATGAACTATTGTCAAAGGTTCATCTTTTGACTACAAAACAGTATTCTTGATCATGGACTTACAGTTTGGTACCTTGTATTCAATTGATAATTCATTTTCTCTCATATGTTTTCTCAGATTGAATGATAACCATCATATTCAAGGAGTGATGCCAAGACTCTATGTAATGAATCTATCTTGATTATTCATAGCAAAACTGTTGTAAGGATTTATAATTAAACTTCAGTCTGCAAAGTGAGGATTTGCAGGACAAGCACAATTTTTGTCATAAACTTACTTAACTTCCAAACATTAGAATTTGGGGAAAAGAAGGTGAGAAGTGGATTTGCAAGACAGCGTTAGAAGAAGGACATTCAAGGACAATTAGATCAGGTACACAGATTTCAAGCCAGAAGAGAGGTTTAAGCTTTTTGTAAGTTAATTTGTGTGAGAATGATATCTTAGAGATGATTATAGACAAAGACTGTTTGTCTTTAGAAGTTGTATTGAAAGAAGAAAGTACAAAGAAAATGGCCATTTGTGAGCAAGGCCATCCTGAAGTACATGCAAGTCTGAGTCAGAAAAACCCCACGGCCTTTTGTCAAGCTATTGTGTCCTAGATATTACAGCAAATCATAACTGGCTTTCACACAAGGGCTGCATCTTTAATTTCAGTCATACAATGCAATAAAAAATATTGTATAAGAATATCAAAACAATATGTTTCTTGCAATTTTGTTAGATATGTCCAGAAGAAAAGTAACTTATTAGATTTTTACATTTTACTAAGAACTATTCAGCCTATTAATTATGAAAAAAAGATTGTTATGGTTTTGATAATTTTCACCTCAATGTACTTACTAGTAAGACATTTAGTGAGACATTTCACTCTTGTTATTTTCATAGTTGCTTGGTCTCCCTGTGGAAACTTGTTAGCTGCAGCAAGCTTTGATGGCACTACATCGATTTGGAGTAGGAGTAGTGGAGGTATAAGAAGTTTATCTTTATTTAACAGCTCTTGGCAACGTATTTTGAAGAAGCAGGAGGGCACTGAAGGAGAGTTTTCAATTCAATTTCCCCAGTCATATTTTGTTAAGATATCTCAGACAAATTTTGTGCAAATACAGTCAGTTATGAAATCAAATTCATAATTTAATATGCTTTGCCTATCACATTCCTAAGTCCAGTTTATTTACCTCCTATTCCTTACCCAAAAAGCCCATTCCCAGAGTGTCATTCAGGCAAATCCTAGATCCCATTTTACCCCAGGAGGTAACTCTCATAGGGTATTGCTATACATATGCCTGCCCAGGACACATGTATCTTCAGTGTTTTTAGAAAATAAGGGTAATTTTATTGCATTGTTTCAGAATTTGAATGCATTGCTACGCTGGAAGGTCATGAAAATGAAGTGAAGTCAGCTTGTTGGAATGCCTCTGGCTCCCTCATTGCAACTTGTAGCAGAGACAAAAGTGTATGGATTTGGGAGGGTAAGCAATGTGAGGTCATTGAGATATGATATATTGCTGGGTGCCCCAAAAGGTACCCCAGTTGAAAAATCATTATGACTCAATCATCAAACCCATCATCAAATTTTCTTTTTAATCTCTCTAGTCAATGATTCAAATGTACTTGGAGGTGACAGAATTTTGGTTTTTTCTGTTACAGTACTTCAAGGTTGCGAATGACAGGTTGAAAAACTTATTATAAGCTATACTTTTTGAGCAACACCGTAAATCTCGCCTAACAGCCACTATTTTGATATTTTCATAATTCTTCAATTTTACAATGATACAGTAGTTTGCCTTCATCATAAGTGCTTTTTGCAACATACTTCAAACACCAGGAAAATAACTGGTTTTTATTTAGTTTTAAAACCAATCACCACATTAGCTACACCTGGGAAAATGGTTTGAAAGTTGGTCTGAAAGAAATGTAAAGATTGGCTATGCAGGCCTTCTCATGAGACTTCGAGACAACGAGACTTCTCATGAATAAAGTAGAGACCTTGTAGGTCTCAAAAATATTTTTAGTTTTTCCATTTGACTTCTGGAAGTATGGGAAAACAGCAACAGGAAAGGAAAAATTACATATTTGTACCCACACTTTTCTACTGCACATGTGCATAGACAGAAGAAGGATAATGGGCAAATACTTGCGCAGTAAGCCCTTTTCTTACATCTCGGTAAATTAAATTTCGGCGATTGTGTCTCTGTAAATTCATCAAACGTGCAATCGTATGGAAATTCAAAACGGCATTTATTCATTGTCTAGTTTCTCTACAAATAGTTCAAACTTGCTATCATCATCCTCACTGTCATCTTCATCTTGACGTGTCCTGCTTTGATCAAAATTGTCAACATTAACGCTGTCGTTTATGGTTATGGATATCAGGATATGTAACAAGAATTGTTATAACCAGTGTCGCAAGAAGCCAGAGCCTTTATTGTGGATCTTCAAATCTTCTTGTTCGGTTAGGATTTTTTACAAAGATCGTCAAATAGGCCTAACATGACTGTTTCTCATTTTATTTTATGCAATGGCAGCCAAAAGTTTCTGCAGCCAACTTTTTGTTTTGTGAGATTTTAGAATATGCCTGGTATTATTTTGTATTCAGTTGTATTGTGAGCTTCTTGAACCTTGAAAACACTGTTTCTTGGCCAAACAGTTGAAACACTTGCAGAATGCGTTCGCAGTGAAGAAATTTCTCTAAAATGTATGTGAAATTTTGAAAGGATTAACGGGGATTAACCGATTCATGAATTTTCTCTTACCTTTCCTTTCGATTTTGTTCTGCCCATACATGGTCCTTGGTCCTGGTCCTGGGTCCTGGGCCCTCTTGTTTTTCAGTCTATGTAACCATTTGATCTTTGCAGTTGAAGATGAAGACTACGAATGTGTTAGCGTCCTAAACAGACATACACAGGATGTGAAAAAGGTTGCATGGCACCCGACTAAAGAGGTAACTATGTCTTTGATATACACCACTAAGGAGGTGGAGGTAAAGAAAAAGACACATTTATGGCACAATGAGGCCTTTCGAACTTACATTCTCATCAGAGTGTAACTTTACATTTGTATTTGGAAGTCACACTCCGACAATAACTTCGGTTCGAAAGACCTTAATGCGATAGAAATATGTCTCTTTTTTACATCCACCTCCTTCATAGAATATAATTTTAGTAACTACTTTTAGTATCGACTGTTTGATATATAAATTTAAAGTAAAACTAATATATTAACCGCCTCAAACATAAAAAGTAATTGAAGATAGTACACAACTGAAAGAATAAAACTTTTGGAACATGATTCACCAGCCAACTTTGCACTATGCCACTCCATTATTGCTTTCTAGCTTCCTGAATAAGACAGGGATAGGAGTAAAAAGCAGCATCATTATAATCAGTTCAAGGGAGAATGGCATGGCACGATCTCCTACCCCTGCTATGGAGATGGAACTTAACTTAACCGAAGAAGAATGATGTATTTGAACATCTGCCTCGGGCGTTTAATTTTTGTTTGGTTCGGAAACTTAGCAGAAAGTGTTTTAATGACATCCAGAGAAAATATTAGGATAAAATCACTGCTCAATCGGCTTTGGACTAAGCAAATTGAATGCCCGAGGCAGATGTTTAGAGAAAGCCTCTGTTTTCGATGTCTGCTAATGCTAAAGCAGCTTCGGAAATACGCAGCGAGTGAGCTAACTACCTCTCTGCCTCGGTTTCAGAGCAACTTTGCGCCTTTGTTTGTTTTGAATTACTAGATGAGAGTAGTTCGTTTCGCTGATTGTTTAGAATTTCGGTATCAATCAAATGCAACTGATGCTGTTGTGTTGCAAGATCTTACATTGTTCGTCATATTGGTTTGTGTTCGCATTCTGTTGTTATGTGGCTTAAAGGGGCTGGATCACGTAACCGTAAACAAACTTGTTATCTCTATAATCTTTATTGTTGCCCACACGTGGTCAATGTGTTCTGCACAGATTTTGGTGAATGTGGTGATTCTACAATATAGTTACTTTTAAAAATCAAACAACGTCGCTGCAATATTTCAGTGTTCCACTACAACATGTACAACATATAAATGCTCCACTTGTTTCTCTACGAAATTCAAGAGTTCATCTTCAAAATAACACCTTCATTTTAAAAAAGTAGTGGAAATTCTCTGTGATATGGTCTATCAAAAATGCTTCAAAATTGTCGTTTCAAAAGGAGTTTTTTATTTCATGTGACCCAGTCCCCAGACTTATGACGATGAGTCGCTTGTTTCCCTGTGGTCTTTGACTTGATGCTGGTGCTTCATTCAACAGAGACTCTAATATTACTCTGAAAACCTGGCCCTATTTAGGCCCAAACTTCGCGATTCCTACAGTACCAATCGGATTGCGAGATTTGTGAATTACTATTGTTACGGTGTAAATGTGATAGAATTTTCGATTCGACTGAAGAATTGCCACCACTCCCTCCCACAGGTTTGAGATTCAAAGCCGTGATTCTATCATAATTCCATTGATGATTGAAGAAATTAGGGCCGGGTTTTTTATTGTTTCATTATGAGTCCCTCTTGAGCGAAGTTTACCACAGGGATACGAGGGACTCATCTTCATATGTTTATGCTTCAACCAGCTTGCCTTGCATTTGCGATCTCTTCGTTGGCCTTTTATGCTGCCATTTTCATGGGCCTATTTGTTACAGGCGATTATTGTAATTGTTTATTTCACTCGCAGGTTTTGGCATCTTGTAGTTATGATGATACAATTAATCTTTATAAAGAAGATGACGATGACTGGTGAGTTTTTAAACACTTCTCAAGCAAGAAAATATTTTTGACAGACCAATCGAGCAAAAAACGAAGAATCTTCGTTTGAAAGGCCACTGCTCTTTAGATACCTCCGATAATAATTTCTATGAACAAGGACAGATTTTGTAATACAATAGCAGTTGGTTTAATTGACACCTCATTTCAAAGCGATTAGTGACTGCAGACAAAGGAAATTCTCTCGATCGGTAAATCAAAACAAATACGGCCGCAAACTTTGCTTCGAAACCAGTAGGGCAAACTCTCGCTTCGTGCAAGCGAAAAGTAGTTTTTAAGAGAAGTTATGTGCTCGTAACGAAAGAGGAAGGGCAAATCTAAAGTTAGTCTTGCGGATTTTGTTTATCTGGTTCAGAAGCTGTGTGGTAATTGTTTCATTTAACCTCTAACTAGTAGAGAGTTATAATACCTTCTGCTCGGTTTCTGAATCAAATAAACAAAATCCGTGAGAGAGAACTTTGGATTTACCCTTCCTTTTTCATCATAAGGACATAATTTCTCTTAAAAACCACCTTTCGCTTGCACAAGGCGAGAGTTGGCCTACTGGTTTCGGAGCAACTACTTTTGTTCCCGTGTTTGTTTTGATGTGAGAGAATTTCCTTTGTCTGCTGTCACTAAATGCTTTCAATTGAGGTATCAATTATAGCAGCTATTCCTGTTGTATTACAAAATTTGTCCTTGTTATTTCGATGTGCTTCAAAAAAGGCCAAAACGCCAAAGCTCTGGTTTATAGGTGTATACAAATTTGAGCTTTGAAGATTGATATTTCTTCTCCCAAAACATCAATGCCAATAAACGAGGAACCTATGTTATAGTTAACTATCGAGGAATAATTTTAAAGTGATTAGGCATTCATTAAGGTTAACTTCACAATGCTGGAGCCAACTAAATCTGTATACTTTTTTTAGGACACCTGGTTTATTGATATGAATTGACTACCGGGTGAGCCAGAAAAAAGTTCCCACTTTTGAAAATTTATAACACCAAGAATACTACACGGATTTGAATCATACAAATTGTAATTAAAAGTCGAAAGATCAAAGTATTTTTGTGATTTTTTTCGCTGTCCTACCAGCACTACAAATATTGGTAAATTCAACTTTATAAAAATTTCATGGTTGCAAAATCACGGAAAAAGGGCCTAAAACATTGATCAAATCGTAAGGATTCTATTCAAATCGAACAATAGGCCATGGGCGTTTCACCTCCTTCAAGAGTTATAAGACATCGATTTTCAAACAAATATGAAAGATTTTAAATGCCAAGGAAATTAATGCCTAGAGGATATCTCTCACCCATGAGAAGTTGCATTTCCTTCATTATTCTGTGCGAGAGGTCATTTATGAATTGATCGATGTTTTGGGCCATTTTTCAGTAATCAATCAACCATGAAATTTTTGTAAAGTTGAATTTACCTATATTTGTAGTGCTGGTAGGACAGCGAGAAAAATCACAAAAATACTTTGATCTTTCGACTTTTAATTACAATTTGTATGATTCAAATCCATGAAGTAACCTTGGTGTTATGAATTTTCAAAAGTGGGAACTTTTCTCTGGCTCACCCGGTATTTTAGGAGGGAATGAACACCCCAATGACTTTCTGCAAGAATTCATGGATAAGTTTTCATTTACCGTAGGTGCTGCTATGATACGCTTAGAGGACACGGGTCAACTGTTTGGTCATTGTCATTTGATAAAACAGGAGACAGGCTTGGTGAGTTACAATAGTGTCCCGCATATAAGAAACAGATTTTTTAATTCAGGTCTGACGTGCTTCCTATAAAATGAGATATAAACTTCAATTCAGGGTAAAGTTTCTTGTTAGAAAAATCACGTACTATCTTTTAATTACTCTGACACAAGCTCTATGATTTTGCTACAAAACATGATATTCTGTTTTGTCGTTGTAAATTTTCACTTCCAGGAAATGCTGCGATTGTTCCAAGAAGGTGCTTTTTTACTCAATTTGCATACAAAATTCTTGATTTTTTTTCAGACCTCGACCAAAGGAGAGGCTTACGAGGGCTTGCAGACTTGATAAGCCCTTACCTATATCAGCAATGATTTGCTACTTCACCATCACCTTAGACTGTGTTCACACGATGCCGGCAAATTTTGAAAACGGTGAAAAATGTGACGGATAGGCCTCCCGTTCACACGAAAACGGCACATTTTTTGCCGGCACATTTTGAAAACGGTAGATTTTGAAAACGGAACTCTAATCAGCACATTTTGGAAACGATAATCTGTGAACACTTGTAAGTGATGAAAACAGAAAATTTTCGACTCTTGGAACGCCACTGATCGATTCTTAAGGTGTAGGTACATTTCTTTAGCATCTAAGTCTTGCAACGAGGTTTTTACCGTCAAGTTTCTACCGTTTTCAAATTGTACCGGCATCGTGTGAACGCTAGCTCAAATTTTCCTACCGTCACATTTTTCATCGTTTTCAAAATGTGCCGGCATCGTGTGAACGCAGTCTTAGATTAAAATCCATGTCCCGTCCTATCTCCTATATTTGTAATATGGCACAATCAGAGCGTTTGAATCACCTCTATCATCTTTTAATCTTTTTATATTTGAAAGATTTTCTTGGTCCTAGAGAATTATCAGAGCTAATAAATATCCAAGCACTGGCCAAGGTCATCAAATACAAAATACAATTGGCGAATGTTAGACATTGATGTGCCGCTCATGACTTAAGTATTTATCTCTGTCAACTAACTTTAAACCCCCTTTAAACACGGATGTTTCTTGTAGTTTCAGCAAGCGACGACAAAACGCTAAAAATATGGAAATGTTATAACGCTGGCAATCAAGAAGGTATGTATGCCATTTTAAGATAAATCTTAATAAATGTATAGACTCAGGCATTGTTCCTTAGATTTTGTAGTACTTCTGTCTCTTCGTTTGGTTTTGCAATGGAACGATTTAAGTCCCTCCCCTTTCGCTCATTGAATTGAATTGATGTTGTTGTTGTCGTTTTTCTGGCGGTATGTCAGTTCAGGCAAGGAGCGAAATTACGACATGTAATCATACGACACGTCCTTGCCGCCTCCACAATGGTGCCTCACATTTGTTGAAAACTAGCGATTCGGGAAGTTTGATTTGCAAAATATTCATGTTTGCGACTACGGAACCACTCTTGGAGAGCCCAAAGTGTGTCGTAAATCTCAAAGTAATGTCATGAGTCCTATTGACTCAAGTGATATTCCGGGGGGTACTCATATATATTTCTATACGGAGACATGCCGCTGAACAGGGTATTGTTTTCAGGATTCCTATTCCAGGACGGGGTATGATTTTTCAATAGCCAGGTTTTTGACAAGGTCCATTCTTTTCATGAATTACTTTGTAACGTGGTTGTATGCCATTTGCACTTCACAAATATGGTCTAAATTGTTTTGATGACGATATTTCTGCACTTTTTAGTAGGTTTCTAGTAAATCTCCTGGGCAACGCACAATTATCTTTGAAGAAATTCAAGGACATCGTATTGTGTTTGAATGTTTTACTCCGGGACAGGATATCGTTTTCGGGAATTTCTACTCCAGGGCATGGTGCTTTTCCAGATTTTCCAGCAGCACATCTCCATGTTTCTTAGACCAAGTCCCTTCCCTCGGGAGTATTATTTGTATTATTATTTGTATTTTTTGGTTCAGGTATCGTTACAACAGGCAGCGATCCAGTATGGAAATGCGTTTGCACATTATCTGGTTATCATACGAGAACAGTCTTTGATGTTGATTGGTATGCGAATCATATTTTCTCTCTCACTTCTACCCTATTCACACTGGCAAGCTAAACCAGGTTTATCTAACCGAGGTTAGATTTCAGCCAACCAAATGCATTCGATTTGTTGGACTGACCAATTGTAAGGCTCCATGCGATTACCTGGTTTAGTTTAACCAGGTTTAACTTGCATTTGTGAATGGGGTATTATTCATTTCTTTACGAAGTAGAAATTGTAACAACCAAGCTCACATCTTACTATTCTTCACCGTCGCACTGATTCTTCAGCATTCAAATTACGTACTTGAGAACGGTTGCACTAAAAATTGCTTCATTTGTTAAAGGGATCTTGTGCATAATTTTCATGTTACATCGGACCTATATAGTTATTCCTCAACTGTACCTGGTGTCCCATAAAAATTCACCCCTTTGAGCATTTCCAGAAAAAAACAACCATTGTCTCATTTTGAACGATGTAGACAGCAATTACTTGCTGAAAGGCGAACTTGGATCCTCATAATTTTTCTTATTTTTGGCTCATCACAAATTTTTGTTCAAATTTGGTAATATGCTAAAGTGCGGACCGTAGTATCTTATGTAGCATACTTTTTCTTCGAACATCAAGAAAAATCGTGCTTTTTACGGACTAAACAGACAAATACAACGTGTCTTGGGTCCCTTCATGGAGTTTAAGCTCCGTACTGTTGGAATTCAGTTAAAGAATAGAATTTTCTTGGATTTTGAGGTGCAAGTTTAACAATTTTATTGAAAAACCGTTTCCAGCTTTTTCTTGATCATTTCATGTATTCTGTTTTTCAGGAAAATGATTTTAGAAAAACAATGCGCGCAGATACAGAAATGAAACAAATACTCATATCTAAGTCTGGCATTGTATGATAGATTTCTTTTATAATTTTTATCGAATAACGCGCACTTTTATCAAAACAATAGCTCAAATTGGGAAACTTTTTTGGGAAACCCGTTATCTGTTCGGAGGAAAATTAATAGTCTCAAAGCGAGCTAGATTGAAAACTATACCCGGAATATTGAAATGTTGTTTTTTATAACTCTTCGTTACTATATTTGTAGGTCACATGAATCAAATCTAATCTTATCTTGTGGTGGCGACGATTCAATCAAGTTATTCAAAGAAGTGAGTACTTTCTCTTTCGCATCATAATCATCTTTATCTCACATCGAAATCGACACCGTTTTGTCTGTACCCTAAAGCATGATCTGTAACTTAATGCTACATTGTATGAAAAGACAAGAACAGTTTCTGTTTCCCGCTTGCTTTTGTTCGCCCCATCAGTAAAGCATCGCTAAACTTATTCGGATCCAAGTTGCGTTGGAAGCCCAGGGGGGCACTCAGCACATACGCATACGAGGGGGTCGGTCCAAGAAATTTCCGTGCAACCCAAAAATGTCACTTCAGCTTCATTGTAACCCAATAATATCAGCTCACTTTATTCTTTAAAACCTGTATATGAACATGAAATATCCTGAAACAGTGCAAATAGAGGTCAGGATTGCCTCCATCGAACCCAAAAATATCAGCTCACTTTATACTTAAAAACCTGTATATGAACATGAAATATCCTGAAACAGTGCAAATAGAGGTCAGGATTGCCTCCATCGAACCCAAAAATATCAGCTCACTTTATACTTAAAAACCTGTATATGAACATGAAATATCCTGAAACAGTGCAAATAGAGGTCAGGATTGCTTCCATCGAACCCAATAATATCAGCTCACTTTATTCTTTAAAACCTGTATATGAACATGAAATATCCTGAAACAGTGCAAATAGAGGCCAGGATTGCTTCCATCGAACCCAAAAATATCAGCTCACTATATACTTAAAAACATGTATATGATCATGAAATATCCTGAAACAGTGCAAATAGAGGTCAGGATTGCTTCCATCGAACCCAAAAATATCAGCTAACTTTATGCTTAAAAACCTGTATATGAACATGAAATATCCTGAAACAGTGCAAATAGAGGTCAGGATTGTTTCCATCGAGCCCAGAAATATCAGTTCAACAATATTTAATGTCAAAAAATATGATGAACATAATTTCAGTTTTAGTCGGACCCAAAAATATCACTTTTGGCCATCTTCTGTAGCCGAAAAATATCAGACTTACCTCCCCGTATGTATATGTGCTGAGTGCCCCCCCCCTGGGGTTGGAAGTCAGTTGATGGAGATAGATAGCCCACTCGAGAGTTGTATATCCAGGATTAGCCTGTTTTATTTTATAACTGTGACAAGTCCATGGATATTGTTTAGCCAGAACAACAATAGCATTTTTAGGCGTTTCCCTGCCTTATTTTTTATTGCCTTGATTTTGCATCGTTCATTTACTTTTAACGTATGTTGCCTAAAAGAGTCAGTCTCTGTTTTCGTTGACGTTACATGGGTAAGCTAGTTTTGGGACCCTACTTGTTGTCACACCAAATGCTACATGACATTCCAGGAATGATCAGATTTTGGAGACAGCATCGGCCATCGGAACCTTTACGATATATTCTCGAATTAAATGTGAAATAATTCGCTTTATTTTAATCCTAGGATGAGGAAAATTCAGATAAAGATTCTCCAAATTTCAGCCAAGTAGCTAATATCCAAAACGTAAGTAAGCTGGATCTATCCTGGCAACCCAACACTTTGAAGAAATTACTTCGTAACCTCATTATGAAGCTGACTGCAGACTCAGAGATGGTTGGCTTCGCTATAGGCCACTGCACAAAATCCACAAGCCATTGTAAAAATGCGAGTGTTGCAAAGTGCGTATGTCAGGAAGCGTTCTACTTTTGCTTTTTCTTCCTCCTCGTCAACGTATATTTTACATGTTCGTGTTCTATCGATAACTAACTCAAATCTAAAATTTTGCTCTATATATACAAGTCCCTAAGAATAATCTAGAATAATAGCTAAAAATGAAATTGCGTAAATAGATGATAAAATATGCTTAAAAATGCGATTCTATTAGAAAATTCTAGATAATTCATCTTCATGATTCATCATATCCTTATCATGTTCTAGAATGTTCCACAAGTTTCCAGAATGTTCTGCAAGCTTCCAGAATGTTCCATAAGTTTCCAGAATGCTCTTCTTCTTCTATGTTCCATCCACTGTGAGTGGGTCAGATGACACAGCCTTCCACCTATGTCTATCCTGTGCAGTTCTCACAACACTAGGATAATCGAGACCAGTCCATTTGACAATATTATTGACCCATGACGTTATTGGCCTTCCTCTCCCTCTCTTTCCATTAATCTTTCCCTCTATCAGAACTCGGTGTATGTTGTTTCTTCGGACCAGATGTCCAAAAAATTGTAGTGATCGTTGTTGTTGTATGGTCTTCATTAGCTGCCTGTTCGCATTGGCTCTCCTCAACACTTCCTTATTCGACATTTTGTCTGTCCATGATATCTTTAACATTCTGCGATATATCCACATTTCGGAAGCCTCGAGACGTTTGAATGAATGCTCTACAAGTTTCCAGAATGTTCTATAAGGTTCTAGAAAGTTAAAAAATGTTCTAGAACAGTTTTTCGCTGTCTATTGTTCACGTTTCGCGATGTTCGCGACAGCGAGAATCTAATGAAACACTGACTTAAAGGTTTCGCCTCCCTTTCTAGTCACCCAAGGGCGTGCACATCTAGCGGAAACCAACAAGATTTGCTGGTAATATTGAGATTAGAAGACACAGTGCCTTTTTTGCAACAGCAAAGTAAACGTCGTTTTGAGATTTCGTTTCGTAAATATTTCAGTTGATCCCATGTCTTGTAATTTGGTAATTTTGATTTAGTAATTATTGTTTTTAAGACACGCGCAATTATTTAAACTGCATTACTTCAACTACTTCGCTGCCCATCGGCAAGCTCATCAGGGATGAGTCGAATCGATAGCTTGCCTGTTGTTTTTTAAAGTTCGATTGCTTTGATTCGATTAGTTTGAGTTGATTCAATTGGTTTGGTTTGATTTGATTCGACTAGTTCGATTTAGTGCAAACGATGCTTCTACGATCGCTTTTTATGTTCAGTATCTTGAGTCTGGTTCAAATTAGAGGTCACGTGAAAATGCTCGCGAACGAAACCATTTGAAAGTTTCGCATCAGCGATGGCGTTATTGCAAATTTCACATGACGTCTCATCTGAGATTGACTGTAGTCAACTTATATGAGGTCGAACACTGGAGGGAATGGACATAGTTATAAGCTGGCCCAGGCCAAGTTAAAAATCTATTGTACTTGATAACTTCCACACATGCCGCTTCATTTTGGAGGCAAAGAAACAATAGGTACGTAGGCGTTTTCTTTAGCCTGTTTATAGTGGCTACGAGATATAGCTATGTCTGTTTCCTAACAGCCCAGAAGTTGTCTGTTATGTTTGAATGCGCCGAGACAAAGAAGATAGCCAGGCTTAAGTTGTGATCAGAATACCTGATAGATAAAAGAAAACAACTTTTACAAGTACGGCAGCAGAACACCAATTAGCTAAAAGAGATGTAGCTGCATAAATATAAAAAACCAAAAATGTGTTCAGATGTTTTGCAGAAATCAAAAGAAATCTGTAAAATTTACAATGAGCTATTTGAATCACTTGCCAATTGTTCATAATTATTATCACATCAGACCAGTATATTTTTCCTTAGTCACCCAGTACGAAGTATGATGAATTGCACCGAAATTGCTGTTGTTTTTATTATACTGGAAATGGAAGTTCCCATTTCACATGGCATAAATTTACTTTGTGGAAGATATTTAAATACTTTCATTCTTTACACACAGGCCCATTCACAAGATGTCAACTGTGTGAAATGGAATCCAAAAGATGCATCATTATTTGCATCATGTTCGGACGATAATCTCATTAAACTGTGGAAAGTAGCTGACATTTAATGCTGAAGACATTGCAGTCTAAAATTTTGGATGATAATACCTGGAAAATGCCACCGACTATTGCAACGAAAGTAGTTGCGCTGAAAGATTAAACAATTTTTACATGTTTGGCAATTTTCAAAGTAGTCCCATGGTAAATTCAAAAACTCAGCCTTGCAGAGCAGCTCGAAAATGGCCTAAAATGGATGACCACATCTTCCAGGTCTTTTCAGTTTCACTGGAAATCCTTTTGTAGGGACGTAGTATAAGTAATAAAGTGAAATGATAAATTGAGAGAGAAACTGAAATTAACATCTTATTGACGTCCCCGAAAAAAGGAATATTGAAACTTTTAAGAATTAACTAGTGTTTTTTATTTCGAGATGCCTTTGATTTTGCGTTCTTGACTATTTCGTGGATGGTCTCCATAACTAATTTTTTGAATTTTTCTGCTCTACCAAAGGACATGTAGCTATTGGTTATCCAATCCTGTTGTAGAAAACATCTTTGCTTTCCATACAAACATCTCTAATTTGGTCAGAAAGTTTCAGAAAATTTTTTTCCCACAAGTAAAGTTGTCCACCGAAATTTGGCTTTCAACGTGCCCTAAGTGCAAAATTTCCTAAATCATATACCTAAGTTTCGTCACAAAATTTTGCTCTTTAACGTAGCCGAAATGGAGTGCGTCAGAAATAACACCCCCCAGTAACGACCCCGCTAAAAAATTGCCCCGCCAGCGTAGAAGGTAGACCCGCTGAGAAAATCTGTTTCCCCGCCAAGTTTGAAATTAAAAACTTTCCCTGCCATGCTTTCTGCTGTCTCCCCGTTGAAATTTTTGCTTCCCCATCAAAAATTGTACAATTTCTATCATGGTTATATTTGAAGGTTTCCTTTCCCCGTCCATGTATTTTTAATCCCCGCTGAAAATATAATTTCATCACTTCCCCGCTGTATATTTAACGTTCGGCGGGGTCGTTACTGGGGGGGGGGTGTGAAATACCAAGTGATTCATCGACGGAAATGAAGCCTCCGTGGAAACTGCAACCTTTGTCATAAATGTCGGAGTCAAGAAAGTGACAAGAAACCTTTTATTCAGCTTGGATCAAGTAGCAGTTTCGACTTATAGCCGATCTCCACTGGACGAGTATCTGGACGATTGTCATTAAAGATTTGTGAATAGACATGCGTAGTAGAACATTTCTGATCGTCACATCGAAAAGAGTGCGGGATGAAAAGTAGAAATGATTTCTTTTTTGTTCGCAGACTTGTTTTGGCCAATGGGATTGCAGGATTTGGCTCGCCTCGCTCAAACTTTTAAATTTTGGGAAATGAATTCGCGATGAATGGAGCATAAGTGAGGATCAGAACAGCTTTTCGCAGCGAAGTTTCTGAATGATCGTCGAAAAGATCGTGCAGTGGAGATCTGCCTTTACTGTTCACGCATTAAATTTATCAATTGTTGACCCTTCAACTACACTTTCTTTGTATAAGAAGCCAGCACTAAGATGGCCAAAATTTTAAGAAATGCTAGTAATATGTCTGAAAAGTATTAAGAAACTTTTAAAGTTAAAAGCAGGGATATGGCAGGAAATACATCGTTGAAATTTTGTTCCTGAGTGATATTAGCTAACCATTTTTGTTTTTAACATAACAGAAAACTGTTTATTCTTATATAATATTTTATAAGGAAACACATCTGCAGCAATGTTAGAGACCTCATCGATTGTTCATGCATTAAAAAAAAAATAAGAAACCAATTGGGAAACGTATAGTACTAAAATGGACAAAATTTCATGTGAGATTAAGAAACTATTTTAGTACTATGGCCTGATCCAAGTTTCCTATAAAAACATGTATTCTACAACAAGTGTGGATCAAAAGATGTGTTTATATGTTTTGTAGGATTCTGAGGACATTTCTAATGTGCACAACAGTGATAGGGCCTCCAAAGTGACTCAATCAAACTTAGGAATAGAACTGATGGCTCGAGCCATACTCTTTTGAAGAGTAACATAGCTGAAAAGATCCATTGTAATCAAAGTCTGTTTCAAACCAAAATGCCACGTTAAATTTGCGATAACGCAAAATTACTCATGGAGAACCACCTAAATCATAATTATTCACAGGCAGTTTCACGTGGCATCTTATTTGAGGCAGACTATAGTACATCTAGGCCATTGTAAATCCGAACCGTTTCGTTTCCTGGCTTATATCTTGAAAATAATTGTTGTCGTCGAGTCGTCGCATCGTAGTCCTCTTCTTCAGGATAAAACTCGAATAAAAATTGTACCAAACGAAAATTCACAAATTTTGCGAAAATATTGCAGACCCAAGGGTGGGGGGTTCTTAAGTTCTCTATGGTACGGGGTTGTGTCATTTTTTCGGGTACCCTTTTATGATGGAGTCCGGATTTATGGGTATAAATTTCAACAATTTTTTTGTTTTTCCAGTTCCGGATTTACTGGTATACTTTTCAGATATTTCTCCGGATTTATAGGTGGTACTTTGACAATTTGAGTGGCACAACAACCCCATATCTTGGAAACTCAAGTGACCCCCCACCCCCCTGGGATAGCAGAATATCTTAAATTTTAGTATCGATAGAAAGCAGACATAGTTAACTTGATTGTAAAGCTTGCTTACCATGAATTCCATCCAGGAGGATTCTCTGTCGAAACATGGACTTCTAAGCTTCCAGCATCTTGAACGGCACGTTCCAGTCCACCCTTGCAAATGTGTTCAGAAACTTTGCAACCACAGTTTCTGCCATGCTTGAAACAAGTTTTTTCACCGTAACTTGAAAAACAGTTTACTGGCAGTGCCACCAATTCTCAGTTTATCGCAAGAAACTTGATTGCCACTGGTAATATAACTGAAACATATGGCCTAACTTTCAAACTTGTCCGTATGGTCCAAGCTGGACTTGCTTAAGTCTCTTCCGCGAAAAAAAAATACAAAATGATGACCTCTGTGAAGGAGAGGCTTCCTCTCTTCTTCGCAGAGGCTCCCATTCTCTCCTGCGCACGATTAACTTTTAAGTGGCAGTTTTTGTTGAAATAAACACGGGAGAGACTTAGGCAAGTCCAGGTCCAAGCCAGATTACATCTAACAATCTGATTTGTCCGTCTTTATTGGAAGCCGTATTTGTCAAAAAGAATCGGTTCGGCCTTAGCACTTTGTCAAAGAATCTTTTATGGAAATTACGAGGCTCAAAGGCGAAACGCACGAGAAATTGCTATCCACTTTTGAAAGAATTTCAGTTTCCTTTCAAAAATGTTACTTTTCTACAGATTTCATTGGCGTTTAGCTCAGACAAATGTATTTTCTCGAACACAAAAAAATTTTGCTATCTGAAAGTGACGGTCTTGTCCAGGATCGTCAACAAGTGGGAGTAGCCAGGGGACATGGGGTCTTCAGGGACCTGGAATAATAGATGTTATGCATTTTTTGTTTGTTTTCAATCCTCCCTGAGGCCCGTGGCATTCTCGATTTGGCCTTTTAACACGACGTAAAAGCATTTTCCATCTATAAGCTACGTTTTTAACAGGGCGTTTCCATCTAAAAGCAGCGTTTTGCCAGCGCATAGAAGGGCGTGGTCCACAAATTTTAAGGCGCTGAGTTGCCCCTTCTACACCTTTACCCCTGGGGCCAAGGCTGTCGTCTCTCGACGGACCTGGTTTTGTCTACTAAAATTACATCTGCAGCATTGGCGAATGAGCCAAATCCCAAAGGATAAAGTTTTCAGAAATCTCTTACATCCACTTCGGTTTCATTGTTACAATTTCAACTGGAAAAATTCAGCTCAAATAAAGAAGCTGTTCGTGATAACGCACAACAGACAAAATCGGTAAAGGTTTGTTTTACTCATTTCAAGTCATGCGTTCATACTCTTGGGGAGGTTTAGCAGTAAAGCCTGATTCACACTTAGGTTGTTTGGGTTGCTGACGTCGTCGTGCAGAAAGACCCAAAAGACAAAAGCTCGCTGTTTGAATCCTTTATCTTGTGGGTCTTTCTACACGACTCTAACGACTCAAAAGACCCAGTGTGAACCAGACCTAAACCAGCTTTTGCATTTATGGCACAAATTTTCACGACGCGAAGTATGTTAAAAGTTTAGAAGTTTTATGGTTTTATCAAGAGAATGATCACCTGACCTGAATAAGGTGTAAAAAGAATCAATCAATCAATCAATCAATCAATCAATCAATCAATCAATCAATCAATCAATCAATCAATCAATCAATCAATCAGTTCAGCAATCCACCAAATACGAGTAAAAAAGTTAATTCAAATCGTGCCTGACTATTTTGCAAATAAACCGATGCTACATCATAGTCACATGATGACTATGGCTACATGAATATCTTACAACAACATAAAATAATACGGTTGATTTGTGATGACATATTGCTATTCTATGGGGCATATTCTATTATTATTAATATCATTATTATCAATTTCTCTTGGTCGGTGGATTACAATAAACATAGCTAAAAATAATCAGCAAATTAATTCAGAGATGGGGTTAGTCGAAAATTGATTTTTAATGGAGGACTATCAGTTGTTGCGAAAATACAAGCATTATCGGATCCTTAGATGCTATAGGCCAATGCGTCGCCCTTTCCGCACATCATTTCATGGAAGAAGCAATTTGCAACTTGCTTACGAGTCAAACCTTACGTAAATAGTTCTAAACTTTTGTAGCCCAAAGTTTTTTGACCGAAATTTCATTTTATTGCAAAATATCGCATGTTTTTGCAATCTTTAAAAAGGTAGAAGTTTGTACTCAACCAGTAGACTATATTTACTATCACAGCTTGGGCAGCGCATGCCGCATTCCTTTACTTGAAGATCCTATGCTAGCCAATGGCCTTGCTTGCTGGTACTGTCCCATGAAGTCTGCAAGGCTAGGCCAGTGTTTGTTTTTAGATCACTCATTCCCTAACGAATGAAAAGTTAAGTTACAACGGATGCGGAGATGAAGATGGGTTGCGCAAGACTCCTAGACTAAAGCAGCGTGGTCACTTCTTTATGCCCTTTTCCCCCATTTCTTCGAGCCTTATAGAAGAACCAGAAACATTTACCATCGCCATTCCTCAGCTTGTGTTTGTTTGTTTTCTCATATGCTGCATGCAAAGCCTAACGGCTAACAGAAGTTATTTCAGCTAAATTCACACTTGAGCTGATTTTTTAGTGCGTGCAGTGCATGCGGCAAAGATGAATACGTCTTTTAGCTTTTCTACAAAAGAGCCTGGATCGAGCGTTATTTTTATTACAAACATAACTCACAGTTTACCAATATCAATCACGGTTCTATTTACACTCATCTTTGAAATATGCCAAAGCTGATGATACCGATTCATATGATGCACGGCGAAAGAAGCATCTCCACAGCTAAGGAAGGAAAAGATGAAAAGCAATTAAAAGGAGTAAGTTGAAATGTACCCGGAAGTCAAACAAAACTTTACGCGTTTGGCGGGCAGTGGAACAAAAGGAATATGACCGATAGTCAAAACTAAATAAAATGTTAATCTATCAGTCAAAAGTTTAAATTTCAGCTAATCAAATGACTGGATTTGGTTGATTGACCAATCAGAAGGCCCTATTCAAAACCCTGCTTTAATTCAAGCTGGTTTAACTTGCAGTGTGAATGGGGTATTAAAATTTATTTGGTAAAATCACACATCTTTAAGACCCAGCAATTAGCACAATGCCTGTAAGGGGTTTGTATGAGAATCGAGAGTTCCACGTTCGATTCTGGTCCATGATATATGTAGCTCTGGAGTTTACAGTGTCAGTGTGAGAACTAGAATTTCCATTTCAATAGCAAACAAATCATAGACCAGAATGGAATGTTGAATCCTCGTTCCCAAACATGCCCTTTACCAGCATTTTCCTAATTTCTGGGCCTAAATGATGAGTGATTTTACCAAACAAAATATCCTCATTTAAGTTAGCCTTTGACTGATAGATTAAAATTTCAGTTCTGTATATCGGCCGTACCATTTTTACTTCACAGCTCGCCTTTAGCGTAAACTTTTTTTTTACTCAGCCGGTATACTCATGAAAAAGCATCGGTTGCAAATCTTTCAAAATGTCGGTGCAAGATTCTACCTTTTTCTAACTGAATGACTTCGAAGAAACTTTCGCTTCTTTGCTATAATTCTATCGTTGGACTTTTCTGTAATCTTCAAAATTCTCATAATTAAAGCGTTTCTCTTCAGTTTGAAGAATTCGTGAACTATTTGAAATACTTGATACCTTCTTGGGGTGTGTTTGATTGCTGATTCCAAACCTACCAAATTCTGAAAACCGTAAGACTTCGCAGAGACGGAAACACAGTGCCCAATCAAACACAACATACTTCAAAACAGTAGGTTTCAGATTTATCCTGGCGAAAACAAGGTTTCCGGTTGAAGATAAGAAGATGAGTGCGGTTCTTGGCAACAAAGATTGAACTGACTCAATTACCATAGGAGCACACGTAAATTCCCCTCACTTCCAGAGTTTCGCAAATATAAACGAAAATCTCTCCAAATTCTGTCAAACCTTTCGCCTGTGGGAGCAGAAGGTTCGGCAGGCCTTCAAATCTACCAAACCTGCCATTTTCGGAGTCTGGTAGTCAATCAAACACAAATTCCGACTCTTCCAAGTCTACCGTTTTCGGAATTGGCACCAATCAAGTACACCAATAATTTATAAACTTTTGAGAAAACGGAAAATAATCTCTAAAGAATTTATGGATTATGAATGTCCACAATATGTTGCCAAACACAAGTCTTTCACTCTTGACGATTGAGGTTTACGATTGAGAATTTGAAGACGTCGCATCTATTGAAATATTAACAACGCTGTAACGTGGATAAGGGAGTTGCCACAAAGTAGGGGACAGTGGGGGCGGAAGGGATTTGACAGGGTCACCAAAAATATTGGATGGAAAATGTTGGGCTAACAAACTGCTCCAAATGATAAGCATGGGCCATGAAGCTGTTTGTTTGCAATACTTTATACCCGACTTTATAGTTGTTTTAAACATTTTCAGCATCATCTTTTCCGCTTATTTTTATCACTTGTATTGTTCTCCATCTCAGAGTGCCTAATACAATAGCATCTGAAAGTTCTTCCCTACCTTCTTAAAACGTTATACAGGACACAAAGTCGGTATTGTGAACAGGATGCAGGAACTGTACAGTGCAGAAAGTTTTTCCTTCATTTTGAAGCCCAGAAGTCACTAAAAGTTTTTTTGCAGATATTTAGGGGCTACACAAACGGCTTTTGCTTCTTGCATTTGGCTACTTAACTTCACGACAAAATTAGAAATCCCTTCCGCCCCAATGTATTCCATACTTTTTGACAACTCCCTAATGTCAAAGATTTCTGAAAAATTCCAATGATGGAATTGCAGCAAATTAGCAACAGTCTCGCTCAAGCTATTCGGTTCAAGCATATAAGGTCATAGGAATTTACACTGAAGTTTTAAAAGATTCGCAACAAATACTGCATGAAACAACGGTGCTAAAGTAAAAACTGTTTTATAGGTAATGTCAGGCTGATTTTGAGGTGCTTACCAAAACATACACACTTTCATTATCTGGAGAGCAAAGCAAGGACAGATTTATATCATCATTTTCATAGTGATGCTATGAGTCAAGGAAACATGGGATTTAAACGTGATCTGAAGCGAAAAGTTTTATTGATGCAGATGAATAGCACTGTTGAACGATGAAGAATGTCATTAAATTTTGTGATACTTCGTTTCATCTTTGAGTTATCCACTAATTTGTGCGATTGGCTGATGACGTCATTTTGTTTGCAAAAAGTACGAGAAAGTATACAAGGTTGACCACGTTTCCAAAGGGAAATAAAGTCAACGACCTTTTCTTCATATGAAATGCCTTTCTAAAGGTCACATCAGTTGATGAAACAATGTTTATCGCATTTATTCTGCTCAGCTGAAATGTCTCCTAAAACTGTAACCTTCCAAAGATCAGATACAGCTTCTTTCCATATAGAATCCTAATAATTTGCAAACAAAATGACGTCATCAACTGACACTTAAGATCATTGGATAACTTAAAATCGAAATGAGATATCAAAAAAATTTCAACAGGATTTCTTATCGATCGACGGGGCCCTTTGTTTGCATCAATAAAAATTTTCGCTTCAGATCACCTTTAAGAAGATCAACGAATTCAGGGAAACAAGGGATTTAATTTCATCAATCTAGTTTTCACTTACCGATAATTCTGCGGTAAAAGGTGATCCACTATTGCGAAATTTGCGCTCCTCTCGCAGCAGCCACAGCCACATGGCCAGCAACCATCTGAAATTTAGAAAAACGTAGTAAAGGCTAGCCTATTACAGTATAGGCTTCAAATCTTTAAATTGCTGGGTGTAAAGTTATATGACCTATTTCTTTTAACTGAACGGCCACAAAGAAACTTGAACTACCTTACAGTAAATCTGCCGTTGAACTTTTCTGAAATCTTCAATATTTTTTTAAGAATTACATTGGTTTTCTTCATTTTTAAAAATTCGAGAAAATTTTCGAAAAAAACTTAAAACTATTGCAATTTCTAAACCTGTTGACGAACGATAAAAAAATTGTCAAGAAAACCATAGTTTATGGATGCCTACAATATGGCATCAAGCAAAACCGTTTCACTCTTCTGGTTTGCGACCTAGAAGTTTGAGGACGTCACATCATAAAATGAGCTGAAATATGAAAAAGTCTGCATTTTCGACAAATACTCAAGATTTCTGAAAAGTCCAACGGCAGAATCATAGAAATGTGGCTAAAGTTTCTTTCAAGTCCTTCAGTGTAAAGAAATAGGTCATTGAATTTTACACCCGCCTTTTTACATTGATTTAAAGATTTGGAACCGATGCTGCCTATTACCTTCTTGATAATTCACATAATAACTTATCATCATAGGAAGCATGAATGAGGGGTTTTCTTATTCAAATATAAAAATTTACAATGTATTCTACATTTAACTATACCTTTCTAATTACTATACAACACTACAGGTACGATACCATGGGGAGCGAAAGACAATGACTACCCCATGGCCAATATAAAAAGACACGCAGCGTTCAACTAACTACGACTACACTACAAACGATTAAAAACTAATGGACTAGAGATTCTGTTCCACATCAGGTGTCAGGTCAGGGCTGTGATAACTTGAATGGTGTCACAAGTACAACTCGTTCATTTGTGGTAGAAAAAAGAAAATGCCTGACATCTGGCGTGAAAAAGAAGTTACAAGGAAAGAGAACATTCACTTTACGGGACTTGGTGGTTGCTTAATACTGCAGATATCTCAATCAAACCGACCAGTTTCGTGGATAAAACGTTAAGTCAATTCGAGTATACTTCTATTCAATGAGGGGCTATCAAAGCTTACATGTTAACTTCTGTCTCTGATGGCAGGCTCCTTGCATCGTGCCTGAACCATCTCTCTGGTGCGTGCAAAATCAAAGAGGCCATTATGGCTGCTTCTGATGCTGATGGTCTTTCATGGGGGTCTCTCTTGAGCAGAAGTTGTATCAATCTTACCAACAGTGGATTTGAGCTACAAGTAAAAATAAACAGTATATACATGGTCCCGGGGGGGGGGGTACATGACTTGCGGATGGACGGGGGTCTGCCGCCCGGTTTTCAGAAAGGCACCCTCATCTAATTACCGAAACTTGCTGTCATACCCACTTCTATGATGAATTTTGGCGGAAAACGACCCATTTTTGACTATTTTTCGCACATTTCTGGATAGCCCACCCATGTTTATGGAAAATCTGCCGAAAAAGGGACCCTTGGTTAGAGAATTTTTGGCCCAAAAACCCACCCATATGGGCGGCAATACCCGTACCCTCAACATGTTATGTATCCCCCCCCCCCGGGATACATGGTACACGACAAATGATCTCCTTTCGAAGTCACTAGAATTAACGAAACGAGAGAAATTCTAAGGCAATCTCTTCTATGTTTCTGGCTAATGCACACAAGAAGTGTGGATAAGATAGATATGGTAGAATAACAAGAAGTTCCGAGTGAATTTTAATGGGCAAACATAAACAAGCTATCAGAATGTTGAAGTGGAAATGGCAGCACTCCTGACAACTAATTAGCTTGTGGACAGGCCTTAGCTGGGAGCTGCGGAGGAGGAAAAAGAGATGGCAGGGCCTAAAGGCAGATTTTCACTCAGTAGAATTTTCCTATTGGACAGGAAATCTTTTGTTTACGTGTGAAAATGTTGCTTTGAATTTGAATAGAATGTTACGCGTGATGAACGTTTTATTGTATCAAATTCAGTCCACTCGGAAATTCTACTGAGTGGAAATCAGCCTTAAGGGCCTATTGGAATGGGCTGCATTTTCGAATTCCATATAACTCTGAAGAGTCCTCTTTTTTCAGTCACAAAACAAGACTATGTCCCATTTGGTCGAATAATTAACAAACTATGATCTTACGTACCTCTGCAGACAAGGAATTTCTTCTTCGGTGTAAAATCTGCTGTCTGAGGTCCCATGGGTGAATGGATTTTGTTGACCAAAAATCTCAAGTGCCAAGGTGCCACATGCCCAGACTAGAAAATAAACCATTGACATAATAAATATGGAAGAATTTGCTTCGCAAATAGTTAGATTTCGATGAGGCAGGGTTCGCTATATTGGGGGCAATGCAAGCGCTTCAATCGTTTAGACTCATTACGTGATGCTAGTAATCGGAAAAACTAAGGCCCCGTTTACACGATACCGTTTTCATTTCATATCGGATTGGGTAAGGCAATCCGATATGAAAATTTCTCCTGTTTACACGATGCCGTTTTCATTTCATAGCGGATTGGGGTTCTATCTACACGATACAGTTTCGCCTTGCGCTGTAATGGTTTCACCGTATTCGGTAATGGTTCCACTGCGCATCCCGCGCAGCTCCCCTAATGGATTCGAGGCTAGTAGAATTGATAATGAGGTTCCGTACTGAGTTGATATCGGATTCGGGATTCGACCGTTTACACGATATCGGATTGGTTTCATGCCACTTTCAGAGCGTTTTCATTTGAAAACGCGAAAACGGTATGAAGCATATCGGATTGGTGCGTTCTCGTGTAAACAGGAGGCCAATCCGATATGGAATGAAAACGGTATCGTGTAAACAGAAGGCCAAACCGATATGAAACCAATCCGATATGAAATGAAAACGGTATCGTGTAAACGGGGCCTAAAAAACGACACTTTTCACACTTTCTATCAAATCTAATTCTTCGCTCTAAGTTTTCATCACTGTATCTGACTTTGTGCGAAAGTCTACAGCAAGCAGTGTTCTTTATGAAAAAGTTACCAAGAGATTTTCTCCGGGGATAGTTTGAATGTCGAATAAGAAGTAAAAAATCTTTTCCATTGATTTGTGTGAATTGCAGTTGCAAAATTCTTTCTAGGCATTTGCTTCTAACAACTGTACTATAAGCACCCATTCACTTCTGAATAATCAACCATTTGCTACCCAAATCAGTACAAATATACTGTCCAGCTAGAAAATCTTTTATCTTTCAGGCCCCGTTTACATTATGCCGGAACGGAACGAATACGGCATAGACTGTGCCGCATTTTTCTAATGTTGAGATTAAATTGTCGTTTACATTTTGCCAGTACAAAATGAAATGATACACTCTGAGCATGCTCAATGCAAGGATTCGTCAAGGCGCATGCTCTCCTTGCCTAATTATCGCCTCGATATAAATTTGACATTAAATGACGCCGTAAGCGCCAGTTACACTTTGCCGATTTAATTTAGTGACGAGGCCAGTTAGCATACCATCTGGCGTACCATAGTGTAGACGGGAGGCCACTACGGCACATTTTCGTACCGGCATAGAGTTAACTGTGTCAGCGTGGTAAAGTTTTTGTACGAGAGTGATTGATTGATTAAAGAGTTAAAATGGCCAACTGTGAAAGAAATGATCAAAAGTGAGACAGCAACAATTGCATTCAAATCTTTTAAAGTCTGTTAATAATCTCGCACCTGATGATCTCCCACACATGTTAATCATAAATTCTGATCGCAATACTATCAACCTACGGAATGCCGAGCCTGACTTGCTAGTAGCTACCATTCAAGACAACATAGTGATAGGCAGAGGGCATTTGCATTTCTAGGAGAGAAAAGCTGGAATGAACTTAGCCACGCGGCCAAGCAAGCTCCCTCCTTATCTGCTTTTAAGAACAAGAGTTGGATGTAAATAGTATGATTGTAAATAAATATGGTTGTAATTACATAGCTTCCTTAATTCAAAAGATGAAAAAAATGATTGATTGATTGATTGATTGATTGATTGATTGATTGATTGCAAAACAACAAATAGAAGCACAAAATGGAACATTTAAAACTCTAAACAAGAAATAAGACAGCTCACGGTCTGCTTTTGTATAATCAAGGGCATTTCCAGGATAAGGTGTTGCAGCGGCTATCTAGAAAAGCGAAAATAAGAGCTTACATTTGAGTGACTTCAAAGCAAAAATTCAAACTCGATTTACGGTTTACCCCTGCTGCATAGTTACAACGACGTGAACATAAAAATCATACAGTGATTTGGAAAATAAAATCAACAACTAATGGCCCAGTGATTCCTGCCAATATTCCTCGGGAAGTATGGCATCTTTTTACAGTGATGCCTTTTCTTACCCATTTGAAATCAACAAAGTTTTATAATGTTGTGTCTTTGACAAACCTAGTTGCTCCTAGGCTGCATCAAGTATACATTAATCTGAAACATTTTCCATCCAAAATCGGTACAAAATACAAGCACGGAGAAATGTTATAAGTGTGTCCATTAGAGTGCAAACAAGCCGATTCCGCCACACAGACCATACCAAACCACGGTCTGTGAAGCCGACGAATTTGCTTCATGACAAACAAAAGACAATTTCTACCCAGATCAAAATATTGCAATATTTTGCAACCATTTCATTCATGTTCTTTCATTTCCATTCCACGTTCTTTCAATAAGTAAACCCATCAGGGCCATTAGTTATTAGGGTTAGACCCACTGTTACGGTTTGGTATGGAACTGCAACTCCCTTCTTTTCTTTTGACCATGTAAGTATATTATCGTTTTGTTCCTCATCTTATTTTCTTTTCTTGTCTTGAAGTTGAATTGGTAAAATCGTAAGCATAGTTTCTGGTGGAGGTGACATAACCTTGTGTCTTCCTATACGCCAAGAACAGCACAATTCCCATGCATGTATATTTCAACATGTTATTAACTGAAGAAAAACGTATTAGTCGACTTTGTTGTTGAAGAAGTTTACCCGTTAGGATCTTGCTTATGAACTTCAACCATTAGAGGTCACGATAAATCCAATAAATCACCCTGGATTTCCCAAGCAGTGCTCGGCATTATCACGAGGATTAGACACCAAACTAACCTCTGGAGCCATAAGTGCACTGTTCCCACCTCTGTCGACATGGTCACTTTCATACGGTAGCTTGAGCCTTAATCTTTTGTCACCAAGGCAGCAGCCAAAATCGGAAATAACCAGCTTTGGACTTCCTTTTATAGAGGTATCAAGCAATAAATTGTCACTTTTTAGATCTCTATGTGCCTCATCGTGATCTACAAGATGCGCCACTCCTTCAAGCAGTTGTGCTAAAAGGAAAGACTTCTCTCGCTCAGACTCAATCCCCTCATCGATATATCTTCTGAGGGTTGTGCTATACTTCGGCATCACAAGGCATAGGGTTTTGTTTCGGCCGGCACCATTCAGACGTTTCGGCAATGCAATAGGGTAGCTCTTTGTGGCATCATAGGGGCATGGTGTGTCTTCTACCAGTGCATCCAGAACTTTGATCACATTGGGATGTTCCGGGAGTTTGTCTTGAAGAACTGCTACTATAAAAAGGCGTAAGAAGGTGAAAGTCAGAGACATTATTTAGGAACACTACCGGGTGAGCCAGAAAGAAGTTCCCACTTTTGAAAATTCATAGCACTAATAGTACTTCACAGATTTAAATGATTCAAACTATAGTTAAAATCCACAAGATTGAGGTATTTTTGTGATTTTTCTTGCTGTCTCACGAGCACTAGAAATATCGGTAAATTCAACTTTACAAGAATTTCATGGTTGCAAAATGACTGAAAAATGGCCTAAAACATGGATCAAATCACAAAGAACTCCTCGCACAGATCAATAAAGAAAATGCAACTCTTCATGGGTGAGAGGTATTCACTACCCATTGCTCTGCGACTAAAAATCTATAGTAGTTGTTTGAATATTGATGTCTTATAACTCTCGAGAGAGGTGAAATGCCCGGTGAGTATTGTTCTTTGTAAGGAGAGTCCTTACAATTTGATCAATGTTTTAGTCCTTTTTTGGGTCATTTTGCAACTATGAAATTTTCATAATGTCAAATTTACCGATACTTCTAGTGCTGGCAAGACAGCGAGAAAAATCACAAAAATACTTCAATCCTTCTACTCTTAACTGAAATTCGAATCATTCAAATCTGTGAAGTACTTTTGGTGCTATAAATTTTTTAAAGTGGGAACTTTTTTCTGGCTCACCCGGTAGACGACTAGACTCCAATTGAAAAAACTACAATGAGAGACAAAGATGACAAATTTAAGTTTACATTGTCCTTTAATTAGGTATTTTACAGCTACGTGGCGGCTATCACCTACGTAGTACCATATGCCTTTTTTAAAGGTGATCTCAAGCGAAAATTTTTATTAGTGAAAGTGAATAGCACTTTTGGATGATAAAGAATTTCATTCATAATTTTTTGATACCTTGTTTCATTTTCGAGTTATCCACTATTTTGTATGATTGGCTGATGATGTTGTTTGTAAAAACGTAAGGAAAGTGTACGAGGCTGACAATATTTCAAAAACAAAATAGAATATAGACTCAAAGAACTTTTGTTCAATTGATATGCCTTTCTAAACCTCATATCAATCCATGAAACACTTTCTATTACATTTTTTCAGCTCAAATTAAACATCTCCTACAACTTTCAACAAATACAATCGCAGATCTTTTGTGTTTGAATATCATGACGAGACTTCTCATGAATAAAGTAGAGACCTTGTACGTCTCGAAAATGTATTTAGTTTTTTCGTACAACTTCTAGAGCTATGGGAAAACAGTTAAAGGAAGGAAAAGTGATATATTTGTACTCAAACTTTTCTGTGGTACGTGAGCATAGACAAAAGAAAGACAATGGGCTAATTCTCGCCCTATACCTTCTTTTCTTAAATCTCAGTAGTGTCTCTTTATCCTTTCAAAGACCAGATACAGCTGTATTTCAATATATCACTTTAGTAATTTGCAAACAAAGTGACGTCATCAACTGAAACTTATTAGTAGATAACTTGAGAACGAAACTCGACAGTGCCGTTCGTTTGCATCAATAAGAATTTTCGCTTCAGATCATCTCACTCTGTTTCCATTAATCGCAATTTCCGTACACTGAAAGCAAAATGCAAGACGACAAATCTTTTAAAATTGCTAACCTGTAGATGGTTCTGAATTCTCTGTTGCAAGAACACGGCATTCCTTTGAAAATCCCTGGTCAGAAATGATAGCAAAACTATAATGACAGTAAGAAACAGAGTTTGTAAAACAAACATGGAAGAATTTCGTGACTGTCGTCTACTTTCCTTTCTCATGCAGTTCTACAGATGAAGCTCAATTGCTCGCAATGCAAATAAATTTTATTCACCGCCGTCGTGTAGAAATCTTAACTTGACAAACCCCTATAAAGTCTGTTTATTCAACTTATCTACAAACGTGATTCATTAGCAATCACAGCGCCAACTTGTTTTCAATGTTTCACGTCGAAGACACCCTAATACAAACTCCCGGGGGGGGGCACTGGATCAAATTTTGGTCTGGGACCTGCCATAAAGGAACATACCCTTTCCTTAAACCAATTTTTCGAAAAAGTATACCTGACCTTGCATCTTTATACCAAAATCTTGAAATCAAAGCTGTTCCTTATACCAAAATTGTGAGAATCAATACAGCTCCTTGTACCAATATCTGGAAAATCGATACTGTACGTGCCCGTACACAAAATAAATGAAGTGCACCATCGGGTACAGACTGCTCTTGTAGTCCCTTTGAGCAGTTTCTAGATCACAATAAAGCCCCCTATGAGAAGAACTTCCAAAACACTTTCGTTTTTCTACTTTAAAACAGAAAAAGAACACGGAGCAGCACCTTTTAACTAAGAATTTGACGGTTGTTGATCAGGACCACGCAGGGTATAGTTGATGAGCTGAGTTGACAGAGCGCATACAGGGTGGCCCAAGCAAGTGAACCAACGCGATCTGTTATGGAAAGAAAGCAAATGGCCAACTGACATGCTTCAAACGTTGCCCTGGAAAACTTCGACTGAGTTGCCTGCTCCCAGGCTGAATGAAGCACGCTCCTCATGTTTTGAAGATCTGAAATGGCTTCAAATCGATCCCTTGTGTTTTGACGACTTTTTGAGGATTTCGAGGATGCCCAGTTCCTCCAAATCCTTAATTTGGGGCATTTATAGTGCCGAAACAAATCGCGAAAAATGTTCATAGCGCAGGCTAGTCTTTTACCAACAGAATAACGCTTGAAGTATTTCAATCGGTCATTCGCCTTTAGATGTAGAACAGATTTCGTTGGGTCACTTTTTAGGGTCACCAGGTACATGTTCAATAAAGCTGTTTACCTTCATTAGGGCACTGGCATTCGATGCAATATCATAATTAAACATGATTTTGATTGCAAACTACGAAAAAGCAAAGAACAAATCATACAGTGAAAATATTCAATAATGATAACAGTTACATAAAAATCAAACAAGTAGTAATGATTCCCTCTTATCCATCCTTATGATCAACCTTCCATTGGAAGGACTCAAAATGAAAAGACGTAGTACTTTATAAAACAAAGCTTATTAAAGGAGCAGGGTCACGTAATGTAAACAAACTTCTTTCGAAACGATGATTTTGCAGTATTTTTGATAGGCCATATCACACAGATTATCAACTATTTTTCTCAAAATAAAGGTTCTATGTTGAAGACGGACTCTTGAGCTTCATCAAGCAACAAACGAAACGTTCACATGTTGTACGGTTGCAGAGATATTGGTGGATATCTAGGAGTAACTTTATCGTGGATTCACCCCATCCACCAAAATCTGTACAGAACACAATGGCCACGTGTGGGCAACAATGTAGATTATAGAGATGACGGGTTTGTTTACGGTAACGTGACCCTGCCCCTTTAATAACCAATGAATACATAAATTGCGTTAAATATAGTATATAGCCTAGAGCTTGAAATACTAAAAGTTTCGGGCTTGACCCTACATCAGTGGTAACGAGAAGAAGTACATTAAAACCAGGGAGATTAGGTACGAGATTAAGTACTTAATCCCCCTGGTTAAAACCTGGTTAAAACTAAAGAAGCAGAGAAAGAACGATTGATGGAATAGTGTATTAATACAACGGAGAAGAGCATGCGACGCAAGAATGCGAGGTGAAAGATAGAGAATGAGATTCGAAAGGGAAAACCTTATAGCAGATGATAAATGAAGAAGCTATGATATAAATGAGAAGCATTTGTTTAGTCCTTGTGGTATGAAAGTTCCCAATCTAAAGATAGTTTGCCTTTCAAAACTCTTTCATTTTCGACAGTATTTTTATGTGAATAAAAGTCCCTGAACGACCATATCTCCTGTTGAATGACCCTCCGAATGAAAGTGTCTTGAAACATTTGTGTCAGAATGTTCGACCTATTATTCTATGCATCCTCATAAAGTTACGTTCTTTGATAGCTAAGTGTTAACTGAGTCCGCAGTTCCTTGTCATGACGCTTAAGTGGTGGGGCACTGCCAGGTATCGAACCCTGTCTACCCCACCGTTCTGGCTGCAAAGTCAAAGGACTCCACCGCTGTGATATAAAGTGATATAAAGAATAGTACCTATAAAAGAATAGTATTACTTCGGTATTTACATTTTTTCAACCATAATTTTTATACTAAAACTCTCGACGAATTTTCTTTTTCCATATTTCTTTTTTTGTCGAAAATCTTAGTAAAAAGTTGATATAATTACGGGTGAGTCAAAAAAAGTTTACGCGCTTGGCTAACCATGAAATAAAATGTATGTGGCTAATATTCAAAACTAGATCGTTAATCTATCAGTCAAAGGCTAACTTACATGAGAAAATTTTGTTTGGTAAAATCACACATCTTTAAGACCCAACAATTAAAAAAATGCCTGCAAGGAGTGTTGAGGATGGGGATGAAAAATTCCACGTTCCATTCTGGTCCATGATTTATGTGGCACTGAAGTTTACACTGTTAGTTTCGAAAACAAAATTTCAACGTAAATAGCAGGTAAATTATGGACCAGAATGGAATGTGAAATCCTGCTTCCCAATCATGCTTCCTTACCAGCACTTCTTAATTTTCTGGATCTAATTGATGATAGATATTACCAAAAAAATTTTCATATCTAAGACTGCGTTCACACGATACGGGCACATTTTGAAAACGGTGAAAAATGTGACGGATAGGCCTCCCGTTCACACGAAAACGGCACATTTTTTGCCGGCACATTTTGAAAACGGTAGATTTTGAAAACGAAACTCTAACCAGCACATTTTGGAAACGATATTCTGTAAACACTTGTAAATGATGAAAACAGAAAATTTTCGACTCTTTTGGAACGCCACTGATCGATTCTTAAGGTTTAGGTACATTTCTTTAGCATCTAAGTCTTGCAACGAGGCTTTTTACCGTCAAGTTTCTACCGTTTTCAAATTGTACCGGCATCGTGTGAACGCTAGCTCAAATTTTCCTACCGTCACATTTTTCATCGTTTTCAAAATGTGCCGGCATCGTGTGAACGCAGTGTAAGTTAGCCTTTGACTGATAGATTCACGTTTCAGTTTTGAATTTCGGTCTCATACTATTTATTCCACAGCCCGCCAAACGCGTGAACTTTTCTTTTGACTCACCCGGTAGTATATTCTAATGATATCACGAATTGTATCATGATTTTAGCCCGGGGGGGGGGGTACATGACTTGCGGATGGACGGGGGTCTGCCGCCCGGTTTTCAGAAAGGTACCCTCTTCTAATTACCGAAACTTGCGGACATACCCACTTTTATGATGAAATTTGGCGGAAAACCAACCATTTTTTGCTATTTTTCGCCAATTTCTGGATAACCCACCCTTGCTTAAGGAAAATCTGCCGAAAAAGGGACCCTTGTTTAGAGAATTTGGGCCCAAAAACCCACCCATATGGGCGGCACATACCTGTACTCTCAACATGTTATGTACCCCCTCCCCCGGGATTGTATAATGATTTTAGTTGGCAAATTTCAAATATACTATATCAGATACAGGTGCTGGTGGACATGGCACTCCACATGCATTGAATATCAATAGAATTACCTCCTGGCCATCATATTCTGCAGCGTAAACTGCAGCACTAGATGAAACTTCACCTAGTCTTTGCTTCAGTGAATATTCTGCGAAAGTTGATGGCATTCTGACTTTACTCTGTGCTTCGTTTTGAATCTATCAAAAAGAGGCATTTTTCTTATCTTTTCAGCGGCGAAGGAATAACTTCATTTCTATGACACTATAAAGAGGGAATGGGAACCATTCAAATTTTGCCCGAAATTTTTCCTGAAGTGATTTTTAGAAAAAAGCTGAAGCAAGTGCAAGATACTGCAATACATCAAAGCATTTGTATCGTCATCTTGCTGATATGTTTCTACATTCATACAGTGGCACTGGCAGGTGGTGATTAGCTGTCCAAAAGGCTCGGGCATTTTCCGTCAGGGTCCCCCTTCAGAAATCGATTAATCGGATCGGCAAATCAGCCTATTTGGAAAAGTACGGAATAAGTGATGTTTATTGACAAAACAAAAACTAGTTACTTGAAGCAAACTTTGCACGTAGCACAGACCTACCTAAACTAATGCACAGTCTTTTAAGTTGTATCGAAAATGTATCAAAACAAGAATTATATGATGGCTTCTCAGCTTAACTTTGTTTTTAACAGCTTCAGCTGAGCACGTTCAGCATTTAATGGATTATATATATCTATATATTCGACTTGTGAGCACACTATGCTCACACTATGGAGCCTTGACTTGATCATTTTCAACTTGGAATAATGAAAATGGGGTCTGGGGGTTAAGCCCCAGAAAAAAATCTGAAGGGCTTCGTCATTTACTATATGGCTGTAAGCACAACTTTCGATTCCAAGTTTGCAATGGCTGAAATAAAATTTGGATGACTTTTTAGTTAACTTTTTTCTATACCAGCATCTACAGGAATATTTTTAAGGGCACAGCCTTTACATCCGCTTAGAACACCTCCTTCAATGCAATATTTGCAGGTGTTATATGGAAACTCGAACAATTTTGTTAAGTTTCTACAGCACCGGGTCTATACTCAACAATTTTCTCACGTTTTTTTCTCATTTTTGAGAGAATCTCAAGAAAGTAAGGGTGCAACTAGCAGCTTCAATAAAAACTACAAAATATCTTTGGTTTGACCTGATAATGTAGTTTTTCGTAATTCATGGATGCATAAAACCAATGCAATTAAAAGCTACAATCTCTTACAAAAGTGTTGGATCCCTGTTGAAAAAATCGAGTTTTTGTGCCCCCTCTACCCATTTCAATGTTGAATGAATTGCAAAGAGGGTTTTTTCACGCAGATCCAGGAAAAGAATGATTTGCCAAAACAATCAACATTGAAATGGGGGGGAGGGGGGACAATATTTCTGAAAAGCAACGATTTTCATAGGGATCCAACACTTTTGTAAGAGATTGTAGACTTTCACCTGGTAGCCTGATGGACTAATCTATGCCTGGCCACCAGGATTTGAAAAAGTTTAAAATTGTTAGCGATAAGTTTCCAATTCACCCAAAAGCGTCACAACTTGTGCTTGCAGAATTTGAAAATGACAGAACATGAAACAGTAAGTAAAAGCCTAAAGCTTTCAGTATATAAATCTACAAGGCTCACAACCTTACACTCCTTCCCTACATTACTCCACAACAAAGAGGCAAGTCCAAAAATGGTATTTTTTAAAGCATTGCACATTATCCAGAAAAGGTATGTAACTTAACTGGAAATATGCTGCTTTGACAATGCCAACTGTAAACAAGAATGTTTGTTGGTACCTCACAAAAGAATCCCTTGACAAGCATCAGCCACTCAGCTGTGCTTTATTCACAGACCCTACAATTTACACTTGTTTCATCTCTCTATGTTCTTTCCTGATGTATTGTATGTTATAACTTGAGCAGTGAACTAAAGGCAGTGATACAGATATAACGAGGTTGATCATATCAACTTCACTACAAGTGGATTTTTTTTAAGGCAAAGGATACAGGTTTGGAAAATGCAAAGTGATTTGGCAGCCAGGAATAGCATTCACACCTTCCATGAAGCCAACCATAATGTTTTGCTATCTATGTTTATTTTGACTTGATTCTGTTGATTCTCTCAGAAGAGTGAATCTGTTCTTCTGCAAGCTCCTTAGAAACCTAAATCTTTTGTATTACAAAATTACCCTTGCTATGAACTCATCAAAGTTACCTCTGATTTTGCTAAAGCAAAGAGCTGCATGCAAGACACAATGTCACTGATATTTGCCTTGTTCTCTGAAAACTGAGATGTTGCTGAAAGAAAGCAAGAGAACTTTATCATTTCATTTCATTCTTATGTATAAGATGATGCACATGAAACAAAGTGGAACTGAGTTATTTGTTTTGCAGTTTGATTTGAAAGAAATTCATGGTAAATCCTCAGTGAACCTTACATACATTTAATAGATATTTGCAGATAAAATGTGAATTATACCTACTGAACAAACTTACCAAAATATGCAAGCCCTACAGCTCCAAGCATGAACCTTGAATTTCTGTTTGCACTTTGCAAATACATTCTTGCATCTGCTGAAAGATAGAAAGACCTATTCAACCTGACTGTCATTTAAGTACTAAGTACAGGCCTCGTGCATGGTATTCCTGCCTAAGAATTCTCAAAGGTGGCTCTTAAGAATATTCTTAATTTCTTAAGACTAAACCCTATTTTACTATAAGGATCCCCCCCCCCACTATATTCTTTTTAATAGCTCCTAAAGGATAACAACTATAGCAGTGAAACTTCCAGACTTTATTTAGATTTAATTAGCAATTACAAAAATATAGTTTCAGTGCTTATTGTTCAACCATGTGACCATCGGATGTCCATGTATGGACAGTGGTCACAAAGGAAATCTTTAAATGGCTTTAATTTCTTTCATGTCTGGATTTTCCAATTTTACAGACAATCTACTCCTATGTTGCCCATGGAAGAGTTCACGGGCAACTTCAAAGTCTGGATTTTTCCTATGGAAAATTTTTGTCACCACCCCAGGGTTTGGCATCTCGGCAGCTGCATGCCCCTGGATGTTGGGGGACAGGCCTATTTGCAACTTATTTGCATACCTCTTCTGGATTTTCTTTTCCTTATGAGGGGGGGGGGGGATACGGATATTAACTAGAACCACCCAAAAAAACTTACCAGTAAATCCTCTAACCTTTGCTGCATTACCTACACCAAAGAGCTTTGAAATTGTTCTGATGTAACAGTATGCATTCTGTAGTCGTTTACTTTGCACCACAGTTGTTTTTGCAATGCTGCTGATGTAGGGCCTAATTTGAGCTGACGCAACTTCAAGTACACCATAACTGCGATCACTGTTTAAAACAACCTGCTTGCTCTCATTATCTTGAAACACATGCTGTTTGAAGTTCTTGGGGATCCGGATAAGATCCCGAAAAAGCTTTCGGGCTGCCTTGAATGACATTCTCAGTTAGTGGCCTCAATTCGTGAGCTTGCCTCCATCATCGCCAAATTTGAATTTCGAAAGTGAGAGCAAAACAAATTTTAGCAGACATTACGTCATCGTGGAAACGAGGCCTTCGATTTTCGATGATGGACAAATTTTGAGGGAGAGAGCATCGGTGCATGCATGAACCTGTCTTACATAGTCTCACTTTCTGTCATCAATCGATTGAGCCATAAAGGGTGAGACTTGCACAAGTCCAGAATCCACCACATTGAAGTCCATTGGCCCCCCTCCCCTCTGCACCTGCACAAAAGGTTTGGAAAGCACAAATTTCCGGAAATTTCCTCAAAACCAAAAGCTTCGCTGCTATGCATGATGCCGACTAAAAAAATGGCAAAACCAGAGTCCAGAACATAGGAAAAACAATTTATTAAATTCAAGGGTCATTATCAGATTTCACACCCACCAAACAAAAAGGCCCGAGCGTCATTTTTTGAGCCTTTGGTTCAGGAACTCTTTCTGATACGACTTTAAAGCAAGCCCCGCCATCCCCAAACAGTTAGAATTCTCCAAAACGCAACACTTTCACAGAAACATCAGGGTTTTGTCTTTAAACAGGGTTCTTCACTCCCACGATATAAATGTAGCCAGCTTATCTCAGTAGCAGGGCCTCAGAGAGGGAAGCAGAGGGGGAGGCATCATGCAGGAAAATACTCCCTTGTCCTCTGCCCACGTCGCTCGCACAGGACTTCATCTCCCAGTTTTTTCCCTGGGCCTTCAAGTCTAAATCCTTTGGGCAGCCCTCCCCTTTAATATACAGAATACTTCTGTCTTACTTACACGACTGGTTAAATATCATCTCTTAACTACACTAGTACGCTAAACTCAACAAATTCTAAAGATTAATTCACCATAGCCACCAATACATTAATTTCATAAATTTTACAAATGTACGCAGGTTTAAATACAAGGATACAGGGGATATGCAAAAGCAAATGCCAGAAACTATGGCCTTGGGCAAAGACACTAGGATGCTCCTATGCTCCAGGCCTCGTTGGAAATGGCTATCTCCCAATCTGCTGCAATTGCACAGTTACAAAACTTGCTTTACAAGCAGAATCAAGCGCAGTCTACTTTGCAGTATTGAAGTTCTTTCACTCACATCATCATGCAATTGAAGCAATGATACTTGCAAACATAAGCGTACGGGAAGAAAAAATCTAGGGGGGCTGTCCGACACAAAGCCCATTGTTTGCCAACATTTTTGCCCGACTAAGGACAAAAATTTGCCCGAATGAGGCTGATTTTTCAAAATTTCTCCAAAGTTGGGGGGGGCTACCGCCCCCCGGCCCCCACGCCTCGTACGCTTATGCTTGCAAAGGCACGTCAAAAGACCATTGGCAATCTTCAAACAATCGAATCAAAAACGTTAAATTGGAAATCCTATGATGGTGTTCGAAGTTCATCAGAAACTCTTCAACCTTGAGAACTCTGTTATGTGCCAATGCAATTTGTTAGATACAGGATTCTGCAACTGAAATGAGAAGTTCTTTTCCCTTCATAAAATCAATATCTTCTCTCACGGAGCAGCGACCTTTCAAACACCGGGCGCTTTTTTGACTCATCCGGCGGTAGCTTGTTGGATAAGGGGCTGTTCATTATTTACAGAGGGGTTTGTACCGAAGAGAAATGGGTTGGGTAAAAGAAAGTTTCTCACATGCAAAAAGTTGGGTGAATGGTTTTTCATTCAGTTTCAAGTTTGGGTAAACAAAATTTTCCCACTAACTAATGCTAAAGCTTTTTTAAGTCCTAAATTGTCAATATCATCATTAAGATCATCACCACTTTTCATTTCAAATTTAATGCCTACTTTGTTTCCATATTTGTCATGAATATTTACAATATTTGCTGTATTCAACATTAACAATTCACATTTTTGACGTTGAAATGATGTTTGTAGGTGGGAGTTCGGTAAAATGTCTTTCAACCTGAAAATTGCTGGGTAGATGCTTTCTCATTGAACTACTCAATTGGGTAAGAAGATCTTTCTAACTAGAAAGCATTTCTCTTCAGTAACAACCCCTCTGTAAATAACAAAGGGTCGATAATTCGGGATACCATCCTACGCAAATATACTTCTTGCCTTTGAAACTACAAAGTAGCTAGATATTAGTTTCTCTCGATGATTGAATATTTTTCTGCAACTCTATTTTGTCGGAGAAGTCTATAATGACATCTTGTCCAATATGGCGATAGAGATTCAACTTCTTCCTTGAATCTAAATCAACAAATAATTCTTTATTTTCATCACCGTCACTTTCGGTCAGATCCATATTCGATTCACTTTTACTTTGATACAGAACAAGACTGACGTATCCTTTTCCACCAGAATTCTTAACTTGGCTTGGATGTACAAGCCCATTGTAATTTGCTGAGTTGACCATAGCATAATTTGCAGGCTTACGATTGTGATTGTCACTAGTCCTGCTTTCGACAGTATTCCTGGTCCGATTATTAGCATCAAGGTCATTTGGAGCTTCAGGAATTGGCCTTTGGAACCTAACTGTTTTGAAAGTTGGAGAGCTGTTCTCTTCTTCGGGTTCTTTAGGAGATAGCCAGTTATTGTTTGCTTGTGTGGGCTTCTCACCTCTGAATGTAGACATTCTTGATACAGATGTTTTATCTTGACTTTCATTACTCGAGGTGAGGCCAAAAGCCTTTTTAAAGCCTCGTTTGAAATGAGTGTCAACGCTGCCATATATAAATGGATTCAGACAACTATTAAACCAAATCAAAATGTGAAAGTACTGGATGCAAATTGACACAGTCAATAGATCATATTCTATTTTAGAATATCCAAGAACGAAGAACATTACGTTGCCCGGAAGAAAGCATAGTGCGAAGCTAATAACCAGGATAACAGTGAGCTTTAAAAATTTCTTGTGATTTGTCATTTCCCGCTTCGAACCAGTGCAACTTTGAGACTGCAACTCCCAAATGATGCGCATATACGTCAGGAATATAAAGCTCAGTGGAACAGCATAATTGGCAAGAAACAAAGTAATCGTGTACCAATGATGTATACCGATTTCTTCACACATTCCTGCTTTGGTGATCTTATATGCAATCAAAGTTGGCAGCGCTACTATGAAAGACCAAATCCATATTGCAATGATCTTCACTCGAACACTCGTTAATGTTGACCGGGGTTTAAGTGGGTGCACTATGGCGAGAAATCTCTCAAATGTTATCACAGTCAATGTGGATATACTTGCAGATACAACCATGATTTGCAATGTGGGGAACAGTTTGCATATAAATAGGCCGAACCTCCATTTGCCAGGAAATAGGTAGTATAGTAGTGTTGTTGGAAGGCAAACGAGACCAACAAGCAAGTCTGAAATACTCAGATTCATAATGTAATATCCATAATAATAATGTTTGATGCTGGTTAAATTACGGTTTTTTCTGACCACATGTATAGTGAGACTATTACCAACGACAATTAAAACGAAGATAACCACGGTCAAGAAGTACCGTAAAACGACTGATAGTTGGGGTTCATCTGGTTGAGCGCCACTGTCATTTCTTGCGTTACTGTGCGGTGCTGATAAGTTTGCACAGATCAAACCAAGAGAGCTGTTTGATGTTACATTTTGGCATATAGTTCGATTGAATGACGTGATGTTAGGAAAGGATGTTGCATTTGCAGCTAAATTCATCTTGAGTGAAGATTTGAAGATGCCTTGAATGATCTAGAATGTAAGAACTGAATCAATCTACGTTTCAGGTGGACAAGCATAAAAGGGCACTTCTTTGTTTATTGCAAAATCTTGGGGAGCACATGCTCCCAATGCCCCTGGCCCCTACGTCTATGTGTTTTGATTGTTGCTACATATTTTCTTTCCTAGATCATTCCTTTTAGTTTAATGTGCTTTAGTTGAAGATAATCAGAAACTGAATTCGATAAACATAGGGCAACTTCATTCATTGAAACGAATCCAGTTTCAGAGCAAAATACACCGTTACCTCAGTTTTAGAAGCATAGTATCAAGCGACCAATCTCGGGCCGCTTTGACCAATTTTGTACCACTCCATTCCGAAGAGCTTTTGGTTCCAGCCTCAGTATAAGCTTAAAGAGTTTTTACCTCCCAGAATATTTAGAGGATTTGCAACCTTCTGGTGTCTAAAATTTATCTAAGGTGTTAGGATATCTTTACCATGGAGCCCGTCTGAGGCGTACGCAGCACTTGAAAAATGAGGGGTTCTGGGCGTAGCCCTAGAAAGTTTTTAGTGACCACGTCTTCAGATGCTCGGAAAATGAGGGAAACGCCCTTTTTAGTTATATTTTGCATTTCATGCACGTTATGGTACAGACTCTTCAAATCGTTTTGATATGATTGTTTCAACAATGGCAGCAAACAGGGATCCCTATAGCCAGTGGCATGTTCAAGCTGAGCTAACAAGGGATATTGAAATAATTGGGTCTGGGGGCAAGACCCCAGGAAAATTTTTGAAGATATGCATTCTACTTTGGCTTAAGATGCCTCTTCCAGCAGTGTTCGAGCATTTCTTAGAAACCAAAACCTTGCGACCAATTCTTGAAAAAACCATTCTTTGCTTGCTTCTCAAGAATCTCAGAGACCACTTCTTGACACATCTGCCCCATCGGTCCCCCACCAACTTTATTACATTTTTGTGCGAATCTCGAGGACCAACTTTTTGAAAAGTGGGGGGTCTGGACCCCCCATTTCCCCTTGGGTACGCCACTGGAGCCCGTTGTGTTAATTGCAACATTATGTTTTAATGTTTGATGAAATAGTGAGCATTTTTGGAGAATCCTGTGTGCAGGAACGAAGCCGATACGAAAAGGTCTTCCGTATTCGTGCAATGACTCTAGGTTTTGTTGACCGCCATTTGCCTGACAGAACTAAAATCAACAAACCAGTGTCCACGAAATTAATTTACAGGGAATTAACTGACTGATTTTTTGACTTACAGACAATGAAGTCTTGATAATAAATTTTGCTTCGTTTTCCATTACCTATATTACATTCATGTTGATCGTGATTTGTTGCTTGGGTGGCCATGACTTAGATAAAATATCTTGTGCAGTTGATTAGAGACTTCATGATTAGTTTGACATTTCCTGCATGGGCCTGTAAGATATTCCACTTCAGAGGTGGTGAATCCCCGGGGGGGGGGGGCTACTTGACCTGATTTTGGACGGGGATGTGCCATCGAGGTTTCAAAAACATACCCGTTCCTTATACCAATTTTTCCAAATGTATACCCAACTTTGTACCAATTTTTCAAAAATATATACCCGACTTTATACCAATTTTCCAAAAATGCATACCCGATCCTATACCAATTGCAAAAATTGCGAAAATCGATACCGTTCCTTATACCAAAATCATGAAAATCGATACCGTTCCTTATACCAAAATCGTGAAAAACGATACCCTTCCCGATGGCACGTCCCCGTACCCAAATTATGTATAGTACCCCCCGGGGGTGAATCTTACAATGGTTTTATCCTTCCACTAAGTTATTGCAGTACTGCAGATCTCTCTGCTTATTTTACTTCCTCAAATAGCCCCTGTATAGAGAAGAAATTACACACTTTCGCGATGCAGTTCTTGAGATCAGGCATCAAATTGATATGTCCCCGTCTCCCTTAATTTAAAAAGAGAGCTTTCAACAAGATTTGCAAGATTCAATACATAAGTTTTTCTACCCTTCTGCTTCGATATTTCCCTTCTTTTCATATTTGGTGTAGATTTGCAACTGCAGTAACAATGCTTAGCTTCTTAGCTTTGGATTCACCTTTCAACAAAATAGGCCGTAGCTAGTCAGAGCAATTCTGTTGCAAAATAATTCGAAAAGCAACTTTACAGTATCTACAAAATGTTTCATTAAAAATGTTATCAATGGACAGAAAGAACCTGACGAAAATTCAGTTAGATTCATTCTCAAACGCGTGATGAGGAAAAATCTTCTGTACTTACTTGTTGCGTCTCTGCTTCTTTAGAGATTTCAATGTCTCCAATATTTTCATTCAATTTTCAACTGTCGTCTCCAGTTTGATTCCTAAATCAAGATTTCATAATCAAAGTCTTGCGAGATATTGTAAACTCTATGGTATTCGCAACAGTGTCCCCTTTCCTTTGATATCTGCGTAGAAATAAACACTACTTTCTCAATGGAAACCACAATAAACAGAATCCTAATTCTATCTCCTTCAGTCATGAGCATAAAACTTAGATGGCGTTTTCCTTTTATTTGAACGACATAATTCCTCTTGTCTTTAGTCACAGACAGACTTTGCCTCTGATCTGGCGGTGTTAGATCATATGTAGTGGAGCAACATCCCCACGATAGAGGGCGTCCAGGCGTGTAGAATTTTCTGCTTTCGTGCTTATGTCATACTTGTCAGTTTCGAAACAAAGAGGTGGGCAGGGCAGTTTAAATTGTCTAAATGGATGACAGGAGCAGAATATAGTTCATGAACTGTCGCTCTAAGTTTGTATGAAGTGATGTCAAATTTAAACAACATAACATATATGAAATCCAGACGTATGAATCAGTTCTTCATGAACACGAAGAGCAGAAAAACATGAATAAGTTTCATTCTACTTTTGATAATGTGATGTCATATCACATATATCTGGTATGAATTGGCTGTTTTCCTTTCAATTGTTAATCAGAAGCACGTAGCAGAGCGAATTTTTCGAATGCTACTGAATTCCATATTTGGCCGATTGAAAGACTGCTATTCAAGTCGTTCAGAACAACAGCTTGAATGTTCGACATGAGATATGTGAAAAATGTGATACCTAAAAATTCAATATTTGGAAGATGCCATATTTGGAGAAAGAAAGCGATATCAGGAAATATGAAGTTTGAAAGTAAAATCTTCACATTCGAAAAGTGCAAATTCCTCTTTGGCATTCCAGCAAAAGACGATTGCGCTAAAGATGGCGGAGGGGAATTTTTTACCATTCCACATGACATCTAACTTGAGAGAAAACTAGACTTATGACGATGAGTTTCTTGTTTCCCTGTGCTCTTTGACTTGATGATGGCGCTTCAGTCAACAGAGACTCATAATATTACTCTGAAAAATCTGGCCCTATTTAGGCCCCAAACTTCGCAATTCCTAAAACATCAATCAGATTGTGAGATCTGTGAATTACTATTGTTACGGTGTAAATGTGATAGAATTTCGATTCGATTGAAGAATTGAAAACACCTACACTGGATTGAGATTCGAAGCTGGGATTCTTTCCTAATTCCATTGATGATTGAAGAAAATAGGGCCAAGATTTTTTCTGTTTCATGATGAGTCCCTCTTGAGCAAGGTTTACCGCAGGGATACAAGGGACTCATCGTCATGAGTCTAAGAGCATAAAGACTTTTCAGTGGTAAAACAAAATGTTGGAAGAGGCATTATCTAGCCTGCGTACGCAGGCTAGCATTATCATCCAGGGTCCTTTGAGGGCCTGCTAAAAATTTCAGACTATCTGAAAATCAAATTTGGCCTAAACAGAAACTTTAGATCTACAATAGAGCAGTTAAAACCCGGGGGGTTAAACTGATAGAACAGCAGAGCTCAACTAAGGTAAACATTATGCCATTTCAGCCTTTTAGCCCCTGGTTCCCTGCGTTCCTTGATATGCTGATATCACTTGGTCAAAAAATGACCCATAATATTACTCTTAAAAAGTAGGCCAACTTTTTCAAAATGATCTAAACTAGCGGGAGTTCTCCTCGAAAAATTCGCTTGAAGGTCTTGTCTAAAGAGCTTGAACACTGAAAGGGGAACTTTTATGGCACAAAGAATGAGGCTGTTTTGACCTACTAATCACAAAATATTTATCTTTCATGCAGTAATCTTCCTTTGTAGAAACAGAATAGATCCATCGCAGCTGAGAGAACTCAAGGCCTCATCAACCGATTTTTTGTATGCAACAACAACAACAGTCTAAAAAGCGTCTCCTGATCCGCTGAAAACGAAATTCTAACAATTTGATTGGTGAATTTGGAATCACTCTTTTTGAGATATCAGCAAAAATCAAAGCACATAGGGAAAGAAAGGACGTAAAGGCATAAGTCTATCCAACTACTGCTCTGTGGATCCATTGTTTCCGATATTTGATATTTTTAGACAGTGTGAAATTTCAGCGAGCCCGCAAAGGAACCTGGATGACAACGGCTCTTTAAGTTTCCAAAATCCGTGCGACGGTGACGCTACTTGTCACTAATTAAATTCGACCTAGCGACTGTTACCGTAAACTTTTTTCAGTTGAGAGGACAGTCAATAAATCACTCAACATCTAAATCCTTGTTCAACCAAGATTGACAGTTTTCTTCTAACCTCAATCCAAGTAAATGATATCTGGCTTCCACTCTGATCCAAATGAATCAAAAATGGTTTTTGTTACGTGAACTTATGGCTGGTTATTGAATTCTGGTCCAGCTCTTGTAGTAGTAACAGCAACCCAAGTAAAGTATGCATTCATTGACAAACTGACATCCCAAGATATCAACAAGGAGAAAAATTTATGCACAATTTCTGCAACAAGCAGCAAAATTTAGAACAAAAACCTTAAGTTTGCAACCAGATAACGTTCGCCAGGGAAAATGTTGCAAAACAGAGTATGTGAAGAGTATGCTTCCATAACCCAGAAAAAGAATTCGTTTTTATTTATTATACTTCTTTATTACATACATACCATTCTATCAAAGTTTGTTAGCATTGCATCTCTTTTAAATAAAGTTCTGTTTAGGCCGCATACAACGTAAGATTGTATTGTGCTTTTTCATAAATGAAAAATTAAATGAATAAGACTGACTCGTTTCACAGTGTAATTCACTCTGATGGGGACCCTAGCATCACACCTAATAAGAAGCTTCTTCTTTGACTTAATAGCTATTATTTTTTTGGCACATTATCCCTTTCGAAACTGAGTTTATTTAAAAACATGAAGTACATATCTATTTGAGAAAAGATGACGATATCACATCGAGCAAACAAGGACAGATTTAGTAATACAATAGCAACAGTTGCTTTATTGACACTTCAATTCGAAGCGATTAGTGATTGCAGGCAAAGGAAGTCCTCTCAACCGGTAAATCAAAGCAAACACGGCCGCAAAAGTTGCTCAGATACCACTAAGGTTAACTCTCGCCTTTTGGAAGCGAGAGATGGGTTTAGAGGGAAGTAACGTGCTTATCATGAAAGAAGAGGGATAAATCTAAGGTTCTGTCTCGCAGATATTTCATATTTGCTTCAGAAGCCGAGCAGAATGCATTATAATTCTCAGGAATTTAGGGCTTAAATGAAACAATTACCACACAGCTCTTGAATTAGATGTACTAAATCCGAGGGACCGTACTTTAGATTTACCCTTTTTCCATCGTTATCGGCACATAACTTCTCTTTAATACCATCTTTCGCTTGCACAAGGCAAGAGTCTGCCTACTGGTTTCAGGGCAACTTTCATAGCCGTCTTTTTCTATCTACCTGTTGAGAGAATATCCCTTGTCTGCAGACATTAAACTGAGGTGTCAATTAGAGCAAGTTGCCCTTGTATTACAAATCTGTCCTTGTTCATCGTGCAATTTATAAATAAGGAATAGAAATGTTCCCTCCATTCCGAGATGGGATGAGGACATCCAGGCAAGACTCATGTAAAGGCAAAGTGAAAATTGTATGTGTTTCTGTAGGCAGCCAGGGTATCCCGCCTAGGCGAAATATCCTACCTTGACGAGATAAGGCGAGATCCTGTAAACAGGCCTCAATTAAGAAGAGCATAATTAAAATGCAAACCCAACCCAAAGATAAGATAAATAAACTGTGTTTACTTTTGAAAGATTTACTTTCGCAAGTTTTCTTTGATGGGATTAGAGTTACTACAAAAAAAAAACAACAAAAATTGATCTGAAAAGCTTCTGTATATTGATTATCAACGTACAAAGCATTTTTCCGGCCATATGATTCATGGTCGTATAGATATCACTGAAATCCTGTCTCATCCATCGGTGTCCGGAAAAGATTTCTTTTGTCCATACCAGCTCTGGTAGATTCATCTTGTCTCCACGAAAAGCTTCGATAAATCCCATGCTATCTGTCTGACCTTCCCATTTGGGTCATTTGAATAAAAGCAGTTTGTAACAGTACGAAATTTGTCTAAAATTGATTGAGAAGCCTCCTTTTGGGTATTTGTATCAGATGGAAGAAAAGGGCGAAAAGTTGATGAAGAATTGAGATAGCCTCATTCCATAAGAACCCTTAATTTCTGATCTCACCTCGTCTCATCTGATCTCATCGTATTGGTGTTCTTGATGTCGCTTCGGTGAGGGCCGTATTTCCCAACTATTCTCAAAACGGCAAAAATTTTCTGCGGGGTATAGATCTGTTTGCCGACCAATCGGAATGGAAAATTTCGAATAACGTGATGGGATTGGCTGATTTTTCTTCAATTTCAACTTCCCGCCAAAGGAAAACAAATGCACGTTCAACTTAAACGCAACGATCAAGATATCGGAGTACCGCCAAATTTAGAAGATCTTTTGCGTCCTCAAACGAGCAGAGTATCACTTGTAGGTAGGAGTTTTTGGCTTAAATGTCTCGATAAAACATCCAAGTACTAATACAGTTAAGCACTTCAGGAAAACCGTCTTTTTTCGTCGGCGTTTTATGGTGGGTGGTTTTGAGAACTGGAGCGCAAGGACACGAGTGGTAGTTTTAAGCGAAATATCAGTTCAGGCCAAGAATAAACTACGACATGTAAACAGTCCCGAGCTGAGACACGAAATCAAACTAAAATCTGCCTCAAATTTGTGCCCCATAAGACCTGCAATAATTAGATTTTGATCCATTCAAGTCCATCCAGTACTTTTGGTGCTAGGAATTCTTGAAACTTTTTCTGGCTCACTCAGTAAAGGTCTTTTCCCTGCCCTTACGTTTGTGCAACATTATATATAGAAGCATAAAAGAGTCAACTTATATAATTGAAAATGTTCTGAAATAAACTTGGAAGTGAAGTTCCAGGATTCGAATCTTCTAGTCTTGCTCTTTGTATTTCGTGTATTGATCTATTATGTTTACTACTGGAGTATTTATTGGCCTAGTACTTGAGATGATTTGCTCCAAGTAAACAAATTATCAGAAAAACATGACATTAAGCTAATAACTATGATTACTTCATGACATATTGACAACTTCTACATCCAAATATATTCTGGCAATTTACATGTATTTACTTGGGACGGCTTTTATTCTCAAAGCCTAGTTTGCAAAGACATCAAATACGCTTGGATACTACAGAGTCTTACCGTAAATGCGAACAAGGCCACTTCTCCGTCGATATCAAAACACTTCAGTTCTCAGTTTTCATATAATTCAAATTTTCTACACACAATTTATGATTCTACAGTACATACAAATAACTAAACTACATAGACTGAATATATAATTTTACAAAAATGTACAATGTTACAAAAAAACTAAATACAATATACAAGTACAAAGAGGAACTAAATGATAAATTGCATGTAAGGAATTACTTAAAGGAGGAGCTCTCTCAATAGGTAAACTAATCGAGGAAAGAGCCTCCTTTTTTACTATAAATTCATTGGATCAGGTAAAATTCATTAGAGTTTAAATAATTTGCATCTTCAGTACTAAATTTCAAAGTAGCAGAGATTTGGTTTTATAATTATTGGTCGACTTTGTTCAATACGTAACTTTTCAGCTTTGTTTTGAACAATGTTTAAGATGAGGCATTTCTGACTTCCACAGATATGCATTCCAAAGTTTGGCACCAAGATATCGAATAGACTTTGGACCATATTGGCTATCATAGACTCCGAAACACTGTTATTGGCAAGGATATCATTAAATTCAATAGTGCACGTGTTCAATATATCTTTAGATTCGCATTGGTGAAGTTGAAGCCGTTGCTGTAAGACAGAAATATGAGAAAGGTTTGGTCGTGGTTTTCGGCCTCATTGCAGGTCTTTCTCGAGCAACCATAATTTCACAACGAAGTGACCACTTTCACCATCAAAGTAATTTATAGATTGGACCTTAACTTGTCTACCATTAATGGCAATTAATTGTTTTGATCCATGGAGCAATGGCCTGTCAGTGTCAAGCAAGGATTGTTTGTGTATACTCCGCCAGTAAGAGACAGAGCAAAGTCTACTTTATAACATGGCCGGTGCAAAACGTTACGGGGCAACCACTTTTTTGAACTTATTAGGGGTGTGTCAACACCTTTTTGAAGCACATATCAACGGGCAATAGCTTCTTATGAGTTCAAGATGAACTATGAAATGCGATATGTCTCATTTTGAGGGCAAAGTTGTGAATCATGCAAGCAGAGAAGTGCTTGGAAGGATGTGTTTTAGATAATGCAAAATTTCCTTTGTCAGTTGCTGGCATCTGTCATTTCTCTTAATCTTCAAAGTAAATGTTTCATTGAAAAACATTTGTAAGTACAAGAATTGATTTTATTATGGTCTTTGGCTACTTCATCGGTGATACGTACTTTAAAACATCTGTAGTTCATGAATACAGGGTAGATACATTTTTAAGGATTTTAAGGAAAGGGTGGCGGGGCAGTTAGTTTTTCCACGATAATTTCATGCGGAATTATCGCCTGAAAAGATACGTCAAAGAAAGCAAGGAGAAACTGCTAGTTGCAGCTAGAGGCTATACTGAGAATGAGGAACTTGAAACAGAGAATGAGTTTAAGAGAAAGAGCAGGCAGGAAAGGAAGGCCAACTGGAAAGAGAAAGTGATGCATGGACAGTTCCTGAGACAAACAGAGGATGTGACAAATAGAGATCAATGGTTGTGGCTACAAGAGGGAAGCCTCAAAAGAGAAACCGAGACCCTCATTATGGCAGCACAAGAGCAGGCAGTGAGAACAAACTTAGTGAAAGCTAAAATTGATAAGACTCAAGAAGACAGTACATGTAGGATGTGTGGCAAAGCAGATGAGAGCATCAACCACCTCTTAAGTGAATGTAGTAAAATGGCACAAAAAGAGTATAAACGGAGGCATGATTGGATAGGAAGAAAGATACATTGGGAGGTATGCAGAAAGTATGGTCTTGACACAAAAGATAGATGGTATGAACATGAGCCGCAATCTGTATGCGAAAACGAAGAGTATAAGATCTTGTGGGACTTTTCAATACAAACAGATCACGTCATCGAAGCAAGAAGGCCCGATATGATTATAGTTGAGAAGAAAAACAACAAATGCCAGATTATAGACTTTGCTGTTCCTTTCGATACTAGGGTTGATGAAAAAGAAAAGGAAAAGATATTCAAGTACCAAGACTTAGCAAGGGAACTGAAAAAACTGTGGAACAAAAAAGTTAAAGTAATCCCAGTTATAATTGGGGCGCTAGGAACAGCACCAAAAGCATTGCCAAAAAGACTGAAGGAGATTGGGATAGCTACCAGAATCGTAGAGTTGCAAAAGACTGTGTTGCTACAATCTGCCAGAATTCTCCGACAAGTGCTTGAGATTTGAGGAAACTTGTTGTTACCAAAGCTCAAGAACATCAATCCACTGACCAATATACAAAGAACAGAACTGAAGTCAGTGTGTAACAGAGACAATAATAATAACAATCTCTTTATTTACAGTTGGTAGGGAAATAGTTAATATACATAAATAATTATGTACAAACTAATTAATAACAACTATTTACATACAAGAAAAAGAAAAATTGAAATATAGATCTACTTATTTACATATATTACAGCTACATTTGTCTCCATTCCAGGCTTTTATGCCTTTCTTAAATCTGAATACGTTTTCAGCACTCTTTATTGTATCAGGCATGGCATTCCAGAGGATGCTTCCTCAGAAGGCTAAAGAATTTATGCCAAAAGATATCGTTTTTTTACAATTTACGCTAACAATACAAACAAAAAACTAAATAACAAATATGAAAAATAATGTCAACAAAAATTGATACAATGATGCAGAAAATTAATACAATATACAAATACAGGGTCTAAATAAACAAGAAGCTTAATAGGCAAAATAAATTAATGGCGGTAATCATCAATGCTTCTTTCAGCATGCTTTAAAATCAGGCCACCCTACAGAAAGCGAAATTTGCTAATTTCAAAACCAGTCACGAAATCAGGAAAAGAAATGTGCAGATCGGCCAAAAAATGAAATTTTGGTGATTTTTCGGACAGGAGTACTTCTAGGACACCCGGTAGAATCTCAAAGAGGGGATTCAATCTTGAAAGGAAATTTAGCAGAGTAACAAAACCAAACTGTGTTTAATAATTTATCAGCAAGCTATTGCAGGGACGTAAATCACATTTCAATTGACGCACAGCAACAGCTAGCTGGCTCTGTGAATTTGATTTTCGGAACAGAAACAGCAGATAAGCAAATTATGCACTGTTACTTAGTTATCATTGACTGAATATTTCCGTTCTATCACAGCTAAGTCTAGGTTAAAAATCTTTGAAAAAATGTTGGAGTGAAATTCCATGACCTATTTCTTTAAAATGAATTGCTTGAAAGAACTTTACCTTTTCTGCTCTGGTTCTACTGGGCGAGTCAATGAAAAGGCTCGGTGTTTGAAAATAGGCTACTCCCTGAATATCAAAGCAATGATATTGAATTGATTTGTCTCCAATATGTCTAGTTAGGTTCAGTAATTTAAGCGATTTTAATCGGCCATTCCTTTCCGTCGAAATGAAAGATTTTTTTGCCGAAGGCCCCTTTCGAGAACCTGCAAAAACGAGTGAAAACAACAAGCGAGATTTCCGTTTGTTCTCCTTCCTAGCAAGCAATAACGACACTTGGATTTTCTCATGTATTTGGTCGTTTTGGGAGAATGGAATCCCCTGAGTAAGTTATTTACACCAGGGAGACTACTTTTCAATCCCCAAAGAGGACAGCACGCGCTAAAGCGTACTGAAGTCATCGCTGTGAGGGAAACATTTCAGGGAAGCTTCCTCGTAATTTTAGAACGTTTTTCAAGGTTCTCGAAGGGACGCAAAATTTTGGCAAAATACCAATGCTCAAAATTTGTTCGTGTGGCTATTTTTGTCATCTATTTCCATGGGTTTGAATGCCCTCAGTGTGCCTTAGTGTGCCAGACTTTCTTCGTTTCTTGCAGCTGCCATTTTAAACCATTTTCATAGGACAAACAAGTGGGTTAAAACCACTTTGGTCCTTCTCTATGCCATACAGTAGATCGAGAAAAGTTTGGAGTAAGCATTATGGTAAAAGTTTTGTGTCTTGAGCATAAGTTCTAACTCTTTAAATCAGCGAAAAAGGTGGGTGTAAAATATTTCGTCTAAATGAATGGTGTAAAAGAAACTTTAGCTACCTATCCATAATTCGAAAAAGGTGGGTGTAGAATATTTCGTCTAAGTGAATGGTGTAAAAGAAACTTTAGCTACCTATACATAATTCTACCGTTGGAATTTTCAGAAATTGTGAATAGTTTTGGAAATTTCAGCGCATTTAAAATTTTAGCTAATTTGAGGGTGTTACGCCATCAAATTTCTAACTCACCGCGAAAGTGACAAACTATTGCTTGATACCATATTGTAGACATCCATAAATTATGGTTCTCTTGGAAATTATTTCCATGTTGCGTCAAGCAGTTTAGAAATTGCGACTGTTTTAAGTTTCTTGGAAAATTTTCCCTGGATTCTCGAAAGAGAAGAAAAATATTGTAATTCTGAAAATATTGAGAATTTCAAAAGAGTCCAACGGCAATAGCAAAATTGAATTAGAGTTCAAAGAATTAGGTCATTCAATTTTACACCCACCCTTTTAAAGATTTGGTACCTATGCTAGTGTATTGTCAAACAATTTCAGGAGTTTGGGTCTTTGGTTTCATGAGAGAAGGTTAGATTATACGTTAGAAGGCGACTCACCATTCAAACAAGGAGTATCAGCGTCTTTTATTGCAATTCATCTACCAGTTCGCTATGGCTTATCTACCAGTCGTGATGTTTCTTTGCATCTACATGGAAGAAAACATTTGCTTGTTCCATCTACTTTGAATCATCAACTTTGATCAGCCTGACGTAATCCTGGTCTGCAACCTTTTCACAATCTGTCGCACTTTCATGTACTAATGAGCTTCAACTATGACTTGTTATGTCAAACAGTGAAGCAAGATTATTTGAAATTTATTTCCATTTAGTAAACTAGATTTAATCTTCTAAATTTACCGATGTAATAAAGTTTGTTAGACCAAAACACACGCAAGTAAATCCTCCCTTCTCATGATAAGAAGACTCTTAAACCTTTCAGACAATAGGTTATTGTTTGTGCGGTACTTCTGAGTTCAATAAATGTTTCGCACTTCTCTTGGCCGTCCTATTTGATTTGCGAACACATCGTGGAAACCTGATCATCATGTTAATGTGCTAAGCTTTGAATGATGATCACATGTTATTAAACTGGTGATTTTCCAGCAGGGATGGCGCGACCGGGGGTACTTGGGGGCAGGAGCCCCCCAAAAATTCACTGAGCCCCCCCCGTCGGCACTTGAATTTTTGAAAGTTTCTGTGCAATGTCGGCACTCTCGTAACTTGCTTGTTGTTCTTTTAGAGAGTGTAGTCGCATTTTAAGTCAATCTGAAAGGTGTGGCCCGTAAAAATTTTGCTCGCTTCGCTCGCCGTCGGCACTCTGATAGTTTTTGTCCCCCCAGCATTTCTTCCCTGGCGCCATCTCTGTTTTCCAGTCCTAATAACATCACTTTCATTACGTTTCAGAGCCTTCTCCTAGTGCTCTTTCACCAAGGGTGTCAGGACACGGACGTTTTAATTGATTATTTATTTAACTGGTTTTGATCCCTGTGTCTTGTTTTGTTGTCTTGTTTTTTGTTCTGTTTCGCCTTCAACTGAGCGTAAATAGGCCCAACCGCTCTCAAGTTGTTCGAATAGAGCTCCCTATCTTGTGCGAAGGCGCACTAAGACACAGAAATACAAGGGAGCTCTATTCGAACAACTTGACAGTGGTTGGACCTATCCACGCTCAGTTGAAGGCGAAACAGAACAGAAAACAAGACAACAAAACAAGACACAGGGATCAAAGCAAGGTAAATAAATAATCAATTAAAACATCCGTGTCCTAACACCCTTGCTTTCACTTTCTACACAGGGAAACCAGTTTTCTGGTTGTTGCTCTTGTATTTTGAACGTCTGCTGCGTTGCCTCGCTGTTGCTGAAGTGCTGACCCTTCTTCGCATTTTTGCCATTTTTTTCAAATCTCATGCTTGTCACTAACAAGATGAAATTTAAATAATTGAGTACTTAGACTTTTGTAAATCAGCTGCAATAATAACAGTTTTAGGGGCACACTCTTTTCCTTTGCTTAAAATGCTTCTCAGCCAACGTTTGCCGTGGGTAAAATGGATACTCGGATGATTGACTACAAGTGAAATCAATAAAATTGATTGATAAGAATGTCACCGTCAGTGTTGCTAATGGGCATTGAAACAAAGAAAGGCCATCTGCTGTTTTTTTTGCAAAATTTTGGGAGGCATGTGTCCTCAGTGCCATGTCTTCCCAGGATTACTTAACGAGGGAAGTAACCGAGGTGTGTGCAAAGCCTCACAAGACCCTGTACCCGGTTGCATAAAAAATACCTCAAAAGTTTACCCTGTCGCATAAAAATTTTGCTTAAGTATATGTACTCAAGTGCTACAAGAGATCTCTAAGTTCTTTCTTTCTATACCGGGTGAGCTAGAAAAAAGTTCCCACTTTTGAAAATTCAAAGTATCAAAATTACTTCATTGATTTTAATTATTCAAACTCTGGTTAAAAGCCGAGAGACTGGAATATTTTTTGTGATTTTTCTCGTTGTCTCGTCAGCGATTGAAGAATCGGCCAGTTCAACTTTATGAAAAATTAATGGTTGAAAAATGACTGAAAAGGGGCCTAAAACATTGATCGAATTCAAAGAGCTCTCCTTCCTCAGAACGATTCCCGATGGACGTTTCACATCTAGAGAGTTTTAAGACATCAGGTTTCAAACAAATGCAAAAGATTTTCCGTCTCATGGTAATAAATGTGCAGTGCATATCTCTTACCGATGAACAGTTGCATTTTCCTTATTGATTTGTGCGAGGAGTCCTTTATGATGTAATCAATGTTTGGGCATGGGCAATTCGGACACTGTAGTTGTGCTATCTAAACTAACGAAGAAACAATAATTATTCAATACTCACCCCTGGCAAGCAACGTTTGTATTCCGGTCAAACATCGTGGTCAAACATCGTGGCCTACCCTCCTGCTTCAAATTCTGAATCCCAACTGCAACAACATTTCGCCTCCCTAGCTTACCCTAACGAACTGCCCTCGCAGCAACGAACTGCCTTTGCTGCGAGGGCAGTTCGTTAGGGTAAGCTAGGGAGGCGAAATGTTGTTGCAGTTGGGATTCAGAATTTGAAGCAGGAGGGTAGGCCACGATGTTTGACCATGATGTTTGACCGGAATACAAACGTTGCTTGCCAGGGGTGAGTATTGAATAATCATTTTTTCTTCGTTAGTTTAGAAAGCACAACTACAGTGTCCGAATTGCCCATGGTTTGGGGGTCCTTTTTCAGTCATTTTGCAACTATGAAAGTTTTATGAAATTGAATTTACCTATATTTCTAGTGCTTGTGAGACAGCGAAAAAAATCGTAAACATCTTTTGATCTTTCCGCTTTGAACTAGAATTTGAATCATTCAGATGTGTGAAGTACTCGCGATGCTATGAATTTTCCAAAGTGGGAACTTTTTCTGGCTCACCCGGTATATACCCTGTCATATAATCTCTTATCTATTACTAAATCCTGCTGCATAAGTTTTGTCAAAAAGACACCCTGTCGAATAATTTTTACCACAAAAAGACACCCTGTTGAGCTTCACATCCCGTCAGGTCTAGTATAGGGAGTGACCCTCGGCCATATCTCTGTCTCTGATCAATACAGGGGGCAGGGAATACACCACCTTAAAAGACCCTGTGCTCCCCATGATCCTTTCAGGTCTGACAATGAAGTTCATGGTGTATGGAAATGATTATGGCCTAGGAATCGCGATTGCCTATACTGTCGTTTAAAACCTTCAAATGAACGTAGTGAAGTCATCGCTTTGAACGTAAAGAAAAGACCTTCCCAAGAGTAATTGAATGATTAGGGAATCTTTTCTTCTTAGAGCCATTCATTTCCCCATATTCTGTGATCAAATTGCGTTGTTTACAGTAACTGTGATGTTTTGCTGGTTTGCGCACATACAAAGGATCATGGGGAGCAAAGGGTCTTTAAAGAACAAGAGTTTAAAAACCTGTGCCATTCGATCAAGCCCTGTACTAAGATCCTTGTAAGCGTGTAAAGTTCCTTTATCCATCTTACCAAAGACGATTTTGACTGGACTAATCCTTGAAATGTTCAGTCTTCAGTATATTTGAAATTAGAGCTCTGTTGAACGCGTGGAAAATTATAGTTTATCTGACTTTATCATGACAAATGAAACACAGCAGCAATCCAGGTGATACTACATTAAACTGTTTGCAAATTAAAGCTGAGATCAAAGAACTTTTGCCGCAAAATGCAATAATGTTAATCATTAATCTGGAACACAGCAACGTTACTAGCCTGGTTGCTAACAATGACTTTGCTTTAAACAAACAACGAAAATAGATGGCACATTGCTTAAAGGGTTTGTGCAAGGATATAAGCCTGCATTTGCACAGAGCAGAAAAATCTAAATATAGCCCATTGAAATTGATGGTCCGCACGTGTTGTTAATGATCGATAGCTGAAGAAACAATGCTGTGTTTGCGCATTCTCTTTGTTCTATTTACAGAGAGGCATATTTACCATTGCACACTCCCTTTAAATCTCAGAATATCGTACTATTCACTACACATCGTAGAAAGGCCAAACATGTTTATTGTGTGTTTGTAGAGCTGGTTTGGAGTCCGAATCATTTAAATTGATTTTTTGTACAGAATATGTTTTAATTTAAGCTTTGAGATCCTGCCTGCATTAGTAGATCTGACGCAATCACATGTTTTCTTGTAACAAGGAGTTAAAATTTTAGGCTATGTCAAATACAAAGAAGGCTACACTTTTAGAAAATGATTTCATAGTCGATATTTTCACACTGAAATTTAGTTTACTTTGACATTTCCACCGATAACATGCTTAAAACAGCAATCCTATAAACCTATGTTTTACATACGTGCTGTCAATTTTATTTTCACTTCAAGGTAGATATGTTCATCTTTAACCCTATTTTAACCGGGTGAAAAAAAGTGATTTTCCACCGGGGGGGGGGGCGTTTTTCGCCCCCTAATTATCTTCGGAACTATAATAGCTATGACAATGAAACTTGCACTGTGTTATGATTAAACAAAAGAGAATCCAAAAATAGCATCAATTAATTCTTAATCACGTGATTGGTTGCTAGGCAACCGAAAATAGAGCAAATTTTGACGAAATTGAGCTATCAGGGAAAAACAGTAGATTTACATTAAATAACTGGCTAAAATCGGCTAAAAATTATCCAAATACCTACTTGATAGCCTTAGTTTGAAATTTCATTAGTTTTGTATGAATATTTGTGGTTCCTAATTAATCAACTAAATAAATAACGGTAATTTGATTCAATGCAAAATTGTTTCCTCGATAATAATGCTTAAACATTATCAATTTCACATAATTTGGATGAAATCAAATAGTTTTATCAATATTTCAAGTCATTACATGATTTTTCATATAAAAATTGCTAATTCATTAGAAATATGACGTCATAAAGATGTATGACGTCATAGAAATTAGAAATTGCTAACGTCAGCAAATATAGATAAATTATATATCAAATGAAATTACTCATCGAGACAAATCGAATGGTATATATATTGACGAGATTCAGCACAAAATAAGGAAACTACAGCAGTTTTCACGATTTTCTTTGTGACCACTCTCCAAATATGGGCATCTGGTGGTCACGTGGTCTAACAATAGGCATTGAAATTTTTATTTTCTGATTGCCAGTTAAATTTTTGAAAAACTCAGCAAGTTTCAGTGCTATAGCTATCATCGTTTGGGAGCTATTAAAACAAGTTCGGGAGGGGGGGCGAAAAACGCCCCCCCCCCGGTTAAATAGGGTTAATGAAACGGGAAAGTTTCAAAGACCAAAGTAACACTTAATAATACTAATCTAACAGATTTCACATCCATTAATCCCATCACGCCCGGCTAAAATTAAGCTTAACAGGAAAACCTAATGTAGATTGCCGTTTTCCAGGGGGTACCATAATCAGTGATTCAGTAAGCAATAGATAAATGCAATGTGCATAACCTTTCAAATCAATCAAAATTCCAAATGCTTTACCCCCTGAAAAATTCGCAGTTCTCAATGAATACTGTTGGGCCATATGGCCCTTCCGGGGGTGAAAGGGTTAAATAAGTACTTTCATTTGCTAAGTGTTAATGAAATCAAACAGCACAAGAAATTAGTCACCAAGATACTAATTTGATCAGGGCCGTGGAAAGCATCTCAATGTTGGGCCACGACATTTTAAGGGCATTTTCCTCTTAACTTGAAGGGGCATTTCCTGAAGATAAAAGGGGCACTTCTTCGTTTATTTCAAAATCGTGGTACCCCAGTGCCCCAGGCTCCTACGGCTATGAATTTGATAACAGTTTGTCATAAATGCTTTGCAGGGATCTCTTTTGGGCCAACTTCTCTCTTTGATATGCTTATGTTACTCTCTTTGATATGAATATGAAGATTTAGCTTCAGCTGTTCAGTAATCGTTAGCCTTAATTCAATTTGTTTTGTTCATGTTTCTTTCTATTTGTTTGCTAGCCAACGCATAAATCCTTATAAATCCCATAGGAGGAGCTCACTTAGGTCGAAAAGAGGCTGTTCTTGTGCTGTTGAAAACAAATCTAGGCCATGTTGAAGACGACGAGGAAAGTGAAATGAGAGCTTATTGAAAACGCAAAATCGACGGGATAACGAAGAAGATGGAAAAAAAGAGAACACACAAATGTAGGCCTGACAGTTCTTATTCTTTACAACTATAATTAATCTAATATTTACTTCTATTTTTCCCGGCACCCATGATCATACTTTTAAGAGCAATTTTCTGCAATAAATAGTTTCCATTTGTATGATTCTGCACATCAGCAATAGCAAGGCGATGCTTACAATATTTACACTATGCAATTTGTTGTTGTGACACAGATTCGTTAGAGACTAAATAAAAGCTGGCGTGCCTTCGGCGCACCCATCCGTGGCAGTAACATTCCCGAATGACAGTAACAGTCCATTTTGCTGAAATGTAACAGCTATATTTGCCGATATTTGCTAATGCTTTTCTGTTAAGATGACTTTTAACTGTTGTTCTATGTGAATGTGCACATAGTTGCTTGCGTGCAGACTGCACTCTCCACAAAGTTTTGACTCTGCATGAAGGCTAGCTTCATGGTTGATATGTAAAATCATGTTCCTTGCGTTATCGTAACAGCAGTTTCATTATTGTAATTATTTCATGAGAGTTTTTATGAAAATAGCATACTTACGCGTACTGCAAGTGCTCTGTGTCTATCTCTCCCGAGTCACGCCTAATACTTCAACCGCTGACTGTGAGTTTGAACAAAACTGAGCTCCCGGTTACGTGATGTTCCAGGAAACTTGTTGATAATTGAAGCTCAACTTATTCATCCTAAAACCAAGTGAGATTAAAGAAAGTCACAGTTGATAAATCTTTTTTAGCAGAAAAAGTTGAGAGAATGCAACTTTTTCTGATTTTTTTTGTCTTTACTTATAGGATAATCAGAGTGCATTAGAGTTAAGCTTGGTTTGCCGTGCAGATCTTTGCTTATTTGACTTAAATATTTGAAGAAGATTTCATGGCTTGCTTATTCTTTAAAAACCGGCGCCCAAAACTGTCTGCTCCCTTGATTGGAAACTTGAACATTGTTGCATAAAGGCCCATTTCCACTTCAATCGCAATTCGCGAAACGAATGGGATTGGCTAATTCTGAATTGTAAACTCTTGCGAATTCAATACACATTTCAACCTTCTTCACGCGAATTTCGATTGTTTATTCCGCCAATGAAATCTGTCTCCTTTTGATAAGCGTGTGCCCTTTGTCTTTTTGCTTCGTAAAGGCCAATTTCTAGTCAGCGGAATTCTCCGAGTGGGCGGAATTTTAGAAAATTAAAAGTTGCTCAGCCGTAACTATCTTTTCAATTTCAGAGCGACATTTTCTCCCGCAAATGATGGAATTTCCGCCCACTCGGAAAATTCCATGGACTGGAAATCAGTCTTAAAGTTGTTTTCTTCCCTCGATCCGGGGCAATAGTTCACACTTTGCCGATGATAGCTACATATAAGGTTGTCATTTAGGTTTGACCAGTTTAGTTTATAGGTCACATGATCAACTATATTTAGCTTCCTGTACTGCAAATGATTCTGATACGGCCAGTCCTTTTTCTACATCAGCAGACAGATCCATGCAACCAGTACTTGGGTGACATTGAGGAAATTTTTGATATGTAAACAAAAAACCCAAACAAGCTTTTCACTGGATTCCTGTATATAAATAGTCATTTGCAAGAACATGACTGATTTGAGATTGGTGACGAAATGACTTTAGCCCGATATCTCGGTAATAGAGGCAACAAAATAAATTCTGATTTTAAAACTGTCATCTTTTTGATTAATAGCTGCCAAAAGCCAGTCCGTCGTGATAGGAATGAATTTGGTGGGGCTCTGGTGCAATTTGTTATGATCCCCAATATACTAAGTTAATTTCTTTCTGCGATGTTTTTGGACTGTTTAATTTAGTAAAGAATAAGTCATATTTCACAAAAATCATAGTTCTTAAATTGACGTTATGCTCACAAATAAACCCAGATGTTTTCAATATATGGCCGTTTTGAAACTGGCCTAAGCGACTTATGTCTCATTGACTTTAACTGCATAATTGTTCGAATGTGAGTGTTTGATGTGAAGTGGTCTGGAACACAGGGTATGTGGGATGTGGAGTAACTTGCAGGCATTCCTATGTATCGAACGCATTAGACAAATTATGCAGTGCAGCAGTCAATGCAACACAACACAGGCGTGGAGAAGTCCAATAAATATGTTATTATTTTGAGTCCAAAGAGCTTACTTCTAAAGAGAACTCAGGAAAATAATTTGAACAATATTCGATACCAAAAATATATCATCAACATAAGTTTTAGCTGGATCCAAAAATATCACATTCCGTAATGTTCTAACCCAGAAATATCGGACACGTACCTCCCCGTATGTGCATGTGCTGAGTGCCCCCTTGGGTCTAAAATCAATGCTAATACCAAAGGAACTTAAGGAGCAACACTGACTGTTTATCTATCTCTCCAGCACCTGCTTACTCTTCCAGTGAAGCTGTTTGCAAAGATGGCTCATCCGTTTTTTTTTTCTAACATGACTGAATTTTTGAAAAGGGCGACGGTCAGATTCCATACATATTATGTTTGTTTTCCTAATTTCAAATTTGCATTGCATAGCATTGCTGTAAAAAATTCCAACGAATCAAGCTCTTCTTCAGAAAGATTTGTGATGAATTCATACAATTTCATACGCTGTGAAAAGGTCAACTAAGGTAAAGAAGGTTCCGAATTCGTGGAGATTCGGTTTCGGAAAAAAAACTATTATCACTCTACGCAGTCTACGGTAGACCCTCTCGAGTGTAGACTCCCTCAAATAACAGTTTTTCCTAGAACTTGGTTATAAAAATTGCATAGCTCCTCTTTTAAGATTTGTAATAATGTTACACAAGTTGCAATAATCGTGAAAAAATGCCTGGATCTGCACAAGTCCCAAAGCACACAACACAACGAATGCCGTACAATTAACTATATTTGGATTTTTGTAGCCTGAAGTAATACTTTCTGGTTTTGTGTAAATGGAGTAGAACATGCAGACATTTTTTTGCAATGAATAAAATGCTTTTTTTCAGGCACATTCCATAGAATTTCAATTGATTTCATTCGTTACAAAGGAGATCAAAGATTAAATTGTTCCAAGTTCTTGGAGCTTTGGATGTTAAGCCTGGTTTCCTTAAGCCGGATCTCCACTAAGGCGGAAAAATGTCGAGGCGGAGAAATTTCCTGCAATTATCGGATTGTCGCTGCGGAAAAATGTCGAGCCGCGAATAGCAGGAATACGCTATACTTTTCGCGGCTCCACATTTTTCCGCTTAACGAATTTGGCACCCGATACAATTTAGTCGAAATTAACTTTATTTGGCATGTTGGAGTTGAGTAAGCACCCTCTGGTTTGGGGTACAAGAAGAAGAAAATGGAGAAAAATTCAGATGATTGGAATTTTAATTCTAAAAAGATTCATCCTCAATTCGTTATACTTCGTTTGCTATGAAAAGATCAACAAAGATAGAAAACGGCTCCAAATTCTTTGAGATTTGGATTCTAAAAGCTATTACTAGTGGTCTCTCTTGCTAAACTTCTTGGTAACTGCGAAACTAACGATCTTCAAGGTTTAAATGCTTACGAAAGTTTCTATTGCTTGGCGATATCTTGGTTCGCGTTTTGGTTTTTTCTGCTCATGCATTGGATTAAGCGTGAACACCTGTTCTATGTATTAAATCATCGTGGTTTCGACCAACGCAACTCAAAAATCTCAAATGATCGATGTGGTATAGCAGCAGATTTATTTAGTTTTATTCTACGTCAATTAGAAATTTTCTACAGTTATGCATTTCGCTATGATTATGAAGAATAAGGAGAATTCATTTTGTGTATAGGAAGGTTTGATGAAGACGCAGATAGGAGGAAGGGGGGTAAGGATAAGGCCTTTCTATTTACAGTTCTCTATTTCTGCTATTTTTATGATAAATAAGTAGGATTTGTATTTTGCATAAACAGAGCTTGATGAAGACGTAGATGGGAGAAGAAGTAAGGGAGAAGTCTGCTCTTTGTGTCAGTTATGCATCTAGTTACAATCCCTGATCTTACTATATTTACGATAATAGGAGAGCAATGGCGGCATCAGGGGGGCTGGGGGATTTGCCCCCCCCCCCAAAGCCCAAAAGTCAGCAAAAATTGTCAAAGAAAAATGGCGCAAAATCAGTTGGGTATTAGATTGAAAAATTACGTCAAAATCCCCACACTTCTTTTGGATTTTTCAGAGCTGGCGCCGCCACTGTGGGAGGGTATTTGTATTGTGTGTAAGAAGTTTTGATAAAGATGCAGAAAGGAGGCAAAGAAGTAAGGGATGATTCCTTTCTCCTACATTTGTTAGACATTTATTTACAACTATGGATTTTGCAATATTTATGATAAATAGGAGGGATTCGTATTGTGTATAATGATTGCTTGATGAAGACACAGAGAGGAGGAAATGCAGTAATTGATAAGTCCCTTCTTCGTCAATTATAAGTCTACTTACAGTTATGAATTTCACTATATTCATGCCATAAGAAGGATTTGTACAGACGAGCCGCAAGAAACGAAGCGGTGGGGTTAGCCAATCAAAAAAGGGCACTGCTAAATTGGAGAGTTGACTCACAACTCTCCCCGTCATTTTAGCCTTTCTCGGGAAATTCTCATTCTCCTATAGGTGCCTTATACCCCTAAAAAACATCTGTCGAGAGAAGTGGAGGCATTGGTAGAAACTCAATAGCTCAAAAGTCTCAGAGGTAGCGGATATACGAGAAAGGTGTTTTTGCAAAGGGCATAACCATTCTGTACAAGGAACTTTGATAGAGATGCAAAGAGAAGGAAAAAGACAAGTGAAAAGTCCTTTCTTCTACACCAATTAGACGTTTAGTTACAGTTATGGATTTTGCTATATTTTGATGAGGCAAGATGTGGGGGGTGCGAGTCAAAAATTTATAAACCGGGTGAGTCAAAATGTTTATGCGTTTGGCGGGAAATGCAACAAAAGTATGTGACCGATATTCAAAACTAGAATGTTTATATATATGTCAAAGGCTAACTTAGATGAAAAAATTTTGTATGGCAAATTCTTATCTTGAAGACCCAATTAGAAAAATGCCTAAGGGGCTGTATGGGAAACGAGAATTCCACGTTCCATTCTGTTCAATGATTTCGAGTCCACTTCGCCTGATGGCTGCGAAGTCAGAGGATTACACCACTGCGCCACAACCCCTTAACTCATTCCAGAACAACTTCACTCATCCATTCTAAAACCCAGTCATTCTGTTTTAGTGGAATAGAAGTTGTTTAAATGTGACTATGCTCCCTCATCGTTGCCGAACAAGTCAGAATTTACATGATAGTGGAAAAGTCACTGTTGGCTGTTTTCTTTGACATATTGACAAACAGGATCTTTTGCTAAACCGTGATTTCAAAAGTAAATAGTTACTCCTAATTATGAGGAAAAATTTCAAAGATTAAGTTGAAGCCTCAGCAAGATGGTTGAATCAAAATCTACAAATTGGTTGCATAAATTTCCGTGTACGGTGCAGTTTACCATTACCATTCTTAAGAAATTGTAGACTGACGACGTGATTCCTTGAAATTGTTCAACATTTATAATCTGATGTTTTAATTTCACTCATGCAAAGGACTCACGACCAAACCGATTCTAAACAGGGACTAAAATCTTACGAAAAATCAGAACATCTTCCATCCTACAAACGTACGTCGAAAGAAAAGTCGAACGTACCTTCGAAGGTCATTTCGAGCATCGCTTCGCTTCGAGCAGTCGAACTTTGAACTAATGAGCCAATCAAATGCTAAAAGTAGGCACGTGGGTTGCCCATATTAAGAAAGTAGCAATACGATTGGTGGCGCCATGAACGCGGTGGACATGACCTAATTAGTCCCTGTATCGAATGAAGCGTAAGGACATAAGTCACTCATCTAAAGCGATAACAACAACAACAACAAGTGTAGTTAGAGGGACTTATGTAATGTAGTCTACAGAAGTTGCACCAATCAAACTCACCGAAATAATCGTTACTTACTTTTTCTCGATCAGCTACCCCGATCTTTAACCAAGCTTCTCTTTCATTCCTTCAATGAAGATTCGCTCCATATATATATATATATATTCACAAGCAATTTAACTAGCGGAAACAAGATTAAAATAAACCCTGGACAGTAACGAGATAACAGAAAAAATTATCGCAAATGAGATAATCATTGTTATGTATCGGACTGCAGAAAATGTGGACATAATCTAATAATATGACTGAATGAAATGATTTGTCAGTGTAACCTTGAGAAATATGTAATCCGTAAAAAGATTGGGTTAGCATAGACATAGGAAAGGATTATGGGGTATAACAGTATGGCGAATCGATCTGAACGAGATCCCAACAAGATTCTCATTTTCTAAGCTTGTAATAAAGATCAAGATTCATCCTGCGATCTTGTTTAACTTACCCAAATTTAGTAGCATCTTTGTATCATGAACAAAAGAAATTAATTTGCAACAGTTGTTCTTGTATCGTATGCAAAGTGTAGACCACACGGCAAGCCTTTGATGGTTACTGCATTGCAAAGTTCCACTGGGCAAGGTGACTGCTTTCGAAGGGAGTTTCACACATGGTTCACCGTCTTAGTTTCTGCTCCCTGCCCCTCTTGTTGTCATTTCTCTATGGCTGATGACATCATCTTGTCAATGGAGATTAGCAATAATTGCACGTGGGGGTCATCAAGGGGGTTAGAAATCCGCCGTTCCGCGCGATTTTCAGTTAAAATCCGCCGTCCCGGTCATTTTTAGCCAAAGTTCCGCGTCCCGCCACTTTGTTATAAAAGTGATGGCACAAATTAGTATTGTTAGACATTTTCACCCATCCAGGTGAAAAGAGAAGGATTTTTTGCAAAGCTTGGAAAATATTCTCATAGTGCTGACCAGAAAAACAGAGGTGTGACCAAGACCTCTTTTTACGAGACAACAGATGAAGGATCCGCAAATCCATGAAATTTCATGAAAATTCCGCATTCCGCTTAAAATTTTTGAGAAAATCCGCGTCCCGTAGGAGTGGAGAATTCCGTCGTTCCGCCGAGAAATTGCTAGAATTCCGTATTCCGCAACAAATTTTCTTCAAATTCCGCTGTTCCGCAAACCCTGATGACCCCCACTTGCACCCTAAGCCCTTTAAAAACATAAGTGCCGATAGGGGCTCAGCGAAATTTTAGGGGAGGCTCCTGTCTCCAAGCTCCCCCGGTAGCGCCATCCCTGTGGAAAGGAATTCAAGACAAGGTTTGGAGATCGTTGTGCCTCTCAACCACTCTTGTTGAAACCCGCTACATTTCGATCGAAGGCTCTGGAAAACTTGCTTATGTATCGTATACAAAGTGCGGACAAAACAGCAAGCCTTTGATGGTCATTGCAATGGTCTAGTGGGCACTGTTAATTTCTGAAGGTAACTGAGGCAAAGTCTGTAGGCTTCAGTTCAGGCTCTGTCCTTCTTGTTATCATCTCTCAGTCAAAGGTTGAAAACATTATTTTGTCAGTGAAAACGTGGAAAATAGTAAGTGTTACGTGAGCTTTTGGTGTGGTTCTTGCAAAGGCTCATTGATCGTACTGAGACTCCTTTCCGAATAATCTTCGAGGTAAGGTCCTTAAATCGTTGTCTCTCTCTCTGTCACTATCGTTGCCATGTCTATCTTCTTTTAACTTTGTGGAAGAGTAGAGTTGTTCATCTGTCATAAGCGAAGTATTCAGGGTGTCCAAAATATTGTGCCCCATTTGAAAGGCTGCTGGGGAGGAACTATAACTTCAATTGTCCCTGTTTTTATCAAAGACAGCGGTAAAGTTCAGGCTTCAACTTAAGATTCAAAACCTGTTTTGAGTCAAGCTGACATGTGGTTGCTGATTTATGGCAGAGAAAAAACGAATATGTGATAGCTTCAAAAACTTCACTTGTGTCGTTCTCCAGCAAATTCAAGTAAGTTAAAAAGAAAGAGTTCCAGCGTCATATAAAGATTTTTGCTACATTTTTTAAAAGGTATAAAGTGCTCCTTTATGAATAAACAACACTGTTAACTCTATTAAGAATTTAGCAAAAATTCTTATACGACGATAGTGCCCTTTCTTTGAAACTTATCTTACTTTGACAATGCAGGAGAAACAATGGAAGTTATGTTTTGAAGCAAACACATTCTTTGCCTTTTCTCTGCCATAAATCAGCGACATAACTTGTCAGATGGCCTGAAACAACGTCTCAAACTATAATCTTAAATTTGACCTGTGCTCTTGTGTAAAAAGAGAGAGAGAATTGAATGTATAGCTCCTCCGCAGTAGCCATACAAAAGGGTCACATTTTTTAGGACAGACACCCCCTGTAGACCACACGGTAAGTCTTAGATGATTGCTGCAAAACCCAGTAGTCGCTGTGGCCCCTTTCCGACGAATTTGTGAAAAAATTCTGCATAGCTTTTTTCTTTGCTGTCTACAAATCTCTTTGTCACTTGTCCATTGAAGAATGAGGACTTTGTTTTGTCCCTGAAAACAAGGAATGACAGCAACTTAGATAGACGGTTCCTGAAAGCTTGAAACGGCAAGCTTTTACTTCTTTGCATCGATTTACTAAAATGTATTTAAATCAACTTTAGTTACATTTATCATGTCAAACTTCAGGCTTCATGTCATTATCATGTCAAACAATCAGCTTTATAACTCATTTATCATGTCAAACTTCAGGTACTGCCCCTTAATTTGGATGTTTTGTGGAAGAACAGCCAATAAAGAAATTAACAGGGTTCATAAGCGAGCACTTCGTATCTTATCGAAAGACTATGATGCTTCATTCGATGAACTGCTCATTAGAAATGAAGAAAAAACTGTTCACGCTCAGAACTTGCAGAAACTCATGATTGAAGTGTATAAATCACTCAATCATGAAAACCCTTCATTCTTATGGGATTTATTCACAAGGAAAGTAATTAACTACGATCTGAGAATTAAAGATATTCTCACTCTTCCCAAGGCATCTACTGCGTCCTTCGGTACAAATTCGATTGCGTTCAGGGGCAGCATACTTTGGAACAATACACCTGATGTGATTAAGAACAGCAATACAGTCTCCGTTTTTGGCAAAGACATAAAAAATTGGACTGGGGTGGGTTGCAATTGTAATATTTGTAAATAGTGTTGCTGTAAATTAGTTTAATTTAGTTGGTATTTATTAGTTTGCACGTTTAGTACAAGCTACACCGCAACCAACTGTAAATAAAGTGATTATTATTATTATTATTATTATTATTATTATTATTATTATTATTATTATTATTATTATTATTATTATTATTATTACACACAAAGAATGCCAATATGTATCCAAGCACAAATTCACGATTCAGATTCTATTCAACCACATAAAAAACAGAAAATTATCTTGTTGCTAACAGCTCTAAACTGCGTAGGGCAACAAAACAATTCTCTAGTTTGGAACGACCCAAAAAATACAGGCTTGGTCAGAAAAATGTATTCTCTGCTTAAAAACTCTTACTTTTGAAAAAGATGAAATTTAAAACTTCTAGTGCTGTGGGCTTATCCAGTCCAAGTTTGCATTGAAAGAAAAACATGTAAGTCAGTCCTTTGTCACAATTTTCTTTCAACAAAATTTCAACCAGCTGGAGGGCAAATCACACAGACAGAATAACGAGTGTGAAGTGAGCAAAATTCTGACGATTAGTCGGCTGTTTTATTGAGCAAAGTCAGCTGTAAATTAGAAGATTGCAAGATTGATTTTGGGAAACCCTCCGATTATTGAACGCGGCCAACTGAATGTCGGGGAACATGTTAAGGCCGTTAAGATTAATGCGACAAATTAAAGAAGATTGACAGATAGGTGTCACGGTTGGACACAAGAATCTTGATTGTCACTGCTTTCTGTCAGATCAATAAGAGTTACGGTCACTAAGTAAATGTCTTCATTGCCATCAAGAAGCTCCAGCGGCATTGCGGCATCCAATAATAGTTAGTTGAAATCAATCACCATCATGAAAAGCTCACATGAATAAGTGAATAACCTGATTTGAAAGATGGGATCTTTCATTGCTGAGATATTCCGTCCAATCAGCCAGTACACTGATGCCTTTTCGTCCCTTGTTTCCCTGCGTTCCTTGGTCAAGAGGGACTAATAACATTACTCTGAAATAGTGGGCCCACTTTAGGCCCGCGTAGGGTGGTTCCGTATTCACCAATCAAATCGCTAGAATTCAGTTTTTAACCAATCAGGGGCCGCTATTCAGAATGTTGTTGTTGTTGCTCTTAAAGAACGGTTGAAGAAGCCTGGAGTTCTCGCAGCTTCGATGGATCTATTTTGCTTCTACAAAGGAAGATTACTGTCTGGAAGGTAGGCATTTTGCGTTTTGTACGTCAAGACAACATCATTCTTTGTACTAAAAGTTTCCTTTTCAATGTTCAAGCTCTTTAAACCAGATTTTGAAGCGATTTTGTTGAGTGTACGAGAACTCCCACCTGTTTAGGCCATTTTGACAAAGTGGGCCCATTATATAAGCGTAATATTATGAGTCCCTATTGACCAAGTGATATCAGCAAATCAAAGAACGCAGGGAAACAAGGGACGAAAAAGCATAAGTCTAATCAGCCAGGGCCAAATAACACAAAGGTCCAAGTTCAAATTGGATATTCCATTACGCAACAGACGCAAAAGTAATGCTGGACAAAAATACCTTTCTTATCTAGGGCCCAAAACATGGAATAGTCAACAAAGAACATCAAGAAGTTCAAACTTAAAAGATCAAAGAAAATTTTTTCCAAAATATACAGAAAGAGGAAGATGACACATATGTCTTGTATCAAGACTCGTCATTTTCTCTCCCGACCATGGTATTGTCTTATAAACTGTGTTTTACACCGAAAAAAACGACATTTGTATATATACTTTAGGGGCAGAAATCTTCGCGGGCAGAAAGTTTCGCAATTTTTGAGGTTTTTGGAATTCTTCGCGAAGGTTACTTTCAAGGAATAATCTAAATTCAAAATTCGCGAAAGTTTTTGATCGTAAAATTACAGAAAATTCTCGACTCGTGAAAGTTTTTTCCATCCAACATTTTTTCGTTTCTTCAATTTTTTGCGTTGCTGTTCCTTAATCACCCCGATCTTTCGTCTCTTGGGCCATAAAACCTTGTATATTGTCACCGTGACTGCAAAGGCAAAGTAGAGGGTATTGTCAATACTGGGACGAAACACTTGTTGCTTAAAGTTTCTCCCCTCACTTTTCTTCAGTCACGAATTTTTTTCACGCGAAAATGAACTTCTTTCTCGATCGCGAAAGTCTTTGTTACGAAATTTGCGGAAAAAACGTTATTCGCGAAAGTTTAAGCCCTCAATTTCGCGATCTTGTTTCTCGCGAAACTTTCTGCCCGTGAAAGTTTCTGCCCCATAAAGTATTTTCGCTAATGCATGAAAATACGTTAGGTGGCAGATTTCAGTGACGTAGGTTTCAAAATCAAATTCAACGTGTCCTCTATTAAAAAGGTCTGTTTATATTATTCGTTTCATCCAAGGAGCATGCTAGGAGCGTCCAAGGAGCATCCAAGGAGCATCCAAGGAGCATCCAAGGAGCATGCAAGGAACATGAATTTTGCCTTTTTATGACTTAAGACTGGTCCAAAAGTTTAATATTCTGGTAGTGAGGCGTTGGAATTAGCAACCATACATTTTTAAAGCCTAGATTCAGTAGAACTGAACATGTCTGAATTTCTTTCATTCTAAGTTTCCAAATCAAATTCTTACATTTAATACTATCAGTGGTAGACAAATTCATCAAGATTGTGTTATGGTTTTGATACAAATATAAATTTGACGAATTTTTACAAAATGGTGCCCACAACATCAGAACTGATAAGATGAAGACTTGAACAATGTAATTTTTCCGAAAATTAAGATACAATAATTTGTTAATCGTCTTTGAAAACATTAGTTCGATTCAATAAAGAAAATCAAGTGAGACAAACAAATTTGGCAAATGCAAAATTCTTTAAATTAGGACGCCGAAATCTGATAAAATTTTGCTTAGTCTTGTTTATTTCTATCTAATCTTGAGTTTAAAAAAGTGGAAAACACGAGGCTTACTGTCTTACAAAATCAACCTTGTGGCTACTATTTCTGCTGCAGATTTGCTTATTGCATCACAACGGTTTTCTAAAATGCTCCAGTTCTAATAATACAGATACCACATTCTGTGATAAAAGTGCAAGCATTATCTTTTATCATTATCGCCATTGCAAAAACAAATTGAAGGAAATAATTCTCGTTGCTTCTTTCAGGGTATTTTCACTTGATTGTTGTAACAAGGCTCTAAAAGGTAATGATATTCAAAACTTTAATGATATTCTGGAGCAATCCACTTTAACTACCGGGTGAGTCAAAAAATTCCCGGAGTTTGAGAGGCTACTGCTCCCGGAGTATTACAAGCAATGATATTTTGCAATATCTGATTGAATTGCTATCATGTTCAAATTACCTTCAAATTTTCCTGGTTGAAATAGGTCATTCTGTTCTGATTCTCTAAGGGATTTTCTTAAAAAGTTTCTTTTGAGAAACATTGAAAAACCATGGGCAATTCGGACACTATGTTGTGTTTTCTAAACTAACGAAGAAGCAATAATTATTCAATACTCACCCCTGGCAAGCAACGTTTGTATTCCGTTCAAACATCGTGGTCTGATTAGGCCCTCCTCCTTCAAATTCTGAAAATTCTGAATCCCAACTGCAACAACATTTCGCCTCCCTAGCTTACCCTAGCGATTGCTGCGAGGGCAGTTCGTTAGGGTAAGCTAGGGAGGTGAAATATTGTTGCAGTTGGGATTCAGAATATTCAGAATTTGAAGGAGGAGGGCCTAATCAGACCACGATGTTTGAATGGAATACAAACGTTGCTTGCCAGGGGTGAGTATTGAATAATTATTGCTTCTTCGTTAGTTTAGAAAGCACAACAATAGTGTCCGAATTGCCCATGGAAAAACGTGGTGAATTTACGAGCAAGTGTCGCGAATCTTCGTTAGATCCGTGACAACAATAATGAACTCGCTTGGTAGCTACGTTTTAGTGTACTTGAATGAACAAAACAAAACAAAACAAAACAAAACAAAACAAAACAAAACAAAACAAAACAAAACAAAACAAAACAAAACAAAACAAAACAAAACAAAACAAAACAAAACAAAACAAAACAAAACAAAACAAAACAAAACAAAACAAAACAAAACAAAACAAAACAAAACAAAACAAAACAAAACAAAACAAAACAAAACAAAACAAAACAAAACAAAACAAAACAAAACAAAACAAAACAAAACAAAACAAAACAAAACAAAACAAAACAAAACAAAACAAAACAAAACAAAACAAAACAAAACAAAACAAAACAAAACAAAACAAAACAAAATAAAACAAAACAAAACAAAACAAAACAAAACAAAACAAAACGTTTCAAAACTCTTTCGAAGTCTCTCACGTTCTCTCTCTACCTGCCAATCACTTTTTTCACATTGTTGCTTAGTTGCGGAGTCCCCTTGGCGTCCGAGGAGCGGGGAACGACATCAATTTCCTACACAAGCTTCCCTGATATGTTTCCGTCACAGCAATGACCTCAGTACATTCTAACACGTGCTAGGGGCATTGAAATGTCTTCTCCTTAGTATGAATAACTTATTCCCGGGAATTCCATTCTCACAAGAGGACAAATGCATGAGCACACCCATGTGTCATAATTGCTAGGAAGGAGAACAAACGGAAGTCTTGCTTGTCCTTTTCACTTGATTTTACAGGTTTTCGAGAGTGCTTTTTTGCAATAAACCCCCATTTTAATCGGAAGGAAGGGCCAATTAAAACTGGGTAAATTGCTGAACCTAATTGGACATATCTGGAATGTAACAAGATAGTTTTCAACATCATTTCTTTGATATTACGGGAGCAGAGTTTTTTCAAACACCAGACCTTTTTATTGACACAACTGCTAGGTAGGCCTGAATTGAACTTGGTAGGCCTGAGTTTGAGGCACCAAAAATTACGTCTGAAGATTTTTTTAACTGTAATGTAATGTCACGAGTCCCTTGTGTAAACTGAAGTGCTCTCAAGGCTGTCAAAGAAATGAAGCAAAATTTGAGGACTCTTGTACTGCTTTTCAGACAAGACGAGGAACTGCTCCAGAGAAACTAACCAAAAAAAAGAAACTATTAAGATTTCTGAGGGGGTGTTAGTGTTTCAAGATCTGAAGATATGAACACGTCAGGCATGTACGTGGCGACAGCTTCAGATTCAATTTCATACTTAGAAATACCACTCCCTTACAATTCGATAAACACAAACTAAACAGATATACCTAATAAAAGTGGAGCAAACTTTGACTTAATTTTCAAAACTGACCACAACAATGGTTACGAAATACGAAGAAAATCATATTTGGAAAATATACAATGGAGATTCTATATCAAATAATATACAACAGAAAAGGAACTGTAAGTGGGGGGGGGGGGAATTCTTAAAGGAAGAGCTCTCTCAGTAGCTGGGGTTAATCGAAGAGAGAGCACCCCTTAACAAAGGAATAACATTTGCAGAGGAGAGAAGGGAATTCAGAGAAATATCGGTGTATAGTTAATCCCTTCTTTCATTTAGTTGGTTGATTGACTCCCCAATTCCGAAATCGGTAGGTGTAGCAGGTTTGGCAGGCTTGCTGAGCCGTCTGCTCCAAAGGCAGAATGTTTGGCAGACTTTAGAGAGATTCTCGACTTCATTTGCAGAACTCTGAAAACGAGGCAAATTTGCTCACGTTGCTACGGTAATCGGTAACTCTACTCTTTGTTGCCAAGCACCAGACTTGTCTTCGTGTTTTTCAACTGGAAACCTCGTCTTCGCTAGGATAAATCTGAAACGTGCTGCTTTGAAGACCTTTGTGTTTGATTGCGAACTGTGTTTCCGTCTCTGCGAAGTCTACTGATTTCAGAATTTGGTAGGCTTGGAATTACCAAGCAAACACACCCTTAATATTCGCAAATGTAGTGCTACTGTTTGAAATCTCAATAACTAGCTGCGAAGCTCTGTAAAAGGCTAAAAAACGATCAGATAGACTTTTTGTGGCAGCATCAACTAATCGAAGTCAATTAGGTTAAAGAGGCCTTAATTCCCATTACAGCGTGTGAAGTCTGGTAAAATTACAATGAAGTTTGTGGTCATACAAATGAGGTTTAAGAGATGTGCAATGGTAATTGTATGGGAAATTAGTTGCATGATGTTCTTTATGGAACGACCGCCATGGAGTTGTCATAGTCTTTTGTTCCCCTGGCAATGTCCTCGTAGTGTTGTACAGTAGCTCAATATGCAATGTTTCAGGTACCTTGCCTTGTTTCTGTAAAAGTTTCAATCAAATATATATAACTTGTGCGATGGTGAACAGGATTGTGAATGAATAGAACAAAGAAATACTGAGAAAGGGCATTGTTTCTTTGGGTATGCATTGTTGACAGTGAGTGTGCAACTTTGATTTAAATGGACTATCTTCAGACATTTTGTGCTTTAAATGTAAACTTTTGACCTTGCATAGCACACATCTTTTAAAGTTAATAGACCTTCTAGCTATTCTGAAAAAGAGTCTGGATCGAGCGTTATTTTTATACAATTTTATGCTCGATGTTCGATCGAGTGGCGTTAGAGCTTCTATCACTATTGTGGACATTCGAAAATTCTACGAAATGTAGCAAAATATCGGTCGATTCTGAGACTGCGTTCACACGATGCCGGCACATTTTGAAAACGGTGAAAAATGTGACGGATAGGCCTCCTGTTCACACGAAAACGGCACATTTTTTGCCGGCAGATTTCGAAAACGGTAGATTTTGAAAACGGAAGCCTTACCGGTATAAATTTGAAACAGCATCGTAAACAGATCATTTTTCAACGCTTTTGGATCAAGACTGGTCGATTCTTAGGGTGTAGGTACGCTTCATTAGCATCAAAGTCCAGGAACGAGTTTTTACTATCAATTTTCCTACCGTTTTCAAATTGTGCCGGTATTGTGTGAACGCTAGCTCAAATTTTGCTGCCGTCACATTTTTCACCGTTTTCAAAATGTGCCGGCATCGTGTGAACGCAGTCTGATTCTTTTCAGAATAGTAAAAGGTCTATTGATGGAAATACATGTCTTACTCAAGGACTGCATATGCCAGTCTAAGTTTACCTTGTTGTGCATGATGGACACATGATGATTCAGCACCGTGCGCAGATATTGTGCAGCTAAAGAAGCTTTTGCGTGTATAGGCACTTTCTTTTCCCCATGCATTTGATTGCTCTATGTAACTTCTTCCATTTAGTTTAACCCCTGACCTGGGCGTTTTGAAAAACTCAATGCCTGTGGGGGAGGGGGGATTGTGCCCCCTGTTTGTCTCTGCTGTTGTTTGAGATATGGCAACCTAATTTCGCACGAAGGTTGTTCATTATATAAACAATAAATTTTTGAAACAATAGTTTAATTTGCGATGTTGTTGTTGCTAACGCATATGATATGACGTCATAAAAATGAAATGTGCTAAGAGATCGTGAAACTTTACTTTTCGTAAAGAAATGAAATATACAGATCAGAATATATGTAAATTCACAATTTAGAGTTAATTGGACCAATCAAAGTATGTTTTTCACAGAGTGTGGAATGAAAATTTGGTTAACATGGAGACAAGGCTATAATAGAGCGCTAAAATTGTTACAGTTTCATTGTTGTATGATAGAAAACCAGACTAACTAAATCTTAGAGGCATTCAGCAAACAAGGAAAAACGTATGAATGAAAATGTATGATGGGGGCAGACAGGGTTAAAGGGAATAGACATATCTATGACTCGTAGCCGCTATAAATAGGCTAAAGATACAGGGACACCAGGGGGCGAGCAAGTGCCCAAGATTCTGCAATTATGACGAAAATGTGGCCTTTTTGTTTCCTGTGCCTATGAAGTTTATCCTTGTAGGACACTTCAAGAGAAACTTTTCAATAAGTTAACTTATTGAAAAGTTTCTCTTGAAGTGTCCTACAAAGATAAACTTCATTCTACTGCCCTGACCCAAAGAGAGAGGTGATGAAGTAACTTTTAATTACAACAAAATTCCAAGGGAAATTCTCAGATTTAGCAGTAATCTTGATATCAAATGCAACCGTTATTTCTCCTCCCGTTGACGGAGAAAAATATTCAAAGTGGCTTCCAAGAGAGGATTCAGAATCAATTTTAATACAAAATGCTTGTTCCTGGATAAGTAACCATGCTTACATGTCAACACTGTGACACCACATAAACCTAACAGACTTGCCTCTTGGTTTACTTTTGTAATCCTATCTTGTAACTAGACTCAATACATGTCGTGGTCTCGCTTTTTGACGAAACTGATACCGCTACAACTGCGGCTAATTTCCCTACGCTGGTAGAAACGGATAGCCTCATAGCCTCACACTGATTCAAAGCCAGGCTGACAATTGGGCTAAATCACCTGTTACTGTTTCTCAAAGCCACCGAGCCTAGAATGCCAGAAGAAGCAGTTTTCCGAAACTGGTGAACCATGAGACCAGCTATTAGTATTTGAAGGCAGGAAAGGAACACCGTAAAACAACGCGAAAGGAGAGACGACTGTTTCGAATAACTATTGATTATATACGATCTGCTATTCCGCCTCGGAATACGAAGTTTCAGAGCTACGAGTACTAGTACTCGGTTACATATCTTTAAGCCATAATAGACCTTTTAGCTATTCTACAAAAGAGCCTGGATCGAGCGATATTTTTATACAATTTTATACGCGAGGTTCGATTGAATGGCGTTAAAGCTTCGATCGCAATTGTGCACATTAGAAAATTCTACAAAATTTAAAGAAATATCGTTCGATCCACATTATTTTTCAGAATAGCTAAAAGGTCTATTGCAAAAACACTTTCCTCTAAGGCAGATTCTGATTGTAAGATAAATGCGACAAAAACAATCACCGATTCAATTCAATGCAATGAGCGTCGAGTGTCCTTGTGGAATGAGGTTATCCTGTAATGTAACAGTATCCTATTGATAATTTTCATCTTTTTAGCGTAGATATCTAATTGCATTTGTGGACATACATAAACAAGCGTATCCTAACTCCGTGTAAATGAAATAACTGAGGAAGAAATTCCGATAACATTTTTAATTTTTCTAGGCCGGCGGTCTAATTGCAATTTCATCCAACTGGATGACCACAAGAATGGCAGATTAAGAGACTAAACCATCAATCATTCTTCAATCCTATCCGGACATTGGTGGAAATAGTTTTGAGATTAAATCCAAGTTTCACAAACAGTACCGCCGAGTATTATAAGCTCCATCAAAGACAATCTTCACGTTTATCTATTTCATATTTACAAATTTAGTGATCACTGCGTAACACAGTGTAACTCTGTTCACGACTCAACGATTGTTTTTTACTTTCTTAGATTAAACCTGCAATGCAAGAAAGATTATCACCTCTGAATGTGTTCTGTTTACAGCTGGGCAAGTTGTTTTGTAGCAATTAAGGTAAGTATATTTGAAGTTATTTGCAGTCTCAGCCTACGACGTAAAGCGAATAACTAGAGTTTAGAGCACACCGTCGAGGTTGTGATTGGCTAGATAGTTGTGATGTTGAAATCAAAAATGAAGCTAAGGCCTTTGAGTAATTAACAAGCCTATCATCTTCATGAATTTCACTGTACAGCGAAATTACTGGACCTTGCTTAATTCTTTTCTTCTTGATTGTCTTGTTTATCCAATCAGCATCACGACAGTGTGCCTTTAACAGAAACAGGTAAGATCTCATAGATCTAAAAATGGCCCTTTGTATTTCATAATGCTAACACGTGCACAAAGGAGACAAATTCAAAAGAAACAATGGCGCTTTTAAGTTGTTCTTTGTCCTGTTTATACCGGGTGAGCCAGAAAATAGTCCCACTTTGAAAATTCACAGCATTGAGAGTACTGCACAGGATCGAATGATTTAAATTCTTGTTAAAAGATGAAGACTGAACCATTTTTGTGGTTTTCTTGCTGTCTTACGAGCAGTAGAAATATATGTAAAGTGAACTTTACAAAAATTTCATGGTTGCAAAATGCCTGAAAAAAGGCCTAAAGCACTGATCAAACCATGAGGGACCCCACGCACAGAACAATAAAGAAGATGCAATTGTTCATGGGTGAGAGATATGCAATTGTTCACTGCAAACTTACTGCCATGGGACTGAAAATCTAGGGTATCTTCATATATGAAAACTGATATCCTGTAACTCTTGAGGGAGATGAAATGCCCATTACGATACGTGTTCTTCTGTAAAAGAGAGTCCTTACAATTTGATCAATGTTTTAGGCCCTTTCTCAGTCACTTTACGACCATGAAATTTTTTTAAGTTGAATTAATTGATACTTCTAGTTCTGGTAAGACAGCGAGAATAACTACAAAATTATCATGGATTGTCTGATACTTCAACTGGATATGTTTTTCTGAATGATGAATGAATTTACAATGATTGTCGTCACTTGCCTCATCCTTCGAAAACCACAAAAGTACTTCAATCTTTTGGTTTCTGACTAAAAGTTGAATCATTAAATCCATGAAGTACTCTTGACGATATAAATTTTCAAATGTGGGAACTTTTTTCTGGCTCACCCGGTAGACTGCAACATATAGAGTAGCGTAGATATCTAATTGCTATCTAATTGCTATCTAATTGCTATCTAATTGCTATTCACTTTCACTGTAAAGTGAAAGAGTTAAAAATGAGATCTCATAGGTACACAAATGTTCTACTGCAGTTTGATAATGCAACGTGTGACCAAAGAACTAATGGCGTGTGCAATGCTTTTTCATTTCACTTATAAATTGTACCATAGACTGGATGAGCCAGGAAAAAGTTCCCACATTTGAAAATTCATAGCATCAAGAGTACATCACGGATTTGAATGATTCAAATTCCAATTAAATGCTAAAAGATCGAAGTAATCTTGTGATTTTTCCTCACTGTCTCAAGTGCTTTAGGAAAATGAGTAATTTCAACTTTATATGAATATCATGGTTGCAAAATGATAGAAACATGGCCTAAAACACTGCTCAAATCATAAGGGACTCCTTTCACAGATCAATAAAGAAAAAGCAATTGTTCATGGGTGAGAGATATCCACTATACATTTATTGCCATGGGGCTGAAAATCTGAAGTATTTCTTTGACAATTTATGTCGTGTAACTCTTCAGAGAGATAAAACGCTCATTGCGTATTGTTCTGTGTAAGGAGAGTCCAAATCTACCTATAATTCTAGTGCTGGTAAAGCAGCGAGAAAAATCACAAAACTATTTCCATCTTTGGGCTTTTAAATGGAGTTTGAATCGTTCAAATCTGTAAAGTGCTCTTGATGCTATGAATTTTCAAATGTGGGAACTTTTTTCTGGCTCACCCGGTATAAATAATCACAGTTGAAGGAAGAGATCTCATAAGTTCATGAATAACCTCTTGTAGCTAACTGATGATCCAACGGGTGGCCAAAGAAAATGAAGCTAATAGAAACAATGACGTGTGTAAGTTTGTCTCTGCCCTATTTATAGACTGCGTAAAAGCTCAGGTCATTCACTTGAAAATAAAACTACATTGACTTTAGAGATGTTTGTATCAGGTTCTGGAAATTTTCGGTTGTAGTTGGATTGTATTATTTGTATTGCTCGTGACCTCAACTCAGACACCCCTTAGACGATAATTAATTTGTGTTAATGTACATTTGATCTGTGAAAACGCCTATCCATTACTGTCCAACAGTAAAGTTCAAATGAAGGTCAACTTGAGACTTGATATCTGGAAAATGAATTGCAAATCATTCAGTTCTTACTTAACTGCTAATCTCACCTGCAAACCAGATAGTCCCACATACGTCAATGGTTCAGTTTTAAGTAACAGTCATTGTTTATTGTTAAGGCATCAGTCATCAAGAAACTTGGTGACCTGCCGATTTATCTTTCTAGCTCTGAGACCCCCGAGGGGGGGGGTTACATAACGTGTGTTGAGGGTACGGGTATGTGCCGCCCATAGGGTGGGTTTTGGGCCCCAAATTCTCAAAACAAGGGTCCTCTTTTCGGCAGATTTTCCTTAAACAACCGTGGGTTATCCAGAAATTGGCAAAAGATAGCAAAAAATGGATGGTTTTCCGCCCAAAATTTATCATAAATGTGGGTATGACCGCAAGTTTCGAATTAGAAGAGGGTACCTTTCTGAAAACCAGACGGCAGACCCCGTCCATCCGCAAGTCATGCAGCCCCCGGGTCTGAGACGGACTTTAGAAATGTTTACATTCAGGCCGTTTTGTGCAACAGATGTTATTATTCGTGACAATGATAGGACTGATAGGATTGCTCAGTCGCATGAAAAGATGAGGTTGTCAGCCCTGTAAAGCTCCCAAAGTGGCGCTCCTGATCGAAAGGCGCAATAAAAAGACGCAAAGATACCGTCTTTTGATTAACAGAAATGTTGAAATCGAAGAAATTTGATTGAAAGGAAAAGGCTAATAAGTAGGCCGTAAAAAGATAGACATTTCATTGAGCTGAACCGAATGAGCACGAAAACGAGACTATAAACATCATTTTGTTGGATAGGATGGAAAGGAGGCTATTCCAAGAGATCTAAATAGAAAACACCAATCTCGTCCCTAGACTCATTCCAAAATTCTCGTGTTTCGCTCCCCCTGCAGACTTGTCGCTACAACAGAAGCGATAACATCAACTGAAGCGATAACAACAACAACAACAACAACAACAACAACAACAACAAGCGAAAGTTAGAGGGACTTACGCCATGAGTCTAAATAATTCCCATGAGTTGTTGAGCCAAACATTGACTCGCAAGTAGAAGAAACGAGAACAAGAGTGGGGCAGCACTTCGCAGCTTGGAGCTTCTAGCTACATGTCCGGATCAACGATGATAAATATCATTTTGTATGAAATTTGATTCGGAGCCTTCAGTCTGACACTTCACCTCTCAATCTGACAATTCACGTTGAGATCACCATGTATAATTCAAGTTAACGGGTTGGTCATTAAAGCCTTTTAGAGGTCTAACCTTTCTATAAACTACACACTATCATTCTCCCTTAAACCGATATCCAATTACAGTTTCATTAGATCACATTAGATAGTGATGAGAGAAAAGTAGAACAGCTTTCCAGGATGATTACATCTTTTATCAGGCTTATTTGAATACCAAAAACCGTGGTGAAGTTCTAAAAATCAGTTGGATTGTCATTCACCGGCCAAAATCTTTGACACTGTAAGACAGGGTTGCCGAGACGGACGAATGGTCAGTATTTGGCCAACATCGTACGATCCCAAGAAATTAATTCACTGTGTCGGCGGCGATGGAAAGTTCGTTTAGTTGGTATGTTTTTCTGCAGTATGTAAACGGAACAACCTTATTCATATTCATATAAAATTACAATACATGCTACATCTTCATTCTACTACACTTTCTAATTAGTATACAACTATACAACACTACAGGGACGGGACCACGAGGAGCAAGAGACAATGACTACCCTGGGGCCAGTAACATGAAGACATACAAATAGATAAAATTACTTAAAATTTTGATCGGTCAATTTTCATGTGCTTCGATTTTTTTCATGTGCTTCGATTTTTCGTGTGCTTCGATTTTCGTATGACTAAATTTTGATCGGTCAATTTTCATGTGCTTCGATTTTTTTCATGTGCTTCGTTTTTTCGTGTGCTTCAATTTTCGTATGACTAAATTTTGATCGGTCAATTTTCATGTGCTTCGATTTTTTTCATGTGCTTCGATTTTTCGTGTGCTTCAATTTTCGTATGACTAAATTTTGATCGGTCAATTTTCATGTGCTTCGATTTTTTTCATGTGCTTCGATTTTTCGTGTGCTTCGATTTTCGTATGACTAAATTTTGATCGGTCAATTTTCATGTGCTTCGATTTTTTTCATGTGCTTCGTTTTTTCGTGTGCTTCAATTTTCGTATGACTAAATTTTGATCGGTCAATTTTCATGTGCTTCGATTTTTTTCATGTGCTTCGATTTTTCGTGTGCTTCGATTTTCGTATGACTAAATTTTGATCGGTCAATTTTCATGTGCTTCGATTTTTTTCATGTGCTTCGATTTTTCGTGTGCTTCGATTTTCGTATGACTAAATTTTGATCGGGCAATTTTCATGTGCTTCGATTTTTTTCATGTGCTTCGATTTTTCGTGTGCTTCGATTTTCGTATGACTAAATTTTGATCGGTCAATTTTCATGTGCTTCGATTTTTTTCATGTGCTTCGATTTTTCGTGTGCTTCGATTTTCGTATGACTAAATTTTGATCGGGCAATTTTCATGTGCTTCGATTTTTTTCATGTGCTTCGATTTTTCGTGTGCTTCGATTTTCGTATGACTAAATTTTGATCGGTCAATTTTCATGTGCTTCGATTTTTTTCATGTGCTTCGATTTTTCGTGTGCTTCGATTTTCGTATGACTAAATTTTGATCGGTCAATTTTCATGTGCTTCGATTTTTTTCATGTGCTTCGATTTTTCGTGTGCTTCGATTTTCGTATGACTAAATTTTGATCGGTCAATTTTCATGTGCTTCGATTTTTTCATGTGCTTCGATTTTTCGTGTGCTTCGATTTTCGTATGACTAAATTTTGATCGGTCAATTTTCATGTGCTTCGATTTTTTTCATGTGCTTCGATTTTTCGTGTGCTTCGATTTTCGTATGACTAAATTTTGATCGGTCAATTTTCATGTGCTTCGATTTTTTTCATGTGCTTCGATTTTTCGTGTGCTTCGATTTTCGTATGACTAAATTTTGATCGGTCAATTTTCATGTGCTTCGATTTTTTTCATGTGCTTCGATTTTTCGTGTGCTTCGATTTTCGTATGACTAAATTTTGATCGGTCAATTTTCATGTGCTTCGATTTTTTCATGTGCTTCGATTTTTCGTGTGCTTCGATTTTCGTATGACTAAATTTTGATCGGTCAATTTTCATGTGCTTCGATTTTTTTCATGTGCTTCGATTTTTCGTGTGCTTCGATTTTCGTATGACTAAATTTTGATCGGTCAATTTTCATGTGCTTCGATTTTTTTCATGTGCTTCGATTTTTCGTGTGCTTCGATTTTCGTATGACTAAATTTTGATCGGTCAATTTTCATGTGCTTCGATTTTTTTCATGTGCTTCGATTTTTCGTGTGCTTCGATTTTCGTATGACTAAATTTTGATCGGTCAATTTTCATGTGCTTCGATTTTTTTCATGTGCTTCGATTTTTCGTGTGCTTCGATTTTCGTATGACTAAATTTTGATCGGTCAATTTTCATGTGCTTCGATTTTTTCATGTGCTTCGATTTTTCGTGTGCTTCGATTTTCGTATGACTAAATTTTGATCGGTCAATTTTCATGTGCTTCGATTTTTTTCATGTGCTTCGATTTTTCGTGTGCTTCGATTTTCGTATGACTAAATTTTGATCGGTCAATTTTCATGTGCTTCGATTTTTTTCATGTGCTTCGATTTTTCGTGTGCTTCGATTTTCGTATGACTAAATTTTGATCGGTCAATTTTCATGTGCTTCGATTTTTTTCATGTGCTTCGATTTTTCGTGTGCTTCGATTTTCGTATGACTAAATTTTGATCGGTCAATTTTCATGTGCTTCGATTTTTTCATGTGCTTCGATTTTTCGTGTGCTTCGATTTTCGTATGACTAAATTTTGATCGGTCAATTTTCATGTGCTTCGATTTTTTTCATGTGCTTCGATTTTTCGTGTGCTTCGATTTTCGTATGACTAAATTTTGATCGGTCAATTTTCATGTGCTTCGATTTTTTTCATGTGCTTCGATTTTTCGTGTGCTTCGATTTTCGTATGACTAAATTTTGATCGGTCAATTTTCATGTGCTTCGATTTTTTCATGTGCTTCGATTTTTCGTGTGCTTCGATTTTCGTATGACTAAATTTTGATCGGTCAATTTTCATGTGCTTCGATTTTTTTCATGTGCTTCGATTTTTCGTGTGCTTCGATTTTCGTATGACTAAATTTTGATCGGTCAATTTTCATGTGCTTCGATTTTTTTCATGTGCTTCGATTTTTCGTGTGCTTCGATTTTCGTATGACTAAATTTTGATCGGGCAATTTTCATGTGCTTCGATTTTTTTCATGTGCTTCGATTTTTCGTGTGCTTCGATTTTCGTATGACTAAATTTTGATCGGTCAATTTTCATGTGCTTCGATTTTTTTCATGTGCTTCGATTTTTCGTGTGCTTCGATTTTCGTATGACTAAATTTTGATCGGTCAATTTTCATGTGCTTCGATTTTTTTCATGTGCTTCGATTTTTCGTGTGCTTCGATTTTCGTATGACTAAATTTTGATCGGTCAATTTTCATGTGCTTCGATTTTTTTCATGTGCTTCGATTTTTCGTGTGCTTCAATTTTCGTATGACTAAATTTTGATCGGTCAATTTTCATGTGCTTCGATTTTTTTCATGTGCTTCGATTTTTCGTGTGCTTCGATTTTCGTATGACTAAATTTTGATCGGGCAATTTTCATGTGCTTCGATTTTTTTCATGTGCTTCGATTTTTCGTGTGCTTCGATTTTCGTATGACTAAATTTTGATCGGTCAATTTTCATGTGCTTCGATTTTTTTCATGTGCTTCGATTTTTCGTGTGCTTCGATTTTCGTATGACTAAATTTTGATCGGTCAATTTTCATGTGCTTCGATTTTTTTCATGTGCTTCGATTTTTCGTGTGCTTCGATTTTCGTATGACTAAATTTTGATCGGGCAATTTTCATGTGCTTCGATTTTTTTCATGTGCTTCGATTTTTCGTGTGCTTCGATTTTCGTATGACTAAATTTTGATCGGTCAATTTTCATGTGCTTCGATTTTTTTCATGTGCTTCGATTTTTCGTGTGCTTCGATTTTCGTATGACTAAATTTTGATCGGGCAATTTTCATGTGCTTCGATTTTTTCATGTGCTTCGATTTTTCGTGTGCTTCAATTTTCGTATGACTAAATTTTGATCGGTCAATTTTCATGTGCTTCGATTTTTTTCATGTGCTTCGATTTTTCGTGTGCTTCAATTTTCGTATGACTAAATTTTGATCGGTCAATTTTCATGTGCTTTGATTTTTTTCATGTGCTTCGATTTTTCGTGTGCTTCGATTTTCGTATGACTAAATTTTGATCGGGCAATTTTCATGTGCTTCGATTTTTTCATGTGCTTCGATTTTTCGTGTGCTTCGATTTTCGTATGACTAAATTTTGATCGGTCAATTTTCATGTGCTTCGATTTTTTTCATGTGCTTCGTTTTTTCGTGTGCTTCGATTTTCGTATGACTAAATTTTGATCGGGCAATTTTCATGTGCTTCGATTTTTTCATGTGCTTCGATTTTTCGTGTGCTTCGATTTTCGTATGACTAAATTTTGATCGGGCAATTTTCATGTGCTTCGATTTTTTCATGTGCTTCGATTTTTCGGATTGATGCGCGTACCGGAAGATAAAGCTGCGCAGAATGTTTTGGCGCCAAAGTGAAGAGGTTGTCATGTGACTTGACCTCAGTAGCATGCATGTGAGTTGAGTCATTCGGTAAACACGAAATTTTTGTGAAGCTGAATTTACCTAGCCTGCGTGCAGACTCTACTGATTTCTTTTCAGAGAGGTTCTCCTCCAGTAGAGTCTGCGCATCGGCGACCAAATTCTTGTTCTGAGCCACGCGCGATTCCTTCTCTTGAGGAACCAAGTCACTGAATAGACGATTACGCTAAAGATGGCGGCAAGGAACTTTTTACCAAGATGCATTGCGTTCTTTAATCGAATTCCTATAGAATCGTTAAGAATTTGTAATTAGAACGCAGTGCATCTTGGTAAAAAGTTCCTCGCCGCCATCTTTAGCGTAATCGTCTATTGGATTCAATAGAGCGACCTATAGAGTGGGAAGGCATAACACCCACACACAATAAGGTTTCATAAGCCAGCTTTGTCCATGAAAGAGCTAATTAATTACCTGCAGACTCGAACAAAGACAGAGACGCTCATGAAAGAAAGGGGATATGCTTCAGCCAATCAGGAAAGGTTCCATGTTTCTCATGAACTGACAACAAGGATTTGGTCGCTGATGCGCAGACTCTACAGGAGGAGAACCTGTCTGAAAAGGGATCAGTAGAGTCTGCACGCAGGCTAAATTTACCTCTCTATCTCCAGTGCTCATAAGAAGCCGAGAAAAATCAAAAAGTACTTTGATCTCTTAGCTGTGAAGCAAATATTGATTCATTCCACTACAAGCACTTCAACGTCTCCAAAACAGAGCCCTATCAATTATAGAGTAGAGCGCGCAAGATTTAAGGACCCGTGGCCTAAATGGCTAAGCGTTGTGAATCTTATTCGCTTTGATCGCTATGTAATGGTATATAAGATTGTAAACAAACAATGCCCTGAAAGCCTGTGGAATATGTTCCAACAGAGATGCTCTATATCACATTGTACTACGAGAATTATAGAGATAAACCTTGAACTAATCAAAAAAGGCTTGGAACAATATTCCAGTTAACATCAGAGAACTGCCATCACTGCGCCTATTTAAAACACATCTAAAAAGGCATTTGATGAGCCTTGATAATTAACTCAAGCCCCCTCAAGGACGACTTCCTGGAAGATTAGATTCATCAATTAACTAATTTATTATTCTTAGTTTTAGATTTTGTAAGTTGCATTTTTCTAAAGGGATACCGTTGTTTAAATGAATAATATATATATTCCAATCCATTCACTATTCTTGATGCTATGAACTTTCTAATGTGAGAACTTTTTTCTGGCTACTCCGATAGAATTCCAGCTCTCACTAACTAAGATTCTCCAGCTATACATCGGTTGCTTTGATTGGCATGTTAGCATTTTCAGAGAAAGAGATCCTCAGGCATGTTTGTTAAGCTACAATTGTATACAATTCATAATTCATAGAACTTGGGATCCCAGGGGGGGGGGGCGCACTCAGCACATGCACATACGGGGAGGTAAGTCCGATATTTTGGGTCAGAATATTGCCAAAAGTGATATTTTTGGGTCCAAATAAAACTAAAACTATCTTTATGATATTTTTTGACACCAAACATCGTGTAACTGATATTTCTGGGTTCGCTAGAGGCAATCCTGACCTTTTCTTGCATTGTTTCAGGATATTTTATGTACATGTACAGGTTTCTAAGTATAAAATGAGCTGATATTTTTGGGTTGAAATGAAGCTGGAGTGATATTTTTGGGTTGCCTGAAAATATCTTGGACTGACCCCCCCGTATGCGGATGTGCTGAGTGTCCCCCCTGGGCTTGGGATGCTGTCGCTCTTGATAAGACTGTGCACGGGCAAGGCTGTTGCGTAATATGCATATTCAAGGATTGCTCTAAGAATATTCAAGGCTTTATAAACCTTCCTCTTTCTTATCCCCTGTTTATTTGTCAGCTGTTAATTTCAATTGTCACTCTCGTTGTCTATGAGCAGACTTGTCCTGTCTCAAGTATATTCCATGGACCATCAGCGCTAAAAGAACACAATTATGTGAAAGCTTAAGTAGCTAAGAGGATACTGCGATTCAGAAACGAGAGGAAACTCCTTCGCAGCGTCCTCTTAGTTGCCTTCATTCCAACAAAAGTTATATCATTCTTTCAGTGCTGATACATCATGGAATAGCCTTGGAGCAAGTCAAGGCCACAATGATTGACATCCATCAGGGTTTTTGAATGAATTGATTTAGGCAATTTCCTGCGATTACTATATGTCACATGATTTTCAAGCTACATACAAATTCTTTTTGTCTTGGATGGAATTACAGTTGTTTTTGCTAAAAGACCTTTCATAGCTGAAGCTCTAACTGTTGCTAGTCAAAAATTACTCTCTCGTAAAATCTCGATCATTCACTCTTTCAACACAATACTACAATTTGTAAGCTTGTGATCCCCTTGTGATCTTAAAAGTATTTAATTTGACTTATTTTCAAGTAATCGTATGAAAACATCTTGTACTGTCGCACACAGCTTAATACTTTCCTAAAATACAATGATTCGAGATAAGCTGGATTGAGTATTAAAATCTGCTGAATGACGTTCATATTTCATAACCATGTCTTAGTAGGATTTAGAAAAGCTAAAATCTTGAAACCAACCCGTGATGGCAGTAACCACATTACTTCTTTGTTATGATAAAAAGATTCTCAGAAATCCTTTGCTAAATTTTCACTAATTTGAAACATGAAGGACGTCGTCAGCCATTTCAAGGTTGGGTGGACCAGGGGACTCTCTGAGAGGACCGAGTGTCCCAAATAAAAATTCCCACTTTTAAAAATTCGCAGTACCTAGAGTACTTCACAAATTTGAATGATTCAAATTTTAGTTAAGAGCCAAAAGATCGAAGTATTTGGTGATTTTTCTTGCTGTCTTACCAGCACTAGATGTATTTGTAAATCTAACTTCGTAAAAATTTCATGACTGCAAAGTGGCTGGAAAAGGGCCTAAAACATTGATCAAATAGTAAGGACTCTCCGTACACAGAACAATTCGCAATCGGCGTTTCACCTCTCTCAAGAGTTATACGACATCAATTTAAAAGCAAATTCCGACGATTTTCAGTCCCATGGCAATAAATGTGCAGCGGATAACTCTCACCCATGAACAACTGCATTTTCTTTATTGATCGGTGCAAGGAGTCTTTTATGATTTTATCATTGTTTTAAGCAATTTTTCAGTCATTTAAAAACCATGAAATTTTTGTAAAGTTCTATCAACCTATATTTCTAGTGCTTGTGTGACATCGAGGAAAATCACACAAATTCTTAAATCTTTCGGTCGAAGAAAATTCTTCGATCTTTCGATCTTTCCCAAAACTTCTTCGATCTAAAATTTGAATCATTCATATCTGTGAAGTACTCTTTGTGCTATAGATTTTCAACAGTGGGAACTTTTTTCTGGCTCACCTGGTATTTAGTTCACTATTGAGATCCTTGGGTGGACTTAAAAGCAGGTGCGTTGAACTGCCACGTGTCTCGAAAACCTGTATACAAGTCTAAAAAAGTCTGATACCAATGTTTTAAAAGGCAAGCAAGCAAGTTGCCCAGAGAAACTACTTATGTTAATCCTCAATGGCTAAGTTAAATTTTGATATTTTTCTTACCATGAAATTTGCTCTAAGGCCCAAACCAGTGCCACCATTGTTAAAGCCCAAAAGAAACAAATTTTGAAGCATGGCAATCCTCGTTCTTAGCAAACAATTTGCTGCTGATCTTGATTGAACCAAAACTAATCAAAGTCTCACCTTCCAAAATTGTGCCACTTTTTGTTATATGGCCAAGGGGAATCTTTTCTTTCACCTTTACTGCATTCAAGATAGCACTGCAAATACAATTTTGATCTGAAGTAAAAGTAGAGAAATTCCTTCATTAGTGATAACGTAATATGATTGTCCCTTGAGAATGTCTTCCTCTCGGTTTATAACAATAAGAATCACAAGGCATATATGTTATGGTGACTTACTCCTGCCCTCCAAGAACCTCCCCTTCTTGATATCTGGCCTTAATTTAATCTGTCCATTTCCAAAGTTTGAGTTAAGACAGAACCCTGTTTTCAAGCATTTTATAATAATTACACCTTCTCTTCATTGACAGCGCAAAGTAATTGTTTCTTTTGGAATCGATGATTCAGAATTTGCCTAAGGTTTAACCATGAGTGGTGGGACACTAGTAAATTAGATTAGGTTAATTTAGCTTCTTTACCTACCTTGAAATGCCATAAGATTCTCTTCCTTGACATTGGCAGCCTTTCTCAGCCATAGTTCTTGCCTTGAACTGAAGAGCTCTATCAAATGTTTGGGCCTAAATTGAACTTTGTTATCTCCTGCGCATTGCTATGCCTACGCAGTGGTCTCGAAATCGAAAGTTCGATTTCGAGACCACTGCGTAGGCATAGCAATGCGCAGGAGATAACAAAGTTCAATTTAGGCCCAAACATTTGATAGAGCTCTTCAGTTCAAGGCAAGAACTATGGCTGAGAAAGGCTGCCAATGTCAAGGAAGAGAATCTTATGGCATTTCAAGGTAGGTAAAGAAGCTAAATTAACCTAATCTAATTTACTAGTGTCCCACCACTCATGGTTTAACTGATAGATTTCAAACTTTCTTTTTGAAGTCACACACTTGGTCTGAGATGTAAGAACCGGGGTCTCCTAAGATTTTGCAACAAATAAAAGGAATGCTCCCTTTTAGCAGGAATGCCTATTTCTCTTTAGCTTAATGAAAACATGGCCCTTGAAGTGACGCTGTTACGTCATTGCAGTCAACAAGAAAACACAAGTTTTTCCTGTTGAATATAATTATACACCCCTGTCTATGTGCTCCGGTACATCCTACCCCAGTGATCTCCCTGGCAAAAAAATTGGAGCAAAATTAGTCCCCGGATAAGCTGTGAATCTCCCCGGTACAAAACGCGTCACAAGTGAAACCTCGGCAGCAAACAGGCGAACCCCGGAGAGAGATTTGAAAAATTATTTTCACGTAGAAACGGTTCCCCACCAATAATTATGCTGTCCTCGTTACGAAATTCGAGCTCCCCAGAGAACATTTCACCACATACTTCGGTAACTAGGACCCCGGTGAAAATCTGACCTCTCACCGCACCGACCGGGGCACTTAGACGGGGGTGTATTTATCTCCATGAATGCTTCAACTCTTTCATCCAAATCCGTCACAGAGAATTTCGGTTCTGTAAGGGTAAGCATTCGTGACCTGTCAACCTGCGCAAGGTCAAGATCCATTTCGGAAATCAAAACATGTCATGTTTATTTATCTTGTGGATATTTTATTTTCAGACGACGAAAACCTTCATAGAAGGTAGACTACCGCTAATTTTCTTAGAGAACAAGCCCCTTTGATGTTTCAACAACGTATTTCAGCATGCTTTGTGAAAATACTTAACATGAAAAGTGACAGTTCACAAGGAGCGACTGTGATAGAATTATTAAAATCCTTTCATTGGATCAATGTTTTTGAAATTGATATAAATCATATCAAAATTAGAAGCCAACCTAAAGTTTCCTTTCATGATGAGTAGATCATGGATTCATGGACTTTATTCAAAGGTGAAGTCAGCTCAATTCCCCCTCATTTCTAATTGGGGAATCAAGCAATCCAATTTAGGCCCACCCTTGCAGCATTAGAATGACTTAGAAGACTAAGAAAAAGATTTGGGAAGAGATGCAAGGATTTATCTGTCACACCTAAGAAAGATCTGATTTTTTCTACTAAAAACTGTTGAGCATTCGCAAAGATTAGCTGTTTACTAGATGATGTAAATGATGATTTCTTACTTTCCATAAGATGTACCAAGGGCCGCAGGAAGAGTTCAATGTAGAATCAAACGTTGTTTCTCCCATGTCGAAAAGACAGGAAATACTGTCTAACAATCTAGCAATCGTGCTAACATTTGATTTTATGCTTTGTTGAGCATTTGCAAAGATAGCAGTGTACTAGCTGATGTAAGTAATGATTTCTTACTTTCCATTAGATGTACCAAGGGCCGTAGGAAGCGCTCAATGTAGAATGAAACGTTGTTTCTCCCATGTCAAAAAGAACAGGAATACTGTCTAACAATCTAACAATCGTGCTAACATTTGATTTTATGCTTTTTTTAAGCATTTGCAAAGATAGCTGTGTACTAGGTGATGTAAATAATGATTTCTTACTTTCCATTAGATGTGTGTACCAAGGGCCGTAGGAAGAGTTCAATGTAGAAATGAAACGTTGTTTAGTCCATGTCAAAATGACAAGGAATACTGTCTAACAATTATGCTTTGTTTCTACCAAATCGACTTTTGAGATCAAGATTTCATCCGGTACTCCTTTTAATTTTGGTCATTTTTGGTGACTTCGGTTACTGAAATTTCTTTGGAACAAATATGACTATAGCTTTTGATGCAGTTGAGTTCAGAGTTGGTTAGGGCTCTCGATTGATATATGACTAATACATTGACGAAGTTTGTACATGTTGATGAAAGTTGAAAGAGCAAGGCAAACTTGCCACAAGAGAGCAAATTTGATGGCTTCTTATAAAACTTAGAACGTCTAATTTGAGGTAGACTTTTTAAGTTCTTTTTTGTCTTTTCTTTCCTATGTAAATTTTTTTTCTATGTTTAGGCTGCGGAGTTGCCATAGATTTGTGCTCTCTGTGGTATTCATCCTTGTAGTATAGTAAAGTAGTTTGTAAGTAGCGTTAGATAAGTAACTTGTACCGCAAAATTTGAGCGAATAAAAAAAAGTTTGATATATATTTATGACGTCATCAGTCCCTGACGTTGACATTTTCTTGCAACCATGTAAATAAGAATTTTTTCATTGAAATTTTACCAACTTGATCATGCTGATTCCAAAATTGTAGTTCCTGAACCATTTGTTTTGGAAGCTGACATTAAAAACAATAGGACAATAGCATAGTTTAGTACAATAGAATAGTATAGTAACACGTGACTTGTAGAGATACGAGAGAGTTGAGTTGAGTCGAGATTGGAGTTATGGAGACAAGCATAGCGAGCATGGAGTCATGCAACTTGTTTTCAGGCTGGTAATTCTTGCTGAGAAATTATTGTTAGAGATTCGACTAGGTCGGAATTCTTGAGACTTTATTGAGAAAGACTTATCAATCGTTCTTGTACATATTTCGCCGTTTGTATATAGTTCGCTGGTAGATTTTTAGAAGCTGGGCTTTTGCTGATTCACGCGGATTCGTTCAAACGTTAGGACATTTTCATCGATTTTGCGGAGCACGCAGTCTTGCCACATCCGATAGTTCCGTCGAACTTTATGCTTTCGTAACATCGTTACTAGACAATGAAGAGCTTTTTGACACGTGTGATTTTCTCCACATTTTCAATCAGTGGGAAAATGACATGTGCCAAAAGGCACTTCCTTATGCAACAACATTTAGGCAACTAGAGATTCGGTATCGGCATGATCAAGTTAGAAAAATTCAATTAGAAGATTTCAATTTACATGATTTCAGGAAAATGTCAATTGTGACGTCTTGGGATTGATGAATTCATAATGTTTTTCAAAATTCATCAAAATGTAAAGAATTATATATCAATCAAAAGCTCTAATCAAACTAAATTCAACTGCATCTTGTAAATGGCTATGGGCTTTAAGTCTACACCTTCATAACTGAGGAAACATTCTTTAATTATCTCACTCTTTGGAGACATTTTCTGGTCTTGTGTTCTTTTTTGAATAAATTTTTCTTTGTTTTTTTTTAGTTTTTAGATGGGGGGGGGGGGGCTCTCTCTCGATTAGTTTAACTATTAGAGAGCTTCTCCTTAGACAAATATACCTAAATATGAACATGGGTTTCGGATGTAGTCTTGTTGGCTGCCTCCGAAACCTATGCTCATTCTATGTTCTGTACTGTATTGTGCCTTTCTTGTTCTTCGGTGTCTGGTGTGGTGTATTTTGTAGTTGTCTGTATTAGTTGATTGTCATGTATTTTGATTGTTTTAGTTAATGTAGGTCAATTCATTCGTATATATTTGTATCATATATCTAGATATATTTGTCAATAAATACTGAAAACTGAAAACTGAAACAGAAGTTGATTAAAGTCACTAGTAAAAAACTATATCCATATTTGTCTAAAAATGTCAGTAACCGAGGTCAGCAAAAATGACACAACTTAATTTGTGACTTCCTAAATTTGAGCATATGAAAAGTTTTCTTTCTAAAAGCTGTAAATTAGGCAACAAAACACATTGGTCGCGAAAATACAATGTAGTAAAGCTAACGAGATTAAATCTTTACTTCATAAAAAGCTCGCAGACTAAAAACATTTGGCTTTCGTAATCTTTGAATTTTCAATAGATGCAGCTTTCAGCAATCTTTCGCCGGGTCAGTCGCATTAAATCTTGTGGTTTTCGATGCCACTATCTAAAATTAAGTTTAGTTTATCTGACGTACACGAAGGTTGAACATGGAAGAAACTGCTGCCTATATCTGAACGCGTATGCAAGAGTTGAGATTTTGTAAGTTTTCAGGTATTTTTATCGATAATTGTTTCTAATTTTATTTGTCAAACATTAAGGCCCCGTTCACACGAGAACGGAACGGAACGGAACGATGTGGATCTGTTCCAGAAAACAAAGGAATTTTTGCAGGTGTTCACACGAGAACGACTAGAAACGTTCCGTTCCGTTCCGAAAAGTGGACGGCTCTGAAAAGTGAGCCGTAAAATGGAACGGAACGGAACGAAACGATTTAGCCCTCGTGTGAACACTTTTTTGAAGCGTTCCGTTCCACTTTGCGGACTTTTTTCATGCAATTTATACATGAGGTATTTCTAAGACTCCAAACAATAGGATTGTTTACGCATGAAAATGGAAAAACTTAATGGCGAGCTTAGAAAATTTATATCTCTAGGGAGGAAGATATTAACACTTCAAATCGATCCATTGCCGTGTGAACACCCCTTAAAAAGTTCCGTTCCGTTCCGTTCTGGTCCGTTCCGTTCCGTTCCGTTCTCGTGTGAACGGGGCCTTAAAGGCGTCGAAAGTATTGAGTACTGTAACGCTGCCAGACCCAATGGCTCTTTGTCATCAAGGTAGAAAAAGCTTGAACATCATGCAAGTCCTCTAGTGTAGTGTCATTTACCTTGTTTTATTCTAAACACTGATACTAAAAGCGAGGTTACTAAAACTTTAGTACTATGAAGAAGGCGGACGCAAAGAAAAAGACAGATTTTTGGCACACTGAGGCCTTTCGAACCAACGTTCTCATCAGAGTGTGACTTTAGATTGAAATCTTAAGTCACACTCTGATGATGAGAACGTAGGTTCGAAAGGCCTCAGTGTGCCAAAAATTTGTCTTTGCGTCCGCCTGCTTCATAGTATTAAAGTTTTATTCAATGTATATTGTCTTAAGTATTTATTATAATCGTTGTATAGTTAAATATTAGAGTATTTGTATGTAGAGGAATTTAAAATGAATGAATGAACTGAACTAGATGTTGTTGTTTTTGGCGATTCACATTATTGCTTCCCAGAATTCGATATAACTTTCTACAGTTAGGATTTAGGGGAGTTCATTGTGACGCCTAGCAAATTGGGAATGATGACATTTGTCTAAGTAAGTTTTGCCCCCATTGAACTGAATAGGACTTATGTCATAAGTTCAGCAAATTGGTGCAAAATATCAAAAGACAACATCGAAATTCGGAATTTGCATAGCAAGTTGAACTGAAACCCATGGAAAGTAAAATCAGTAGAGTTGCATCATTGCGTCTCGTTGCGCCAACAATCACCGACTAAACTTTGGAATATGAGCTTCAACATATCACTTATCTTGTCTACAATATAGTTTATTACTTGTTTCATAGATCGGGAAACATTCAATGCCATGGCAACCTTCAAACTTTCAATGCTGATGTACGCTGCTGCAAAACGAAATAATGAATCAGCATAACATGACGATTTTCTGGACATCAAAGCCTTTCTATCAATCAATCAACTCATCAAGTATCATCAATCCTACTTTTATTGCTAACAAATCTAACGAGACATCACTGAATTTAAACATGGCAGCTTCACATACAGCTCTAGATATATTTCGCCTGACTCTATCAGGGATCATATTTCTCGCAACTCTGTTCGGAAACTTTGCTGCCATATTCTACATCGGTAAGCACAAACAATTACGAAGCATCAAGAACTATTACTATGGATATTATCTGATAAATCTGAATATCGCTGATCTGATGGTTGCTATTTTTTGCATACCATTTACAGTGGTATATTACGAAAGCAAAAAATGGGCATTTGGCTCATTATTTTGCAAGGTAATGCCAACGATGCAAGTTATGGCAGTATCTGCTAGCATCTGCACTCTTGCCGTAATCACATGGGAGCGGTATCGTGCGATTATACACCCATTGATGCCAAGATCCACGATGTTCGGGCTACGAATGAAGCTTCTGCTTATTTGGATGTGGGCATTGATAGTTGCTGCTCCGTCCTTCTATGCTTACAGATACGACAAAACATTGAAGATTCACCAATGCCAGGAAATATGGCCAACTATTCAACACAGAAGAGGCTACACTGTGTTTATATTTCTTGCAAATTATGCTCTGCCGCTGGGGTTCATCTTCGTTTGTTACGTTCTGATTGTGCTTAGACTCAAATTTGGGCTGACACCTTACGGCGAAAGAGCGTCGAAATTACTGCAGAATCAGTTTATAAAATTAATGACAATGCTCATCGCTAGCTTTGCAATTTGCTATCTTCCAGGATATGTATGCTTTTTCATTCTGGATTTTGGAGTCATTGCAAACATCTCGATCTTCACCATTGCTCTAAATTTCTCGCATGTTCTAGCTTGGATCAACAGCTGCTTAAACCCATTTTTCTACTGTGCACTGAATGGGTATTTGCGAAATTGCAAGAGCAATCCGGATATACCTCTGGCAACGATTCCCCACACACCGGTCAGCAGTCAAAGAGAATTGTTTCAGAAGCTTGTGAGTCGAGAAGATGAAAATGAAAATGTCACAAATCTCAAGGAATCAAACATACAGAAGGAAAAACACTCAATATCGTCCGGGCAAAGCTTAGAGAGCTACATGTAGGGCTTCATGCTATTTAGTTGCAGTAAACTTTCAGTGGAAATAAAAGTATCCGGTGACCCTTAAAAGCTTCACAAGCTAGATTGCACATAGTAGGCTGTTTTAGCAAGACGTTAGCCAAGAAGACGCCAGCATAATTTTGTTACATACAAAGTGAAATCAACTTCAAAACTTTTGCAAGTCTCGAGAAGCTTTGCGTACGTTCTATTTCTGAAACTGAAAACCTGAAGAGAGTGCCCAAAAGAACGTCGAGAAGGGAAGGTAAATGCTGTGTGAGCATATTCATAAGCGATGGAAATGCGAGAATGCAAACCAGTGCTAGGGATTTTGTCTGTCTTTGAGCAGCTTTCTAGGAAGGAAACACCTAAAAGGTTTAGATGCTCCAAAAAACTTACAAGCATTTGCGTTTTCAAAGACGTCTGCGTGTTGCTGCTAAAACAGCCTAATGTCCTGCAGGCAAAACTATGATTACAAATGAGGTATCAGTACGTACTTTTAACTATTTTTTTTCTTTGTTATTTTATTCGTATTGTGAAGTTTTGAGGTTTATCTTTTTCTTTGTACAGGGCAGTTTGAAAGCAATTATGTACATACGATTGATAACTTTACCTTGTGTAAATAAATGAAAATGATTTTTAATACGAAGCTGAAAGCTCAGCTATCTTTTGAGATGCTGCTTGACCAGTTTAAGGTATGCCTACTGTGCGAAAAATCATTTTAAAAGATATGGAAATTCATTAATTTCTCGGACATTCCCTTCGGTTTCCAGTCAATATCTTGGAAGATATGAAAATAGTTGAATTCCGCATTTGGATTGGAGGACGAAATTTGAACAAGGAACAGAGATCAATCATCTTGTAAACAAAGAATTTCTCCAGATGGCTTCAAATCCATTGCATTTTCATAAAGTGTTGGCTGGCAAAGGGTAGGAATGAGGAATCCAGGATTCGAGATTTTCTTTGAATCTGATTTTCAGAAGGTAATCATTGCTTAAAGTGACCATGCAGCACCTTAGAAGATAGCCAAAACTTTCAACTAAACTGCGATACGAGGCATTTGACAACAGCTTTTGATTTCAGATTTCAGGGAGGTAGCTCTGATAGCTCGTGACGTTTCTTTTGGGTGACTTGGTAAAGTTTTTACTTTTGAAGCCAAGAGCAATCATAGGGTCCTGGCTTTTGACTTACAGGTACTTCAGAAAAATTCAACTTAAGTTTATTCGAGATTCTTTGGAAAATGATAATATTTGAATCAATTTGAAGCATACCATCTGAATGCTCAGTCTATCTTCTTTGCAACGATACCCAGGTTGGGCATATTAATTGAATGATTTATCACGGAATTTTGACGTGTTTGTGAGTATGGCCTGTTTCAGATGATGGAAAGTGGTAGGGCATTTATATACACGAAAGCCATCTTTGTTGGAGCAACTTTTATCATTCTTCATAAGCACAGCCCATGTGAACAGACCTGTCTTTTCTTACCTTGAGGCATCACCTCCAATTCATCTAGGTTTGAAATATCTTCAGAAAATCTGTTTTGTGATTTGCGATGGCTTTTTCGACGTCGAAAGAGGTATTGATCCTGCTGCTACAACATGTTGCATTTGAAATCAGCCATGCATGGTTACTAAAATATCGATTGAATGATAAATGATTCCATTAATGTATCTAAATAGCATATCATGGGAAAGAAGAAAGGGTTGTGCTTTCAAAAGTTATTTGTTACATCTACCGGGTGAGCCAGGAAACAGTTCCCACTTTTCAAAATTCATAGTACCAAGATTACTCCACAGATTTGAATCATTCAAATTCTAGTTAAAAGCCGAAAGGCAAATTCAACTTTGTAAAAATTTCATGGTTGCAAAATGACTGAAAAAGGGCCTAAAACGTTAATCAAATTGTATGGACTCTATTCACAACGAACAGTAGGCAATGGACGTTTCACCTCCCTTAAGTGTGATAAGAGATCGAATTTCAAACAAATGATAAAGATTTTCAATCCCATGACAATTAATGTACAAAGGATATCTCTCATCCATGAGAAGTTGCATTTCCTTCATTATTTTGTGCAAGGAGTCATTTATGCTTTGATCGATGTTTTAGGCCATTTTGCAGTCATTTTGCAACCATGAAACTATGAAAGTTTTGTAAAGTTGAATTTATCTATGTTTGTAGTTCTCGTGAGACAACGAGAAAAATCACAAAAATCCTTCAACCTTTTGGCTTTTAACTAGAATTAGAATCATTCAAGGCTGTAAAATACTCTTGCTGTTATGAATTTTAAAAAGTGGGAACTTTTTTCTGGCTCACCCGGTACTTAAATGTTAGAATTCTTTTCGAAATTTTCAATGATTGTTTGGTTTTTTCAGAAACAGCCTGTTGAGTTAAAATCAAATACTACGATGTATACAAACATAGGTATGGTAGATATGCATAGGTATCCGTATTACAAATCATGATAACTGTTGTAGGTAAGTAGATACGTATCTCCTTACAAAAGTATCCTAGCTAGAGTAGAGTCACCCATTAAGGCCGGTCGCCCATTATGGCCGCCTGGTCAACAACATTTAATCTCAGGAGACTGGGAACAAGTAAACAAATTGGAATTGTCCGAGAAATCTCTGCTTAGGTCAGCTTCAACACCATTGGACCTTTGCTAAAGCTCATAGGTCTTTCTGTCGATACCCAAGGAGCAAATTCAGGGAAATGTCTACCTTGTGGCTTGAAATTTGTTTAATCTGGCTTTATTTCCAGAAGTCCTTTCTCTTGAGAAAGAACCTATAATAAACCAAAGCAAAGTGATTTTGAATGTTGCTTTTTGCTATTTTCGTCGCCCATTATGCCCATCATCATCATTTTACGAGGGAAATTTTCTAGTCTTCTCAAAATGCTCAAATGCAATATTTTCTTCCAAAAAAGCACTAAATTCAGTGAAAACTTCTCCTACTGACTTGAATAATCGATAAAACACTATAAGACGCAGTATTGTGTTCACTTTTATTTGCATTTGGAAATGAAAGCCAAAAGCCAAAAAATCACTCATTGTATCACTCTTGATGTACGGAGAAATGCTCTTATCCTTGAAAACGCGCTTGAAAATGGGTCCAAAATCGAACTAGAAGACATTCTGCTGATGTCTCGCAAACTCGGAAAAATTACAGAGCTTACAGGTAGATCTTTTCCACAAAAATTGACGAAAAAACTCCTTAACTTAACGAAATATTACAAGACGGGTTACAAGACTACCGTTTTATTAACATTTTCTGCCTTTATCGGAACGTTTAAAGCTATTGTCCTTCAAAGAGCTGCACAGTAATCAGGTCACTTGGTATATTGAGTGCATCAGATTATGAGTAGACTTATGCCTTTTCGTCCCTTGTTTCCCTGCGTTCTTTGATTTGCTGATATCACTTGGTCAATAGGAACGCAGGGAAACAAGGGACGAAAAGGCATCAGTCTAGATTATGAGTATGTTAAAAGTGCACCAGATTAGCATGTAATCTTTACGTAGACTTATGTCTTTCCATTCCTTATGTCCGTGAGTTCTTTGATTTGCTGATATCACTTGGTCAAGAAGGGACTCATAATATTACACTGAAAAAGTAGGCTCACTTTTTGAAAATGGCCCGAGAAAGCGGAAGTTCTCGAGCACTCAACCAAATTGCTTCAAAGTTTGGTCTAAAGAGCTTGAGCATTGAAGACGGAACTTTCAGTACAAAGAATTTGCCCTGACCTACTTATCACAAAATATTTACCTTTCAAGTAGCAATCTTCCTCTGTAGTAACAAAATAGATCCATCACAGCTGGGGGAGCTCTAGGCCATATCAACCGTTTTTTGTATGGAACAACAACAACTGTCCAAATAACGCCCCCTGACTGGTTGAAAAGTAAATTCTAGTGATTTGATTGGTGAATACGGAACAACTCTACACAGGCCTAAAGTACGTCCACTTTTTTTGAGTCCCTTTTGACCACGTGATATCTGGAAGTCAAAGAACCCAAGGAAACAAGAAACGAAATGGCATAAACCTAATCTTTCGTAGCTCAGTAAAATCGCATTCCTTAGTATTGTATTTGAGCTTGATTCTCACTAGAATAAAAGTGCGCCAGATATACAAATGTGACGAAGAGTGATTACATATGTTTCAGTATCGCTCATATGTGAGAAAATTGAAAAATCAAAAACATTATTTTTGACGACGACTAGGATTCAGCTGGTAAGTCAAAATGCGACTGAGAAAAGTTTCGAAATTATTGCTGCTTCAATTTTAGATTCGTTGGCGCCTTTCAAGATGACCCTCTGTCCTTGAAATGAATGTAGGATATGCGTTTAGCTAGGGTGAACCAAGCTTCAAAGGAATGATATATTTATTGTATATAATACATGACGTCACCAACGAGTATCGATCACCGTATTGCTCTTTGAGCTGGAATTCTAGCACGAGTCAAATATGTGATATTTCATGAGGGCCTATTTTCTGTTGAAATGCTTCTGTCGCACGAGTGTTCACACGAGGCTTGACGTTAAAGACTGACAACGGCTTATAGGGATTATAGTCACAGAGGGACAGGGGCCCTTGGCTAAGTTTTGGGTAGGATTGTGCAGCTCACATTTTCAAGATGGTACCCTTGGCTTGGTTAACTTCTAGATCAATATGCCGAGATTAAGGATCGCCAAAGTTTCACGTCCTCTGGATAAGTGTCGCAAAACTGCGCAAAAATTACCAAAATTTGGCTATTGCTAGAACAACACTGCTAAAACGTATACCTTTGTCTGGAATAGCTATCCGCGCTTCGAAAATAGAAATTGATTCAATTCATCAAGTCTCTCGACGTTTTATGACGATTAGAATGAAATTCTAATCGGAGTTAAAGCAACGAACATGCTGTTTATTGTTTATTACAGATTTACAAATCTGGCAATTTGAAGTACCATTGTTTTTGACTCTCTAGAGGTGTAATGTTTTTCATCAGCTGCGTGTTCATTGATAGTCGTGCATGCGGCATGGTTTCTTCCATGCAGTAGGGTAAGGTGGGGTAATTTGGGTCTAAATTGGGCATTTTTCGAAATAAACAGAGTACCCTCACAAAGTCGTTGGAAATATTGAAGATCTTATTTCGTTTTTCCTACATTGAATCTTTTGTCGTTCTTGGAAACTTGTTCCCGTTCTTTGATTTGAAGTTTGAATATTTTTAAAGAATTGTTTACTTTCTTCATTTTTGCGTGCAATTTCAACCTGTCGGCGGGAAATTTGGGTCTGTTCGAGAAGAACAGTATCTATTTCATCAGGAGCATTGTAAATTCAATAAAATAAAATTTTAGAATGCTTTTATGGATATCTGTGATTGAATTTTCAGAGTTTCGTAGCCAACGACTTGAAAACTTGCACAGAGAAAATTGAAAATAAATAGTACCACCATCGGCGCATACTTAGGCCCATTCTTGAAGATGGAAATGTAAACAAAGTTTCTTTCAAAATGATATTTAAAAGAAATGAATTCCTGTGTCTTGTTCTGAAACCACTAAAACATGAACAAAAAAGTGTACCTTGTGCTTTTTTCGATGTATCATCCATTTGCTTGCATAATTATCTCAATTTTTGTTTCGATTCCGGTGCCCTTTACCCAATTCTCGCACAACGCGACTCATAACAAAATCCAATGAAATCCCAGTAGACTCAAATTACCCCACCTTGCAAAATGATCGAAATGAAATCTACCGAATCGCAAAAAAATTCCGAAAAACTTTTATCACCTTTCCAAATGATTGAACATGAGATTGATAATGATTTGTTGACGAAAAGAAGTTGCAAGTTGGCATAAATTGAAAGTTTTCTACGCTGTCACATCATGATAAAAGTTTAGGCCGGCGAAAATAACGAAACTGAAGCACTAGAAATTATCAAATAATTCTTCGACACCACTTAAACAACTCCTGAAAGTATAGATTTCAACACCCACGGGATCATGAATTGAAACTTTTAACTTACGATCGCTTTAAAAGCGAAAAAGCAAATAAACCCAAATTACCCCGTAGACCCAAATTACCCCACCTTACCCTATAAAACAGAGTTTGATTTGAGAATTTAGTAAATTTTGCACACTCGTGCTGAGTGGTTGCAAATCAAAATCTAAAAGTCTCGACAGCGAGTCGAGCAATGTTGGTTGAAATGGCCTTCGGGCTTTGCTTGTGTTTGTGTGTTACGTGTTTGTGGCCTTCGAGCCATGTTTTTCCTTTTCAGCTACGTTCGAGCTGGCCATATTGTTGGCCAGTTGTAATGCACTTCTACATTGGTTTAGCACGAGGCATGGAGCCTCAGATTTGGTGAGAAATTTCTTTTTCGTTTATATCATTTGTACTGTCGCCTCTGGTTATAGCAATGCAAGTATTTGGAGGTATCATTTTAGCTATCGCTTACAGGGGTTGCATTTTCTCATCTTATTTACGCTTCGACCCTATTTAACTAAATCAATAAAATTGACCAACATTCTTATATTCTGCATTTTTAATTTGTTTTACTACAGTCAACTACAATAACATAACATAGCTAAAGCGAACTACAAAATAAGAGAAATATTTACACAAGGTAAGCCATGCGCAATAGTGCACCGTATTTGTAGCTAAGAGATTCTTATAATAAATATCAGAGATGAGAGGCAGTTTGCAATCAGGATGAAAGCTGTGTAGGCGCCAACAATAGACCTTTTAGCTATTCTACGAAAGAGCCTGGATCGAGCGTTATTTTTATACAATTTTATGCGCGAGGTTCGATCGAGTAGCGTTAGAGGTTCTATCGCTATTATGCACATTCGAAAATTCTTCAAATTGCATTATAACATCGTTCGATTCAGATTCTTTCCTAGAATAGCTAAAAGGTCTATTCAGACGCGCGTAGAAGCCATTTGAAATTGATTTCTAGCACTAGTAAGGCTTGAGGCCAAGGGAAAGCAACGAAGAAAACTGTATGGTAATATTGAGGCTTTACAGCTTTAATTTCCAAGCTAGAAACACGGTGCATTATTGCCCATGGGTAACTTTGTAGGTACTACAGGCACTGTTATCAATAACGGCCATGGTTTAATACATCTCATCTCCATATGATTCAGTCCTCTGACAAGCCTCATTATTCTCCTTCCTTTGTACAGCTTCAATAGCTTTCTTCTGCAAATGGTGCTTAATTACCAAAAGTGTTTTTCCCAAACAAATAGCTCACCATGCTCTTATCTACAATCTGCAAAGAATGTCAAGTTAATGATGCTCCTTTAAACGAGCATATTGTCAGAACAAGCAGAAAGGCGCAAATGAAAATCCAAAAACACAGCTTGTCTAATGCTTTCGATACAACATGCCACTCAGACTGTCTATATGCCTTTTCTTCATCCTTCTCCATACTGTCAATTATGGACGTAAGATGGTTTGATATACGCTTCAGCGATTTTTTATCACTTTTGCCGAGCTTAATCTCCTTTCCGTTTTTACGATTTCGCTCTTTTGTGCTCCATAATTCTCCTCCTCGCTGTTTCATACCGTTGCTAGGTGCCCACAATCTCCCAGGGTGACAGCATTCAAGCTCTTCATTCAGCGTTGTTGTCAGGAAGGCAGCCTCTTCATCATTCAGCCTCAATTTCACGTCACTTGTAGGTCTCTTTAGTTTAATTCCAAAAAATGGGGCGAGCTTATTCAGGACGTATTTACGTAGCCATAAAGGCATTACTGCAACATTAGCGTTAGCATGGTAAACACTGAGACTGTAACACACAGTGATGGTTAGCAGGAACATAGCCAAAAGTACAAGGCCAAGAAAATAGCTAAACAGCGGAATCACTTCAGAGCTGTCTGGCATTAAATCCATCGATGATGTTAAGAACAAAGCCATAGCTAGGACAAGGTTCACGACGAACGAAGATCTTTCACCTGGAAAATAAATGAAAACTCTTAAGCCTCTTAACCCTTTCACTCCCACTGTTGCCATTTGGCAACACACATTCTCCACAACTCCCTAGCTTCCTTGGTCCGGAATTTGCCCCTTGTATTACTGTAAAGGAGCCATTGTTATTTTAGAATGCGGCAAATGTTTGATGTTTGACAGCCTTTTCATAACAAATATTGAGCATTGAAAACGAGAGGAATCTCTGTGCTGCTATTTTACGGAAATGGTCGCTGGATAACGATCCAGATTACTTTGAGTGAGAACTGAAAAATATATGTCATAGGTTTATTCCCAAGGTGAAACCTGTCGGTTGAAGGACATTAAATCAAACTCTTCGTATGCCTTGCTCAGCACCGCAAAACTTGTCACAATTATTTGCGTTGCCATTTGGCAACAATGGGAATTTAAATAAAATCAATAGGAAATTTGTATTGGAAAATAGTTAAGGTGGACAAACATGCAAAAAAGTCTTGCTGTTCTTTTCTCGAAAATGAGTTATTTTATGGACAAATATGCTAAAGAGTACAGAAAAATGCTTTTGACAAATTTTTCAATATTTGGGAAAGAAAGGGTTAAGCTATCTAAACAATTGCTTTTCTAGGATTCAATTTAGGGTCGAGTGGGGCGAAATGGGTCACTTGATGTTTCCGTCCAAAGTTGAGGCAAAGTGTCCTTTGTTGCAAATTTGCAACTTTTGAATATAAACTACTATGTCACGACAGAAACTGACTCTCTTGATCGAAAGCACAAGAACAATTGGAATCCTTGAATCTGTCAATGACCCATTTTGCAATTCTGCAATTTGGAAGAAAATTAAGGCATGTAAACTTAGACTGATGCCTTTTCGTCCCTTGTTTCCCTGCATTCCTTGGTCAAGAGGGACTAATAACATTACTCTTAAATAGTGGGCCCACTTTAGGCCCGCGTAGGGTGGTTCCATATTCACCAATCAAATCGCTAGAATTCAGTTTTTAACAAATCAGGGGCCGCTATTCAGAATGTTGTTGTTGTTGCTCTTAAAGAACGGTTGAAGCAGCCTGGAGTTCTTGCAGCTTCGCTGGATCTATTTTGCTTCAACAGAAGAACATTACTGCTTGAAAGGTAGGCATTTTGCGTTTTATACGTCAAGACAACATCATTCTTTGTACTAAAACTTCGCTTTTCAATGTTCGAGCTCTTTAAACCAGATTTTGAAGCGATTTTGTTGAGTGTACGAGAACTCCCACCTTTTTAGGCCATTTTGAAAAAGTGGGCCCATTATATAAGCGTAATATTATGAGTCCCTATTGACCAAGTGATATCAGCAAGTCAAAGATCGCAGGGAAACAAGGGACGAAAAGGCACAAGTCTAGTATCTCTTTACAAAATGTTAAGCCTATCCTATGCGCATACGAACAAGCTTGATTGTTTTATAGGAAAATTTAAAGCCGAAATCTTAAAGTACAAGCTGAGCTTACGATGAATCTTATCATCGGATTTTGATTCACATCATTTCTTTAAACGCATTTTCTTACTGCAGGGTTGCAGGTTCACCTACATTTACCGTGAATCTAGTAGGCAACACGTAGACTTATGCCTTTTCGTCCCTTGTTTCCCTGCGTTCTTTGATTTGCTGATATCACTTGGTCAATGGGGACTCATAATAATACGCTTACATAATGGGCCCACTTTTTCAAAATGGCCTAAACAGGTGGGAGTTCTCGTACACTCAACAAAATCGTTTCAAAATCTGGTTTAAAGAGCTCGAACATTGAAAAGGAAACTTTTAGTACAAAGAATGATGTTGTCTTGACGTACAAAACGCAAAATGCCTACCTTTCAGACAGTAATCTTCCTCTGTAGAAGCAAAATAGATCCATCGAAGCTGCGAGAACTCCAGGCTTCTTCAACCGCTCTTTAAGAGCAACAACAACAACATTCTGAATAGTGGCCCCTGATTGGTTAAAAACTGAATTCTAGCGATTGGATTGGCGAATACGCAACCACCCTACGCGGGCCTAAAGTGGGCCCACTATTTAAGAGTAATGTTATTAGTCCCTCTTGACCAAGGAACGCAGGGAAACAAGGGACGAAAAGGCATCAGTCTAGGCAACACGTTGCTGTGCAGATAGAACGGGCCTTTCAGCTTACTACACTTGGCTACGGGAAAGCTGCGAGAATGCGTATGCAGCTAACGGAAGTGGCAGGCATATTTTACTACCTTTTTCAAACTTTACAGGTAATAAGTTGAATTACTTACTCGTTTCCGCTGGAATAAGATAAACGACGACTGTCAAAAACGAGAAGATCATATTTGGCGCGATCAAGTTGACCAGCAGAAACAAAGGTTTCCTTTTGATAATTAGTTTGAAAATTATCTCATCAAAAGTAGTATCACAACATGTGCTCTTTACTTGTTGTTTACTTGTATCCATGGAGATCAGCTCCCATTCAACATTTTCTGCAAGGATGAAGAAAATATTGAATGAATTGCATGAACAAAAATCCTGGCACTTTTCAAAGAATCTACAAAATGTGACTATATAAACGATTATGACAATTCTATATGACCATTTGATTCAAGGAACGAACTACTTTAGGCTTATTGTAAAGACTTAAAATGGCTTTAAATTTGTGGGAATTTCTACTTTGCAAGCAAGCTGGTTTTGATGCATACTCTGTAACTACGGGAGTCTATAAAAAATTCAAATTTTAAGTCAATTCAACCATTGGGGCACTTTCATCCAGGATTAAAATTTTGACAAGAATTCGTTTCTTGAAGAACATAAAATTATGAAGAAAACAATAGCTCAAAATACCATTTCTCAAGGCACGATTTTTAGGTTTTATTATCTTTGCAATGAAATAAAGGTCATCCCCGAAAGTAATTTGATCTTTAATAAAGAGGTACCAGAGACATTTTTATTACCGGTAACATAATCAATTTTTGGTGATTTCTATAAAGTTTAATTCTTATTGGGTCCTACCTTAGAAACAACCAGGGTAGTAAAATATTCCACATGTTGACAAATCATCAACGTTAGATCGCGTTCACACGATGCCGGCACATTTTGAAAATGGTGAAAACTGTGACGGTAGCAAAATTTGAGCTAGCGCTCACACGATGCCGTTTTCACAAATCCATTGTCGAAATCTACCGTTTTCAAAATCTGCCGGCAAAAATGTGCCGTTTTCGTGTGAATGGGAGGCCTATCCGTCACATTTTTCACCGTTTTCAAAATGTGCCGGCATCGTGTGAACGCAGTTTTAGTCTCGGTCTGAAAATCATTAAAGACAAATGACAGACATATAGTGTCTAGTTAAAACAAAGAACAACAAATGGGCTCCTTCCATCATCTGTCCAATTGCTTTGATAATCTCTCTAGATCATCAAATATAATGGAATGAAATAGGCTATATTTAGATTGCCCAGGCTCCTGATTTAAGTCACCTTATATCTCCGTAATCTGTCTTTAACGCAGACAACTGGATGTCCCAAAAAGTGTACAGATTTGGTCGACCCTGGCGATCAGAAAACAGCGTGAATCAAAACAATTATTGGGACAACCACTGTATAAAATCTAAATAGAGCGATAAAACAAAATGAAATAACATCAAATATGAAAGTTAACTGGATCAAAATTACCTGAATAAGCAGAAAGATCAGCCGTTTTACCCTGAGCAACAAGATTCAACCGTCTACTGTCATATGTGAAGCTGCCAAACTTGAAGTCACATACTTGAGTATCAAATGGGAACTTTGCTACATTAATTGCACAGCCAATTCTAAACATTATTGGTGATAACCATTTTGCTTTTCCATCGCTATACAATGTTACTCTTGTCTTTAGAGTATCAAGGAATCCATTGTAACTTTTGTCTTCTTCAACACTAGATGAAAGAGAAACAATGATCTAATGATTGAAAAGCTATCATACTTAAAACTGGTGTCTCAAAAAGTAACGAGTGAGCCAGAGAAAAGTTCCCACTTTTGAAAATTCATAGAAACAAGAGTAACAAGGCCAAGAGTAACCCAGTCCCTTTAAAAGATGTAGGCTAACAAAGAATACGTCCCATCTTTTTAGGGATTGGCGTAAAGTTCTCTGGCCTATTTTCTTAAACTCACTTGCTTGAAAGAAACTTCGCTTTTGCTATAATTCTAACATTGGAATTTTTTGAAATCTTCAATATTTGCAGAATGAGAAGGACTTTGAGCACGTAATTTTGTGGAGATCTTTTTTAAGAAGGCAAGTAAAAGTTCGTAAAACACCTATAATCAGGAGGCCTTTTTTAAGAAGTCAAGAAAAGGTTCGTGAAACCATGGGTTTTGGGAAAAGTGGAAGTATTAATTATAGTTGTAAAGAATAAGAACTGTCAGGCCTACCTTTGGGTGTTCTCTGTTTTTCCACAGCGGGGCTCCGCACTCTCCCCATTGAAGGAGCTCACACAGTTCGAAATGAGGCTGTGCTGTTCAAAACAAATCTAGGCCATGTTGAAGATGACGAGGAAAGTGAAATGAGAGCTTATTGATAGTGCTAAATCGACGGGATAACGGAGAGGATGGAAAAACAGAGAACACCCTAAGGTAGGCCTGACAATTCTTATTCTTTACAACTATAATTAATCTAATAGGTACTTCCACTTTTCCCAAAACCCATGGTTAAACACTTAAAACCAACTAAATTTCTAAACTTTTCGAAGCAACATTTGAAAAATAGTTCACAAAACCATAGCATATAAATGTCAACCGGGTGAGTCAAAAAACGAGTTTGTGCGATTGGTGGGCTATGGAATGAAAACAATGTGGCCGATCTTCAAAATTAAAATGTAAATATATCAGTCAAAGTCAAACTCAGATGAGAAAATTTTGTTTGGAAAAATCATATATGTTTAAGACCCAACAATTAGAAAAATGGATGTAAGGGGTTCGCATGGGAATCGAGAATACCACGTTCCATTCTTGTCCATGATTTATGTGCCATTCAACTTTACATAGTCAGCTTCAGAAATACCGGGTGAGACAGAAAAAGTTCCCACATTTTGAAATTCATAGCATCAAGAGTTTTTCACGAATAAGAATGATTCAAATTCTAGTTGAAAGCCAAATGATCGAAGTCCTTTTTTGATTTTTCTAGCCTTCTTACGAGCATTGGAAATGTAGGTAAATTCAACTTTACAATAATTTTATGGTTGCAAAATGACTGAAAAAGGCCCTAAAACATTGATCAAACTATAATTGACTCCTCACAAAGAAAAATAAAGAAAATGCCATTTCTCATGGATGAGAGACATCAACTGCACATTCATTGCCATGGGAATAAAAATTTTAGGCATTTGTTTGAAAATTGATGTCATATAACGTTTGAGAGAGGTGAAATGCCCATTGCGTGTTGTTCTGTGTAAAGAGAATCCTTACAATTTGATCGATGTTTTCGGCTCTTTTTCAGTCATTTTGCAACTATGAAATTTTTACAAAGTTGAATTTACCGATACTTCTAGTGCCGGTATGACACCAAGAAAAATCACAAAAATACCTCAGTCTTTTAGCTTTTAACTCGAATTTGAATCATACAAATCTGTGAAGCACTCTTGGTGATATAAATTTTCAAAGTAGGAACTTTTTTCTGGCTCACCCTGTAGAAGTTTAATTTTGATAGCAACTAAATTATGGACCAGAATGGAATGTGGAATCCCTGTTCCCAAACATGCCCGTCGCTAGCATTTTCCTAATTTCTGGGTCTAAGTGATTTTACCAAATTTAAGCTTCTCATTTAAGTTAGCCTTAGACTGAAAGAATAAGATTTCAGTTTTGAATATCGGCCACATACTTTTTATTCCATTGCCCGCTAAACGCGTAAACTTTTTTTGACTCATCCGGTACAAGAGAAAGACTTACTTTGACAAAAGATAAAGATCTGGTGTCCAAACTTGCTTTGGTAGGACATTTATTTGTGAAACATCGACAAATGTTCAACAAAACCATAGTATTTGAATGTCCACCGGGTGAGTCAAAAAATGAGTTGACGCGATTGGTGGGCTATGATAAAAACAATGTGACCGATATTCAAAACTACAATGTAAATTTATCAGTCACAGTCAAACTCAGATGAGAAAATTTTGTTTGGAAAAATCATAGATCTTTGAGACCCAACAATTAGTAAATTCCTGCAACGGGTATGTATGGGAATTGAGGATTCAACGTTCCATTCATGTCCATGATTTATGGGCCTTTAAGGTTTTATCGTCAGTTTCAGAAATAGAATTTTAATAGCAAGTAAATTGTGGACCAGAATGGAATGTGGAACCCCTGTTCCCAAACATGCCCCTCACCAGCATTTTCCTAATTTCTGGGTCTACATAATGAGTGATTTTACCAAGTAAAACTTAGCCCTGACCGAAAGAATAAGATTTCAGTTTAGAATATCGGCCACTTACTTTGAGAACAGATAAAGATCTGGTGTCCAAACTTGCTTTGGTAGGACATTTATTTGTGAAACATTGCCATATTCAAGAGGATTCCAACTTAACGTAGGGTTGTGCCATATCTGAAAGATAAAAGTAATTCAAGTTTACAACTGATTTCAAACATACTACATTTCATAAGAAATAGCTTATAAGAAACAGTAGGCTGAATTCTTGGAGAATTATAAAATAACCTTACCTGAATTTAAGCGATAGCACAATCATGATTGCATTTCAAGTTACTTTTTACGCACATCTTAAAAGGCGTAACTGTATGTTTCCATATGAATAAATGATGTAATGGCAGAGGTGTTATAGCAACGAAGAGAGGGCAGAGCAAAACAAACATTTCTTGATGAAAGAGACTACACACCTGTCGAATAAATACGTTGATGACCACATGTTCGTTTGTTTCTTCCTAAAATGAAGACAGTATGAGCAATTTTTACACTTGTGACATCAAACTTTATGCCCACACGAAATTTGAAATATTCCTTTTCCGTATACTGTGAAACCCGCGTATAAGAACCTACAAGCCAATAAGCCCGCGTATAAGAACCCAATGCTTTTTCCTGCGTCTAAGAATCTAAATTGCTCTTTCAGGATTCAGTCATAACGTCACACCCTGAAATATCATAGCTGGTATCATTTTGAAACTAAGATCTCAAAAAATTTCCGCGGCAGATTTACAATAAAGTAGGCTTAATTTTCTTCGGGGAGTTTAATTCAAAGAAGTGTGTAATGGAAGTTTACACCAACCGTTTTAAATATTTGAGCCATATGCTGGCGGGAGTAGAAATATTTTGTTAGGGACATCTGGTACTTCTGCCCACTGCCGCGTTCGTCAACGACAGGAGTCAGAAACTTCCATTTAATCGACAAATCCAGAAGGTCGAAACGAAAAAAAAGAATTTTCACGAAACTCACAACATCGACGACTTGATTCAAAGTCAAACCAATGGTCACTTTCACTTGTCGTTCTTCACCATTTGCAACTGGCATCGGTGTTTTCTTGTCTTTCTTATCAAAAAGATCATTATGTAATCTCATTTCATCTGTGATGAGGATACTTGTCGCCAAATGTAATAACTGGAAGATTATCAGCCCTGAAGTCAACCAGTGAAGATTCCCCATTTTGTCTGTATTCCCTTATCTTCAATATTCGGATATCGCGGCAACGTGGTAGTGATGTTCGACTTCTTCTGTTAAAGAGCTTTGAAACCATTGAAGTTGGTGGTATTTTCAATGATCTTTGCAGTCTGTTTTTATCCAGAACAAGCACTTAGGAATACGAACGTCTGCTATTCTTTGTAATCTTGGTCTAGTACCTTGAACTTGGTCTTGGTCTTCAGTAATGATCACAATCAATGCGATTCCTTTCTCAAGCTCTGAAGAGAAAAACAAACAGATATAAACACCACAAATACTAACATTTTAAATCATGCTGCTTGTGAGAAAATTTAGGGAAGGTAACCTAGCTATGATTAACATAAAAAGCTCGAAAGCTAGTTGAATCCATGACCCTTTGCCATACTGTTGATGTGGTGCAGTGGAGCTCGAACCCGTATCCCCTTGGATTGTTCTGGTTGCAAAGCCACAGAATTAAACGATAGGCCTTTTTAGAAATACATTTTCACATAGAGATCATTTCAAAGAATGCAGCCCATTGTCTCTTTTCGAGGAAGGAGAGTGCTCTACAAATGTGAATGTTAAAATGTGAAATACATTGTAAACTTTGTATTTGAATAGAAAAAGATTTCACATGAAAATGCCCACGACTAATAACAATCGCAGTGTTTGCTTTGTATGTCTTTGCGATAACGTACATTTCACGTAATATTCACAGATTGTAGGAGCATATCTTGTAGCAATTCTAAAGGAAAATAAAATAAGCAAGATGTAGACAGAATTATTCATACTCACATATCAATTCACAGTACTCTCTGAAGCCAAAGCGACGATTGCAACATTTGTAGGATGCATTCGCAGGTATCACAACACCAGAAGTTTACCATGCCTTTGAACACGGCATCACCACTTCTCAAAGATCCATTTGCTGTTGTTTTCAGCTCATCTGCAAATCATTGTTGCCTTCTTGTAGGAACAGGTAGCTGACACAATTGCATAATGATATCTCCTTTCATTTACCTAAAATATTCAAACATTCATGTCAATAATTATTGTTATCTAATTCATCGTAGCTGCTACGGGTAAACAAAGAAGAAGTGCACGGCATATATAACATAACCCCCGGTCTACGAACATATAGTGAGGTGCCGCTGATAATCTGGAAAGCACTCTGTCCTGCAGTCGAATTCCTGAAAATGATACCTTATTCTGGAGTAAAATTTCAAAAACAATACCCTGTCTTTGAGCTTCTTCAAGCAAAATTGTGCGCTGCTCTGGAAATTTTTAAGAAATCGACCACAAGAGGTTGCAAATATTGTCATCCAAACAACTTAAATCACGTTCATTGGATCCTGTCATGGAGCCGACTACATAAAAATGAGGAATCCTGGAAATAACACCCTGTTCAGCGGCACTTCCCAACGGCAAAAACACAAGTATCCCCCTGGGCACGACCAAGCCTCTGGTAAAATCTCTTTATCTCAGAGCAGGAGTCATGATACCCTGTTCAGGGGCACGTCCCCATAGGAAAAGATATATGAGTAGCCTTCCCCCTGGCATGATACAGTCTCTGGTAAAGTCTCTTAATCAATTCTTTATATGTAGATGACACAATTGTATGATGATATCTCTTTCATTAACCTAAAAATGTTAAAACAGCCATGGTAGTATCGACATTTTATTGTAGCTGCTGAAGGTAAAGGGGGTATGTAACACAAATATTACATGAACAATCCTGTGGCTAAATTTCCGTATCAATGCCTTTGTATGTAGATGGCACAATAGCATTGGGACATCTCTTATTATTAACATAAAATGTCATGTTATTCATTGTAGCTGCTACGAGTAAAACAGGGGGATGCAACCCAAAATATTACACGACCAATCCTCTAATTAAATCCCTGTATCAATCCTTTTGTATGTAGATGACACAATTGAAGGTGTTGTGACGCTGTGTTGTAATCCACTGACTTTGCAGCCAGAACAGTCAGGCGGACGGGGTTCAAATCCCATCAGCACCTTTGAGCGTCAAGACAAGGGGTCGTGGACTCGATTAGCGCTTAGCTATTTCTGTGATCCCAGCGATTGGCACTGAAAACCGCAACTTCACCTTCACATTCACAAATATCATTGGAAATTGGACAGATACCAGACGGCCAATGAAAACTTCCGTGTATATACGAAATCATTCCTAGCTTGCTTTGAGTAAAATATCGTTGATTATCTCTCTGATGATTTATGATGCAACATTCAAGCGATAACTGAAACAATTGGGACTCACCCGTTGCATCAAATTCATCCGCAATTTCAAATTCTGGTCCTGACCAAGTTATCCCCGGGGGGTTTACCTTGGAGAAAAACGACGGGGATGATGTGCCTGCCAGAACAAAATTTTATGACCCTGTCCTGGAATAAAATATTCAAAACATAGTACCTGTCCTGGAATAAGTTCCGGGAACTGATGGTTGTAAAATATTCTTCTTTAGCTCTATAAAATGGACAACGCTTGGAGCAAGATTGGTGAATTGTAACTTAACACAGGCAAAGGTTCCACTGAAATCAATTGAACAGGAGGAAAGCCTCAGAGAACATTTCAGAGTTGTTTATCGATTTTTTACAACAATCTGACCTCTCCCGGAAAAAAGACCCAAAAAGTATAACCCTGTTTTGGAATAAAGACGAAAAAGGCACAATCCTGTCCCAGAATTTTCAGCTGAAAATGACACCCTATTGGCAGGCACATCCCCGGGTGGTCATTGTATTAAGTAAACCCCCCGGGAAGTTATCAAAAAAATCCTTTCTGCTTACGCCGTCAAATTAACATCAAACAACTTTAGTATCTTTAAGCCGAAGAATTTCGGACTCGACCGTCATCCTATATCCACCGCACAAAATGCATTCTTTAAATTCCTTTACTCACCAAAATATTGAAAACTTCTTCCTATTATGTGGTGAAAACTTCCAAACAAGTTTTCAAACCAAGGCGTTTCGGACTCACTCATCACCCTAAGTCCATCTACACGAAATGCATTACTTAAATTCTGTCACCCACCAAAAACTTCCTCCTTTTTACGCCGTCAAAACTTCCGAACAAGCTTACATTTCAAATCGAAATATTTTGGACCCACCCACACCGTTTATTTATTTGGACAAACTGCATCACTTAAATTTCCATTACTTACCAAATATATTGAAAAATCCTTGGCTTTTACGTTGTCAAATTCCGAATAAGTTTAGATTCTCGAGTATACGTTGAAAACAAATTCCAAATCAAGCGATTGTGTTATTGCATATGACAGCAGATTAATTCCAACATCACTTCGATCCGATGTTTCTCATTCCATTATAACAAAGATTTTCAAATTTCAATACAATAAAAAATTCTAGCCATTCAAAAGAATACAAGTTTCCAATTCAAAACAAAACTCAAAATTCCAATAAAGAAGAGCATATTTCATAAAAAAGCTGTTAAAATCCACCTACACTTTAGACAATTTTATTCAAACCTTTCTTGTTTTCGACAGCGTATGACGAAAGTTTATTAAACATGAATTAAAAAGACAGTGGAAAACCATCAAGTTTTATATTTCCATTTCACGAGGACATCTGCTCGTGTGTTATAATGCCTTTGTGTATTTTCAGCTCTGGTGTAATTAAACACATTATTCCACTGCCTCTTGCAAAGAATCTTATTGTATATACCTGCCTTCACCTGCACCTTATATGAAGTTTTTAATTCCAACCGGAGGGCTTTGATTTCATCTTCTTTAAAAAACTGACCAGGTGAGTCAGAGCTGTTAGGCATCTGGTGCATTATAAACTTTAGCTATCTGCTAATTTGTAAGCTTTGAGTTTGAGTAGGTCTTTTATGATTGATGATTTGTGCACTCTGAAGCTCTTTAGCAAAGCTTTATCACCGCCAGATAAGTTTTTAATCAGGGAAGTGTAAACCTGAACGTGAAAATTAGGAAAGAAATACCGGATAAGTAAAAAAAAACGCCCGGCGTTTGAAAGGCTACTGCTCCCTGACTATATAAACAACGATATTTTGCAATGTCTGATTAAATAGCTAACATGTTCAATTATTTTAAAAAATTTCCTGGCTAAAATCGGTCACCTCGTTCAGAATCTGTAGGCAATTTTTTAAAATGAATCCCTTTGAGAAACCTTAAAAAACGTGCTAAAATTACAAGCAAAAATCCCCAACATGTTTACCTCACAGCGATGACTTTCAGCATGCTTTAGCACGTGCTTTTGTTTTGGTGGGTTGAAAAGTCTTCCCCCTAGTGTGAATTATTTATTCAGGGTGATTCCATTCTCCTATGAGGAAAAAATACATGAGCACATCTAAGAGTCATTATTGCTAGGAAGGAGAGCAAAGGGAAATTTTGCTTGCTGTTTTCGCTCGTTTTTGCAGGTTTTCTAAAGGGGCTTTTTGCAGAAAATCTGCTATCTCGACGGGAAGGAATGACTGATTAAAGCCGGGTAAATTACGGAACCTAATTTGACATATCGGGGATAAAACAAGACAGTTTTCAACATCATTGCTTATATATTCAGGGATCAGGATTTTTCAAACGCTGGGCGTTTTTATTGACTCACCCGGTAGCAAATTCTTTATTCTTTGGAAAGCTTACTTCATTAAGCAGATACCGGCTACTTACGTGCAAACACAATTTAGCCTATTTGCCGGGTGGACCAAAACGAGCCTCGAATTGTTGAAAATTCGTTATATGGAGAACATTTGAGATACTGGAACGAATCAGAGTTTGATTGATATCCAAAACGCTGAAGTATTTCGGTGACTTTGTTCTATGTTTCAAGGCATTGCTTTGGAAATACAGACAAAACTTAATTTACAAAAATTCTGTAGCTTCAAAATTGCCTGAAAAACCCAATTGCAATTAAAAAGCAATCTCCTCGCTCACACACATTTAATCTCTGAGCAATAATGTAAAAGATCTTGGTATTTCTGCGAAAAACAGTTTTTTCAACCTTGAGGGAACTGAAAAGTGTTTGGAAGTTGCCCTTTGGTAGGTAGGTAAAGTAATCATATTCAACGTGACTAGCCTGCGAAAGTCTGAGAGACTTATTTCCAGCAGGGGCCACGGATGTTTTACCATCAACCCACCGCAGCTACCAGATTTCCCTCACATAGCTCTGGTCGACCCAGGCTAGAGTTACGGACAGCGACCAAACTTTTCAGCGCGGGATTCGAACCTCGGCCGTTCTGACTTTTGTTTTACGAGTCAGTCGCCTTAATCACTCGGCCAAGCGCTCTATAACTGTTCATAGACATTACACTAACACGCTGATTAAACGTTTTGCATCTTATTCAATACACTTATAGCCTTTTCATACAGACAGTGTAAACTCAGCTTTGTCTAAACCAAGCTACATTTAAACCAATCAAAATACGTCGGTCTGTTGGATTGACCAATTAGAGCGCAACATTTGCTAACCCAACAAACAACAATGTTGTTAACCGTATTGTACGTCGATTGTATCAATAAAAGTATAAATTTGTAAAAATATTCGACTTTGTACAAAGACAATAAGTTAACAACTTTTCAAGCTTAATTCTTTATCAGGTCCTAACTCCTCATTTGCTTAGCTTGTCAATTCTTAGCTTGTCAAGAATGGTCTAACTTGGCAGTATGAAATGGGAATTAAAGGACATCACGTGACAAGCTAACTTAAATAATTCATCACAAGCATATATCTTTTCTACTTCATCTTTCCTTCCACGGTCAATATAAACGATTTTTTTTATTCATATAAAAATTTTACAACATATCTTACATTCTACAAAACTTCCCTAATCACTTTACAACACTACAGGGACGACACCATGGGGAGCGAAAGACAATGACTACCCCATGGCCAACATATAAAGACAAGCAAGTTAATTTACCTTACACATGACAAACTACGAACGATTAAAAACTAACGGATACTGTACTAGATTCTGTCCTATATTGGGTGTCAGGCTGCAATGATTTTAGAATGTTACGAGCGCCATTCGTGTGAAGTTTTTAGTGAAAAAAAGACCTGACACCCATTGCAAAACAGAATCTACAAAGAAAAAGAACAGTACATCAAAGGACTTGGTGGCTGGTTTGTACATAACTGAAATTTCAAAAGATCTTAGTCAAACCAACCAGTTTCGTGAATGAACCGTAATATAAACGATTCCCATTTGTTGCAGCAATGCGATTATGTCGACCATCCCAGGATTTATGCCTTCACGTTGTCCATATCAACAAGCATTTTCTTTGTGAGTTAATAAACTTAACTTCTTTCCTACTCTCCTATTTGTTGAATCTAGACTATAATCTATAAGTCAAATTATCGCTAATGTGAGTTCTAGCATGCAGTCATATTTAATTCGGGATCATCCTTTTGGTTCTATTTTCATGTAAAATGCAAGTGCAGTCTTGTTTGGAACAATGGAATCAAGACGGGAATAATATAACGAGAATGGATGGAAGAGCTTTCATGGATCAGTGACTAAATTGCTATGATACAAATGTGTTGGTAAACAATCTGTTTGCATAATTTTCGAGATGAGAATTTACCTAATCGCATATGAGCATTGTTGTGACATTTCAGGCCTGCGAAAGCTCATTAACCAGGGGTAAAGTAAAAGCCAAAATATTTAGATGCCAAAACATGCAATACGGGACATACTACAGTAAAAACCCGCGTATAAGAGCCTACAATTTTGCAAGTCAGCCTGACTAACTTCTTATATATTGGGTACTCAGTAAGAAATGAGGCTGCTCAGGTTCTTAAATTGGTTCTTATTTCATTCAGGGCTTTCAGCAATTTCTTTTGTTCAGGTTCAAATTTTAAGCCTATTATCTTCTGTCAGTTAACAGCACTTGACTTCATGAGGTCTTATTCACGAGGTCTTAGACTGCGTTCACACGATGCCGGCACATTTTGAAAACGGTGAAAAATGTGACGGCAGCAAAATTTGAGCTAGCGTTCACACGATGCCGGCACAATTTGAAAACAGTAGGAAAATTGACAGTAAAAACTCGTTCCAGGACTTTGATGCTGAAGAAAAGTACCTACACACTAAGAATCGACCAGTCTCGATCCAAAAGCGTTGAAAAATGATCTGTTTACGATGCTGCTTCAAATTTATACCGGTTAGAGTTCCGTTTTCAAAATCTACCGTTTTCGAAATCTGCCGGCAAAAAATGTGCCGTTTCGTGTGAACAGGAGGCCTATCCGTCACATTTTTCACCGTTTTCAAAATCTGCCGGCATCGTGTGAACGCAGTCTTATTTACAACAGAAGTTTGTGGAAGAATCAGAAACTTTGTATCATCCTGTCAAAAGCGTTCTAAACACCACTTGAAACAAAAGTACTTCAAATAATGAACAGGACATTAAGTACTCCATGTTTAGATCTTTTTATGATATGCACACATGGTAATATTAGCTTGTACAAGTTCAATGACTAAGCAAGTGGAGTTTCAATCTAATTTGATGATCTCTACAAATAAGAACCTAGAGCGCGTGGCCGAGTGGTTAAGGCGTCTGACTCGTAAGCCAAAGGTCAGAACGGCCGTAGGTTCAAATCCCGCGCTGCACAGTTTGGTCGCTGTCCGTAACTCTAGCCCGGGTCGACCAGAGCCATGTGAGGGAAATCTGGTAGCTGCGGCGGGTAGCTGCGGTGGACTGATGGTAAAACATCCGTGGCCCCTGCTGGAAATAAGTCTCTCAGACTTTCGCAGGCTAGCCACGTTAAATATAAATACCCACCTACCTACCTACCTACCTTCAAATTTCAGGCTGATTGACTGGCTGATTGGGTTCTTACAGCCTGTAGGTTCTTAATCACTAGGTTCTTATACGTAGGCTTTTACTGTTCTTGCACGATTTTGGAAGGAAATAAAAATTAGGAAATAAGAAACCAACACACTTTCTGGTCAGAAATCATAGAGGAATTTGATCAATCTTTGATGTAAAAACTACATTTTTTACAAAGGTACTACGAAGATAGTTTTTGTCGACAAAGAGTTGTTAGTTGCCTGCTGCTTGGCTTCTGAAATCTCATAGCCTGCTCTGTAAGAGCTTGATTACTCTTACCATTACGAACCTACAATTTTCTCTAGACCATATGTTCCAGCGTAAAAGAATCCAACAAATTTAGCCAACGGAGTTTAGTGAATACCGCTACCGCTATTACCATTACAACTACCCTAGGCCTAGCTTGTTACCAATCACGTCCTTCTGGATACCTTGACTAGACTAATCACCGTTCTCTTGCCGTTGCTTCAAGTGATCTTCAAGAAATACTGCTTCCTAATATCATGATGGGAAGTCATCTACAAAATCGCAAGTTAGTTTGCTAAGAAAACAAACCTTTTCACCCGATGGTTCTCCTTTACACCAGCAATAACAAACAATGTCTTTTCAATGCTGCTGATCCTATGGAATTATGAAGGATTTTAGAGAATCAAACAGCACAGGAGTGAATTTTACGCTCTGATTATTTGCTATGGAGATAAAGCCTAGAACATCTGACAAAACATCGCTTGAGCTTTAAACAAAGCACTCTATCCTTATATTGCAAATCTTCGCATGATCTCTCTTTGGCTGTCAATAGTTCAGATTTTTAAACTTTCGATTCAGTAAGCACAGAGACATCTTTTATTCATTAACTGTTTTGAATGATGTCCATGACAATGCATACTCCTTAGCTCCTGATTTCTTTTCTGAAGCGAATAGTCACTGTCTTTTTATGAAATGAAACAGTGCATATATGCCATATCTAAGAAATGGACCGAGAGACAAGTTGTTCGGTAGCTCTGCTTTCCACTCTGCTGAGCACGGAAAGCCAAGAAAATTTCCTCTTCAGAAATTTATCACTCAGTAACCATTTTTTTTACCGAAATTCTGCAAAAAATTACAGTATCGCCAAGACTTTGGGGAGTCGAAAGACAAACACAATCGCTTTCTTTTGCAGGTAGAGATAGTTCATTTTTAAAGATCCCATAGGCCTCACAAGAGCTTCATTGTCCCACTCCGCCAATCTAAACCTGTCAATTAAATATTTTTTGCATTGATGATATTATATTTCCACGGGGACAAATGCCAAATTTAAAGAATCTAACGTTTTTCTTGCAAACTTGCTATTCTAATTTGTTGGTGCCAAAACGAGGTAAGATCAAGCCGCATTGACACATTTGCAACCTTTTTAATTGATACCTTTCCCAGTTGCTTGCTGTTCGGTCAGTTTGGGAATTAAGTGAAAGACCCATAGACAAATATTGTGCAGTGTAGTTTATGCAGGTGTTTTCTTGTCGGAGAAAGGTCTTCAAGAATGTTCTGAAAAAGCCTAAATTCAAAAATAACAATGGAATTTTTCACAGAATTTCTGTCACATTCCTGCCTACAGCAATGATTGGAGCATGCGTCAGCAAACAAGGACAGGTTTTGTCATACAAAAGCAACAGTTGCTTTAATTGACATCTCTATTCAAAGTGATAAATGACTGCAGACAAAGGGAATCCTTTCAACCAGTAAATCAATACAAACATAACTGCAAAAGTTGCCCCGAAGTCAGTAGGGTAAACTCTCACCTGGTGCAAGCGAAAGGTGATCTTTAAAGGAAGTTGTGGCTTATAACGAAAGAATGAGGGTAAATCAAAAATTCTGTCGCTCGAATTTTGATTATTTGGTTCAGGAGCCGAGCAGAAGGTATTATAATTCTATGGTCTTTAGGGCTTAAGTGAAACAATTACTACACAGCTCCTGAATCAAATAAACAAATCACACAGGACAGAACGTTAGATTTTCCCTCCTCTTTCGTTATAAGCCACAGCTTCCCTTAAAAACCACCTTTCGCATGCACAAGCAAGAGTTTTCTCTAGACTGGTTTTGGGGCAACTTTTGCGGCCATGTTTGGCTTGATTTACTGGTTGAGAGAGTTTCCTTTGCCTGCAGTCACTAATGGCTTTGAAATGAGATGTCAATTAAAACAACTAATGCTATCAATGCCCGGGTATAACTTCTACTAATGCTGTGGTATGTGTTATCCCATTGGGACAATAAAAGTGTCATTCCAATGAGGCAATCTCATTCTCCAAAGACGATAAAAAATGCTAAAACATATTGAAGTCATTCCTGTAAGGCAGAAAGCTTTGGTCATGATTTTAGGCTGGTTCTGAAAGCTTTCTAGAAGTGTATTTGAGAGAATCTCTCGTGAATTCAGAATGTCAGCATGGCTAATATGATTTCAGTGTGGTGAGTAGAACATTTCACAATGACGTCAGCTATTTTGAAATACATCCTGAAACATCATTTACCTTGATGTATTGTGGATCTAAATCCCAAAAGGATGCACTAATCTATGCAATGCATGAAATAGTCTTGTATGTGCATTTGCAACATAAAAGATATGGTGTAGAATTCTCAACCCACTGGGAATCCCATCATTTACCTTGAACTGAATTCAAAGGGGCTGGGTCACGTAATGTAAACAAACAACAATTCAAGACAAAACAACAATTTTGCAGTATCGTTTATAGTCCATATCACAGAGATTCTTAAGCATATGGGGTGGGGGGCCAGGGGGATGGTAGCCCCCCCAACCTTAGCTAAATTTTCAAAAATCAGCCCCACTCAGGCAAATCTTTGCCCTTAGTTAGCCAAAAATGTTGGCAAATAATGGGCTTTGTGTTAGGCAGCCCCCTTAGATTTTTTCTTTCCATATGCTTATGCAGAGATTTTTCACTATTTTTCTCAAAATAAAGGTTTTATTTTGAAGATGGACTCTTGAAGTTTGTAGAGAAACAAACCAAACACTCGAATGTTGTAGGATTGCAGTGATGTTGGTGGATTTTTAGAAGTAACTTTATTGTGGATTCATTCTATCCACCAAACTCTGAGCAGAACACAATGGCCATGTGTGGGCAACAATATGGATTATGGAAGACAGGTTTGTATGCAGTTATTTGTACATGTCCACTATCTGAACACATTTGCCAATATAGCTGTCTCAATTTTCAAGGAGAAATGGCCATTCAAATGGGGATTGTTTCATACTCACCCTATAGGTGAGTAATGGTGATCTCCAACTATGGTGCACTTGACCAGATTTGATCAAGGGATGTGCGCACATCCCAAATCAAATCTGGTCAAGTGCACCTCTAGGGTTTGTGCTGCCTATGTGGTTGAGAATTTGGGCCTACATTCTCTAGAAAATGGTCTTTTTGGCGGATTCATATTTGATTTGACACTTTCTGCAAAAATCTGACGGGGGGGGGGCACTCCAATACTTTACTTGATGGGATGTGCCACTCCAACAGGGTGTCCTTTTTTGAGATAGAAATTATGCGACAGACAGGGTGTCTTTCTGACCAAAATCATGAAACAGAGTATTGTGATTGATAAGAAAATTATTGCGATAGGGTATCGTGAAAATCAGTTTTCCAGCCTTGACTTGAGAGGAGGAATGGACCAGTTTCACAATGAAATTCAATTTGAGGAAAGAGATGTGATTCCTAGACTTATGATGATTAATATCTTGTTTCCCTGTGCTCTTTGACTTGATGATGGTGATTCCGTCAATAGAGACTCATAGTATTACTATGAAAAACCTGGCCCTATTTAGGCCCAAACTTCGCAATTCCTCCAAGTACCAATCAGATTGCGAGATTTGTGAATTACTATTGTTACGGTGTAAATGTGCTAGAATTTTCGATTGGATTGAAGAATTGAAATCACACCCACGGGACGGGACTGGGATTCGAAGCCGTAATTCCATCATAATTCCATTGATGATTGAAGAGCATAGGGCCACGTTTTTCACTGTTCATTATGAGTCCCTCTTGAGCAAGGTTTACTGCAGGGATACAAGGGACTCATCGTCATTGGTCTATGTGATTCCCTGTAAGCAAGAAATCTACATCATGGTCAACTACACACACAAAACATTGTCATGCATTGCTGAGAGCAATGCACGCTCTTGCTCTTGATCCCTTGAGATTTAGATCCACATAATATCGAGGCAATGTTCTTGAAAGTAATTCAAAGAAATGACGTCATTTAGGCCTAATTGTTTACTCTAAAGTACCTATCTTCTTATTCTTACACTTTTGTACTTTCATAAATCCAATTTTACCTACATTTTACAATGCTACAAAATAGAGGGAAAATTTCAAAAATATATCAGACTTACGTCCATCAATCAAATCAAGAAATAGATTCCAACTTTCAGGATGGATGGGCAGGAGGATGATCAAAGTCGCCATGATGGTTGATGGCACTGGCACTCTCTTTTGAAACTGAGATTGAGCATGACAGCACTCATACTAGACTTGCTTGTGATGTGATCAACATTGAGTAGTAACTTCTTCTTTTATCCTTCATAATCATTGACTTCAGAAGCTGTTCTGTCTTGCTTCGCCAGCTTCGCCTTGGAAAGATTGCTTTGCTTGCACGCACCAAGGCCAACCATATGACGGCGCCCGCTGCAAAAAGCGCGCGAAAATTCTAGTACCCAGACCTGTCTGTCGTTTGCAAATTTGGGCCTACTGAGAGCACAGGGAAGCAAGAGACTCATCGTCACCCATTCCAGGCCAGGCCCTTCAAGATTCTTCCAGACCCAAATCCCCAAATATTTTCGCTGACACAGGCCGACTCCGCAGAGCTCTGGCTACAGCTGACTCATGATGACCACTTCCTGGTTCTTTCCATTTGCATCAGAGCACCGCCCACTCGCGCGTTGCAGTAGGCAGACAGATACAGACGTGAAAGCACAGGCCTCGCTGTTCCCTTAAGCAAAAAGGTAAGTTATTGTTTTATGAGGAATACGTGTGTATATGTGCTCTGGGGAAAATGTATGGGAGAAGGTAGGCCGAAATAGAAAAGCCTGATGGAGGCCAGGCCAACAAAACAAGCAGCACTTTACTCTTGGCCATCATACCGGGCTGCACACTGATGACTGACTGGCCTGCTGGCCTAAGTAAACTTTGTGGCCTGCTGGCCTAAGTCTTAGTTTGTATGAGAGAAAATAAAATAAATTTCAATTCAAGCAAACAACTAGCGTAGCATGCTCGTTAGCGCATTTTTGAGGTACTGGAAATCCTGAAAAACACAACAGAATGTATGGAAAGTGGCACTATGAAACTCTGTCAAACTTGCTGTTTCCATCCAGCCAAGAGCACAAGATCTATTGTTGATTTTTTTGAAACTCTCACAGCTTTTTAAAGTCTACTCACAGCTTGCACCTTCAAATTTATTTCACTCACTACTTTGTGTTTCCTTCCTCTGTCCTTTTGGCCCACTCCTCTTTTTAATCTATATTAATGATTTACCTCACTCATCCCCTAAATTAGCTTTTTACTTATTTGCTGTATTTTCTGTGAAGCTGAAAATCTTGATGTGCTGCAGAAAGTAGTTAACAAGGAACTGAAAAAAGTGAAAATGTGGCTTGATGTTAACAAACTATCATTAAATATTGGTAAAACCAATTTTGTCATTTTTAAGTCTCCAAAGCATTCTACTCATCAAACAATGAATATCGAAAAGGGAAATCAACCTATCAAAAAGACCTGTTATATCAAATTCCTTGGTGTACTTTCAGGTGAAAATCTCACAGGGAAATATCATTTGACTGAACTTTCCAAGAAACTTGCTAGAACTTGTGGTATGTTTTTCAAAGTAAGACACTATTTCCCCATTGATGTAATCCATCTTTACAACTCTTTATTCTCACCTTTTCTCCAGTATGGAATTTTGCTTTGGGGTGTTACTTATGAAACTTATACAAATCCAGTGTTTTGTTACAAAAAAGGGTTGTAGGGGCTATGGCATTTGAACATTTTACTTCTCCTTCTAATCCAATTTTTCGTGATCGAAAGATCTTAAAGCTTCATGATCTTTTTCAGTTGAAATTGCTTAGCTTTGTGTATGAATCTGTAAATAAGCTCTCCCCTACCTGTTTTCATACTTTCTTTGAACTAGTGGAACATGTTCATCAATATGGTATGCGCCAAGTCGAAAATTATGATATTTTCTTAACTCGAAAAAATACTTTGCAATATGGCCTTAGATCAGTACGATACTGTGGTGCAAAGACTTGGAATCAAATCCCCATAGGTATAAAAAGATCATCATCTGTCCAAACGTTTCGCCAGAAGCTTAAAGCTTCTCTCTTTGAAAAGTATTAACAAAGAAGTTTTGTCCATATCTCAATCAAGTTTTATACACATGAATCAACTGATATGAATCTGATGAGCAATCAGTTAGTTATAAAATGTTTATGAAAAAGGGGGTGTTCTCTCCGCGATTAGTTTTTAACTACTGAGAGTCCTCAAGAAATTCCCTGCATACAATGTTCTATATTTCCATCCTTAGTTTATTTATTTTATATCATTAGTTGTATTTTAGTTAAGCCGTATTTAGTTTTTAGTTCCTTTTGTTGAATATTGATATTGTATGTAGTGGAATTTTAAAATGATGATGAACTGAACTGAACTGTTGGTCAAATCGCACATTGCAACCTGGCCATCCACATGATACTTTTTCTTAATTGAGGAGATCCAAGCATATGCAAGCCAAAGTCCCTTCAAAGAGAGGAGGCTACATGTTATTGATTAGTTATTTCTTTGCATTCCCACCAGCACCAGCCACTCTGTTCTAGCAATTGAAAAAAGCAGGAAGTGTTTTCAAGCAAGGAAGGAAATGATATTGTTTCTTTGAGAAATAGAAAACATGTCTAAATAGTCCTTAGATCTTCAGAAAATATGTGTGAGTTATTGTAAATAGCATGATCAATCTTTTTAAGGCAATGCAGCCTTTAGCGACAGGACACAGCAGAGGGCCTCTCTTATAATGATACGTTTTAGGGCATATATTGAAATTCAAGCACAAACCTATGTAACCATAGCGTGCTTGTCTGGTATCATCCATTATTGTGTGTGTCATCTTATTTTGAATCGAAATATCTATAGCTAAAAAATAACTAGTCTAATTTGATTATTTTATAAATATACACGATAAATTTCGAAGGCATACTTTGCACCTGCAGGTGGCCCCATCCCAGCTCTTGATTAGCCTTTTGAATTGGGCCAGATTTTCGGCTGACTTTATTTTGTCTGGAAACGATTCCAAATCTGCTGCTCAAGGGACCTGAGACTATTTGAACCGAATGTTGTCTGGTTTGGCCTGTAGTGCTGTAAATCATTTGGACGACGTGAAGGTCGACTTGAGGCTCTTGTTTCGAAAATATTTTGCATGAATTCAGGATTTAGCTGGTTTACAGTTTTGAAAATCTCAATACAAAGGCATCTAAGGCTATTTACATGCATTGTGCATTGTTGTGATTATGCTCAAACCATAGCCAAGAATTTAAAATAGTGATTAACTGATGACAGTGAAGATTTCCTTTGCATTTAGATTTCTAGAACTCAGTGCCCTGAAATTTAATTTCTTTTGCTAACTGGCCATAATGGGAATAGTACTCCATGTTACTGAAAGTTCGAGAAAACTTTACAGAATCCTATAAAAAAGCTGTGTTTGTTCATGCTCATTTGATCGATGGTTAGAACTTAGCAAGACTTTTTTGACCACAGAAAATCCAGTAAAAACAGGTTTGAGAATGTTTTCACCATGGTTTGATTTGAATTTCACATATATACAACAAATGGTCAAATGTGGGCAACTTTTGTAACATGGTATTTTGCATGGGTAATGCCTTTATGATTGATTGTTTACTTTTTAAACTACAGACCACATAAAGATGATGAAAGCAATTGTTTTTGATGCACCTGGAGGTCCAGAAGTATTGAAGGTCAGAGAAGTTAAGAAGCCTGAAATTGCAAAAAATGAGGTGAAATGATTCTTCAGACAATATCTGTATTGTGCCTTTTCATTTCTAGTCATTGTTTCAGATCAAGGTTCTTGGAAAATTCCAGACTCTTCTATCAACATAAAATGAATCAAAAGCTGCTAGAGTATGAGTCAAAAGCTAAGATGCTTTCTTTCAAACAGTAGATGCTTTGAGGAATTCTGTTGGGCAAAGTTTGAAAATGATTCATTCTCTTGTCAGTTGATGCTTTTTGGATACATGCATTCTTAAAGGCACTGAGTTGGGATCAGTAGCCTGCTCCTGACCAATATAAACTTCTTTTCAATCAAAGAACAAAAGTTGTCATTTAATCCCTATTGAAATGAAATCAAAGAAATTCCTGAGGATAATGCAAGTATTAAGAAGTCTTTGGTCTCCACTGCTAACAACTTTAGCACTATTGTGCAATAGGGCTTAAGTATTTACACCGACTCATTTCCTTCAAGCAATTTTTGACAATGGTTGTTGGAGTTAAATTGCTTTGAAAGTTCCATTTGGTTTGCTCTCTGATATTAATGAGGGATGACATTGGGTGACATTCCTTTACCTTGTTCTTGGATCTTTTTGCATTGTGAGTCATTGAGGGGTCTCTGGTTGCAGCTGTTGCACATTTTTGGTCATAAAGATTGCAACTCTGTGAATTTTCAACAGATTTGCAAGATTGTGGTCTTAGCAGTTATTTCAAAATCTTAGGGACAGGTTACCTTCCCATGAGCCTGTTCATGTTATAGTTACTTTTCAAAATTTAATCAAACCTCAGACAATTGTTTGGACAGCCAGTATTTGCATGTTCCTTTTAATAGGAAGTTCTCTTTTTCTGTCTAAGGTTCTTGTAAAGGTCCATGCGATTGGAATCAACCCAGTAGAAACATACATAAGAGCTGGTGCATTTCCAGGACCAACTGCAAAACCTCATATTCTTGGAAGTGATGCAGCTGGGGAAATTGAAGGTGTTGGCGAGGATGTCAAGAAATTCAAGGTTATCTGCATTATCACTTGTTTTCATAGTTCATTTTCAAGGTATTAATACCATTTGAGTAACTTTTGAAGGCCAAATTGTCACCTGAATATTGCAGCAAACTTCTTTGCAGTTTTTATGTTCAAACCGATATTGACATTACTGTATACAGAAGCTTTATTCAATTTATTCATAGTATTCATTGGCCTCACTGCCAATTCTCAATACCACTCATTGAAGTGAATGGTTATGCCCATTGAGAAAAAGTATACTAAGAGAGAATAAGAAAATGAAGATATGAGAGAGAATGAAAAATCAGATAAGAAATGTTGAATGGATCATGTTGTAAGGAATCATTTCATAAGCCTTTCGGTTGGCAAGAAGCTTGATGGTTATTTTCACATTGCTACAGAGTAAATGGGTAAATGGTCCCCCACACAGTACCTTCCATATAACTTTGAAAGTAATGAACATTTTAATATGGATATTCTCATGATTGCTATGACCATAACAGGTCTTAAACTGATATTTATGAAGTGAGGTTAGCATGTTATTTGATAAACATTTTTGTTGTGCGGCGAGAAGAAAGAAGAACAAAACGTCTGGTGCTTAGGTTTAAAGGGAATCAACATAGTTAAGAGCTGGCCTGGGCCAGGTTCTATTGAATTTGATAACTTTGACGCATGCAGCTTTATTGTGGAGCCAAGGAAACAATGAATGCGTAGGCATTTTCTATAGCCTATTTATAGCGACTACGAGACATAGCTATGTCTATTCCCTTTAAGGCTTTTTAATGCTTTACATTTATATATATATATATCTTATTTTAGAAAGGTGACAGAGTCTGGACATTTCATTTTTGGAACAATGGCAAAGGAACATATGCAGAATATGTAGCTATCCACGAGGATTGCGCAGTGGTTTTGCCTGCAAACACTTCTTACAAACATGGTGCTGCAATTGGTGTGCCATTTCTAACCGCTGCAGAAGCACTATTTCAAGTGTGAGTAGTTTGATTTGACCATAAATTGCTTGAAACTTTTGAAGTTATGGTTGACCATATGATTAACTGAGCAAAATAAAAACTTGAAGACTTAGTTTTGCTGTAATTCACAAATTATGTGATAAGTTTTTGTTGAATAACCACGATTTTGGGGCCGGTTTACACGATCAAATACACGATCATATCTCAAATATGTAGCTGCTGCGCATGCGCAGCAGCAAAAATGTGAAGCAATACGAGAACATGATCGTGTAAACCGGCCCTTAGAGTAGATCACAATTTATCCCATATAGCAAGAGTGGAAAAGTGAGAACCACTATGGTTGCTGGTTGCTGTCGCAACTTTTGACCATAACCTTTACCGAGAATTTACAAAGAGAAGGCACATGAATGTTGCAAACACAAATTAATGAATGGTTTCATCTAGGCACATAGAATACATTTTCCATGTATGCCATGATCAACTGTAAAGTGTAAATTTACTCCAAAACGGTCTTCTCATTTTTTAACTCGTTGCTGTTGAATACTTGCAAAACAGCTGAAGGTATCTTTTTATATTCTTGTTTTTTGCAAAAAGATATTACATTGGTAACATGCTTAAATCAATTTCAGAACGAACTCAAGACCTGCAGAGACAGTTTTGATTCATGGTGCAAGTGGAGGAGTAAGTCTTTTCCTTGCCTAACTTCATTCATCGATTGGTGCTGTGCAGCGGAATACAGATCTTTAAAATACCCTCCATGAGAAAGTTTACAACATAGTTTGTTCTTGCCTGCATGCAGACGTTACCTTTCCACGAGAAGAGAGAGCCATTGAGCAACTTCGTTAGATCTCGTTTGAAGTGGAAAGTAAAATCTGCACGCATGCTAAGCTTGCCGTTTTGTTCCAAGGCTTGCTCTGCAATGTCTTGATTTTGATCAACCAATCACATGCAGTGGTGTTTGCATGAGCGATGTTTGCTAAAAAAGCAAAAGCAAATATGCGCAGGTGATAAGACAAGCTTAGTTGCTGTGTGAAGGGAAATGTCAAGGGTATCTTGTCAAATGGCTGTCAAGTCGTTGTGAAAGCCCCATCGGCAACGAAACAAATGTACTGTAGCTATTTGAATGATATTTAACACTGTGTGTGTACTTTCACATACTGGATATGAGACTGGAGATCTTATGATTCTTAAGTTTCAACAGTGCAAACTTCAGATGTTTGCTGTGGCCTGCACGCACCTCCGTGCAGTCTCTCTGCCTACCGTGGTCGGTTTAGTAAGGGGCTACGAATGCTTGCCGAAGATCGATCTTATTAACATTATAAACATTGCAAGTATATGAATAGTGCTTGCTGTGGCAAGAAGTTTCTTCACTTCCCAGAACACATCTCAGGAGTTACTCTTTGATTACTTTGCCCAAAATGAGTTAGAATTTTTGCAGTCTAAAAAACAGAGGCAAATTTTATTCGCATTTTAGTGCTGTTTTTCGATATTTTGATTCAATGGTAGCTGAGTTTGTTGTGTAACAGTTACAGCTCAAAAGTGTGGACAAACACGTAAGGGCGTCATTTTGCGAGTTTGCAAATCGAAGTTTGCCGTTTTCAGCCCCGGTTATTCAAATGAAAAGAAACGTTTGTTCGATGCTAATACTGAATGAGAAGAACGACAAACAACGAGAAAGGCAAATATAACTTGCCTGTGTCTAGACTAATTAACTTAGAGTATAGCTATCGATGATTAACTCTCTGAAAAGTGTCTCGAGATTGGATCCGAAATAACTTCGTTCCACACCGAACTGTGTTTCCACTTAGAACAACGATCATGCTTTAGTTTTCCTTTTCAAACTTTACCAGATGTGTACGCTCCATCCAAACCTCTTTTCAGGCCAGTAGAAAGATCTGTTAACTTGTCACATCAGCGGTAGCTTTTCCACTTGGAAATAAATAATCATGAAGTTATACATGGTTAATTTGAATATAAAGTGTACGATTGAAGAAGATGCAACAACATAAGAAAGAATGGTTAATTTGAATGTTTACAAGCATTCCGGCAACAATCATTCAAGAATTTAGATGATTGCTAGGTATTTGTGGTAATAAACTTTTTATTCATCATTGAGAGCTTTGCGTGACGAGTTCGATGATGCTCTTCAGGTTGGTTTGCCTGCAGTTATGTTTGCAAGAAACCATGGCATGACAGTCATTGGCACAGCTTCAACTGATGCAGGACTGCAACTTGTAAGGGAGGCAGGAGCTCATCATGTATTCAATCACAGAAGTCAAGACTATCAACAGAAAATCATGGTTCGTTGTTTTTAACTTTGCATGATTGATTATCGAGTTAAAAGTTTTATGACATGTAAGGTTTTGGAAGGCAGAGATGGAGAAACTACCGGGTGAGTCAGAAAAAAGCCCAGCGTTTGAAAGGCTACTGCTCCCTAAGTTTTTAAGCAAGGATGTTTGTGATATCTCGTTGAATAGGTAGCATGTTCAATCATTTTTAGATTTTTTCTTGGCTCAAATCAGTCACTCCGTTCTGATTCTGTAAGGGATTTTCTAAAAACAAATTCTCGTCGAGAAACATCAAAAATGTGCTTAAATTACGACCAAGATTCCCTGATATTTTTCCCTCATAGCGATGACTTCAGTACACTTTTACACATGCTATCCTCTTGAGAGGTTGAAAAGGTCTACTCCTTCGTATGAATAACTTATTCAGGGGGATTCCATCCTCCTAAGGAGACAAAATACCAAACTCTGGCCGAAAGGGGGTTTCTGCAGACAATCTCTCTTTTCGACGGGAAGGAAGGGCCTGTTAAAAAGTCCGGTAAATTACCGAACCTAGTTAGACATATAAGGAATGAAACAAGAAAGTTTTCAGTATCATTGCTTTGATAATCAGGGCGCAGCATTTTCTCCAACGGTGGACTTTTTTATTGACTCACCTGTCACCTGGTATTTTACTGTAAGGTTGCGCAAATCTCTGTACAGAGTTCGCCTAAAATAGATTTGCTTGACACATTGTGCATCACTGTCTGCGCAAGGAAACTGACCAGGTTAAAGTCTACCCAATCAAATGTTCTCGATTTTTTGGATTGACCAAACCGATTAGAGTGCAGTATTTGGTAATGGTTTATCGTAGGCTCGTTTGAGTTGCAGTTGTGTAGATGGAGGTACAATTTTCATTTATTGTTATTCCTTGTTAGTATTGTTGATTTGTACTTTGTTGCTTTGTTGTTTATTGCCAGTTCTTGCATTGCTTGCTGATGATTTGTTGAATTATTAGCACCATGCACAATGAGAACAAGATCATCTTGAGTTCTTTCCACTTGCGCATGGTACATAATAATGTAGATTAACAAAAACCACCATCAAAAATAAACAGAAAAAAGAATATAAAAACACAACTGTTTATAAAATACGTTTCGATGATAAAATCTTCTTCAGTTAAACTAAACCAGAGGACAGCCGAGTATTTATACATGTTGAAAACAAAACCTAAGCTAAAATTATTCCAAAATGAAATTGCTAACAATGAAAAAGCATTAACTCGCACAAAATTTAAAAGAAGATGTTTGAAACTGGCTCACACTGGGCCCCCGGGGCCGCCAAGACCGCGCAGAAAGAACCACAAGACAAAGAGCCAAAGTCTCAGTGCTTTGTCTCTCGGGTCCCCCCGCACGAACCCAACGACCCGAAAGACCCAGCGCGAACCAAGTCTCAAAGTATTTTAAAGTTTTTATGACTCCCATCCCAGTAAACAACCATATTGAAATCCATGCGTGGCACCGTTTATTAATGCACTTAGGACTGGAAACTCTTCTGTTTTTGGAGTCAAGACCTTTAAGAAAGAACACCCGCCCAGTGACCCTCTAAGGATTTGCAAAACAGCTAAGAACTATTTTAGCCAATGCTAAATCCCAGATGGCAAGGAAGGGGATTCCACCCTTCCACCATGTGCAGAAAACACAAAGCCAAAGGTTGAAGTGCCCCACCCATGCAGGTCCCAACTCTTAAATGTAACGATAGAATTTATGCCGACCCACAAGCAAACATATCGAGTTCAATGTCTGCTGCTCTTTCGTTTAGGCCAGCAGGTGAAAACGTTCCAAGTTTGTACTGCCAAAATAGCTCTTTCCTACGAAGTGAATAGACATTATCCGCCCCATCGATTATCCTAATACTGACCGAAAAATTACCCCCATGTTGTTCATCAAAAAAGTGGCTAAAGAAACTAGCCTGTGGAACAGGCTTTCCTGTTGCCAAACTGCCCTCGTTATGTTTGCGTGCGTATGTCCTAAAATACGATTTATAAACATTGAACCTTTGTCGAAACTTGTTTTTGGTGCTGCCAATATATTTTTTATTACAGCAGTCACATTGCAACATATAAACCACACTTTCTGTATTGCAATGAAAGGGCCCCGAAAATATTTTGAATGTCCTCGAATCATTTGCATTGGCAAAAGTATGCCCCTCTCGTATCAAAGGATAGATTTGGCAATTTCTTCTACCGTTACATTTAAAGGTTCCCCTTTCCACCAACTCCTCCTCCAATGGTTGCAGTTTTGCCCTAACCAAATTATCCTTGAGACTTTTTGCTTTCCTAAAAGATACAAAGATTTTGTCTTTGAAAAGATTCCTGTGTTCCGTATCCACCAAAAGGATATTCTGAGATTGCCGTAAAACTTCATATACCCTATGCAAAGCTGGATGATATGTGAAAACTAATGGTATCCGTGTAGATTTTTGTGTTTAATAGACATTTTAGCTATTCTGCACAAGAGATTGGATCGAGCGTTATTTTTACACATTTTTATACGCGACGTTCGATCGAGTGGCGTTATACCTTCTATCAGTATTGTGCAGATTCAAAAATTCGACAAAATGTAGCGAAATACCATTCGATTCTGATTCTTTTCAGAAAAGCTAAAAGGTCTATTGTTTTATAAAGATGAATTTAAAAGATATAACAAACAGAGTATCCACGTTTTGTGTTTTATCTTGGAAAATTTCGGAGAATCTGTTCCGTAACGTTAGTTCTCCTACACTCCATATTACATCACTTTTGTCAATTTATAATCTGCAATCCATTTTAGGAAGTGACTGGTAAGGAAGGGCCAAATGTCATCATTGAAATGCTTGCAAATGCCAACTTAGCAAAGGATCTAGAAATGATCGCAAGGAATGGAAGAATTGCGGTAGGTTTTACGGACTTTCTCAGTCAGGATATTCTCAACCATGATATATAAGTTGTATTCGAAGGGTTTTTTTGGCCAGTGGCAGAAGCACTGAGAGGCAAATCTCACTCGATTGGACAGATTGTTCCATTTGGTATTCATACAAATTGTCATTATCCCCCCCCCCAGAGTGTCCATCTCGGCCTTTTAACAAGATGTATTGGTGGTCCAAAACATGTGACAATGGCTCTGATTTCAGGAAGTTTAAGTGTGATCTTCTCTAAATTAGAGTTAATATGGTGACCAGTGAAGAAGTGTACGCAAGTTTTTCAACTTAGCTGCTGTTTTTCGTTCAAAGAGTTACATAGTATTTTGAAGAAATTCAACCTCGAGTAGCCTTGAAATGAAGCCAAGTTGAAACAAAATGAAGCGCCATAAGAAACTTAATCATTGCTCTTCATTTTGTTTTTCACCAATTGGAGGGGAGGAGGATCCAAATGGGACTCAGCTTCATTCAGAGATCTGATATAGCCTCCTCATTCGACTGTGTCAGTTGTCAGCAGATAGAAGACTGACCTTCAGATCAAGGTTGAACATTACAGATTTTGCCAGAGGGTATTTGTATCGCAAGTGTCAGATTCTTCACTCACTCGATATACCTTAGTTGTTAAGAGGTAGCCTTTAGATTTCTTGTAGACTTTTTCCCTATGAGAAGGATGTCTTCTATCTGTAACAGTGGTTTTCAGGGGTAAATAATCTTCCGAGCGTTTTGAATTTCTACTCGGAGAATCTGAACTTGATTCTTACTAAGGAAACGCTGAAAATTGGATGCATTGAACCAGCGTACAACTACATTAACTAAGGGTGTCACATGTTTGTTCTTGGTAAGTGAAGAGTCTTAAAGAATGGATTTCTTGTTAAGTTGTTTCCTAGCAAATATGAGAAGAATGTCTTATATCTGTAACAGTGGTTTTCAGGGGTAAATAATCTTCTAAGCGTTTTAAATTTTTACTCGGAGAATTTTGAAATTGATTTTGACAAAGGAAACTTTAAAACTGGCTACATTGAACCAGCGTACAACTACATTAACTAAGGGTGTCACATGTTTGTTCCTAGTAAGCGAAGAATCTTAAAGAATGGAAGGTGATAAATGTGAAAGGTTGCTTGAAGGAAGTTGGCAGTCGAATGGAAAAGAAAACCTTGAACCCCTCTAAAACGTACACTATGTCAGTGATTTCTAGCATTCTGTACGAAATGTTGAAAGCTGGTTGGTTATATAGTCTTTTGTTTGTATTCACTTATCTTCTCCTTTTTTCGCTTCCCTCTTCCAATTTTTCTTTTCTAGCTCAAATTTTCTTTCAATTCAAAGTAGGTTCTCGCCCCCCCCCCGGGGGGATATATGCTGGTAAATGAAGCGCCATTTTTTTGGGGTACCTTTTTTCGATCAGCAATTAAATTTTGGTTTATCATTTTTGGTAAAATCACAAGTATTCATAAATTTTGGGGTGTAATTCTAGAAAAATAACTCTTCAGGCTATTGGTTTTGATCAAATTTCACACATGCTTGGTTAAAATTTTGGATCGTTATCACAATTTTAGGGTATAAATTTCAATAGCCTGTAAATTTTGGGGTACCGTCTTCGCGAAAATTTATAAATTTTATGGTGTGATTTCAGGCATCAAATGGCACACCCCCGTCACCCACCTATTGAAGTTACCCTCCCACCGGGTTCTCACCAGCCAAAGTACTGTTTTAGTCGGGCCTCCCCGACTGAAATAGAAGGAGATTTACTGCTGATGTTTATTGGTTATTGCTGTTTTTTATAGGTGATTGGCAGCAGAGGCAACTGCGAAATCAATCCTGGCTTGATATTGATGAAAACAGCATCAGTTAAAGGCGTTGCGCTCCTTTATGCTCCAAAGGTAAGCTTTTTGCTGCCATTGCTTTAGGGGCTTTCCATCTCCAATGCAATATCAATGGGAAGGAATGGCTGATTAAAGCCGATAAATCACTGATCCTAGTTGAACATATCGATAATAAAACAAGACAGTTTTATGGGCATACTAACCGGTTTTGTGTTATACAGGAAAATATGAAGCCCGAGGTCTTAAAAAGCTCGGTCATTAAGACCGAGGGCTTTATATTCTCCTGTAAAACAATAAAGCCGGTTAGTATGAGTTTTAATACCTGATAGCGTCTAATTTTATCTCGTATCATTTAGTCAAACGCATTTTGTTACTGCCTTGTCGTTTGAGTTTTCTAATTGCCGAACTTGCCGTCATGCCCAATTGCATGATGAATTTTTGCGGAAAACTACCTATTTCTGACTACTTTTTTGCCAATTTCTACCAAACACACCAATGTTTAAGGGGAGCCCTCTGAAAAAGGGACCATGGTTTTGAGAATTTTGGGCCTAAAACCCTGTCCATGTGGGTGGCACATACCCATACCCTCGTATTAGGTACCTCCCCCGGGCAATTTCTTTTCCTCTACTCTTTACGTAACTATTGTTCCGACAAAAATATCAACCAACTATTCTCAATTACAGCATATATGGTGATATTTTCAAGTTGACAGTGCTCGAGCAATTTCCAATTTTGTTGCCGTTGCGTTACTAGATACTAAAGCGTTTTGTTTATTATTTACAGGAGGAGATAATCGAGAATGCTACTCGTGTTACAACTGGACTTGAACAGGGCTGGTTGAAAGCCTCTGTTGGCAAAGAATATACAATGGAGCAGGCCCCCGAGGCACACAAGGAGTTGCTTGAAGGGAAAGCTAAAGGCAAAATGATTATCAATGTCTGCTGATCAATAGTCGCTGGCACTGAATTGTACGTCTAAAGGAAGAAATTGATAAAAGCAAGATGAAAAATTTCATTTTATGCTGAAAGTACTTCTTACATACTTACGTTCAGATACTACTTCGTTCTCCAACAATAATACTCAGGAGCTGTGACCAGTTAGGTTGGAAGGTTTGACATTCTTTGTTGTCCCAGCTTTAATATTTGATGTGACACATACAAGATAGGTCCCAAAAACATCAATTTTTGAAAATCTTGGAAAATATTATTACCTTAGAATCTTTAGCCAATCTTGTGGCCTGATTGCGGCAGTTGCTGAGTCGTTTTATCTATGCATAGTAAATTTTACATAGACGAACTTTTACGAAGTAACTTTTGTATGAAAATTTTTGTCGAAGCTTTGTAAAAACCTAACTTATACTGCATTTACACTGACACGAGTAAACCAGCTTTATTTAAACCAGATTAGATTTCAACCAATCAAATGACTGGAGTCGTTGGATTGACCAATCAGAAGGCCCTATCCGAAAACCTGGTTTATTTTAAGCTGGTTTAACTTGCAGTGTGAATGGGGCATCAGGTTATCTCTACATGAAAGCACGAAATTGAAGTTTTGTGACCAGAACTTTTCCCATTTTCACAAATCTATAAAGAACATGTGCCCTCGTTGAATGATTGTTGATGCTTATAAGAATAACTGCTTATTTTATACACGCTGCTGATAGATTATAATTGCAAATGAACCAAAAACCAACCGATGTGTTTTATTTTCAAGCATCTGAGTTGAAAGAAATCTTACCAAGACTTTGTAAATTCAGGATCGAACACTGCGAAAAATGTCAAAATTTCACGACAATCTTTTACTTTGAAACTAAGAGGAAAGGAAGAACTTTCTTAAGTTTTTGATGTAAGAAACTGTAATCTGGTTTTTATCTTAGTTTCTTCAAAAAAATTGTTTTAACACCATAGGAAATATAAATATGCTTTGCAGTAGAAGAGAAATTTAGAATATCTGGCATTCTCTGACGTTTTGCTACTTGGAAGTGACTGAAACTTACTTTCGGAAAGCAAAATGATACATGGCTATTTAAACAATAGTTTGATAAAGTCTTGGTAAACTTTTGCCATTTGAGATAGAACGTTGAAAGCTTGAATTCCTGCTTTCCTGCAAAAAATATTTCAGATTTGTACTGCATGTCGCAGAAAAAGGTCTACCGATTGGTTTGCGTCAAATGATGTGAATTTAGCAGAATCAATGCTTAATCTGTCTCGAAGTTTTCATCAATAGTGAACTTGAATGGAACATAGACACTTTTTGTTGACAAAGAAATATTAAAGGGGCTGACTATTTTGTAGCATTTTTGATAGGCATATCACAGAGATTTTCCACTACTTTTCTCAAAATTAAGGTGTTATTTTGAAGATAGGCTCTTTGATATCGCAGAGAAACAAACGAAACACTCGTATGTTGCACGATTGCAGAGATATTGGTGGATTTTTGGAAGCAACTTTATTTTGGATTCACTCCATCCACTCAAATCCGTACAGAACAAAATGGCCACTTGTTGGCAACAATATGGTTTATGGAGATAGAAGATTTTTTTGCGGTTACGTGGCCCAAGCCCCTTTAATCTTGAAAGCTCAGATTTGCATGCACCTCCTTTTGGCCAAATGAAATTCTTGAACGACATCAAAAGTAAAAACTCATGAAAATGAACAACTGCAAAATGAGTGACTAGTCGCAAAAAGAATCTAGTGAGATTGAGATCCAATGTTGCTCGAATTTTACCAAGGCTAACTTGAGCATTTTAAACAACTTCGAAGAAACATGTTATCAATTTGACGTCTACACAACATTTCCCAAAGAAAGCACTCGCAGTTGCAAGAAACAGATACAAAGCGTATTTCTTTGTTTCTTCTCTTTCCTTCTTTGCGGTTTTTTAAAACTGCTCAATTTTCCACACTTCTCTTTTGACGATGACCTTTTCCAATGAAGCAGCGAGTCAACTTTTCCTCTTTTACTTTCTTCGAACTGCTTGGAATAGCCTAAAGTTTCTCTCTACAGTAGTCTGTTTCCATCATAACACGTGAAAGATGAACGCAACGCAGAACAACAGAGAGAAGTGAGAAGAGACTTTTCGTTCTTCTCGTACACTCATCTAAATTCTCAATTCCATCAGACTCTGATTCCATGTCTTGTCCTGACAAGTCCACTTACTGCTCATTCCCAGGCATCTCTCGTTTCCTATCTGGGTCCCTGTCCTTCTTGTCTCCCCCCAATATTTCCTCGCATTACCTTAGTGTAACATGATTAATATTGATGGTCCTGTACTATCCTTTCATCGATTTCTTCCAGCAGCCCACATCCATTTCAATTAAGTTGTCGTGGCAAAAAGCCCTGGAAAAGAAGCTGGAGCTCCGACAAAAGACGCTCCTGTCTGTTGGCCACAAGTTGTTGTTTTTTTTACATATATATATTCCATTAAAAATTTACAATACATGATTACTTGCTATACCTACACCTAACACTACCCTACTACGAAGACAGTACCCCAAGGAGCAAAATATTTTGTCTACCCAGGGGTCATAAACATAAAAAGAGATTAGTGAAAAGACAAACAGAGCTACAAGTTAAGGATTCTTGCAACCAAATAATTGCGAGTGAAGATTGGGAACGTTTAGAACCATTAAAGGCAGTGTAAAAAACGTCTATTATTTGGTCGCAAGCTTCCTTAAGACATTAACTACTGAAAAACAGACACATGTAGAAGGGATTGGGGTGCTCTTTTCAGGGATTCCAGTAACCTTCAACCAAAGCGTTCTGTCTCAGAAATGTACTTAATAGTTAAATTTAAGATCATTTTGTTGGCTTCCAAGGGCAAATGTTTGTTTCCGTACAGAAGAATTTGCAACATATTGATATCTGCACTCTCAGAATGTCCACAAGCTTCGAGTACATCGTTGACACCAGCGAGAAGACTGAATCTTTGCTCTCTGAAAGAATTGCAGAGCAGCAAAAAGTGTTCCGTATCTTCTATGCCATCATTAACTGGGCACATAACAGGCAAGTTGTTTTGTGGAGTGTCTTGCCAGCCTGCAACCTGTTACCACTTTGTCAACAGTTTGTGATGAAAAAGTTGCCCATGATTCCACAAATCGAGTAAATATCTAGGCCATAATTCCGGAAATTATGAAAAATCCCCTGAAAAGGACACCCATAATTCCGTGAAATGTCAAAAATTGTGAAAATGATACCCATAATTCCGTAATGGTTTGAAAAAGGTACCCCTAAGAAATGGCACGTCCCCGTACCACGAAAGGCTGTTTTAGCAGCAAGACGTGGACGTCTTTGAAAACGCAGCTACTTTTTTATGTTTTTAGAGCATTTTAATTTTCCAAGCTTTTCCCTCCCAGAAAGCTGCTCACAGACGGGCAAAGAACAGTTTGCATTCTTGCATTTCCATCATTTGTGAATGTGCTCATATTGCATTTGCTTCCCTTCTCGACGTCCTATTTTTGCAGTGCGGCCTTCAAAAGTATACTTTTCAGGTTTCCAGTTTCAGAATAGAACGTACAATTGGTCGCTCGAGACTACCCTGGGTACCAGAGCCAAAAAATAATAAAAAGAAAAAAAAAAGGAAGGAAAGAACCAATTTCCTTTCATTTAAATTTTGAGCATTTAAATTTTGAGGCTCTGGTACCCAGGGTAGCTCGAGACTTGCAAAAAGTTTCGAAGTTGATTTCACTTTGTAATTTACATCCTCGAACAAAAGAATTATGCTGGCGTCTTCTTGATTCGCGTCTTCTTGCTAAAACAGCCTAGTACTAAGGTACCCCCCCCACCCACCGAGGTATTAACCTTGTCCTCGTAAGCAGTTTCTTCGATGTAAGCGTATGTCAACTGTTTTGGATCTCTTCTTATGGTATGGTAATTCTGATAAGAATATTGAAGTTTCTGTCGGATTTACCACAAAATGCGATAGATACCGGTAATTTCCTGCTTTGTGTCTGAAAATGAAAGCAGCAGAAAGTTTTCGCGATGAGCAAAAGTATTACACACCACACTGCATCATCGAGAGTCATTATAGCTGTGGAGGAGCACAGGACTGGGCCGAGGAACTGGAGGGAGGAGGAAGCCACAACTCACAGTGGAGGAAACATTAAACTTTGGTCGAGGAACATTTGGTAAAGAAAGATCGCTTGATAACTGTGCATTCTCTTTAAAATACTCCAAAAGAAATTGAAGATTCTGTGCCCAATTCAAAGCAGCCTAAAATGAGTTGGGGTCGAGAGCTGTGGGTGAGTATGCAAGGGCTCAACGCCTTTGTCATCTCATCATTGCGTTCGTTGTTTTTAGGCCCTTTCTTTCGAGAGGAGTCGAGGGTACAGCCAATCTCAAAGATAAATGTCGTTTAATAGCTATGTATATCGACTTGTATCATTGTTATTGACTGGAATATCATTAGGTTGTTATCTGACTCATTTGATGCATTAAACATGTCATAAACAGAGATATGATTCCACCAGAATAGTTGCAAACCGGTGACCGACCGATGATGGATACGGAATGCTAGTATTGTTTAGCTGATGGGGCATCTATCCATCAGGCCTTCCTGCTTTGTTTGGGTCAGTTGATTGCGCACGCTTTAGTTGTTAAAACTAGAAGTAAATAATATTTATCAAATGCTGCTATTGCTATCTTACTTTTGCCGCGTTCTTGTTCCATGTTCATTCGGCAATCAGAACAATTGCGATTGTTTTGTGGATAATATTGGCATTGCTTCATAACATTTGGATCTATGTGGGTGGCAGGTTAATACAATGGCCACTGTAACCTCTTGTCCACCAGGTCTGACATAAACACTCATCATTGGGAGAGCACATGCAATAAGCATCTCTTCAGTCTGAGTTAAACCTTGCAATTCTCTTGGAACTCTTGATGGAATCATGTCATTCTCTTTTGAAAATCTTTTAGGCAGTTTCTTATCTCTGGAACATCGTGCACAGGAAAAGTTTTCAGACACTGCTACTGACTTCACTGGCCATGTCTCAAAACAAATTTTGCACTGTTTCAATGAAAATCTACTTGTTTCATGAAATCTGTTCATGTTAATTTTTGCCCAAGCTTGTTCATATATGAAACCATTACTTACATTGAATTCTGCCAAGTAATTTATCTTATCATGTTTTGGATGTTGATTCTTATTCTTCTGCATTCTAGGCTTTTGAAGTTGCTCTGTCATTTGCAAATCTGTGTCATCAATTTCTTTAGTGGCTTTATTCTGCCGATTTCTTGCAAGTCTCTGTGCCCTTTCAGATTCAGTTTCATTTGCAAGCTTTCTGGCATTAATCTGCCGCTGTTTTGCAAGCCGCTGTTCCGTTTCAAATTCAGTCTCATTTGCCCGTTTTTTGTTTGTATTCTGCTGCTGTTTTGCAAGCCGCTCCATCCTTTCAGATTCAGTTTCATTTGCCAGCTTTTTGGCCCTACTCTGCCGCCTTTTTGAGAGCCGCTCTTTCCTTTTGAGTTCAGTTTCCTTTGCTGGTTTTTTGTTTCCATTCTGCTGTCTTTTTGCAAGCCGCTGTTTCCTTTCAAATTCAGTTTCATTTGCCTGTCTTTTGGCTTCATACAATCGCATCCTTAAAAGTTGGTCTTGTCTTATAGATTCACTTTCATTTGCTTTATACCATTGCATTTTGGCAGGTTGCTGCTGTCTTTTACATTCACTTTTGTTCTTGTAGTTGTTAGAGACAAATTGATTTGATTCTTTCAACTTTTGTAGCTGTTCACTTTCATAATAGTTTTGAGTTGGATGTTTTCTTTTCCTTGGGTTGATGGTCAGGGCAAATTCCTGTGACTGGGAACAATTCAGATTATGGAAAGTGACAGAAACCGCTTCAAAGAAAGTAGCATTGACTTCAGTGGCTAACAATTGTAGGTAGTTTTCTGAGGAAAATATGTTTCTTAAACTTAACAGCACTGCCTTGCCATTCATATCTGGCATGCCCAAAGGATTTCTGGCATGAGAATCAAAAACATAAAACCCTGAGTTGGGACTGTGAATAATTGATATCATGTACCCTTCTAATATGAAAATTGCGGAGTTGTCATTTGTGAAAACATTTTGAAGCGATGTATGCAAAGGAATGAATGGTGAATCATTATCATTTTGTGTATTACAAAAGAAAGAGCCTTGAAAAATATCACCAAAAATAACTGAGCTACCTGAATCATCAAATTCATTTAATTTGCTGTGTATGTCAATTTTTGGTCTTGCAACAGTAGCTTTTGTTGCAACAATGGGCAATTCACTGTTCATCACCACAAGGGGTGATTCACTCTCTCTTTCCACAATGGGAAAATCACTGTTGGAGGCCTCAATAGGGATTTCCAATGTATTGGCTTTTGTTGCCATAAGTGGCAATACCACAATGGGTTTAGTTACACTTGGTGTTACAAAGGACAAGTTATTGTTACCTTCATTTGCTGTTGCAAAACAGACAGTTGTTGGCAGCTGCTCAACTGATAAATTTGGGCCATCAGGAATAAGTGCTCTTTGTAATGCATCCAAGAACTGGGAATCACCAATGTTCAGAATTTCATCAAGTGTCTCAGGCTGCCAATTTGTAACTGCCAATTCATGGTGGTGGTAAGCAAGTGAGGTTAGAGCCATAAAACCACACTGTCGTCCACGTGATTCTTCACTGAAAGATGCATCCCCTTGGTGTAGGTTTGCTCTTGCAACTAAGGTAGGCAACTCCACAGCTGAATTTTCAGAATGGCTGTTGGTCGATGTAGTTGTTGGTCCTGGGTTCAATTCAACATCTCCTGCCAAGAGCAAAACAAAAAACAAGGAGAAACTTGAAATACTAACGTAGGTATCATTTGGTCTAACACCACAGCTCCTTGAAATTTTCCTTCTCAATTTTGAGTATTGATTCTTGATCCACCTACCAGTGGCTAGCAGTGGTTTCTGGTGTTTATGAGTGAAAGCGAAAGCAACGCATGGGCCTTCGTTGATGACGTGGTCCTGCCACCTCTGAAATCTGTCCGCTGTAAAACAGCACAAGATCAACAAAACAGAGAGGATGAATAGGAAACCCCTCATATTTTGAATGAAATAAGATGTGAAAGGTGATGTTATACGTACCAGAGCGCGTGAATTTCCTCCTCTTCTTCTCGCAATGATCGTGAGCCTTCCTGAGGTGATCGTGAGCCTTCCTGTCCTGAGGTACAGCGCGGTAAGCATTGTTATTTGCGTTTGCATTGAAAATAACCCTACCAAACAACGATCCAAAATTCGATCCCGAATAGATAGCTGCTGCGCATGCGCAGCAGCAATGACAGTAAGATGAGGATCCACACTGACACTGGAATGGAAGCATGTAACGGATCCCACATCATAACCAGAAAACCCACCTCAAAACCAGAAGTGAAACACGGAGTAGACGAAATCCATCCCGATTACTCGAGATCAGGCCTGAAAAAACGGTTTACTTGGTCTAAGCCAATCACAGCTCGCTATTTCCCATATTTCCAATGGGTGACGTAATTATAGCATAATCCCGCTGACATTTATCACTTAGCACTTCATTCCTGAGAGCGTTTGAGGTACCACTACCTGCACGCCATGCAAGCATCATGCGAACAGCGGGAAATTTCAATCCCTCGGTAACTGTTAATCTATTCAGAGGTCCACGACGCTTGGAAGGAGACAAAGCTCTCTTGATTCAAATGAAATCCGAATGATTGTGAAGAGGGGTAGTTCGAAAACAAAATCTTTCCCTTCGTGAACTTTAAGATAACAACATTGAAAGACGAAACAGAAAATCTTCATACCTTTTGGCGTCGGCCTGATGCAAAACTTTTCAAAAATTTGCTCTCAGTTATCCAATCCAGACTCTGTCCAATGAAGTTCTTACATCCCTTTTGTTCAGGTAATTTTGCGGGAAAGACAGCGCACCAAATTCCATGATGAGTCTTCGGCAGCCATTGCCTGTGTGTACCCTTTGATCTTTGATCCTGGTTTCGTATCAACTCTGCCAGTAGCTGATCAGTTCTCAGAAAAGATGCTCCATTATCCAGTTCTGCAAACCGGCATATCGATATACGGTCATCACAATAATCGAATTCATCGTCCATTTATGTAAGGGCAGTTTCTGGCATAAATGCTTTGTGAACGCAGTTTTCTTGTCGCTTGACATGGCTCGATGTCCTGGGGAGATTTTATTTGTTCTTATGAGTCGTCACGAATGCTTAGCTTGCTGTGCCAAAGACAAATACCCCTTTGTTAACTGGCCTGTAAAAATCGTTCATTTGAGTGAAAACTGAATTTCCGGGCAAAGTACTGTTGAAAGAGTTTCTCCAGGATGACTGTTCGTACTGAACTTAACGACGTCGACATTCTCTCATGTTCCACCTGGTTGTGGGCTCATTTTCGTTGATGAACCATTGCGGCAGCTGAACCTCCAGAGACTATTTGAGAAAATTTGTGCGGAGACGGCGAACAGATATCGCAAAGGCAGTGGCGGCGCCAAGGCGGTGGACTCGTTGGGATTTGTCCCCCAAACCCCTAAAGTTGGCAAACATTTTCGAAGAAAAATGCCATAAAATCAGTTGGGTATACCTTTAGATTGAAAAATTACTTTAAAATCACCCCCCCCCCCCCCATTCTTTCGGATTTTTCTGAACTGGTGCCGCCGCTGCAAAAGGCCTATGAATCAAAATGTTAGTGATTCGGATCCGATCTTTGGCAAGCAAGCAATACATTGTGAGGGGCCATCTCTCCAAAATTCTAGGCTAAAGACAAACACTCAGATTTAGAGACGAATGGTCAGAACATAGGTTCGGTTAATACTTGGTTTAACATTGCAGGGACCGCGCAGCCATTGGGCTAGGGGGGCTGTAGCCCCCCCACTTTTTTCAGAGATAGGTCTAAAAACTTTTACAAATATGGAATTTTCAAGTTTACTCATTTAAATGTATCGACGACAGCAAAGAAAATAACGCGCAAACAAATTTACATGTCCACCGTAGTAGCATTAGCACGGCGTAATCAGGGTCATTGACAGGTAACTACGTAAAACAAAACATTGCTAAAGTACCTATCGACTAATACCTTTATGTAACATTTCTATGACGCCTAATAGTTGTCACGATAGTTCCTTGTCTCTTTTCTGAAAGGAACTGTAACTTAATCTGGACATAAAGAAGCACATCTTTCTTTGAAAGGGGCGTTTTCCGACGTTCTAAAGGGCGTGGTCTCATAAAAATTTTCCGGGGGCAAGCCCCCGGACCCCCAACTTACCTCGCTTCGCTCGACATTCAGCCCCCCAACTTTTAAATCGCTGCGCGCTCCCTGGAGTGTCGCTAGAAAATAGCTAAAATGCCCCCCGTTTACTTATTAAAAGCAAAGTAAGCTGCTACCACTATGCTGCTACTGAGAGCACGCACAAAACCAAAAATGGTTCTCTCAAAATTAAGGATGGCATTAAAAGATAAGGAATCTAACTTTTTGCAACCGTTTTACGAACAGATTATCACCTCACACTCTCCAGAATCTCGGAAAATATTGGATTCGATTCTTAATACTCTTTCTGTTTATATTTTTAGTCGCTCTGAAGTCAAAGTACGTCTCGTTTTTATTTTACCATGATTTTCTGTCTTCGATTGTTCCTCGAGACGCATACTGAGCGCAGAAGCCCAAAGTTTTTCTGATGAGAAATCAGCTGTCCATGCATTTGGTATGAATCACACGGAATCACATCGTACACACACGCAAAGTGTTCTCTGGTTATCTCGATGAGCAGTCTGCATGACTATATGCACTTGGATACATGGACTTCACGCTTAGATGCAAAGAAAGGATCATACAGCGCATGTCACGGTATGGATTTAGCTCTGTGAAATCTTGGCGTGCGCTTGGATACTGTAGACCAATGCTTAGATACAAAAGCTTTGTCAAACCTAGGGTAAGGGTTAGGGATAGGGTTAGGGATATCTCAGGTTGTTTATGATTTACACCCCTTGACAAACGAATCCTTACTAGGGGAATACCACTCGTCAATGAATATTCTTTCCCGTAAAAGTAATAATGAGGGGGGGGGGGGTAAGGGGGGGGATACTATAGGCCAACGCTTACATATAGAAGCTCTGTCAAACCTAGGGTTAGGGTTGTCTCGGGTTGTTTTTGAATTTGCAACTTGAGAAACGTATCCTAACTAGGGGAATACCACCGGTCAGTGAATATTCTTTCCCCTTAAGAGTAATGGGGGGAGGGGTGATACGCGATATGCTTGGAGTTCTGTCGAACCTAGGGTTAGGGTTAGGGATAGGGTTAGGGAAATTCTGAGGGTTATCGCTGGTTGTTCATGAATATACACCTTACACCTTGAGAAACGCACCCTTACTAGGGGGATACAACTTTTCAATGAATATTCTTTCCCGTGGGGGGGGGCATTTAATTTCGATAAATTGGCAGTTTCAACAGAATTGGGACTTTTAAAAATTCCCGAAAATGCTGCGAAATAACCAACATCTGTAATGAAATATTGCATCGATCTAACATTGCTGAAAGGTCAATTGTCAGGATATGTTGTCGAGCTTTATTGCAAAATGGTAGATCAGCTAGCTATTCATACGTCACGGATTTGTACTTCTTGATTAAGGCCTAAAATTAAGCAACATGAAATCAAATAGGATATCATTATTTGCAATATAGGTCATTGGCTAGGGAGCACAAATTGATATTTTATTGGAAGCTCTCAAAACAATATACAAAACTTTTGGGCAGCCCTGAAAAAATGGGATGGACAAGCGATAGAATTGATTGCAAGAATGTATACGTAACGTTTTTCATATGGTTTTTGTTTAGGAATGACTAGCGACCCGAGCAAAGTTTATGTGAAATTTCCACCCCAGCCCACTCCGTAGCACTGACCTTGACAAAAAGAAGAAATTTTACGAAAGACGAGATGCAGGGAGCAACACCAATGCTGTCGGAACAACAAGGGCTAGCCTGCGCGAACAACTGCAAGCTTATTTGAGGATCAGGATCAAAGAGGCTTACGGCAACTAATTTTTGTAATTTGACGTAATTTTTCAGTCTAAAGGTATACCCAACTGATTTTGTACAATTTTTCTTCCACAATTTTTGCCATCTTTTGGGGTTTGGGGGGGCAAATCCAAACGAGTCCTCCCCCTTGGCGCCGGCACTGGCTTTTCGATATATGTTTGCCATCTCCGCACAAACTCTCTCAAAGAGTCTCTGGAGGTTCAGCTACCGAAATGGAACATTAACGAAAATGCGTCCACAACTAAGTGGAACATTAAAGAATGTCGACGCATCGTGACAATTACCCTTTAAGCAATGTCAGATCGGTGCAACACTTCATACAGATGTTGGTTATTTCGCAGAAGTTTCCGGGAATTGTTGAAAGTCGCAATTCTGTTGAAACTACCAAATAATCGAATATCAATCCCCCCCCCCCCTCCATTACGCGTACGCGAAAGAATATTCACTCACAGGTGGTATTACCGTAGTAAGGAAACATTTCTCAAGGTGTAAATTCAGATACAACCTGAGATATAGATAACCCTGACCCCATCCCTAACCCTAAGTTTGACAGAGCTTCTCTATCTAAGCCTAAGCATTGGTCTACAGTATCCAAGCGTATCCCCCCCCCCCCCCCCTATTACTCTTACGGGAAAGCTTCTTCACTGGCAGGTTGTATTCTCCTAGTAAGGGTACGCGTTTCTCATGTAAATCCAAAAACAACCTGAGATAACCATAACCATATCCCTAACCCTAAGTTTGACAGAGCTTCTTTATCTAAGCGTTCGTCTACAGTATCCAAGCGTATCCCCCCCCCCCCACTCATTATTACTCTTGCGAGAAAGAATATTCACTGACAGGTGGTATTACGTTTCTCACGGTGTAAGCTCAAAAACACCCTGAGATAACCCTAACCCTACTATCCGTAACCTTAGGTTTGACAGAGCTTCTATCTCTAAGCCTTGGTCTGCAGTATCAATGCGTATCTCGCCCTCATTACTCTTACGGGAAAGAACATTCACTGACAAGTGGTATCCCCCTAGTAAGGATGCGTTTCTCAAGGTGTAAGGTGTAAATTCATAAACAACCTGCGATAACCCTGAGCATATCCCTAACCCTATCCCTAACCCTAACCCTAGGTTCGACAGAACGCCAAGCGTATCATCCCCCCCCCCCCATTACTCTGGGGAAAATATTCACTGACAGGTGGTATTCCCCTAGTAAGGATACGTTTCTCAAGTTGTAAATTCAAAAAAAATACGAGACAACCCTATCCCTAACCCTAACCCTAGGTTTGACAGTGCTTTTGTATCTAAGCGTTGGTCTACAGTATCCAAGCGCACGCCAAGATTTCACAGAGCTGAATCCATACCGTGACATGCGCTGTATGATCCTAATTTGTTGACATTCTTTGCATCTAAGCGTGAAGTCCATGTATCCAAGCGCATATAGTCATGCAGACTGCTCATCGAGATAACCATAGAACACTTTGCGTGTGTGTACGATGTGATTCCGTGTGATTCATACCAAATGCATGGACGGCTTATTTCTCATAGAAAAAACTTGGGGCTTCTGCGCTCAGTATGCGTCTCGAGGAACAATCGAAGACAGAAAATCATGGTAAAATAAAAACGAGACGTACTTTGACTTCAGAGGGACCAAAAAAATAAACAGAAAGAGTACTAAGAATCGAATCCAATATTTTCTGAGATTCTGGAGAGTGTGAGGTGATAATCTGTTCGTAAAATGGTTGCAAAAAATTAGATTCCACATCTTTTAATGCCTTCCTTATTTTTGAGAGACCCAGATCTGGTTTTGTGCCCTTAGTAGCAGTTTATTTTGTTTTTAATTGTAAAAGAGGGTAGTTTAGCTATTTTCTAGGAGCACTGCTTAACCAAGTATTAACCGAGCTTATGTTCTGATCATTGGTCTCAAAATCTGATCGTTTGTCTTTAGCCTAGAATTTGGGGAGATGGCTCCTCGCACTGTATTGCTGGCTTGCCAAAGATGGGATCTGAATCACTAACATTGTGATTTATAGGCCTTTTCCAGCGGCTACACCAGCTCAGAAAAATCCGAAAGAATGGGGGGGGGGGTTGATATTTTGACGTAATTTTTCAATCTAAAGGTATACACAACTGGTTTTATGCAATTTCTCTTCGAAAATTTTTGCCAACTTTTGGGGTTTTGGGAACAAATCCCAACTAGTGCACCCCTTGGCGCCGGCACTGGTTTTTCGATATCTGTTTGCCATCTCCGCACAAACTCTCTCAAAGAGTCTCTGGAGGTTCACCTGCCGAAATGGAACATTAACGAAAATGAGTCCACAACCAAGTGGAACATTAAAGAATGTCGACGCATCGTGACAATTACCCTTTCAGCAAAGTCAGATCGGTGCAACACTTCATACAGATGTTGGTTATTTCGCAGAAGTTTCCGGGAATTGCTGAAAGTCGCAATTCTGTTGAAACTATCCTATCAAATAATCGAATTTCAATGCCCGTCCCCCTCCGTTTCGCGTACGGGAAAGAATATTCACTCACAGGTGGTATTACCTTAGTAAGGAAACATTTCTCAAGGTGTAAATTCAAATACATGAGATAACCCTGACACCCCATCCCTAACCCTAAGTTTGACAGAGCTTCTCTATCTAAGCGTTGGTCTACAGTATCCAAGCGTATCCATCCCCATTACTCTTACGGGAAAGCTTCTTCACGGGCAGGTTGTATTCCGCTATAGTAAGGGTACGTTTCTCATGTAAATCCAAAAACAACCTGAGATAACCATAACCATATCCCTAACCCTAACCCTAGGTTTGACAGAGCTTCTTTATCTAAGCGTTCGTCTGCATTATCCACGCATATCCCCCCCCCCCCCACTCATTATTACTTTTGCGGGAAAGAATATTCATTGACAGGTGGTATTACGTTTTTTACGCTGTAAATTAAAATACACCCTGAGATAACCCTAACCCTACTATCCGTAACCCTAGGTTTTGAGAAAGCTTCTATATCTAAGCCTTGGTCTGCAGTATCAATGCATATACGCCCCCCCCCCCCATTACTCTTACGGGAAAGCTTCTTCACTGGCAGGTTGTATTCCCCTAGTAAGGATGCGTTTGTCGAGGTGTAAGGTGTATATTCATAAACAACCTGCGATAAACCTCAGAATTTCCCTAACCCTATCCCTAACCCTAACCCTAGGTTCGACAGAACTCCAAGCGTATCACCTCCCCCCTCCATTACTCTTAAGGGGAAAGAATATTCCCTGGCAGGTGGTATTCCCCTAGTAAGGATACGTTTCTCAAGGTGCAAAGTCAAAAACAAGCCGAGACAACCCTAACCCTAACCCTAGGTTTGATGGTTTGACAGAGCTTCTATATCTAAGCGTTGGCCTACAGTATCGCCCCCCCCCCCTCATTATTACTTTTACGGGAAAGAATATTCACTGATGGGAGGTATTCCCCTAGTAAGGATACGTTTCTCAAGGTGTAAAGTCAAAAACAAGCCGAGACAACCCTAACCCTAACCCTAGGTTTGATGGTTTGACAGAGCTTCTATATCTAAGCGTTGGCCTACAGTATCGCCCCCCCCCCTCATTATTACTTTTACGGGAAAGAATATTCACTGATGGGAGGTATTCCCCGAGGGGCAATTCACTGATTTTTTTTTCGTACACCTCCCTTGAAATCACAAAAAAATCACATACAAAATCACAAAATCACAAGAAAAATCACATACAGAAAGCATCAAAATCACAAATCACTGAAAAATTACTGAAAAATCACACGAAAAATCACTAAAAATCACTAAAATCACAAAAAATCACAGAGAAAAGATCATGTGATTTCAAAATCACGAAAATCACGTACGCTATTTTGAGAAGTGAGTTGCCCCTCGGTATTCCCCTAGTAAGGATTCGTTTCTCAACGTGTAAATCACAAACAACCTGAGATATCCCTAACCCTATCCCTAACCATAACCCTAGGTTTGACAGAGCTTTTGTATCTAAGCATTGGTTTACAGTATCCAAGCGCACGCCAAGATTTCACAGAGCTAAATCCATACCGTGACATGCGCTGTATGATCCTAATTTGTTGACATTCTTTGCATCTAAGCGTGAAGTCCATGTATCCAAGCGCATATAGTAATGCAGACTGCTCATCGAGATAACCAGAGAACACTTTGCGTGTGTGTACGATGTGATTCCGTGTGATTCATACCAATGCATGTACGGCTTATTTCTCATTACAAAAAAACTTTGGGTTTCTGTGCTCAGTGTGCGTCTCGAGGAATAGTCAAAGGCAGAAAATCATGGCAAAATAAAAACGAGACGTACTTTGACTTCAGAGGAACCAAAAAATTAAACAGAAAGAGTACTAAGAATCGAATCCAATATGTTGCAAAAAATAAGATTCCTTATCTTTTAATGCCATCCTTAATTTTGAGGGACCCATTTTTGGTTTTGTGCCCTCAGTAGCAGCTTACTTTGCTTTTAATAAGTAACGAGGGTATTTTAGCTATTTGCTAGCGACACTGTCAAACCATGGTTAATAGAAATAGCTATTTCTATTAACCATGGTCAAACCAAGTATTAACCGAACCTATGTTCTGACCATTCGTCTCTAAATCTGAGCGTTTGTCTTTAGCCTAGAATTTTGGAGAGATGGTCCCTCACAATGTATTGCTTGCTTGCCAAAGATCGGATCCGAATCACTAACATTTTGATTCATAGGCCTTTTGCAGCGGCGGCACCAGTTCAGAAAAATCCGAAAGAATGGGGGGGGGGTGATTTTAAAGTAATTTTTCAATCTAAAGGTATACCCAACTGATTTTATGGCATTTTTCTTCGAAAATGTTTGCCAACTTTAGGGGTTTGGGGGACAAATCCCAACGAGTCCACCGCCTTGGCGCCGCCACTGCCTTTGCGATATCTGTTCGCCGTCTCCGCACAAATTTTCTCAAATAGTCTCTGGAGGTTCAGCTGCCGCAATGGTTCATCAACGAAAATGAGCCCACAACCAGGTGGAACATGAGAGAATGTCGACGTCGTTAAGTTCAGTACGAACAGTCATCCTGGAGAAACTCTTTCAACAGTACTTTGCCCGGAAATTCAGTTTTCACTCAAATGAACGATTTTTACAGGCCAGTTAACAAAGGGGTATTTGTCTTTGGCACAGCAAGCTAAGCATTCGTGACGACTCATAAGAACAAATAAAATCTCCCCAGGACATCAAGCCATGTCAAGCGACAAGAAAACTGCGTTCACAAAGCATTTATGCTAGAAACTGCCCTTACATAAATGGACGATGAATTCGATTATTGTGATGACCGTATATCGATATGCGGGTTTGCAGAACTGGATAATGGAGTTTCTTTTCTGAGAACTGATCAGCTACTGGAAGAGTTGATACGAAACCAGGATCAAAGATCAAAGGGTACACACAGGCAATGGCTGCCGAAGACTCATCATGGAATTTGGCGCGCTGTCTTTCCCGCAAAATTACCTGAACAAAAGGGATGTAAGAACTTCATTGGACAGAGTCTGGATTGGATAACTGAGAGCAAATTTTTGAAAAGTTTTGCATCAGGCCGACGCCAAAAGGTATGAAGATTTTCTGTTTCGTCTTTCAATGTTGTTATCTTAAAGTTCACGAAGGGAAAGATTTTGTTTTCGAACTACCCCTATTCACAATCATTCGGATTTCAATTGAATCAAGAGAGCTTTGTCTCCTTCCAAGCGTCGTGGACCTCTGAATAGATTAACAGTTACCGAGGGATTGAAATTTCCCGCTGTTCGCATGGTGCTTGCATGGCGTGCTGGTAGCGGTACCTCAAACGCTCTCAGGAATGAAGTGCTAAGTGATAAATGTCAGCGGGATTATGCTATAATTACGTCACCCATTGGAAATATGGGAAATAGCGAGCTGTGATTGGCTTAGACCAAGTAAACCGTTTTTTCAGGCCTGATCTCGAGTAATCGGGATGGATTTCGTCTACTCCGTGTTTCACTTCTGGTTTTGAGGTGGGTTTTCTGGTTATGATGTGGGATCCGTTATGTATGATACGTCAAATATCTTTGGCACGGAGCAGCATCCAATCTCATCCAAGAACAATGGAAGAACAATAGGTCTATTGTTTTTAGACAATTACAGCATGGTGTAAACCTTTGGTGTAACGACAACATACTTTCTACACTGGATGAGGCTAAAATTCAAGATTTGTTGTGCATTGTCCCGCAGTCTAAGGCTCAGAAAGCAAGTCCTTGTGTATTGGAATATGGGACAGTCAGGGTAATAATGAGTGCTAAAAGTATAGACCAGTTGGATAATGGCTGAACAGCTTTGCAGCCTGGATTATCCAGCATACTGTAGTTCAGATGTAAACAGGTTTCAGACCCGTGCAAACCACATTTCCGAGGTATGCCATTAACTTTTAGGCCACACTTAATAGAACTGTTGTTTAACCTGATTCTTAATGTCACTCAATGCCATAGATATTTGAAAACATGGAGCATCTTAACAACAGGTCATGGGCTTGAGTCATTCAGCTCACTTCTGTTATCGCCATGCTTTTTGTGCTAAAAGACCTGCAATCACTTTCACATGTAGTATGAATAAAGAAAAGGCTTCATTGTTTCTTTTGGCTGCACAGTTTTGATTAGCACACATTGAAATAGGATATTTCTAGAACCTGTCTTAGCACAATGTGTTTGTTCCCTTCTACTGTAGATCTGTTTGTTTGAGGTAGCAAAGTGCTCTTGCACAGACTTTCAAAACCTATTAGTTGCAGAAAGGTCCCATCATTAAGATTGTGATTTTCTGTCCTTATTATCAGCAAGGACTTATGTTTTGAGCTTCAAGTAAAGGGATGCAAGAGCCTTTAGGTTGAATAAAAGACTTAAGTAGACATATTCATTATTACGCTAAAACAATACTGGTGCAATGTCAATGTTTCTCTTTATCCTGGTCAAATGATAAAGTTGACGTAAACATGTAAACTACAGAATCAATACATCACCTCTGTCAATTCTAAAAGAAGGACACAAGATGCAAAGATGCAAACAACTATTATCATTTCCTGCTGCTCTGTTATTTCTCTTGAGATTATGAAATGATTGTTCTGTATATATATACTAAGTATTGCCCCTAAGCTGTGGCACTACATATTTGACAATGTCTTAGGTGAGCTAGAATAAAGTTTCTACTTTCAGGAATTCTGAGCATCAAGAGGACATGATGGATTTAAATGGTTCACATCCTTAGCAGCCAAAAGACCAAAGTACAGTAAATTATGTGATGTGTCAGTTTAGGGGCAATACTTAGTACAGAACAATCAAGTATTTTTGTGATTTGCCATGTGTTTTTATGAAATTATGGATAAATTTGACTTTACAAAAAGTGTTTGCAAATTGCCTCAAAGACAGCTTGGAACATTTGATCTTGCTAGAAGTTTATAGTTGCTAATTCAAATTCCTATCCTTCTTGCTGACACAAAAAGATATAGGCTGAAGGAAATTGATGCACTTTCACCTCATGGTTGGCATCTAGCCATGTGCTTGTTTAATTTAAGATATACATAATACAGTATATATACACATATAGTGGGTATTTACAGTATGTTCAGGAGATGAATCCTGGCACTGATGATAGCAAAACATAGAACCTATATATATATATACTTTATAATACTCATTTGGATAATTTATGTAACACTCCATTTATATGTAAAAGGGATGAAATGCTTGAAATACATCCTGTATGATGTTCCATAAAAATCCATAAAAACATGTGTTCAAATGAAAGGCTACTGTGAAAGGGCCATGAAGCCAATTTTCCTGTTGTTCAGATCTCGAAACTAATGTACTGAAATGTATATATGGAGGAAGAAAATCAAGATCACTTGTTGTTTCAAAACCAGACAATGCTATCTTGACATAACCTTATTACTTGAATTCTACCATGAAGTCAACTTCCACTTTACAATTGTACCAGGAAATACATTTGAGAGTAAATGACCACACAACTCAAGAATGTTTACCAGGAAGCCTATCAAAATAATGTTGTTGGTTGAAAAGGATTTTGTGACTTTGGGGAAGGAAATACATTCTGTATCCAATAGGCATATGTCCTGGCTTGCAGCACTTTTTCTAGCACCCCAGCTGTATGTTATTTTGGTTGTTACAAAAACAAGACAAAGTGTGTTTCACTTTGGATCTTAGAAGTCAAGGCTACTCTAGGTACGGTCAGGCCTTTTCGTTTTACGCGAGCGATCGCTCGCGATCGCGTCAGCACTCGCGCAAACATGATCACGCGAGCTCTTTATCGCTCTCGCAAAATTGCCAATTTTAGGGGAAATCGCTCTCAACAATTTCTTGTGAATTGCAATAGGATAAGATTCTCCTTGATCAATGAAAAAATCTTCTTTTAAGTTGTGAAAAACGGCATTAATGGATTTGACCTCAGGTGGAAATGATCATACTTCAAGGAAACATCTTTTTCGGGAAAACGAAATACAGTAGTATAACATGCGATAGAAACCTGATATTAGAATAACTACATTATAAGCTCAGAGTTAAAGCTGGAAAGTATCTTACTGGGATCGGTAGGGGAGATGATTTAATTAAACATTGGTTCTGAGAGCAACGGAAATATAATTTAAAGAATTTCAACATCGTGAACGGGGCCTAAAATACTAAAAGAAGCGAACCAACTTTCGGAAGAAATTTTAAGTCTTTCAAGAAGACAAGGAATCATCCTCATAGAAACCGCAAATGTGGAATCAACATTGTAGCAGAAGGCTCATCGATGGTACAAATATGATTGCCAGACATCAGATTCGTCATTTCATCAATCAACGTGCAACGATCCTTTACGTTTATCATTGAATGCAAAACCTTTCTTCCCATTTAAAGCCCTTCGATATGAGAGCGTCGTAGTGTTTACCGTATCTTAACTGAATTACGGCGAATAAAACTGTGGTCTAAATTAAAGAAGGAGCCAAGAAAATTTCCTGCCCGATGTTCAGAGTTGATAAATAGTAAGACCAAATACACTCCAGAAACAGAAGATAGAAAGTAAAGATTCATCGTGATCGATCCGTGCTTACCATATGATTGAAAAGACTAACATTTAGTGTTCTAACGATTCTTTCTCATTTGACAATAATAATATCGAGATTCATTGTAACTTGCTTTTCCAAGGAATAAACAGTGCTTGTGAATCTTAACCTGAGCGATCGCTCGCACAAACGAACTTACGCGAGCGTTCTGGCACTCTCGTGCAACTTTCCTCAAGAAAAGGCCTGTACGGTTCATCACTCATTTCTTTTGATTCTGACTTTTAGAGATCAAGTTTTCTATCCCTACATAGAACACCCAAACCCCTTCTGTATATATATATATATTTGTTTAAGTAGTTCTTTGTTTTGTAACCATGTACAGTAATGTCTTAAGGAAGTTTACAACCAAATAATTGAATTTGCAAATTACCCTGTTTGGCTTGAAATCTACAAACCCAACCATGCAATTACTTACTTATTTGGTTGCAGGCTACTTTTGCTGGTATCTATATTTTCAGTTTGTATTTTTATATTTCTTTTTTCTGTAATGGTTATTTGTAGTTTTATGAAGCTTTTAATGTAATTACTTTTAGAATGGCCGCAAGGTAGACATAGTATTTCACTCCCAGTGGCATCTTCTTTCAACGTATTAGTAGTAGTAGCAGTAGTAGTAGTAGTAGTATTTTAACATAGTTTGTAGGTATTGTAATTAGTAATATGTCTGTAAAATTTTCAATTGAATATAGGCAAAAAATTTTCTGGTTTTAGGCAAACAGTGATTTTGATTTCCTCGCTCCATAAATCAGCTACTACTTTCTGGTTTACTCAAATAAGATCTCTAACTCCAATCTGATGTGCCTTTTATGAAAAATCCGATGAATAGGAGAAATGTATTCATGGCTGCTCAGCAGCAGCCATTGGGATGGAGAAATGTTTTTGGGACACACTGTAGTCATGGGAGATTGCCTGAGATTTATTTAGTTTGTTCTGAAAGTTTTGTCTTGGTTGTAGTGAACAGTTAATTTGGCACAATGTTGCAAACCTCTGACTTTGCAGCCAGGGTTCAGTTGGATGGGGCTTGGGCCTATGTAGATCTGCACATTTGAACTTCATGCTGATTTGGCCAGTATGTGTACTAACTCTTCCCAAATTGGGATGGGTGAACATTACTATAATTATTACAACAAGTGCTGTAGACTTGATTGAGTCCCTTGTGATCCCAGCATTTGGTCCCAGAGAACACAACCATTGTATGTCCTGTAACAGGGGTTGTCCACCCTGTAGCATTGGAATTCAGAGTGACAAATTAATGTGTGTAACATAATTCTGTGTGTTCTTTATTCTCAGGACCAAAGGGACCATGTAGAAAAGCATACCCAACTAGGAATTGATTTCTTAGACAAATGTGCTAACTTTGTAAAAGCGAGATCCAAAATTGAGCAAGATTATGCAAAGGAACTGAGGTAATTATGTCTTTACTATAGTACTGTACATATTGACAGGAATAAATTGTTGCCCATTTTTGTCAAGAAATTGCTGAATTAGAGGTGTATGTGGACCTCTAGAGGAATGAGAAGAGGGTTAAGGAAGGTAGGAAGATGAGGAGAGAGAATGAGTATTATGCCAGAATGGGAATGAGAAACAAAGAAAGTAAAGGGAATCAACAAAATAGCTTGGTAGAAACATGAGGTTTAGACTGCGTTCACACAATGCCGACACATTTTAAAAATGGTGAAAAAAATTATGGACAGACCTCCTGTTCACACGAAAACGGCACAGTTTTTGCCGGCAGATTTTGAAAACGGTATATTTTGAAGACAGAACTCTAACTGGTGCATTTTCAAAACGGCATTATGTATACACTTGAAAAGGATGAAAACAGAACATTTCAGCTGCTTTTGAAATGATACTGATCAATTCTTAGGGTGCAGGCACACTTCTTTGGCATCAAAGTCTTGCAACGAGTTTTTGCTGTCTAATTTCCTACCATTTTCAAATTGTTCCGGCATCATGTGAACGCTAGCTCAATTTTGCAGCCATCACATTTTTCACCGTTTTCAAAATGTGCCAGCATCATGTGAACGCAGTCTTAGAGTTCATTAAATGAATGGAACTAGGAAAGGGCATTGTGTTTATAGTCTTTATTCTTTTCTTCAGCTGTAACTGATTTCCCCATTTATCTGCTATAATTGTGACCAGACAAAGTGAGTTATTCTTAAGACTCCTAGTCAGTTGGTTATTTTGGCTTCTGTTTCAAAAAAGTAGTTTGCAGGGATGAAGGAAAATTCTGAAAAGCATGTACTGTAGGAATATCCATGCTAGGACTGTCGCTTCACATACATGTTGAGTATAACATTCTAATCACTTGTAAACTTGGCTCATGCTGTTTAAGACACATGTACAATACTTAATAACATATTTACAACAATTAATACATGTGCCGGACACATCGTCTTATCAGGCACTTTTTAAATGTATGTTTCAGGAAATTAGTAAAGTCATATTCATTCAGGAAAAAAGAAGAAGACAATTTACCGTAAGTGATTAAGATTTTGTAGATTACAACTTTTTCAGTTTCAAGCATTTTATTACAATACTGCTGTTCATTCACGGAACTATAGATAAACTGTAAGCTACAGTACATTTCCTGTGGTGAAATGCTTTTCAAGTTTGTTCTGACTGTAAGTTTTCACATATTATTTACTGTAAATAAGTATCATTTATTACAAAGAAGTTAAGCTGCAATGGAACATGCCTGCTCAGGCATGTAAACTACTGTACAGTATATGAAAGACAGATAAATTTGGTCACATAGAGAATAAACGAAATGGTTTTTATTTCTGCAGATGATTTTCAATTACTGTTTTTATCACTGTATATACATAGTTGCTGAAGACGTTGCTCATGGAATTCAATTTGCCTTACATGTTAGGTATTCATACCAATTAGCATTCAAAAAACTATTGTCAGAAGTAGATGATTATGCTGGGCAACATGAAAGGATCAGTGAAACATTGCAAGACAGTGTCTTCAAGGAAATGCATCAACTTTCTGCTGAGTCAAAGGTGGAGAGAAAAAAGGTAGCTGTGGATGGATTCATTACAAGTAGTTCATTTCACTTTCTTGTAATATGATACAGTACAAGTGTTGTTTACATTGGAATGTAAGACTTCTAAAGAATTCTTCAGATAATGATAAAAATCCTTGAGCCATTAAGAGACTGTAAATTTTTAGAATGAGAATTTAAAAAGTGGGAAATATTCTCTTTTTAGGCCGTAATTTATATAAGTTAAAACGACCTGAAACGACCTGAAACGAGCTGAAACGACCAGAAACGACCTGAAACCATCTGAAACGAGCTATCCAAATCGGGATCGAGGCTGAAACGACTTGAAACGACCTGATTATCCTAGCAACGAGGTGTAGGTGTCAGGGGAGTCCTTTTGTTCTCAATGTATTGTCGCATTCTCTTTAAGAAACGATAGAAGCAAATCGAAGGGGAGTCCTTTTGTTCGCTTGTATTGTTGCATTCTCTATTAGAAACCAAAGAAACAAATCTTAAGGGATTCTCTCTACGTATTGTCGCATTCTCTTTAAGCAGCAAAAGTGACGAATCATAGGGGAGTCCAGTTGTTCTGCAACAATCTTTAAGGATTCTCTCTGTTTTTTAAATATTGTTGCATTTTTGTTAAAATGCGACAATGACAAATCTTAGGAGAGTCCATTGGTTCTCTATTTATTATTGTTGAAAGGAACAGATCTGTAGCAAAAGGAACACATCTGTAGCGCCAATGGTTGGTCACAAAATGGTGCGATCCTTGCGTCACCAGAGATCCTTGCGATCATATGGAAACCAGGCTTTTAGAGAACCAGGCTTTAAAAGCATATATCTTTACAAGCATTTATGATTTATCAACACGGCCGAGGAGCAAATCCTGATTCTTTTCGTACATCTTCCTTGAAATCACAAAAAAATCACATACAAAAATCACAGAAAAATCGCATGCAAAAAGCACCAAAGTCACATATTACTGAAAAATTACTGAAAAATTACACGAAAAAATCAATAAAGATCACAAAAAATACAGAAAGAAATCACGCAATTCTAAAATCACAAAATCGCCTACGTCAATTTGAGAATATATTTGCCCCTCGAACACGACTGTCAACTTTGCTTTCTAAGAATTCCCCTAAACTTTGTTTCTTTCGTTTCTTAACGACAATACGTGGAGAACAAAGGGACTCCCCTAAGAGTCATCACTGTCGCTTCTTGAAGAGAATACTTAGAAAATAAAGAGAATCCCTTAAGATTTGTTTCTTTGGTTTCTAATAGAGAATGCAACAATACAAGCGAACAAAAGGACTCCCCTTAGATTTGCTTCTATCGTTTCTTAAAGAGAATGCGACAATACATAGAGAACAAAAGGACTCCCCTGACACCTACACCTCGTTGCTAGGATAATCAGGTCGTTTCAAGTCGTTTCAGCCTCGATCCCGATTTGGACAGCTCGTTTCAGATGGTTTCAGGTCGTTTCTGGTCGTTTCAGGTCGTTTCAGGTCGTTTCAGCTTGTTTTAACTTATATAAATTACGCTTTTTAGGCAGGAAAACCACTTACTGTAGCATCCCTCCTTGATGCCAGTAAGCTATGCATTGTCTACTGTAGCTTTCGAGAGGTTTTTCTGTTCCCCTAGCAGTGGCTTCACACTTCCATTTTTAATGCTTATTTAAGGTATTCAAGAGGTCAAGTACCGTAAGATTTTGAATTTCCTCTTCAGCATCTTCATGAGTTGAGTGAAGCAAAAGCAAATCTAGATTCTACGAACAGGCAACTGCAGAATGTAAGTTTGACGTTTTATCAACTGTATCTCCTTGACTTGGCTATTCTTAAGTGGTTTTGAAATGCAAAGGTAAACTGAATTTCGTCACCAATCCTCATCAAATGTATTCTGTGCCAAGGAGCAAATGAATGGGAAACATGTGCCTTCAATGATGGCTTTTTGGGTTATTTGTGTTTGTTTGTAACCGTTTCACTTTTCGTAAAAACTTTCCATGCCTGCTGGCCGTTCTCAACATTTCTGAGCCCATGCAGTGATACCACCACAAAACCAAGAAAATGCAGGTAGAGATATGAGCAGAATCACACTGTGGTGCTTACAGAAAGGTTGAATGATTTGAAAGCTTCAGCTGATAGTTACAAAAGATTCTCGAATGTCAACTGTGAATATAGACATATCACAAAGATGCAGACATTCCTCGGCCCATACTGTTTCAAAATGTGAATAAAAATTTGCAAGATGCACGAGAGAAAAGATTGTCAAATATTTAGCTTATAAACTGTAGATGCTCCTTACTGGTGCATTTTAGGGTGTGTTTGACTGGTAACAATTCTGAAAGCTGTAGAATTGATTGATTGATTGATTGATTGATTGATTGATTGATTGATTGATTGACTCCTATATCAAATCCCGACCACAAGAGGTTTTGCAGGTTTGGAAGGCCTGCTGAGCCCTCTCACGCAAAAGGTAGTAGGTTTGACAGACTTTGGAAAGATTTCGTTTCATTTGCAGAACTCTGAAAACGAGGTAAATTTTCCCGCGTTGCTATGGTAATCAAGTCAGTGCTGATCTTTGTTGCCAAGCACCAGACTCGTCTTCCTATTTTTCAACTGGAAACCTCGTTTTCGCTAGGATAAATCTGAAACCTGCTGCCTTGAAGAATTTCAAGGAAATATGTCACGTTGGCAATTGGTCGAAGGAACAAACAAGTTTGGCGTGAAATTCCATTGTTTTACGGTTGTTTATTTCTGTTTCATTAATTTTTATTGCAATGAAAATTCAGCCGTTCCTGTGCTTTGTAATCAACAATAGAGAAAATTGCATTGAAAGTTGCATTTTGTGAAAGTTGTACTTTCATGTTTGAACCAACCAGGTACATGACTGAAGCCCTTTCATGTTTAATTGGCAACTGTGTTTCCTTCCCTGCGAAGTCTACCATCTTCAGAATTTGGTAGGTTTGGAATCACCAATCAAACACACCTTTCAGCTAGGATGCATCAATTTATGGTGTCTGTGTTTGCAAGAAAATACTGATTATGATACGTGATTTGGTATCAAAGATGATGGAAGTAGTATTGAATTGTATTTGAATTGAAGAATTATATTTGATCTTACTTAGGCCAGAAAAGATTATGAAAAGGCAAACAGAGAATCCGAAGTTGCATTAAAGGAGTATGAAGCTGCTTCAAAGGCAATGGATTTAACAAAAGCACAAATACTTAAGGTATCATTTTAAGATGAATAATTTCGTTATCACAACAAAGAAATTTCTTTGATATTGAAGAGATAAAGGCGACTAAGAGTGCCCCCACATGAGCAAAATCAGATCGGTTTGAGTTTCAGATCGGTTTGAAACTCATTTCTGTCTGCGGTCGAAGCCCTTGGAACGCTCACATAACGCAGGCGAAATGAAACTCAAGTCACAAGAAATTCGTTTCGGCTTCTCAGGTCGGTTTGATTTGAGTTTCAGATCGACCTGAAATTTTCATATTAGCAGAAAAAATTTCATTTCGGAGCGAAAGGACTTTTCAAAACAAGTGTGATTGGCATTTCTTGCGTTCCTTTGGCAATCAAAACAATTAAGACTTCATTCAAATTCAGCCAGCTGTACTAAATGTTATGAGGCAATGTCAATATCTTCCACAAACAATTGCAATTGTTCTGATTGCCGAAGAAATGCATGCATTGTTTTATATTCTAAAACCGGTCTGTAAATGTTCATGTGAGGAGGAGGTAATTTCAAGCCATTCAGCGAAAATAAATAGGTTATACCGGGTGTCTCAAAAAAAGTACCCCCTTATGACTGGAAATAGGAACGAAAAGATAAGATATCATTACTCTCCGAGTGGACAGCTAAATTTATCAATCTTCAACTTAGATTCACATACCTTGCATTTAAAAATTGGCCACCAAACACTGGAGATACAAGCTTGCAAAGTCAAAATTTACAGTGCACTCGAAACCAGAGGTTTTGTAAAAGGGCCTAGCCATGATTTGCTATCACAGGCATGTTGCACAGGAATTTCAACTTTGACCTTTAGCTTTCTCCATTGAAAAGAATTATACCTTGAAATGCTTCAATTGTTCTACAAACAATTATTCCGTTGAGGAATCAATCCGTGCATTGCATTCCACTCCAAGTGTCAAAGAAGAAGAAAAGGAACAGATGCATGCTTATTTGGGAGATGTTGCACGACTTCATCATTCTTACCACATTTTTGTTATATTTGTTTAATCAGAACGATTTCCACGAGTCTGTTTTATTCTTTTCAAAAGCGAAAAACTGAAAGTTAAAGTTTACAGGTGCTTTGGAAAAGATCCATAATACAAATCATGGCTAGGCCCTTTTTCAAAACCTCTGGTTTTGGGTGTACTGTATATTTTGTCTTTGCAAGCTTGTATCTCTGGTGTTTGGTGGACGATTCTTAAATGCAAGGTATGTGAATCTAAGTTTAAGATTGATAAGTTTAGCTAACTACTCGGAGAGTAATGATATCTTATCGCTTCGTTCCTATTTCCAGTCAAAAGGGGGTACTTTTTTGAGACACCCGGTAGAGTTTTACACCGACCTTTATACGTCCATTGAAAGATTTACAACCTATGCTTCTTTTCATGGATCGTTGTTTCATCATTTCTCAATGTTTCATTTTGCATTCTTTATTCAGTTTCAAAATGTATCAAAAGACAAAGGCCATACAGCTGAACGACTGAAAACTGAATACCTTACAGCACTTGAAAATTTTAACAAAACACAAACACTTTTCTACGAAGCTGATTTGCCGAAAATTATCGATGTGAGTATTTTACTTTGATCTTCACATCCTCCCTCCTTTTGTGGAGGTTACACTGCCTATTGATCGGTATATGAGATGACCTTTTCCAAGCAGATGAGACTCAGCCCTCTTCATTCTACCAGGGATGAAACTTTAATCCCTATCATCACATCTTATTGTTGTTGAATCTCTATTGTCTTGCCTGGGATGCAAGGGCATAATCCCAGTATTGGGCCATTTTCATAATGGGAAATTGTCTTGGTTTGTGGCAGCAAATTTCAACCCCAAGGTTGAAAATGCTGATCCTATGATTAAAATTTCCGTGGAAGCAGCCCTCCCCCCGATTAAAAAAACAGCTCAAAATTTATGTTTTGGTCCTGGCAGAGGAGAAAGCAAACTGTGATGGGGGGGGGGGATTACTGTTTCCATAACCATTAGTTCATTTGTTTAAATACTGTGCAGTGAATGCTATGGCAGAAGCCCAAAGAGACTCTTGAACTGCTTTCAGGAAGGCAAAGAAAGTTTTAACGATAAGTTCAAGAAGATTATGGGAAAGAAATTGTTGTGGCCATGCTCTTGACTACCAGTCACATTAAGTTTATGCTTTGATCCCAATAAAATCAGGGAACATGTAAAGTATTAACAACATTTCGGTACTAAAAGCATAAATTTTCATTCCATACTATAAAATTTTTGGTACAACGGGCGGATCTCAGTTTCTAATAAAGCTTGTGAGTTTTTGTTAAATGTTTCTCTTGTGCAAGTACAGCTAACATATCTACTTGTTATTGCAGGACAAAATGCAAAATTCTGAAGAGAATCGTATTTTAAAATTACAAGGTTACTTCAAAGCGTTTACTGAATCACAGCGAGCCATAATTCCAATTATTCATCGATGTTTAGAAGGCATGGATGCGGCTGCAGATACGTGCGACCCTAAAAAGGTGAGTTCTAAAGCAGCATTTGACGATAGGGATTCTAGTTCGAAAATTTTTGAATGAACTATAACTCAGAGTTCAGAAAAATGCCGAACCCTCCTCTAGATGCAGATTTCGAAAGTAAACCTTCCTCATTTATCAGGTCAAAATAACAACAATTTTTCAAATCTTGACGTTTTTTAAAACCCTAGAATTTATAAACCACTTGCTACGTTGCAAAAATGATACTATACCATTGTCCTAGGTTTCATATCTTTAAATATGGCACTAACAAGGAAAACATTCCCCTAGCTCACATGTGACACTCTGTGCACAGCTATGGAGCCGTAAATTTTTCTGGTCTCAGCTGTTATTTCTTGTTTGTTTACATTATTATTTCTACATTTTACTTGGTAAGCCCGGAATGAGAACTGCCTCTTTATTGATTTAACTTATTCTTATCATGCCGCGAAGAGACTATGTTTCTAAATATCGGTCATATGTGTGCCATTTCATTGTAAAGTGCTGCAAACTAGGAATCATTCAAAGGGCCGAGTTAGCTACGCGGTATTTTTGCAAGAAGCACGTCATTCTCGCATTCTCGATGACTTAGAGAGCTTATCCCTCTGGGAATTTTTTGTTAAACAATAATACTATGGCCGTAGGGTAGACATGGTATGAGTGCAAGGTATGCATGGCCGCAGGGCAGACACACCTCTTTGCTCCTTGTGGTATCGTTTTGGTAGTTTGATAGAGTACAGTAAATCCCCGCGTATAAGAACCTCCTTTTTCGAGAGCCAGGCTGAAACTGGTTCTTATTTCAAAGGTACTGAGACAAATTTCAAGTTGTAGAGGCTCTTATTTGCAGGGTGCCTTGTGTAGTCCCCTTGAGAGTCTCACAAAGATGTTCAGCCCTATTATTTGGTATTGGAAGCGTTATATGGACCTAATAAGTAATTGAGGAGGAGAATAAAACTTTCAAAGCCCACTGGGACCAGAATGACCTTGATAACAGCAATCAAATGTCAACTTTGCAACCTCTGCAACCTCTGCAATAAGAACTTGTTTTTCATCAGACAGAAACAGGTTCTTATTTGCAAGGTACATAATTTAGGAAAACAGCTTCTAGGTTCTTATTTTGGAAGGTTCTTACATGCGGGGATTTGCGGTAATTTTGTAAGTAGAGTAACCAGTTATATGTCATTTTTACTCTTTATTGGAATCAATGGAGAAATCCTATGAATTCATCAGAGTTTCATTAGCAGGGCTCCCCAATCAACGTTAGGCATTCAATTCGTTTGCAGGACTCTCTTACCCTTATTGATATTCACAAAACTGGTCATCAGCGGCCTGGCGATATACTTTTTGAAGAAAATGGAAGACCGCAGACTCAGTCAATTGGCCAGCGCTCTCCAAAAGCAAGTAAGAAAGGGAAAACTGGATTATTTAGAAGTAAAGAAAAGGTAAATCATCGCTTTTCTCATTTGTTACCATTCATTTTCTGTAACTTGATTGTTTCTCGTTTCATCATCTTTGAATTTTTCTTTCAATGCCAGGTAATCAAAAAATAATAAAGACATTTGCAAGTCAATACTTTGCGAGCTACTTATCTGATTCTTCGCGGGGCAAGAGCAATTACAAAAAATATCTTGTTTCTGTAGTATATTCTGCCGTTTTCAGCATATCATATTTCTACTTGTCCATTTTCAAAGATGACGGTATTTGTAGTAACAATTGAGACAAATTCATGTAATGATTAAGACAAATCCACGAGAGAAATCGTCGAGACAAAAAACAAGTGGCTAAGCCATAATTTGATAAGCAAGAACGTTTCGGGACCAATTCCAAGGTCCATCATCAGCATGTAAAATAGTGGTTAAACAACCATTAAATAGGGCAGAAACAAAGGGTGCCAAAAACGGCAAAAACGTGCAAAAGCATTGACTGTGAGGGAAAAAATGTTGTTTTTGCCTGATCCGATAACGCTACAACCACGACTCATTTCCCTACGCTTGCAGAAACGGATTAGTTCCGTACTGAAACCTTTTAGCTGCTTTGAAAAAGGTTCGATTAAGACTGCGTTCACACGATGCCGGCACATTTTGAAAACGGTGAAAAATGTGACGGATAGGCCTCCTGTTCACACGAAAACGGCACATTTTTTGCCGGCAGATTTTGAAAACGGTAGATTTTGAAAACGGAAGCCTTACCGGTATAAATTTGAAACAGCATCGTAAACAGATCATTTTTCAACGCTTTTGGATCAAGACTGGTCGATTCTTAGGGTGTAGGTACTTTTCTTTAGCATCAAAGTCCAGGAACGAGTTTTTACTATCAATTTTCCTACCGTTTTCAAATTGTGCCGGCATTGTGTGAACGCAGTCTAAGTGCCGTTGGGGCTTCTATCACTTTTGTGTGCATTTGAAGTGCATCAAATTATTGTTCGATTCAGATTCTGTTTTAGAATTTAGCTATGGGCCTAAATCACCTGCTACTTTTTTGTCACGCCTACCGGGTCTAAAATACCTCAAAACTCAGTAGGTATCAGCACTTCGGTAAATGATCATTCTTGCCATAATAACAGTCTAAAATACCTCAAAACTCAGTAGGTATCAGCACTTCGGTAAATGATCATTCTTGCCATAATAACAGTCTAAAATACCTCAAAACTCAGTAGGTATCAGCACTTCGGTAAATGATCATTCTTGCCATAATAACAGTCTAAAATACCTCAAAACTCAGTAGGTATCAGCACTTCGGTAAATGATCATTCTTGCCATAATAACAGTCTAAAATACCTCAAAACTCAGTAGGTATCAGCACTTCGGTAAATGATCATTCTTGCCATAATAACAGAGAACCGCTTTCCTCGAAACCACATTCTGACATTCTGACAAGTAGACAACGGGGCAACAGAAATTCGTCACAGATTGACATTTCCCCCTCCTATTCTTATATATCTAGGGAAATACGGTGGCCCTTAGTGGAGCGACGACAACAACAACAATTCAACTCAACTATATTAGCGTTACTTGAGGGTCCTTATGGAGTGAGGGTAATATCTGCCGCCAGAAGACCGTATTTGTTAACTGTGACTGTTTCTATGAGACTATTAATGATATTATCGCAATTTTCAGGCAAAGGCTGTAAATCAAGATGACATGGCTGATGATTTCAGTAATTTGCCACCTGAACAACGACGAAAGAAGTTCCACAAGAAGATTAAAGAATATGAAGATCAAGTTGCCCAACTAAATAAAGCTAGGTGAGTCTGCGGAGTGAGTGGCCGAGTTGCTTATACAGTCTTCGTCAGGTGACTGAAGTTAAAGTTAAGCTCGGCCGATTGAGGTAAAACTCTGGTTGGGTGACCTCGGAGGCCTGATCTCACAACTCACCTCGTCGTCATTTGGAAGGGACGTTAAACTAGGGGTCCTATGCCTGGATGCGGCTTGGGACGGCAAAAATATTTAAATTTCTAGGACCAAACAAGTCGCAAAAAATTTTTGTGAGAATTGCTTCAAAAGTGCCTACTCTTGACAGCTAATGATATGTAAGAAATACGACAGAACTGAGGACTGATTAGTAGTCTTATCACAATCGTAAATGATACTAGTTGAGCAAATTTTGATGACTTTTCTGCTGACCACTTCAAGACTTGTGAGCAACACCTTTTTTATGACATTCGTAGGTCTGATAACGATCTACATATATTCAATAACGGCTATCAATTAAGACAGCCTTTACTATCATGACAAAAAATTGACTCTCCATTTTTTCACTTCTCTAAGTTTATCCCTTTTCCTTTCTCCTTTACTTTCTTTCTGGAGACCTGAAAAAATTTCTGGGCCCATTAGTGCCATGGTCCACTATTTTTTCCACCCCTGGATGCGGCATTCACAGTGGGCCTAAATTAGCTTTCAGCAGCTGGAAATCCTGACAAGCCCACTCAAAACAAATTGAAAACAAGCAAACTGGTTGCGTGTTGTAGTTTGCTCCTTGCCTTGACTGATATACCGTTATAGTTACGACTCGTGTCAATACGATTCCCAAAACAGAATAGCCGAAATGATCTGCCATTTTATCTCCAAACCACCGACCCTAACGCGCCACAAAAGGTGGTTTTCCTCAAGTGCTACGTTGTGAAACAAGCTATTAGTACTTTGATGAGTGTTTCTTTTAGCCATTGAAACAAAACGTCCCACCTGCAAGTGATGTTCTGCCTGTTTACGGTCGCAAAAGATCTCTTAAGTTCGCTTGCTACATCTAGATTTCGATGGAGTAAATCGAGAATCGGCTCATTCGAGTTATACCATATCTTGCATCCTGATTGATCGGGGACAGGTCTTGTCTCCGTGGTAAATGTTTTGCCTTTTTCAGAGGTTTTTGTGAGTAAGGCCGTCACTAAAGCAACAACAACAACATCAGTTCAATAAGATGAGCGGAAGGTGTGGTTCCTTGCGTAGTGAAATTATTTTAGACATGTTTCTTGAGTCAGCATAGCCCAAAATCAATCCATTTTATACCATCGTCGTCGAAAATATGAAGACTTCCCTCGATCAAACTACTTTAGTCCACGGAAACAACAAGAAAGCACAGCTTACTGTGTAAGCAATGCCAAGGAAGTGTAGGCAACCGCTAGTGTGTAAAACCGTCATTTTTCCATCATTATTTCTAAACTATTTTGATTACAGAGATGGCATGGTGAAGATGTCAGAAACGTGCGAGCAATTTGGAGGTGATATTCAAACAATTAGATCTCAACTTGATGCAAATGCTAAAGAAATTGACAAAGCTAGTTCATTGCTACATCAGTATAAGGTATGGGTACTCTGGTGAATGTACAACACTATTGTGGCACAGTTTGGGTGATATCTAATTCAGGTCATGTTTCAACCAATCAAATGCTCTGAGTTTATCAGACTAACCAATAAGAATAGAATATTCCATAATCTGGTTTCGTTGAAGCTGGCTTAGATTGCAAGTGTAAATGGAGTATTACGTTTCGACTCTGTCTAACACTCTTTGCTGTTATACCAGAGTATTTTTTAACGTACTATCATACAATATAACGTACTATCATACTGAGAAGTGGGACATTTGTCCCAGTAGACCCTCTTGCTTGTCCCAGCAGTGAAGGAAACCTTAGTTCTTTTAGCCCAGTGGCCTAAGTAAAAATAGGGCCCCTTTTCATTTTCCCTTGTGAGCAAAACGATGTTATTGACGTTGCTAGCTCAAATGAATTCTCGGAAAGTCACTGATGACAGCTGCAAAAAGAAACTTTTTGTTGAATTTGTTTTGTGCCCAAAGGCTTGAGTTTTGATTCAATGGGAATGTATGAGAACAATAGAACTTTTTGTTTCAATTCTTTCCGTAGAAACTTGGGAGCCCTCTTGGCTGTTTTCCCACTAACAGAAAATCGTTAAAAATACGTTGTGTTATACCATATTGTTGTGATTGAATTTTCATCTTTGCAGTGCTACCTCGCAGTGATGGAAAACTTATCACCTCCACCGGCTCCCGCTTCAATGAGCAATTCAAACTCCATGCAGAACATGCAGAACATTGCAGATACCAATTCGAATGATTCTGCACCTCCCCCTGCACCTCCACTACCTCAAAATGACATCAGCGTGACAGTGCCTCCACCGCCAGTTGCAGTATCTGGACCCCCAGTGCCTCCTCCACCTCCTATTGATGAATTTGATGAACCAAAGTGTACTGTATTGTATGATTTCCAAGGTATGTGAGTGTTGCGCGAAATTGACCCTTAAATTGCCTTCATCGCCAAACTGTAAACAAGATGATGATTTTGCAGTCTTCTTTGAAGGTGATCTGAAGTGAAAATTGTTATTGATGCTGGTGAATAGCAGCATTGAATGATGCAAACGTTTATCAAAATTTTTTGGTACCTGGTTTCGTTTTCCAGTTATCCCCTATTTTGAAGGATCGGCTAATGACGTCATTTTATTTGCACAAAGTGAAGAAAGTATACAAGGTTGACTATGCTTCCAAAAATAAATCAATTAAAAAAACTGGCTTTAATTAGCATGCCTTTCTTAACATCATATAAATTCATGAGACAGCTCCTATTTCATGAGCGTTAGGACACCCAGTGTGTAGCTGTTAAAATTTATATTAGTAGCGAGCCACCTTAACTTATTGTTTTTTTTGTGTCTTGACCTTGTTTTTACTTCGTACAAAACCACCTTTCATGTTTCGTAATTTTGAAATTTTCAGTAGTGAGCCACCTTAAGTGAAGATCCACCTTAAAGAGTTAAGGTGGATTTTCACTTAAGGTGGCTCACTACTGAAAATTTCAAAGTTACGAAACATGAAAGGTGGTTGTGTACGAAGTAAGAACAAGGTCAAGACACAAAAAAAAACAATAAGTTAAGGTGGCTCGCTACTAATATAAACTAGGCTTGCCGCGCGGCGCCTGCGGCGCCGCGCTGGCCCGCCGTCGTACCGAGTGATTCTTAGGAGTGGAATTTATTGCCAGTTGTCATTGATAGCTGTTAATCACATTATTCAACCGGCTCCAGAAAAATTGCTTTCTTTTGATACCCCCGTTCCAGGGAAAGTAACTTAGGTAAGCGAAAACCGTACTCCGAAAAATGTCACATCTTCGTGGGTCCTCCAGGAAAACAATTGCCCCCCATCACAACGCGTCCTGCGGCCCTGGACTGTACAGTAACAGGAATTTCTACCAAGTCCTTACATTGTCTTTTGAGTTGACAATTGTATAGTATTTACTTTTGGTGTACTTCTCACTTGGTGCAAGGTTTGGTTTGTATTTGTTGCAATAAGATCAAATTACGTACGGTCCGTTTCCTAATTTCCGGCTCTACGTCGTCAGACGCATTTTGTAGATCCATCGTTCTGTAATGTTGTAAGAGCGATCGCCCCCCCTCCCCCAATAACAACTGCGTTCTTTTGCGTTATACGGCCCTGCACTGCACGGTAATAGCAATTGTCTACACAATATTATGAGTGTGAAGTGTGCCATGTACTAAAACTTTCGTTTCCTGTTTGTGAGGTGGCTCCGACCATCTCTGCTTGTCCAATTATGATCTCCTTTCTTTTTGCCGTTTTAATCCAATGAAATTCACTTCCTTGGCTCGTCTCGCAAAGCAGGATGGGAGGAGATATAAACGCAAGATGGGCTCACCGGAAACACTCTCCCCCCCTCCCAACCCTCACCAAAAAGTGCATATGCATTCGTCACGTCATCGTCCGTCTGTGTTGCGGGAAACCCTAGAATTTGGCAAGTTAGTCGTTAGCATTCTTTGCATTCATGAATATCTAGTGTCAAAGGATGCTTTATTTTCCCAATAAGACGTAAGACAAAGCGGATTAGGCTCAAAATGACTGCCAGATAACAAAGTATGGACTGCGACGTCACATGATCATGTGTTGATTACATATGCTGTGAAGGAAACAGCATGACGCAATGTTTAGGTGTTGTGGAGGGGCTTTGGCATCAGGCACTGCTTGCATCGTGCATACTGGTGTGATGGTTTGGAAGACTTTCACATAAGAAACTGAGACAAAGATATGTTAGATTTAAGAAACTTTCCCTCTTAAGTCTGAGTTTAAATTGATGTTGGTGATAATCATTTATAATGACATACACATTTGGCTAACAAATACCTTTAGATAAACCCTATTCTGTTTAAACATATTTTGCAGGATTTTCCAGAAAACAAATAAACATTGAAGAAGCATTCTGAGTAGAAAGGCGAAAGAATCATAGTCATAAGAAACATTTTAGGGTTGGGTGTGAAGATAAACATTAACGTTGTTTTAAGGGACACGTAAGAAACTCCGAGCACTCAAATTTTGATAATTCTAAGAAACTTTCAATACTGACCCAAATTCTTAGTTTCTTATAAAAACATTTTGCGTAACATATCAAGGACATAGATAGCTGTCAAAGTTTTTTTTGTGCAACAACCCAGCTCATGTTGAAGAACGGGGATATCCCTCCTTGGAAAAAGAGGAAACCCTGCCCTTAAAACAGTGCTAAACAGTGCCCTTAAGAATGATAAATCTCATATTTCTCGCTCTCTGGAAAGCCATCCCCTCTCTGAATTATTCATATTTGTAGGGAGGAAACATAGCAGCGCCATCAAAAGACAAATTTTAGTCAAATCTACTGCGAAAAGCATTCTGAGGGATGGGAAATTTGGAAATTTGCACCCGACCCCCTCCAGCCCCCATGAAACCCCCGGAACTGAATCCCTCTCCAAATGGGTCCCAACCCATCCCAAGCAAATAGGGATCATGTTGGGATTTTTAGAAAATCTAATAACCCCTCAAATGGGTTTCGAAGGACACCCATTTTCTGACGTCATGAGTCGTAAGACAACAATGGAAGGACAAAGGATTTCAAGCTCAGCACAAAGGGAAACAAAGGCCTCGCACAGCTAAAAGTAGGGTGTGGAAATGCTCCCATAACCCCTTCACGGGAACGGTAACTGCCAAAACATGCCGTGATAAAGAGGTAAGGAAGGTTAGCCGATGTTTTGATGTTAGTATTGACATTGGTGAGGTTGCAGTTCTTGCTATCGAAATGTCTAAAGAGGAAGAAACTTGGAGGCGAGGGACAATGGGAATGACGCCACATCCGACTGCAACGAATAATATAGTAGATTTTAACTGCTACACACTGGGTGTTTTAACGCTCATGCCTATTTATGTAGCAAAGCTGCAAAGTTCTTCGCATCTATAACCTTTCAGACATAAAATACAGCTATATTTCCCTACAATAGACCTTTACACAAAGTCACAGCAATCTATTGAAATACTGACTTGCCGGTTTTGCCTCGCTTTGGAGTCACCCAACGGCGTGCGTCTCTAACGTCAGCCAATGCAATTTGTTAGCAATGTCTAGATTTGGAAACAAATTGCCTTGTTCGCAGCAGTGAAATTTACTTCTTTTTGGGAATGCAGGCTTCATCTCAATTGGAACTTTACTTTGTATAAAGGTCTAGGTCTTAGTAATTTGCAAAGAAAATGATGTCATAAGTCGCTACATGAAATCAGTGGATAACTTCAAAACAAAATGAGATATCTAAAAAGTTTAAACGGGGTCTTTCGTCATTCAACAGTGCTAGTCATTCAAAACAGTAACAATTTTCGCGTCAGGCCACCTTTAAAAGGTAATGTCACACGGGCTTTTGATGTTACTTTTTTCAAAATGAAGGCGATGTTTGAAGATGAATCATTGTACTTCTCAAAGGTACAAACGAAACATTCGTATCTTGTATGACTGCTTGGATATGAGTGGATTTTTCAACAGTCACTTTTCTGGCTTAAGTGAAGCCACCAAACAAACTGCACGATTCAATTCAATTCAATTCAGTTTTATTCGTAAATACAAATTGAGACAGTGTACGATAAATCTATAAAAAAAGTACTTTTATTCAACGCGACCCAGGTAAAGCATTGCCTTTCTAGCTTGGGCAGCTAAAGTAAATTTTGAAAAAATGAGAATGAAAATAAGATGATCAAACTAGAATTAAAATATGCACTATCGCATGATATGCTATAATGAGCTATTAGCTTATGATATTGTATGATGAGATATAGAGCTATGTGAAGATGTCTAGATTTGTGAGACACACAACGGACAGGTGTGTAAAATGATGCTGTTCACAGATTTGTTTACAGGTTGGCGACGGAGCCCTGAGCATAGGTTTCTCAAATCTTCTGTAGGTTTCAAAATAGGTTTCTGTGCATACGTTTCAAATCTTCTATAGGTTTCAAGGTACGTTTCTGAGCATAGGTTTCATATCTTCAAAAAGATAGGTTTAAAATTCCGTGACATATGTCTTTGAATAGAATGGCTTCAGATGAACTTTAGATGTTTTGCTGTCATTCTACCGTTGCACTTTTATGAAATCTTTAGGAAAAACACCTCACCTGCCAGAACTGGGGCTGAGAGGCGAGGTAAATTTCAGCCACCGTTTATATGAGATATTTCACCTCACCTGTCAGCCCCGGGGCTGAGAGGCGATGTGGAGTAAAGTCTTTCTTCCGTGAAATCAGAACGAACTGACCATTAAGAATCAATGAATAATTTCAGTTCACCTCACCATACCGGTGGTGTTTCGTTTATTTCACTATACCGGTGGTGTTGCGTTCGTCATGTAAACGCGAAATGAAAATACAAAGGATTCTATGGGAAGGTGGAATCTCACCTCTTAGCCCCGGGTCTGGCAGGTGAGGTGTTTTTTCTCATATAAACAGGCCCTTAGACTCAGTTTACACGGTACCGGATGAATATTCGTACGGATGAATACTCATACGGATATAGCCTTCCCATTTACATGAGACCTACCCATCCCATTTCCTGTTTGCAGATATTGCCCTGCAAGCAACATGTTTAAAAGCAACTTAGCTAGAGGGACTGATTTGGTCAGTCTAAATATAACGTATTGTATTTGAAGATCTCAATCGATGAAAGCAGAAGGAAGATAAGTAAACGCATGCCTTTCAGTTACTTAAAAGTCTGTCTCAACGTCTCAACTTAAATGTCATGTTGGGTCACGTGAGATATGCGATAACACAGAATTACCTATGCAAAACACTAAGTTCTGTTATTCCTGGGAATTTTCACATGACGACGTTTTTGATCAAGATGATAGAGTTCAGGTTCAACACATTTACGTTATACTCCCTCTTCCAGGTAATTCAGATGGTGAACTGACAGTATCCGCTGGGGAGGAACTAGTTATTGTGGAAGATGATGGTGGCGGCTGGACACTCGTGGCAAGAGGAACGGAGGAGGGTTACGTACCTACAACATATGTCGAAAAATTATAAAGAAGTGTAATTCTGGATGGATAAGTTATATTGCTGAGCGGTATGTTTAGAAGCAATGCACTGCTATATTCAATTATAGATTCTCTATGTGTGGTATGCTAGCCGTATTTTTTCGATTGTTGTTTTTTTCCAAAATAGATGCAACCACCATGGACCAAGATTCAGCTGTATGCCGTCGGTGCGCAAAAACCTTTTCTATTGACATTTCATTAGAAATTTACTAGACAAATTTATTACTTACACCTCTTAAAAAAATATTGACGACAGTGCTAAGACAATATTACTGGGAACGAAAGACGATGACATCTCCACGGTCATTATTCTACAAAACTAAGACAACCTACATTCTAACAATCGGCAAGAAATAGGATGGCAAAAAGCACAGAAGGAACAGCATGGACTGTCTTAAATAGGTACCTCTTTTGGATAATACAGAACCTTTTTGATAATTACTTGAAACTGTATCAAATTATGATCATGACAAGGACTAAATCGATGCTAAACATCATTGTTGTTTTTGTGAGCGGGAGGGGGAATAGGAAGCAAAATAATTGCTTGAAAGCCTCAACTTGCATGCAGACGTTTATGGTAGATCACATTTTTATGGTACCAGTTAGGGGTTCTTGGAATTGAAACTACCCCCTTCAAGAGAAGATTTCATTGACATCACCAAAATTTGATTGTTTTCAGAGAGGTAACGACAATGGTAATTGTAATGGTAGTGTAAACGGTAACGCAGCTGGTAACAGTAATGTAACAGTAAAAATAGTGATAATGGGAACAGTAATGGTAACAGTGATATGGCTATGGAGTGATCTTTGAATCACCACTCTTTGTTCAAAACGCAAGCCAGATAGTAATCTTGGTGATCTCCCCTAAATGGCATCAATCGAACAAATACGGTTTGATCAAAATAAAAACTATAAAACGATCTTTAAAGTTGTTCATTGTAGACGTTCTCCTGCTTAGTAACAATAATGTTGAAAGTATTTAGCTGTCTTTTCCTAATTTGTAACAATCCACCTTTTCAACGTAAGAGGCGCGAAAGCGGAAGTCTTCTGTCGTTAGAGATTTTGCATTTCTGAGTCTGAAACCTTGCTCAGCGCACAAAGTTTCGTATGGAAAAACATTTTCACTTTCATATCTGTCTTCCTCTGGAGACTATAGCGATATGAATCATTTAAACTCAGAGATGTTTGGACAAATTTTTGTCCAAACTTTGATTTCACAGTCAAAGCCCTTATGAGTTTAAATTATTCATATCGCCATAATTTCGAAATGAAGACAAATATGAGAGTGAAAATATGATTCTACACTAAACTTTGTACGTAGAACAGGATTTTAGACTCACAAATGCAATATCTCTAACAACAAAGGACTTCCGGTTTTTCGCGCCTTTTTCCTTGAAAGGGTAGATTACGAGAGCTTTTGCGGTTCTGCAAGTATGTGTTTTGATTCATTCTCATGCACAGCAACTGCAAGTCGCTGAATTGCAAGTAGAACCAAGCACCTTTCGGTTCTTACAGTCCCTCATCAACATGAATGTGCAACACGGTGCCAGTACTAAACTTGCTCTTACTTCGAAAGTGTCGGCATCTTCATGAAATTCATTGAAAGATATTCATAAGTTTCAGAATACAACAGCCCGTTGCGCTCAAGGGGCGATGGACTATGATTCGAACATAACCCGACGAACTGAACGATTGAAGAAACTGTGATTTTTTAGCTAAGCGTATCCCCTGTTGCAATAATTAGTTACTTATACATTTTAACCTATAACCAAGTGCCACATCTTGAATAAACGTCCTTTCACTAAGGGGCCGCACGCATATCAATTTTTTCCCAGCAACGTCGTTTGGACAATTTTGATTTCGTAACTTCCCGATTTGTAATTACTAGTTACTTATGCAGTTATATGTATACTTGTCGTAATTACTGACCAATTCAAGTGACAGCCTTTCTTTAATCAAAGGCCACGCATTTATCGATTTTCCCCTAGCGACGTCGTTTGGACGTTTTCATTTCGTAATCTTCGAAAGAGGCAGATAGAGATTTTTATTGTACATGATTTATTATAAGAAAAATGAGCGTACTGGCCTGTCCTTTTTATACGAGAAAGCTTTGCTGCTTATGCGAGTACAATTTTTTTGACAGAGAGCAGAAAGATATTTGGTTACTAACGAAGACATTTGCAGAACTTACAGGTTGTAACTTTTCTTTATCTTTTCTTTATTCGATGTATGAAATTTCTTTCTGAAAATGGCTTGGATATAGCCCTTGCCCCTAAAAACATCCAAATAATGTTTTGGGGGAAATTCTGTATGTTTGCGGTCCCTAACTACCCTCTACCGGTGTCCCTAACTACCCTTCTACCGGGTGTCCCAAAAAAGTTAAAAAATCATTTTAGAAAATCGCCAAATTTGGCTATTAAAGGGTCTGCTTCATCCAGCATGCCTTGCATGTGTCATCTCTTGGTTTGCCTTCGTTGTCACCATTTTCTTTTCATGCCCCATGAAAATGGGGACAAACAAAGGCAAGCCAAGAGACGACACGTGCAAGGCATGCTGGATGAAATAGACCCTTTTAGGCTTTTCATAAAATTTTCTTTCTGATCCTTTTGACAATGGCCAAAATATTCTGGTACTAATCATCAGTGCTTCTTCCAGCATGTTTCAAAATCGGGTGGCCCCAAAAAGAGCGAAATTTGCTAATCTTAAAATCAGTCATAAAATCAGCTATGCCCGAATAAATAATTTGGTCTTTGATCTACTGGCCAGAAAAATTTTGCAGATCGGCCAGCTAATGAAATTTGATTATTTTCTAATTAATTTCATTCAACCGAAAATAACTTTATTTATTAACTAAACTACAATACACAGGTAGTAGTGAGGTCAGTCTAGCAAGATTTTACATAGGTGTGCCAAAAAACAGCATGGCAAACACATAACTCCTATCATTCGTAAGATCATTCGATACATGTAACCTGAATCTCACTAAAACAGGGAAGGGATGGGTGGGAGGGATCCTATCTTTCGTAAAAGTACTTGCTATCGACCTGTGATTCTCCACGCCTTGAAGAGCTATTTATATTTGACTACTAAGCAAGCTTCCCTGGAGAGCGTGCAACAGTATTCCCTTAAGAAACCTAACAATGCTACTTCAAAACAGTTTCCTATTGTACTGTTGATAAATTCATTGATTTTTCAAACAGGAGTACTTTTTGGAATACCTGGTATGTAATAGCTGTATCTATTTAGCTTGTATTTTGTTAATACTGTGTGATATTTTATAATTTTGTGGCATTATATTTCTAATTAAAATCGATTTCTTGAACCTCTTCCACGTAGTTTTCACTGAAATGTTTATTCTTTTTATCACTTTTTAGCAATTAGTTCTATACGATTTTTAGTTTTTTTAGCTTGGATTATAGTAGAGTATGTCTCGAAATAGATATCAGGTGCGAAAAGTCGCAAATCAGAACTAACAACTTTGCCTTTAACAATTTTGTGGTACAGTAATTCCCGGCGTATAAGGGCCTACGAGACTAAGAACATAGAGGCTGTTTTCCCATATTATGCACCTTGTAATCAAGAACCTGTTTCAGTTTGATGAAATTTAGGTTCTTATTGAAGGGGTAGCAAAGTTGATTTTAATTGTTGTGGTGAAGTTCATTTTTGCCCCAGATAGTTGTTCAAGCTTTGGTTCTGCTCCCCAATTAGTTATTAGGTCCATAAGAAACCTGCCCTTCCAAAATAAATAATAGGGCTGCACATCTTTTGCAAGACTCCTAAGAGGCCAAAACAAGACCCCTTTTGGTAAGGACCTCTGTACCATGAAATTTTGTCTTAGTGCCCCTGAGATAAGAATCTATTTAAAGTGTTAATGCAACGAAATTTTCGAACCTCATTTTTTGGCTCTCAAAATGTAGGTTCTTATATGCAAGGATTCACTGTATCGCAGATGTCATGAGATATTTGTTTTGGACTGACTTTGATTTGATTCTAAAATTTCTTTTATGACAGAAATTTCAGTTCAAGAATTCTTGCACAATAGTACCGTACAATCAATTGTTTTCTAATTCTGCGTGTAATTTATTTTCGTACTAATCAAGAATAAATTCAGCTAAATGTAGGAAGCCTAATTTTTATTCCTATTCTATTGCTGGCCTATTATTTCGTTATTCCAGGGTTATTCCGTCAATACTTCGTATGAACACGTGTTGTTAAAAGAAACTAAAAATTGCCCAGATGGGAGATTTTCTTAACGTTTTAATCATTTGAGTACTCACAGTTTCTTAAGTAGTTCTCATAAGTTTCCTGGATGTTTCATACCATTTTTTATGTTCTCAACTTTTGCCGTTGTCAACTATTTACCAACGAACCTTGACGATGCCGTGCTGTTGTCTTGATCTCTTGTTGGGGATATGAACAACTTTAATGACGTAATATGCAAACCAAGTTGATCGTTGAGAACACGGGCACGAAACAATAGCTTCGATGCGCATGACAACATTAGCTCCAGCGTTGATTCGCTATTAACAAAGCTTAAACACAATGTGTCAAAGCTCCAAAGCTAAAGGGTCAGTACTTTGTCTCCCCAACAATCTCACTCGGTCAAATGCGTTATGAGTAAGAAGATTCAAGGAGCAAGTGAAAATGCAATGAAAATAGACTAGATTTCCTGATCTCAACGAAAATTTTCCCTAACAGTTTGTCCCAGTGCGGAAAATAACCCATTTTAAACAATGTTTTTTGGCGAATTTCTAGCCAAAACCAACCCTGTTTAAGAAAATCTACTCGAAAAGGAACCCTCTTTTCGAAAATTTTGGGCCCCAAAACCCACCCATAGGGGTGGCACATACCAGTACCGTCCACATGTTATTTGCCCCCAAGTGTAAACAAGTTTGTTCAAATTAGATTGCACGTGAAAATACCCGCGAATACAGATTATTGACGAGTTTTGCACACGTATTTTTGCGTTATCGCAAATCTTATGCAGCACCTGATTTGAGACGGGCTTCATCTTTGTGATGATCGGGGAGCTTGGTTTCTTGAATAGAGTTTCTTATAAAAAGTACGTGGAACTCGGACAGTAATGTTCCGTGAGGAGAAAAAGTTTGGAAAGTATTTTTCGCCGATATGGCACCAACATTGGCTGTTGTGGGTCAATCCTTTCTGGAAGTTTCACTTACGCCAGCGTAGAAGGCTCTTTTCTGGGGGTATTAGTGCAATATGATATTTTCATATTCAAGCAATATTCTTTAGTCGTGTAGAGATATGCCTGAAACAATTTTGTTCGTACGCTTTTCGCAGTTTCTGTCATCTAGGTTTGATTTCCATTAGCCGCGTTGGTCACTATGTCAAAGAAACAGTAGTAAGCCTTTTTTCTTTAGAACCTAAGAAATTCATCACACTTACAGAAATCTTCATAACAATTTCTTATAGGGTACCCCAAGTTCACATTTTAGGGATGTGGTTGGTATTACCCCTTTATTCTTAAAAAATTTCAGTTTTTTTTTCTTTTTAAAGAATTCAAGAAATTGTTCGAAAAAAACTTAAAACTATCATAATTTCTAAACCTGTTGACGAAAGATCATATAATCTTCAAGAAAAGCATAGTTTATGGATGCCCACAATATGGTATCAAGCAAAACTCTTTCACTCTTCTGGTTCGTGATTTAGAAATTTGATGACGTCACATCATAAAATGAGCTGAAATACAAAATAGGCTGTAATTTCGACAAATATTCAAGATTTCTGAAAAGTTCAACGGTAGAATCATAGAAAAATGGCTAAAGTTTCTCTCAAGTCATTCGGTTTAAAGAAATAGATCATTGAATTTTACACCAGCCTTTTTTCGTGGCTTTAAAGATTCGGAACCTATGCTTCAAATGAATTGGTATAAGTGGGAATAGGCTTGGTAGAGAGGGGGGCTTGTTTCAAATTTTGACTCAGACGGGAGGGGCTTATGAGAGAGGGGGGCTTAATAGAGCTTTTACAGCATTCCATCCAGCATGGACTGGAAATCAAACTTTGATGTCTATAAGCGAACAGATAGTATCTTTAAAATTTTAATGTTCGTCCGTGATAGATGTTTTTGATTCGTACAGATTTCTTTATAACTGATTGATAGCACATATTGAATATTATATTTTCGTGTAATGCATTCAATACAATGATTTACCACGTGTGATGAACAACTGATTTCCTTCGATAATGAACTACATTTAGTTGTCATTAAATTTTTGTGTACCGTATGAGTAAAAGAAAGGATCCTCGTTTACAGTCAAAGGGCGTAAGGAGCGTACGACCTATGTTTTCAATATTCAAAATAGAATTGTTTCTTCATCGAATTTTGTTTTCCCTGCATGAAGAAGTCATTCAACATTCTTACTCATTGTGGTTTCCAAGGAAACGAGCTCATATTGTAATACGTCACATGCTCCGCCCAACAGAAGCAATATTCATGGAAATCTATTTTTAGAAAATCTTCGAATTTGCATGGTACATTGGTTCCGCTTTGACTGTAAAAGGCCACTGCTCCTCTGGTATTGAGACGATGATATTAGGAAACACAAAGTTTAATGGTGGACATGTTTAAAATCTTTTAAGTCTTTTTAGGACTTACCAGTGAACTCTGTTCTGAAATTACGAGGGATTCTATCGAGAGACAGCCCCATCCAGGTATTTTCAAAACAGGCCTAGACAGCGACCAAAGGGTCTTGATATTCTTACCCTACAGCTGTACGGAATTATCGCCTAACCCCTGGACTCCATTATGTTATAGCCTCCTTTTGGTTAGAGACTACGTTTTTTGTTAGGATGCAGGATTCGAGTTTGTGTTGATCCAAGATTGCTTCCACTTGCACAACACATCGTCTGTTTTCTCTCGTAAAGACATCATTTGAACGTGCCGATTATGATATTTTACGACACAGCAATAACTTCAACACAGTTTACGACACGTCACCCTCTTGGGAGGATGAAATTGCCCGTAATATTGTTGTTGAGCCTGTTTTACACAAAGCGAAATGTTTTAACGGAAGCAGACTATTCCATCCAAGCGCATGAAGATACATTTTAGCGGAATGTTTCGGTGGTGGAATAGCAGAAACCATTTCAGCTTTTCCGCGGCGGAAAGTTCCGCTCCATGTTTTCACAGAAGCTCGGTAGTTCGATTTTGGGCTTTCTTCTTTCAATATACACCATACGCGGCAATATCGTTGCAACATCGTCGCAGAATCTCGATTCCGTACGGAAAATTCCGCTGGTAGTGGTTTTAGCTTTATGCTCCCATGGGGACAATGCATTCATTCTTCAAAAGGGCAACACGTGCAAAAGCATTGAAAAGTCATTGTTGTAAAACAGGAAATATGGTCGTGATTTTGGGTTGTTTTAAAGGTTTGGTGGAGCTTTGAGAAAACCCTTTATGATTTCAGAACAGAGTAGCCGATGTCCAGTAAATTTTAAAATATATTCCAACATATTCACTGTTAAATGATTTCAGTTTCAAAACACATTTGTTTCCGCACAAAATTTTTTCTCATAGAATATTTCCGGATGTGGCCAGATGGACATTCATTTTGCTTTCCAAGCAAATCTCAAATGTGGTGGCAAGCAATGTTCTCTCCTTTGGCTAGGACTTTTTAACGTTTGACTCTGAAGATTCTAACGGTTTGGATGTAAGCTTCAATTGAAAATTTGCAATATTCTACAAAATGTTGTGAGAACATCCTTTTTTCCTATTTACAACCCTTCTTTGTAAAATTCAGTAACAGTCCACACTTCCTTATTGTGAAATGCAAAAATAATTTTAGCCTTTCCTTTTATCAGCTTAGAAACTAGCTGATTTTGCGGAATTCTTGCTGTAATTCTTCCGAGAATCCAGATAGCTGCCTAATATCCAAGAAAAACTTGGCGAATTTTTCTTTGCTCTGTAATTCTGTAAATATTAACTGTTGAATGTCACCTCTCTTCACATTTGCATGTTCGTTGAATGATTCATAGAGAGAAATATTCTTCTAAAGACGCAGTTTCAAAGAAATGCTTAGTGGATTTCCGGCTCTTTTTAACTAGAGGGCATATAGACCATAACCTCTGCTCCCCAAAGTTGAACGTGCATACTTTAGGGATTGTTAGTTTGGAAGAATTAGACTTTTGAGTGCGGTGTTGCAAGGGTTAAGTTGCGGTGTTTGCGTTGATTTAGACCGCACTGCAGCGGTTTTGATCTTTTGGAAAGGTCAGAAGTAATAAATCTAGATGAGGAACAAGGAAGCAATATGCCAACAACAGTTCTGAAACTACTGTTGCAAGAGCTCGAATGACTCATAACTCTTTACATATTGAAGAATTCTCCTCTTTTCTATCGGTCCATCAACTGCGTTCTCATTTTTTAAACAAGTTGTTCTCTCAAAGCATGACAGTTACACGTTGTTTTTATGCAGAGCTCAAAAAAACGAAGTTGCGTGGTAGCGGCGCTCCCAGGGGGGGGGGGCACTCAGTACATAGGCATACGGGGGGGTCAGTCCAAGAAATTTTCATGCAACCCAAAAATATCACTTCAGCTTCACTGCAACCCAAAAATATCAGCTCATTTTTTTACATATAGACCTGTACATGAACCTGAAATATCCCAAAACAATGCAAATAGAAGTCAGGATTGCCTAGCAAACCCAGAAATATCAGTTAAACGATGTTTGGTATCAAAAAATATCATGAACATAGTTTAAGTTCTCTATGGACCCAAAAATATCACTTTTGGCAACATTCTGACCCAAAAATATCGGACTTACCTCCCCGTATGTGCATGTGATGAGTGCCCCCCCCCCTGGGGCGGCACTACCAGGAAGGTAGCTGAAATGCTCAAATTTCTCAGGAAGGAAGAAAGGAGAGACGAACAGAAAGAAAGGAAGTGAAGGAAGGGGAAAGAAGGAGAGAAGGGTAAAGGGATAGAATGGGGTTGTTTTCTGGGAAAGGGGAAGAAAGTGTGTAAAAATAATTGGCTTGCTACTAGGAAGATAAGTGTTTATTTGACCCCTGTTTTTATAAGAATCTTGGATCAGACCATAGTACTAAAAGTTTCTTAATTTAGCATGAAATTTTGTTCATTTCAGTATTAAAAGTTCCATAATTGGTTTCTTATTTTTTGAATGCATGAATTGTCAACGTGGTCGCTAACACTACTGCAGAAATGTTTCTTGACATTTAAAACATCATATAGGAATAGACGCTGCTCTGTCATGATGAAAACAAAAATGGTTAGTTGATATTACAAACGAATAAAGGTGCAACGATCTATTTGCTGTAAAACTAATGCTTTTAACTTTGAAAAGTTGCTTAATACTTCTCAGTAGCACTAGAGTTTCTTAAAATTTCGGTCATCTTAGTTCCAGTTTCTTATAAACCAGTTTCTTTTAAGAAAAAAAAAACGTGTAGACCAAATGAATAAGTATTGTTACTTTGCCAAACCGGCCAAGTTATAGCTATAATAGTGCAGCAATAAAGCAAAGCACAGCCCAAATCAATTTGTTCCATAAACTTGCCATCACAATGTTTGTTCGACAACATGAAATGTTTTAACAGTAAACACATGTTCTTGGTAACTTTATGATTGATAGAGCGATATTCAAATGAGGCCCCCAAAGGGGGGGGGGGGTCGCTGGAGCTCTGGAGCCCATATCATTTTGAAGGCTTGGAGCCCTGGAGCCCAAAGTGGTTTTCTAGAATTTTAAGAGATGGAGCCCCTGGAGCTCTAAAAAGCATGCAATGGAGCCCTGGAGCACTGCAATTTTGCCACTGGGAGCCCGGAGCCCATTAAAATAAACCCTGGAGACTTGGAGCCCGAGATCCCTTAGGGGGCCTCTCAAATTCTCTCTTTGTTTGAAACTCTCCTTCAGCAAATGGTTGATCAAACTGTAATCCCAAGACAAATTATCTGGTCTTTTCACTGCCATCCCTCCCCCCTCCACCTCTTTTCACTGAAAGTATCATTGAATACCTTCAGCACGTTGTTCAGTCTTTGTTCAGTCATATTGATGAAAGAGTGGTGTAACATTCAAGGGTGGCACCAGAAATCTTCCGACAAGGGGGCTGAAATGGCAAAGAAATGGAGTTTTCGTACGTCATTTTGCCAAATTTCTCGGACAAAAATTTAGCACTTCCTACGACGGGATGCTAGATGCTTTCGACGGGGGGCTGCAGCCCTCTCTAGCCCTCCCCTGGTGCCATGACTGAAAACACTTTCAACAATTTCTGAAAGTAGGAGTTAACCCTCCCCCCTCCCCCCTCTTCCGCCACTTTTCTCAAAGACATTCTTCAGAATTCTCGCAAAGATATAGAAATTACCATTTAGTGCACAGGTAGCAGTGTATGGTTGCAGTGATTGTAAAAGTAAAATTGCAAACCAGCCTTTGTTTTCTTCCTTATCGTTGTTATCGTGACGTTCGTGTTGTCCTCTAACTCCCTTCATAAAAAACACTAGGCCCATCAACAGACCCAGTCCCTTCTCCTTTGACTGAATCTACTTAGTTTCTGTACAGGAAAAGAACCTCTCAGGAAAGAAATCAGTAGGTCTGCACGCGGGCAAACTTTGGTCTGACTTCAGCAACGTCGAGTTTTCTGATTTAGCCTGTTTAAATGAGAATCTACTTTTTCTCGAAATCAAATTTTGAATAAAGAAACCTCTAATTTTGCTTGAAGGGTGTTTTCTGGATTTTTAACCCTATTTTGGTTGGGGGGGGCAAATTTGCCCCCCCTAGTAGATTTTTTTGAATAACTCTGCGAGAAAGAATTTTATAGCCATGAAACTTCTTGACTTTTTGCAACTACTTATTGTGCAACTTCTCAAAAAGTCTCATTGAAATATTTTGAAAAATGAGGGGGCGGGAGACAATTTTCTTGGGACTGACCCAGGAAAAGTCGCAAATTCTCAAATCTCAATTATCGCGAAAAAAGGAGCAGAAGTGGAATATTTTGCAAATTTCTTTTTTAATGTTGTGTTATTTGATGCATTCTATCATAAATTCCATGTTTGGATGGAAAATATGCTCCAAATTTAATTTTATCTCGATTTTCCTGATTTTTGCCAATTTTGCCGCTTTTCTTGACCACGCAAGGGAAAATGCTGACGTAAGCAAAAATGGTGGCTATTTTTAAGTTAATTTTTATATTTACTGAAAGTACATGCCTGAGGCTTTTAGCACACCAAATTTGGTTGCTCTACCTATTACCAGTAAAGAGTTAGGTAGGGGGGGGGGGCTTGGCTTTTTTGCCCCCCCCCCCAAACCAAAATAGTACTATCAAATAGCCCAGCCACTATAGGGTTAAAAGCGTGGTTTGAAGAAGTTTTGTGTGGCAAACGCCTGGACCCCCCATCCCATTTTTCCGCGCTTCGCTCGAAAATCAGGACCCAACTTTAAAACTGCTGCGAGGTCCTTTAGTTGACTGGCAATGAAGACCTAGGGAACTTCAATTATGCAAAACATCAAAATGTGAAGCATCTTTGCACTTTGAAGCATGTCTATGTGGGAATGAATCTTCTTTCTTGACGTCTTTGCTGTAATTTCCTTCGCAGAGGCTATATTTCTGTTGCTCCAGTAATGCCAAATCCATTCCTCCAGTACAGCTGCCTCTGCGAGGGAAAGTGTCTTTGTTATTATAAAGTTCTTACCATTTTCATTCATTTTGCTACGAAATTTAACCTAATGTGGAACTTTTTAAACTTGTCTTTTTGGAAACATCGGTAACCTATTAAAAGACGGCTGTAACTTGAATCTTGGAATTTTTCGGATTTTCTGGTGTCCCTGTTACAAATGACGGATTTGTATGTAGCGTCTAGATTCAAAATAGAACGTAAGATGGGCGCCTGCTATCATTTGTCCAACTGTTATGATAATCTCTCGAGATCATCAAATATAATGGAATACAACGGACTATGTTTTTAGACTAGTATTTTTGATCCCACAGGCCCCTGATTTAAGTTGCCTTATATCTCCGAGCCACCTTTTGGAATTTTTAAAGCCACATGTCACAAATTTAAGCCCAGTTTCCTTGCAAAGTTTCTTACAAACGTCTTGAGTTGATTTGTGCCAAAGGCTGCTTGAAGGATTTGTGCTAGGTTCTGTGAACAATGGATCACGGAAGGGGGGAGGGGGTTCTCGGATAAATTTAGGGTAAGGGTGTGCTGCCCACAGTTTCAAAATGGAACCGTTGGCTAGACCGATTTTTGTGAAAATGATACCCTTGGCTAGACTAATTCCTCCATCAGAAGTGCCTTGAGTTGGCGTTTTCTCGACAAAACTTGCATAATTTTCGCATTCTTTGCACCAAAATTTAAAAAAAATTGGGTCCTTTTACAGGAATTACCAAATCTTGATATTTCTTTTACCAAAGTTGCAAAAAAGCATTGCCAGACTAAACTAGATTGAAATTGCCAAAAAGTATACCCTTGGGTAGACTAGATGTAAAAGTATACTCTTGCGGGCGGCACATACCAAGGCACCTTTACTATGGAAGACCAGACCCCGTGCAATAGATAGCCAGCTACTAACCACATATATTTATGAAACTATGTGGAATTTCGAACTAAGGCTATCAAGTAAGTACCTGGATTGTTTCTAGCTTTTTCTAACCAGTTATTTAACAGCAATCTATCCTTTTTGCTTATAGCTCAACTTCGTCAAATTTGATGATGTCAAAATTTGATGAATCATATGATTAAAACTTTATTGATGTAATTGTTATGATAAGTTTCGTTATCACGGCTATGATAATTGAGAAGATAATTAGGGGGCAAAAAATACCCCGCCCCACTTTAGTAGAAAATCACTTTTTAGGTGGACTTGCTAAAGTCTCTCTCGCGGTAAAAACGGAAGTCTCCTGTTTTTTATTTCCGCGAGAGCGACTTGCAGCAGATCAGGTTAAAGTGCAACACGATTTGCAACAAAAGTCGACTTTTTCCTTTTCCAGAATTCAACAACAGAAGGCTGCGGAAAAGATGGAGTCAAGAGATATTTGACCAAGATGCGTTGCTTTCAAAAATCAATTTTCGAAATAGTCACTTTCGATTCGGTAGTCTAATAAAATGTTTCTATGTCGAATCGAACCCACACCTCACCGACGACGCAGTATTGCATTGCATGCTTGCGAAAAAAGCTACAAATTGCAAAAGTTTCCTCAGCATTTTAGCCCAGGTAAGCAAACTATCTTGATTTGCCTTTAAGAATTGGACTGGTATTTCTCTTCTTGTACATCAGTGCATTTTTCCCATATCATAAACATTGGACACATTCTTTCGCGAGACAGAATTCCTGTTAGTATTTAGTAGGTATTTAATAACAATAGCTCAGCAACTGATAGATTTTACATTGAAAGAGTGGCTTGACTTCTTTCAGTAAAGTTTTTGGTCCAGTCGGAACCGCAAAGATCTGCACTCAATTGTCCTGTCCTAGCTAGAACTTTAAAATTTCCCAATGTCCCCATGTCTGTATGTCTTTTCAACTATAGGTCAGCCTGTGAACAGGCCTTGAGCAAAACACGGCTCTGAAGTCTCAGCATGGGCAACAATGCACCGTGGTTGTAGAAATTAAAGTTCATTACCTTGGTATTACTGCTTCTCTTTGTTTTCTCTTTTCGGCCCAAGACTAACCAGTATTAGAAATCAAATTCAAATGGCTCCTGCGCGTCTGAACTGTTAGCTCTTACACAGCGTTCAACCTCATTTCAAGCTGCCCTGGAGGTTTGGAACAAGGATGAAAGCTGTGTAGGAGCTAGCTGTCAGAATTGCAGGAGCCATTTGATTTCTAGCACCTTGGGGCGAAGAGAAAACAACGAAATAATATCAAGCAGCAATATCGATGTAATGAACTTTAATTTCTAAGCTACAAATACGGTGCAATATTGCCCATGGTCTCAGGAAAAAATTCAATTTCAATGGACCATTTACATATTTGGTACTTAGATCTTTTTTCCAGGTCAGAGGAAACATAAACTGTGGCAACAAGCCACGCTGGAAAACATGTATGTTACGCTAAATATCTTTGACGTGGAGCAATCAAGAACAGCAGAGGAACTAAAGTCTGTTGTCTTTAGACCATTGGTGTGGTGTGAACCTTTGTCGTAACAACAAACATCGACACTGAGAAGCTAAGTTAAGCTTAGCTTTTCAGTGTCCTAGGCAGAATTCTATACGATATCCGAAACGAAATAGGAAGTCGTATTATACAGTCTTGAAATACGCCGACCAATTGGAAAGTCCCTTGACCTTTGTTATGCAACGGTTCCCTGTGTAACTTTGTCGTCACTGCTATTTTCGTCTGTTTCGCTCTGTCATTTTATACTGTGTCTCAATTAATAACTGACGGCAGCAAATCACATCAAATGGAAGCTTGGAAATGTCAATCAAAATTGTGCTTTGATTAACCGTTTGTGGATTAAATCTAACCAATCGCAAATCGAGTCCTCAAGGGTGAACCAATCAGCGCTCGTCATTTGACAGGGATTCTTTAAAGAATTTTGGTTGTGGTTATTTCTCCATATAAGTCGGATTTACCGAAAAATAGCTTCATAACGAACTGGTGGAGCGTGTCTAAAAACTAGTCAAAGACAAGAAACAGCAGTTAGTCACATTTTTGAAGGAAAGAAAAAGCGAGAATTTTAAAGCAGATACTTCGACGATAAAAAAGCTATCACATTCAAGGGGGCAGCAAAAAATCTTCTCTGGCAAGATGTCACTTGCAATACTTCTGTTGCTGTCAGCATTTGGAGCTCTTGAAGCGTCCCATTTTCGTGGAACCTACATCACTTGGATTGTGAATACCACGGACACGGGCTACTATCCTGCAAACCCAAGTGCCTCAAGCTACAAGGTATGAGAATTAGTTATTTCCTTTTCACTCTTGTTTCAATTCTGTTTATTTCAAGAATTGTCAACAGGATTCCAAACAAGTGAAGAAAAAGAAAGATTGAGACGAAGAAAGTTCAAATTTGCTAAGGGAAAAGGAAGATTGCTTCTTTTTGAGCAGATAGGTTATCGAAAGAAAGTGCTGTGGAAAAATCGCAATTTGAATAGAAATTGCAATTTAGAAAGGGCTGAAAATTAGGTAAAAGAGTTATAGGCTTTTATTTAATAGATCAATGAAAAGACCAAGAGAATTCATTGTTTCTTTTGGGGATCTATTGCTCATAGTGTGTGTGCAACATCGATTTGAAAGAGACATTTTTAGACTTTGCTGTTGTTTGTCAATGCAAGCTTTTAGCCTTGCATAAACTCGGCAAGAGAAAGCCACAAACGAAATGAGCCCATATTCGTAACTTGTAGTTTTTTTGTCTCTCGTCTCTCCTCTCATTTCAAACTTCCAGCTTCCTAACATCCATCTTTCAATTTCCTTGTGCGAAAGATTTTGGCGGACTCGTATTTTTAGGGGACTCATTCTGTTTAGACTGATTGCATATTCGTAGTTGTCGCTATTGATAGACTGATGGACGCTCAAACTACGACTTATGGACTTTGATACTAAAATTTGGGATGAAGTTTTCCACTGTCGATTTCATAACTAGATTTGGAAACCATAGCAACACTGTACGAACACCAGGCAATGGCGGATGGGCCTAAGTTGCCGGGACTAAAACGCGCAAATATAAGTGATCTTTGGTGGCAAATAAACAAGTTGTAAACTCACCTTTGACAACATTGAAACTTGAAAATCATCATTTAAACCATCCTTGTTGAACCTGTTCAGCTTATTTAGCAATTCAAGTGGTTTTATTTTGTAAAATAAACGTTTTAAACTGAGAACATTTTGTGCGAGTCGCGAAATCACGCAACAAAGCACGATTTTGCCGTGTTTTTCAATCTTGTTTAGGGCGACTGAAATGCAACCTACCATCTTGAATTTGGTACCGATAAATGCAGAAAACCCTGCGCTTTCACGCAGGCCAAACCCCGTCACAGGGAAACAAAGGATAAACTGGCAGTCACTCGATTTGTGCTCTTGGAGGGCGTGGTCTGCCGTAAATATAGAAGTAGAAATTGAACCAGTGGACCGATTTACTTCGGGTTTTCACCATGCGATTCCTCAATTTATTGGTAATCGACATATTTAAAGAGTTAAGGTGGTTCCACAAGAAAAAACCTAAATTCTTTCTTGAAATTTTGGTATAAGTTTCTTCTACAAGAAAACAATGATCATCATAACTCATTGATTTTTAGCAAGGAAATTTTCATAATTATGCATAAATTATGACGTCATCAGCATAATTAGGATATGAAATAGCACAAGTCTTAAATGATCATATCTCCTGCAAACATTGTTTGATTTCCACCAAATTTGATATACAGCATCTTACTAGGTCAGTACAGGTCCTGAACTACCAATTTTGTTTTAACTTCAAAATTGATAATTTTATCAAGGAAACTGTGGCTTTTACAAAATCGGGGCCATGGGCTATTGTAATTTTAGTTGATTTTAGATGCCTAAAATTCAAAATATTGAGAAACTGTTAGTTCCAGACCTGCAACAGTCCTGGAGAAGTATGTGTGCCAAATATCTAGCTATTTGGTTGAAAATAGGAAGAGATATCATTTTTCAAAATTTGAAAACCACTCGAAATTATGGTTTTGAGAAATCCTTTGTTAAAGATAAGCTTTAATTTTGCAGCTCAGAAGCCCACAGCAACATAAGATTCCCAGCCCTCCTCCTCTTCCTCCGAGTCTAAAAATCCTTTCTTCATTCTTCTAAGCTTCTTTCCTCTGTCTCCATGGCTTTTAATACCTGCTTTACAGCTTTTTAAAAATTCTTTTTTTCAATTTCTGTGTAGGAATCCTTTTTTGAAATGTCAGGCCTGATTTTGAAATGTTTCAGAACATTGTAAATGCCTGTTGGACAATCATTAAACTCAATTATAGCCAAATGAACTCCAACTTCAAGAATGTCTCTTTGGACAGAGATGTTTTTGGGGCATTTTGACCATATGATATCACTTAAACATTCATCACAATTTGCGTTAGTCCATCCAGGCACCTTGGCAACAATTCATCACTGCTCAGCTATTCAATGGCTTCAGCAGATCATGGATCCACTTGGAATACTTGTTTTACTTTTGTCTTATACCAATTTATTTTTCTTTTTGCTATTTGCACCATGTTGTTTCTCCTAATGGGCAAAAGTGATTTTGATGTTAATTGTTATCAAAGTCAGAGTGCGATGCCACATAATTGCTCCATACAGCTTCCTTCGTAGCATATAACTGTCCCTGATTCTGTCTTACATAGTCAGACAGATAAAAATAGTTTTAAAGTGAATTATCATCTTATCCGTAAGCTTTCCTCTTCCTGGTAGTTGTGTTGCTTTATTCTTGTAACTATTTCTCAGAGAGCTCTGCCTAATACCTGAACGCTTCTGAATATGATGACAATATGAACAATGCATTCCAACTTTGTGGGTTGACCCCAAACAAAGGCTTTGATGCTTCTAAACTGCTCTAAATAGGTGTTGCAGATACTTCCTCTTCCTCCCTGTGCTGGCAGGCATTGTCTCTAGACTGCATAGGTACTCCATTGGTACTGAGAGGGAATGTGTCCTAGTGTTTGCATAGGCCTGATGTTGTTGGGCCTAAGCTATAATATATTCAACAACAGAATTTGACCTATCTGTAATTCTGGTGGCACAAAATCTTTTTTTCCTGGTATACTCTTTATTCTTGCTTGAACACATCATGTTGTTCCGCATTTACTCCTCTGATTATTCGGAAATATAAAGTTGAATCGAGCTTCAAAGGTTCAAGAAAGTGCAGTACCATATTTTGAGATCACCAGGCGCAAATAATGGGAACGAGGCTACTAAATCGCAATAGAGAATACTGCAATGGATACAGGAGCCAAGGACTAGACACCCTTGTGTACTAATTTGATATTTTTACCATAAAGGGAAGCAACAATTTTGGCAAAACTCGTTGCTAAGGCGTAACTAAGGAAACATAAGTTGTCCTTGGTATAAAAAAGCGTTTTTTCAGAAAAACAACCCAAGAAAATGAAATAAAATGTGTCTTCCCTACTTCTCCATACATTGGTCAGTTGAAATGTCCAATAAAAAAATTTTACCAAATTTAATGAAAAATTGATATTTTTTGTTGTGGAACTACCTTAAGTGAATACAAGTATCAGAATGACCCTATTTGAAGTTTTGTGAGCTGTAGTCAGGTAGTCCGTGCGTTTTCTTTTGTCTCATTTGATCTAATCCTTTTGTTGCTCGCCGCGGGATTTCGTCATGCAAACGAACACGGAATCAATCCAGGTTACATCGTAACAGCTGTGGGCTCGAACCTCCAATGTTAAAACAGCTCAAAATTCAAGTTTACAGTGATATTAGCCATGAACAAAAGCCACAAGTATCCATACAAATGTTTCCTCAATCCAAGAATCAACAAACCTTTCACTGTGAATCAGGAGTTCCTCAGTTTTAAGGCCAATTAGCTTCCATGAACTTCACCGCAGCATTGAGAATTTCCAACTGTCGAAGGTCACTGGCCTCGCTTCCGAGACTACATTGCAGCCTCGTTCCAAAGGGCACACGTAAACGTGTGCATCTCCGTCTCAAAAATTTATATCAAAGTCCATAAGGCCCAGATTGAGCAAAAAAGGAAATGTTGCTGTTGTTGTTATCGTTGTTGTTGTCGTTGTTGCTATTTTGCGATATCTGGGACTATGTCGTGAGGCTACATTCTGTTAGGCTTAGTTAAATGGCAAGCAATTTGATTAAGATTTCTATCATGGCTAGTGGGTTTTTCTTATAATTGAGAAGTCGTTTCTCGGGTCCTTTTTCATTCGTAAGCAAACGTCACGTATGACGTAAAATACAAAGTTGGTTTTGCACGTGATCGAGACTAATCCTGGAAAAGTTGTACAATATCATCTCTCAAGTACGAGGTCGTATTTTATGAAGATTTAATTGACTGCATGACGTAAAATACATTAGGTATACCGTCTGGTACACGGAAGGTTCTCGGCTAAATTTCGGGTAGGGGTGTGCCGCCCACAGTTTCAAAATATCACCGTTGGCTAGGCCAATTTTTGTGAAAATGATACCCTTGGCTAGACCAATTTCTACATCAAAAGTGCCATGAATTGGCATTTTCTAGACAAAACTTGCCAAATTTTTGCATTCTGTGGACAAAAATTTGAAAAAAATTTGAGTTAGGTATTACCGAAGTTTGACATTTCTTTGACCGAAAAGCTTGCCCTTGCCCATAAATGGACTAAGATTGGCAAAAGTTTACCCTTGGCTAGACTAAAAGTTTAAAAAAGGTAAACCTATTAAACCTATTAGAGTACCAGCAAGTTACATCGTATCGCACTCTTGCATTCGAACAATTACACAGTGCAATACTGAAGTCAATGAAACACAACACAGCTGTGGAGAGGTGCAACGAAAAACGCACAAAGGTATTATGCAATTAAAGATTTTAAGATTGTAAACTTACTATTGTCCAGTTAAGTTAACTGCCTGGGCTTCCTGTGATTTAATTTTAAAATTTTGCATAGATCCGAGCCCTATTCTTTGTCATTATCATAAACTTTGTTTCAGGTGCATGTCAAATATGGCACATCATGGCGAAGAAGTGATGGAGCACTTTGCACCCTTTCAGAAATTTCATCATGTCAGCTGTACAACCATGGAACCTGGAGTGTTTACAAGGGAACTTCCGAAAATTCTCTTTCAAGTTCACATTCATCCTTTTCAATGTCTTATTACTGTGAACGGTATAGCGTATCAGCAGATTTCAACATTGGCTCAAATGTATATGTCATTTCATTGCCGAGAAACTACATATATAAATTCCAGTAAGTTGTGACGATCATATATGTTTTGCTTTTCCTAGTGCTTGATGGCAAATACCTGATGATTGAAAAATTTCTTGACGTTTAAAAGCTAAGCTAGTAACCCTCATCCCATGGTCTATCAGCGCTAAGGAATAAATAACCGCTGCAAGGACGTAGACCATCTCCTTCGCAGTCCCCACTTCATTGTTTACCCGCCCGTAGAGGACAGAGCAGAACAAAACTGCGTAAAATGACGCCATCGAGCAATCTGAGATAAGAAAGTGTTTGGACTTTCGTGACAAAACATGGCCGCCATTCCTGTCTGACGGTTTGCCAACCAGACTGGAATGGCGGTCATGTTTTGGAGGAGAAATCTAGCTCCGGTACGAGCTGTAGGCGGCAGTAATTGCAAGTTGAGGAAACGATGGAGAAGACAAGGATTGAGTATTCATTGCATCGTTACACCTCAAGTGCAAATGGAATTAACTACGTCGGTCTGAATAGAACTGGTCAAATGATCAAATTGCAAATGATTCTACAAAAATGCCCAATCTCAAACATCTCAAAATCCTTCAAAGTACGTCTAAAGTCCTTTATCAAATTGTTCAAATTGTTGTGCATTGAAGAAATTAAATAGCATGGGGCTAGCGCTGAGAAAAATCCATGAACTTAAATGTCTTCATTCAAAGAAAAAACTATATGCAGACCTCTCTGGAACTCTGGAAGACGAAAACGTTATTAGGAATTTCTTCGAAGCCTTTCTTTCTCTCTGTTTATGTAATGCAGTTCTGAAGGAAGCATTTTAAACCGGGGAAGGCAAGACATTTCAAGGACACTTTTTTCACCAAACAATAGGGCATTTTCTAAAATAGAAAAGGCATCTCTTTTTGTCCAAAAAACTTTGGTGGCACGTCGTGCCTCCAGTGCCCCCCCCCCCATTCCTACATACAGGGTGAGTGGCCGAGTGGCTTACACAGTCTTCGTCAGGTGACTGAAGTTAAGCTTGGCCGAGTGAGGCTAACTCTGGATGGGTGACCTCGGAGGTCTGACCTTACAACTCACCTCGTCGTCCTTCGGAAGGGACGTTAAACTAGGGGTCCCATGCCTGGATGCGGCATAAACAGTGGGCCTAAATTAGCTTTCAGTAGCTAGAAATCCTCACAAGCCAACTCAAAAACAAATTGAAAACAAACAAATCCATGATTTGATGAATCAAATGTCGAAAGTTGAATCATTATTCACTGTTATATGTAGGACATCAACTTGTTGTTGGACAAGCGATTTGGCAACATTGGCTGACTCCTCTTGGAACGTTGAAGCCATTCTAGCATTCAAGATTAACCCTTCGACTGGACGTATCAACCGCCCCCCTCAAGTTAACCACCTCCCCCTCATCGATCACAATTACTACAGCAGCGCCACTTACAGATTTCCAGTTGTAGACTTGGATGGAGACTCTGTTCGATGCAGATGGGCGGCAAATAACTCAGAAGGAGGTGGTGTATGGAATAACCGATTTGGGACGCTAGATACGGTAAGTCTAGACTGACTACCTGAGTCTCTAACGAGGATGAATTTGGTAATACAAGAGATTTAGCTGTCAGCTCGGCTATCCAATATATATATCATAAAGCGATTTGCCACTCTGAAGAGCTGACTTCTGAGTCCACTCGATCAGATCAGCGTAGGCTTAAAGGCTTCGAATCTTTGCAAAAACTTAGAATTTTCCATGTTAAATGTTATTGACCCATTCTCTCAAGTGACTCCATCATAATTCGACTGATGATTGCAGAAAACATGGTCAGCTTTTTCACAGTCGCTTTGTGAGTCCTTGTTGAGCAAGGTTTACCGCTGGGACACAACAACGGACTCTTCGTCATAAGTCTACCCTAGACTCATTTTAAAAGTCTCTTGCTTTCTTCCCACTTGTCGCTACAACAGAACTGAAGCGATGAAAACAACTGAAACAGCAACAACAACATCAACAAGCGAGGGACTTATGTAATGAGTCTAAGTCTACTCTGCATGGTTTAGAACTTTATTAAATTAGGGGCAGTTCATTATTCAGCCAGGTTTTGGTACCGATGAAGACAAATTAGTTGTACGAAACGATTTTGCACGCTTGAAAGCTAGGGCGAAAAATCCTTGGAAAATAGCTTTGAATAAGAGACTCCTCGCTCAACAATGGGCAGATTTTGTAATAGCATCTGCTTTGGTTCACACCTCAATTCAAAGCGATTAGCGGATACAGACAAAAGAAATTCTCTCAACCAGTAATTGACAACAAACATAGCCGCAAAATTGCGCTTAAATCAGTACGAAAAACTCTCGCTTGGTGCGGGCAATGAGAGGATTTTATGAGAAGTTATGTATTCAAGACGAAAGGAGAAAGGTAAATTTAAAGTTCTGTCCGGTGGATTTTGTTTACGTTATTCAGAAGCCGAGCAGAGAGAATTCTTGCACATTTGTTACTCGAATGTAAACGGTTACTCATCAGCCCTTGGATCAAATAAACAAAATCCGCCAGAGAGAACTACAAATTTACCGCTACGTTTTCGTGATGAGCACACAGCTTCTCTTAAAAACCTCCCATCGCCCGCACCAAGTGACAGTTTGCCGTACTGGTTTCAGGGTATCTTTGCGGCTATGTTTGTTTTGAATTACTGGTTGAGAGAACTTCTTTTGTCTGTATTCGCTAATCGCTTTGAACTGAGGTGTGAACCAAAGCAATTGACGCTATTGTATTATAAAACCTGCCCTTGTTTCCTTGCACTAAACCCAAAAAGTTTGGTGTTTTGTTGCATCAATGGGTATAGTAGGATTAGTTTCTTATTCAAAGCTGATGTTAAATTTTGTACCACGAATCATTTGACAGATAGACATAATCGGCTAAGCTTTGTTTTACCCATCTTAAGTCATGTGATCACACTCTTGGGAGGTTTTAGTATTGTGCTACTTTTTGCACTCATGACACAACTTTGCAAGGCACGAAACATGTGAGAGGAATCATAGGAATCAAGAGATGTTTTATCAAGAGATTGATCACATGACTTGGAATGGGTGTAAACAAACTTAAGCCGATTTTGTCTATTCTTTGCAAACGTTGAGGGCAAGAAAACTGCTTACTTATTCCTGAAGCTTTGAGCCATTTTTTTTTTGGAACTAAAGATGCAAAAAGATTCTGCCTGATCTCAAGTAATACTGATGATTGTCATCATTGCTTTTACTATGGATGCTTGAAGACTTTGTTCCTTGATATGACTGGTTGGGGTTCGGTACAAAAAGAACTGTATCTGCCCACAGCTTTGGAAAAGACATTTTCACTATCAAATTGATTTCTGTTCGGTCCCATCCCCTGGCTTAATGATGAATAATCCTTTGATGCTGTTAATTTGTTTAGAATCGATGCACTCTAACTCTTTCTGCCTACATCACACCTGGCTGGCATCCTTTGGCGATTATGGTTGAAGATTATGCGTGGAAACCAGGCCAAGGAATGATTCGTTTGAGCAAAATTCCAGTGCAGTTCACCATCAGGATCTACAGTAAGTCATACAATCGATATTCTTTCAAAATTTCCGATCCACCAGATTTGGTGACCACAGAATAAACCGGATGAGCCTGCTGTTTGAAAGGCTATTGTTCCTTAAATATAGAGGCAATAACTTTCTGCAATATGGGATTGAATAAACTACATACTGAATTATTTGTAGAAGTTTCTCGCTGAAATTGGTCAGTCACATAATGTATCCAAACTTGACTCCTAACGACAGTTTTTCAGTATTTTAGTTAGGCCATATAATAGAGATTTCCTGCTAATGTTCTCAAAATGAAGAGGTTATTTTGAAGATGGACTCTTGAGTTTCTTAGACAAACAAACAAAACATTCATGTATTGTATGGCTGCAGAGATATTGGTCGATTTTTGGCAGTAACTTCATGGATTCAGCCCATCCACCAAAATCTGGGCAGATCACAATGCTACGTGGAGGCAACAATGTAGATTCTAGAGATAACGAGTTTGTTTACGGACACGTGACCCAGCCCCTTTAAAAACGTTCTAAAGTCCACGGAGGGGGTTCTTGGCTGAATTTCGGGCAGGGGTGTGCCGCCCACGGTTTCAAAATGGCACCGTTGGCTAGACCAATTTTTCTGAAAATGATACCCTTGGCTAGACTACTAAATCAAAAGTGCCATGAGCTGGCATTTTCTAGGCAAAACTTGCCAATTTTTTGCATTCTAAGGACCAACATTTGAAAAAAATTGGGTTTCTTTACAGGAATTACCAAAGTTTGACATTTCTTTGACCAAAATTGCCAAAAAGTGTACCCGTGCCCAAACTAAATGGGCGAAAATTGGCAGAAAGTGTACCCTTGCCCACAACCTCGTCCCCAGGGCCTTTTGTCATATTGGGACGGAGACGAAAAGGCCCTGGCATCGGCTGGTCACATGACCATCAAAACACCCTCTCTCAGTGGGTGTCATAAATTATAGAAATTATAATGTATGCAAGATTTTAGGCCACAGCTACACTGCTGCTATACCCGCTGTACCATGGCGGGGACAGGTGGCAGCAGACAGCCAAAGTTTCTGTCAGTTTTCCAAAGGTTGTCAATCGCACTATCGAATCGTGATCAATGTTTTTGACTAAAGCCAAAGCAGGTGCAGTGTTTTGAAAGTCTGATCAGAGTCTGATCGATGGCTCAGATGTAATCGCAGTTTTGCCAACTGGTTATGGGAAATCCCTCCTCTTCCAGCTTCTCCCCGATATCCTTCCAACGAAGACGACAAGCAATATTGTGTTGGTCATTACTCCCCTGAATTCGATCATTGAAGATCAACTGATGGTTTGTAAGTTCTCTATGTTTTCTCAATGACTTCAGGGAAGCTTGACATTTGACCAGATTTCAAATACATTTCGTGTTGAGAGTTACTTGAATTGTTTGTACCAGTGGCGGACTGGCAACCATTCTACCCAGGGAGCGCCGGCGCTCCCTGATTCTACCCGCCGGGAAAAGCAACCAAAGGGCGCCACAGTAGGTGGTCCAGCTGCTCAACCTTGGGGTTAGTGACACGACCTCGAAAGCTGTGTGGCGGAGAAGCAGTTTTTTCACAACAATCTTATGATATCTTTCGAAACCGTCATCATGGATTGCAGAAAGGTCTACAAATGGGGGGGGGGCTACGCCTCGAGCGAAGCGAGGAAAGTGGGGGTCCGGGGGCTTGCCCCCGGAAATTTTTAGAAATACATCACATAGAATGTCGGAAAACGCCCCATTATGCAACCTTTTCCAGGCCCTTAAAGGGAAAAGACATAGGTATATCTCATAATCGCTATAAATAGGCGAGAGAAACGCCCACAAATCCATTGTTTCTTTAGCTACACAATGAAACCGGATGCGTCGAAGCTGTCGAGTACAATAGATTATATTTTTGACCTGGCCCGGGCCAGCTTTTAACCATGTCGATTCCCTTAAGTGATAGGCCGGTTTTAGAGAGCTCTTCAAAACGATTGGTGTCAAAACAAGCAGTGTCCTTGATCAACTCTGAATTTGAAGAAAGGCGCTCCGTCATACTGAACAACCTGGGGTGTCATCCTGATCAACTTCTCAGGGGCTTTAGACCTCTGAAAAGGGAATATTTAGAAAAAAACAACACAAAAATATGTAGTTCTTTCCCATATGTAGGTCAATTGATGGCTGTAATCATTTTTAGTTCAATTCGATAATTGTTTGCCGTTTAATATAACAAGTTTTTGGAACACAAACTTGAGACAAAGGGCGCACCGGGAAATTTCCCGGTGTCCCGGTGGGCCAGTCCGCTTCTGGTTTGTACAGAGTCTTTTCAAAAGACTCTGGTTTGTACAAAGGATTATTCTTCGGTCATGCACCTCCGAGAAACACGAAAAATAATCAAAATGTTATTTTTAAATTACTTTCATTTAGTCTCAGGAAAGTTTCCTTATCAAATCAAATGTACTAAAATGCCGCAGGAAGTTTGACAACAAATTTTGCCAGCCCAAGGAATTGCAAGGTTTTGTTCCCATCCTCGTCCCAAGGGCCTCTTGTCATATTGTGACGTCTCCGTCCCAATATGACAAAAGGCCCTAAGGACGGGATTATTCTTAATTTTGAAAGAAATAAACTTTGAAACTTCGATCACAAAAGGAAATGATTTTGACATTCACAACAACAAACCGTTAAGTCATTGATTTGAATTGTATAGAATTTATGTGAAAAGCAACAGCCAATCAGATTGCTTAGGTGACCAGCCGATGCCAGGGCCTTTTCGTCTCCGTCCTAATATGACAAAAGGCCCTGGGGACGAGGTTGCCTTGCCCAGACTAAATGGGCGAAAATTGGCAAAAAGTATACCCTTGGCTAGACTAGAAGGTTTGAAAAAGCATACCCTTGCGGGCGGCACATCTCCCAGGTACCTTTACTATGGAAGAACCCCCCCCCCCCGTGCTAAAGTCACAGCCAAAATTCTCTAATACCTCCTTGAGATAATGAAGGAGTCTTCCCCTTGGACGATAAGTTTTTTTCAGGAGGATTCTGATCTCCCATGAGGACAAATTATGTGCTGATACATCATATGCTGCCCTCGAACATAGGATGTGGCTGAGACTTGAGCAAGTCAAGGCTTTGGGTCGATATGATACTAGACTTGATCTGGCTTACTCCAAGTCTATTTCTTTTCTTAATCAGTATCTTCAGAGGAAATAATGTTACCAAAGGAAATGCGAAGGAGCGAAAATTGAATACAAGGCGAAACGGGGGAAAGGAAAGAAAGAGGAGGACGAATACCCCACCAGTGTATATGCTAAAACATGCCTCGAGATTCTCTTTATTTTGTATCAAATCTTGCCAGTATATATACCACACTATTTGTCTACGAGTAAGTTCATTTGATATATAATCTATCTATATTAGCTGCAATCGATAACTTCTATGACTTCATAATTCTAATGAGTTAGTGATTGTTGTATGAAGAATCATGCAAAGACGTGAAATATTGATGTAAGTATTTGATTTCAATCAATATATACGAAACTGATGATTTTTAATGATAATTAATCTGAAGAACTTCCACGTTTCTCAAAACCAATGCATAGGTTTCTTTTAACTCCATCGATTGACTTTGATATGAAGCTAACTCACACATTTCATGCTTTTTATCATGAAATGCTCATATTCGGCTTCCTCTTCTTTTAGCTGCCTCACCGATCTCTATTTTTGGTAAAAACAATACACATTGCGGGCTGCCATACCCTACCAAGTGCCTTTTCTGTCCAACGCCATCTGTGACAACTTCATCTATTACAACAAGGCCAACAACACCGGGAGCGCTCGTGATTGATGGTTGCAAGAAGTACCAAATTTTGAATAATCCAGACCGTGTCTCAACTTACAGTGACTGGAGCTCTTATAGATGTGACACGGAGCTGTATGGGTGGTATCGCTTCCAAGGCGTTGCTGGTAACAGAATGCTTAATTACTGTCCAAATCGTAAAGGGAATGCATACAATTGTGGATCGTATCATCAAGGCTGGATAATGTCAGGAGCGATGCCGACAGTAGCAGATGGTAAGCTCAATTATATGCCCTTCTAATACTAATATACGGTCTGTTCATTCTAGGGTGGGCATCCTGGCTACCCCCCTTCTCGACGGTCCTGAATACACTTACTAAATGAGCCCTAATTGGATTAAATTGAACAATAGATAAAAACAGGGGACACAAAATTTCAACAATTTCCCTTGCTCAATTTGATCAAATCAGCGCTCTAGCACTATGCTTTTAGAAATTGCTTGTTTGGTTTTTTAGACCATTGGCCATAATGCACCTTGTTTGTAGTTAAGAAATTAAAATTTATTACCTCTATATTACAACAAGAGCAGATTTTGTAATACAATAGCATCAGTCGCTTTTGGTTCAAACCTCAATTCAAAGCGATTAGCGAATGCAGACAAAAGAAATTCTCTTGAGCAGAAATTCAGAACAAACGAAGCCGCAAAGTTGCCCTGAAACCAGTATGGCAAACTGTCGTTTGGTGCGGGTGGAGGGAGGTTTTTGTGAGAAGGTATGTGCTTATAACGAAAGAAGAAGGGTAAATCTAAGATTCTTTCCTGCGAATTTTGTTTATTTGATTCAGAGACCGAGCAGAGGGTATTACAGTTTTTGCATATTCATTGTTAAGAATGCTAAGAACACGCAGTCACTCCTCAGCTCCTGAATCAAATAAACAAAATCCGCGAGACAGAACTTAGGATTTACCCACCTTATTTCGTTTTAAGTGCATATCTTCTCTTACAAACCTCCCTTCGCCCACATCAAACGAGAGTTCACCGTACTGGTTTCAGGGCAACTTTGCGGCTTCGTTTGTTTTGAATTTCTGCTTGAGAGAATTTCTTTTGTCTGCATTCACTAATCGCTTGGAATTGAGGTGTGAACCATAGCGACTTATGCTATCATATTACAAAATCTGCCGTTGTTCTGCGTTACTCCTTTACTTTGTTGCTTTCTCTTCGGCTGAAGCTTAACCAGTGCTCTGAATCAAGTTCAAATGGCTCCTGCACATTTGAACTTTTGGCTTCTACACAGCGTTTATTCTCATTTCAAGTTGCCTCAAATATTTATTGGAAGAGGAAGTTTGAAACCTAGATGAATTCAGAGTTTACGGACTAAATGTTCAGACGTGCAGGAGCCATTTGAACTTGATTCCTAGCACTGGTTAAGCTTCAGCCAAAGAGAATGCAACAAGGTAAAAAACTGTAATATCGAGGTAATAAACTTTAATTTCTTTGTTACAAACACGCCCGGGGGGGGGGGTACTATACATATTTTGGGTACGGGGAAGTGCCATCGGGAAGGGTATCGATTTTCACGATTTTGTATAAGGAACGGTATCGATTTTCACGATTTTGGTATAAGGAACGGTATCAATTTTCACAATTTTTGTAACTGGTATACGGTCGTGTATGCAAATTCAGAAAATTGGTATGAAGTCAGGTATATATTCTTGAAAAATTGGTACAAAGTCGGGTATACATTTTGGAAAATTTGGTATAAGGAACGGGTATGTTTTTGAAACCTCGATGGCACGTCCCCGTCCAAAATTTGGTCAAGTACCCCCCCCCCCCCCGGGCAAATGTTACAGGCCTCGATTTCTATCTGTAACTTTATCTGTGAGTAGTCGTATGGCAGAATTTTGAGCGTAAAAAGCTTGCAACTCGTTTAGAGATCGTGAACTGACTGACTAATATAAATACAACAATGGATTATATACAAAACGGAAAAGGATGATTAGCATAATTAAGATAAATAACATAAATTACAAAGGCAATTGTAGTCCCATTCATGGTCCTATTACACAAACACGGTGCATTATTGCCTATTGTTAAAATAAGTATTTCGAAATATATTCGAGTTTGTTTGATTTAACTTGGTAGCCTGCGTACAGAATCGACTGGTTTACCGAAATCGAATTGATTTGAATGGAAGACTGAATTTTCAATTTTCCATTCAACTCAATTCGATCTCAATTCGATTTCAGCAAACCAGTCGAGTCTGCACGCAGGCTAAAGACTGGGAAGCTCTTTATTAGACACTAATCCGTTTGCTCTCACTCTGTTTGAATAGCTCTCATTTGACAGGTGTTGCTGTAGCAATTTCACTTATTTTCCAGGGACGGTGATGAGAACTGTTTGCTTTTCACAATACGGAACATGTTCTTGTGCCTACACCAGATCGATCTATGTCAAAAACTGTACATCTTTTCATGTTTATTGGATCAATGGAGTTCCAGCATGTAATTCGAGATATTGTGGAGTAAAAGGTAAAATATGCCTTTCTCTTCAATATCAAGGCTGTGTCAACAACTTAATGAATAGGGACCTTCAGCAACTAGGACGGCCACTGCCACGGCAACGCAAATTGCCCGTTGCTTCCGAACATCGGCTTGAAGGGACTCCTTGCTTTCCGCGCGAATTTACTTCCCTTGAGAGTCTATGAAGTTGTCATTATCAATTAGACAACTTGGGAATCCTATTTCTAACGTGCTGTTCTTGAGATCTGGACCTTCGAAGTGAATCTCACTCATTTCAAATGTTAATTATCAAGGAATTTTGACGAAGAAGGAGATTTTTGTCTTGGCTTATTTAAGAACATGTCAGGGTAATTTGTGGGAAACTATACTCGGTTGTATCATACAAGAAGACACTCTGGCTGGCGTTGCCGTCCTGGTTGCTTCAAGTCCCTGATGAAAAATGCGCTACGTAATTTTGCAGCAATAGGTAGAAATAATTTCACAGGAGCTTCGTCACGTATCTGTAAACAAACCTGCCATCTTTAAAATCTAAATTGTTGCCCATACGTGGCCATTGTGTTCCACACAGACTTTGGTGGATGGATGAATCCACTAAAAAGTTGCTCCTAAAAATCCACCAATCCGATATCTCCGCAATTCAACAACATACGAGTGTTTTGTTTCTTTCTCTAGGAAATTCAAGAATCCATCTTCACAGTAACACCTTTGTTTTGAGAAAAGTAGTGGAAAATCACCGTGATATAGCATATCAAAAACGCTACAAAGACATCGTCTCGGAAGAAGTTTGTTTTCATTACGTGGGCCAGCCCATTTAATGTTCAAAAATAAAATAAGGCTGCATAGCCTACAGCAAAACTCCGCACTTAAGAACATAAGATTTTTAGCTCAGCCTGTTTAGGGTCTTAGCATAGCTGGGTTAGGCTCAGCCAAAGTATTTACATTCTTAGCCCCAACCTACCATAATGTGTGCAGTATTTTTGTGTGCAGTATTTTTTGGAGTCTACCATCGAGGTTCATTGGCAAGGAGGTTGCATTTTTTACCCAATAAATGAATGAATAAATTAATGAATGAACAAATGAATGAAAAAATATCAACATTGTTACAAATGAGAGTAATTTCATATTAGGTTAAAATCGGTACAATTCGCTACAAGTAGCTAAAATCGTTCATGAAGGTCTTTGAAGTACACTAGAAAAAATGTGAATGTTTAGTATTGATCTACAGAGTTCTTCCTCTGAAGAAATGTTCATGCCATTACCTTACAGACAAAACATCAGAGGTCCTATGCAGCCAGAGCAATATGCAAATCATTATGGACAGAGCATTCTACAATGTTTCATTATACTCGAGCATCACATTGAGGGACCCTACATGTTTAGCATCAATTTCCTCCAACAAGATCACATTGGGAAGTACCCCAGGAATATGTGGGGCGACTAGACGTGCAACAGCAAGCCATTTCATATATGAGAATGAAGTAATCATGAAAGCAAGAGATTACAATGGTGTAGTGAAGGACAATGATTTGCATGTGAAGTTTACCTGCCAATACAACAAAAATACAACCCTCAGTCTACTTGGATATAAACCAATGTACAAGATTAATGGCAGTGAAGGTAAGGTGCTGTCTGAAGTAGAGGGGCAGAGTGAGATTGCAATATGCACCGTATGCCTCCAACCCGGGGGGATACATGACTTGTGGATGGACGGGGGTCTGCCGCCCGGTCGCCAGAAGGTACCCTCTTTTAATTATCGAAACTTCCCGTCATACCCACTTTTATGATGAATTTTTGCGGAAAACCACCCTTTTTTGACTACGTTTCGCCAATTTCTGGATTCCAGTTGGCCACATATGGAATTGGAAACCTGTCTTTGAACTCATCTCAACTCTTTCGATGCGTCCCCGTACTGTCCCCGTCTGATCGGCGACGTCGGAGACATCACTAAGAAAAGTGTTTCCATTTAACGGAACTGTCCCCGATGCGTCCCCGTGCCTGCCTTGAGCTTGAGCCATATATCTCAAGCACAAAAGCCTTGGATTCACTGCACTGGAAGTCTCTAGGCTTCAGACGAAAGTTCGATCGATGTGCTACTATTTACAAGTTAGCGATAAATGATATACTTTCAGCAATAAAACAGGAAAAGATCTGCACAGCACCCAGACAAGGAACAATGAACTCGAACTGTATCATCTTCCTAAAGTAAAGACAAATTACAGGCAGCAAGTGTCTAAACTGGACACTAGTATTAAGTCGGCAGGAAACTTTAATATTTTTAAACAGAGATTTTTGAAGATATGAACTGATTTTATGCCTTTTTATGATAGAGCTACTCTTTTACTATTCGGATTTCTGTAATTATAATGTTTTAAATAAGTCACTACTGTTAGTTAAATAGAGGACCCTCATGAATAGCACTTTCGAGTGACTGAGGCTTTCCTCTGTAAATATCTGTATTATTATTATCATTATTATTGTTATTATTATTATTATTATTATTATTATTATCATTTTTACTTAGCAAGATGGGGTATAAACGTCAGCGCAAGCTGTACATTCTGTAGGGAGGTTCAGACCACAAAGCATATTGTAGCTGGCTGTGCGTCATGTCTAAAACGCTACACACATGGCGACATAGCTCGGTGCTGGTAAACTTGGCTAACTTTTTGCAACCAATTGTCAAGAAGCTTTACTGTGACATTCCATCGTTTTTATCACCTGGAATTGTGACTGGTACTGCTGTACCACCGGATCTACTTGTTGTGGACAGAATGAACAATTTGTTTATAATTGAGCTAACAGTAGGCCACGAATCTAACACGGTGGCAAATGCTACAAGAAAGGCAAAGAAATACGAACATCTTTTAAATGATAGTGACCTGAAACGTTCCCATCAAAAAAATCTGTTTTGTGAATCTCGTGATGACTGCTATCGGCATCTATTCAAAACATTCAGAGGAATTCTTTAAAATGTTCAAAGATTTAACTATTGACAACACAGCAGCAACGTTCATTTATACAAAACTAACAGAAATTTTTATAAGCTCGTCTTATTACATTTTTCGTATGAGAACAAAGGAGTGGACGGAGGTGGATCTAATGAACTTCTAAGTCGAACGTTACCTTACTCTTTGTAAACTATTTTGAAGCACCGAGGCGAATGCAGGCAGACTATGCCTTCACCAAAGAGAGTAGTCTGATTCTGTTAGCATCGTTGTAACTTGATATCCTTTATCTCAAATTTTGTTTTTTTAGTAGTATGTAATTTAGATTGATATTATCATGAAAAGTTTCCATTATCATCATTATTATTACGCATCTCCGACTGTTACGATTATATGGAAACCAGGCTTAAAGGCAGTCTGTCACGCATTTGATTGGATGATCTGGACAATACAAAGAGTAGGAAATTCAATGGCTGCTAATTCTCTGACTTTCTACGGCCGTAGAAAGTCAATACGGTTAGCCCTCCTTTGTTTCAAATACACAGATTCACAAAGAAATCTGTTGTGTTGATCTCTGACTTTTATCGCGGCCAATCAGAGACGTGACAGACTACCTTTAAGTGGAAGCCTGACCTATGTGACTTTGTAAAAACCGAGATAATTGAATCTACGGCGCCTCCACACAAACGGGACACAATTTTTTTGGGACATCCTGTACTTTATCAAATTTATAACATACAGCTTATTTCTTGCAGCTGGCTATGGCAATTTTTCATTCAGTTTTGACATGTATACTGATTTCACATATACAAGAATGCACTCAAGTTACCCTGTCAAAGTTCTGTTAAGAGAATGGCTATGGCTGCAGCTTTCAGTCAATACCAAGGATAAAGAAATTTTTCTCCTTGTTGATAAATGCTACTCGACACCCAAAATGGACCCTAATCATCCCATGAGAGAGTCCATTCTTCATGATAGGTACGTAATCATTTTCTGAAACGACCAAAGCTTCCACAAATCTATGTAAAGGATCTACGTTGATGCGTCACAGATCTGCTACGAGTCAAGAGCCAGGAAAAGATATCTCTGCAGATCAGAAAGAAGGAATAAGAATGCGACAGATCAGCAGGAACGGAGAGGCTGATTAGTTACAATTTTGTTGTTACGGATCCAAAGATTCGCCGGTTCATTTGATTTCATAATGGCTGCTGTCACACTAGGTACTTTATACCGTTGTTTCCTTTTGAAACGAAGGGATTACAACACTGTTGTATGTAACGCTGATAGCTTTAAGATTAAGGTCGATGAGCATTTAAGGTGGCTCACTACTGAAAGTTGCGAAGCAGTGAAAGGTGGCTGTATACCATGTAAAAAGAAGTTCGAAACCCAAAAAAAGCAATAAGTTAAGGTGGCTCGCTATTCTATACACTGTGTGTCCTATCGCTCATGGTTTGGGATGAGAACAGTGTCGAATCAGACTGTGTTCACACGATACGGGCACATTTTGAAAACGGTGAAAAATGTGACGGATAGACCTGCCGTTCACACGAAAACGGCACATTTTTGCCGGCAGATTTTGAAATCGGTAGATTTTGAAAACGGAAACCTAACCGGCACATTTCGGAAACGGCACCGTGTGAAGACTCGAAAGTGATGAAAACAGAGAATTTTTCGAGAATGATCGATTCTTAGGGTGCAGGCACGAATCTTATGCGTCAAAATCTTGCAAAGAGTTTCTTACTGTCAAATCTCGTACCGTTTTCAAAATGTACCGGCATCGTGTGAACGCTTAGCTCAAATTCTGCTACCGTCACGTTTTTCACCGTTTTCAAAATGTGCCGGCATCGTGTGAACGCAGTCTCAGTGTATTAGTGTAGACTGATTACGATGAGTCCCAAGAATCGCTATCCAAAACGAGACTACTACACCAAACCGAGACTGCTCATCTTGGTAGTTAGCAACGTCGGGCAGTCTTTCAATAGCGATAACTACGGCCATATAATCAGTCTTGTATTAGTGTACTTGACTTGAAAGATTGTATGTTGATTCCGAAAAATAGAGGGTAAAAGAACTACAAATCCATCATTTATATGCTTGTCATTTGACTTTGTGAATAATCCCCCACCCGTCTTTAATAAGCCCTTCTCTCTTTTGAGCTCTCCTCTCCGGTCAACGAAACTGAATGAGGCCTTAGGAGGCCTAGTATAGCTTCTACAGTAATTGTAGGCTCTTCTCTGTAACAAAGCTGACCTCCTCCTCTTTCACTCTCTCCTCGTAGATGCCCAGTCAACAATCTTGTCAGCTTTCAAAACTCAGCAAACAACGCCAAGAGATTAAGTACGCAGGCAATTCGATTTTTGCAGAACAGCACGAGCGTCTTCTTTCACTGTGTCGTGTTCCTTTGCCATTCCAAATCTACTGATCCACGATGTACCACTGGTTGTTCTGGCAACAAAGTTGTATCAGGAGGCAACAGGCGTAAGAGGGATATTAGTCTCGAGAAGAAACCTCCAAGCAGCCCATCGCAATATTATTTGGTGGAAATGCAAGTTACGTTGAAAGATGAAGACAAAGTCAAAGGTGAGTCAACAGCATCTAAATATTTGCACAGATGGTTAAAGGACAAGTCCGGGGTTGATAAAATTATTGTTAAAAAGCAACCTGAACAACTGCTAATAACCAATCGTGAGTTCATTCAAGTTTTGATGCCTCCAACTGTCATGAATTGGTAAATGAATCTTCGTAAGTTATGCCAAATATCATCACCATTTTGTATTTTGTACAAATGTGCGAAGGCGCGATAAGGAGGCTAGCTATGTGAGTGGTATAATATCAACTTAATTGGCAGCCTCGTTCAGGCCAACATGAAGTCACGTCATAGAACGTGACGTCATTTCGCACTTCTTAACCGATATAAGTAAGTAGTTTTACAGAGAGAAAAAATTGAAAGATGGTACTACCACACCATTCACAACAGTGTAATTTCGTGAATGATCAACAATTATAACAACCCCGGACTTGTCCTTTAAGCATGTTTTAAGGGTCTGCTTCAGCCAGCATGCCTTGCAAATGCCATCTGTTGTTTTGCCCCTGTTGTTCCTCATTTTCGTGGCCCATGGAAATGATGATGACGAAGACCAATCAAGCGAAGAGATGCTACATGTAAGGCATGCTGGTGGAAATGGTTCCTTTGAAGGGCCTTACTATCATTGTATAGACTTGCATAAACTATGGCTTCTTGATGATTGTATCATTTTTCCTCCATGGACCTGAAATACATAGTTTGAGAACTAGCTCAGGTGGAAAGCACTGCTGTACCGAAAGGTGGTTCTGATTTGGAAGAACATTTCAAGACAATCGCAGTCATTACTGTCAAATTTTCTAGTATTTCCCCTGGCGTCCGATGTTTTAGGGCCAATCTCTGTTAAAGCGAATTGTGTAGCGGCGACTGGTTCGTGAAATTGCCGGTGAACCGCAGGAAAATCGATCTCTATTGTTCGCCAAGTTGCTGGCAATTTACTAGAAATTGAAATGGGAATTAAACAATTTGAATCTAGTCTTGAAAGAATTTTTTCAAAGTTTTCAAAAAATTTAAGTATTTCTTGCATTGGTAACTTTTAATTTCCTCAATCAGTTTAGATTTTATGGAGCTTTTACTGTTTGTCAAAGCTTCAGACACCTTCTCTGGTACAACCATTCATAAAACTTAAGACTGATGTTATTCCAAAATAATCATCATATCGAAAATGCTCTTTCTGGAATTATAGCAAACGACCTAAAGTTCCTTTCGATCAACTCTGTAGAAAGAATTAGGCAATAGAGTTTACATATTTGATTTCAAAGTTTCCCAAAGATTTGCGCCCTATGCTATTAATACCAGGTACTGTAGGGACCAGTACCCACTTTAATCCAAACCGAGGTATATTACCCCTGTGACCATCTTATTAGCGGTCAAAGCTTGAAAATGGTTCGTTTTTTAATTTCGTAAAAGCATCATGTTAAAGAGAATGGTCCTAGAGTTAGTTAAGGTACTTTCTTGTAATTTTTCTAATGTAAAATTCCTTCATGTTTTTGATATCTTACTTTCGAGTAACGAATAATCGTCCCCTTCCCTGCTTATTAATTTTTGAAAAATTTTCCAATCCCCCGCTCTTATTCCAGCACCCCTTTTATTAATTTTTGGAACAATGAAATGATGCTAGACACAATTTCTGAATAAACGCAAAAAAAAGTCTCAAGAAGTGCATTCAACAGATCTGTATCAGTAACATCACTGTTCACATAAACATATAAAAGATACGTGTTTACCTAAGAAAACGACTATTTTCTATTTCTCCAAAGACCCCCCCCCCGATTATTCAACCCCCCGATTATTGTTATATCGAGCCATTTCTACCCCTCCCCCCGATTATTCTCACCCCCCCCCGTTTATTCGGTACTTGAGAGTAAATATATTTGATAAATTTGCTAACAATGATTTGTTGCTCTTCCCTCTTGCTTGTAGTGGATAACAGTGGACAGAAGTCGGGGCCATCAAATGTTGTGTTAATGATTGGACTTGGCTGTGGCATGCTGATATTGGTTATTGCTGTTGTTGGCCTCTTCATCAGAATGAGTCGAATGGCAAGACAAGCGGGTACAAAAGGCAATACTGGCGATGCCTCAAAGGTAAAGGTCAAGGCTGAAATGCAAGAATTAGGTGTAACAAATGATGCTGTAAAGGGAGACCAAACTTATGCGTAAGCGATTGCTATTGTTGGAGAAACGTTGATGATTTGATGATGTAAGGGCATTACGATGAGTGGATTTAGGCCACGGAGGCCAATGTTATTCAGTAAGAGAAATTACTTGCTACCATAGCTGTACACGTTCTTATAGAAACTGGTTTATTTGAAACCGTTACAAAGATGGGCAAAGTTTTAAGAAAATCCAGTACTATGTCTGAGAAGTACTAAGACACTTTTGAAGGTGGGGGTCATCAAGGGGGTTAGAAATCCGCCGTTCCGCGCGATTTTCAGTTAAAATCCGCCATCCCGGTCATTTTTAGCCAAAGTTCCGCGTCCCGCCACTTTGTTATAAAAATGATGGCACAAATTAGTATTGCTAGACATTTTCACCCATCCAGGTGAAAAGAGGAGGATAATGGCACTAAAAATTTTTGTGCAAAGCTTGGAAAATATTCTCATAGTGCTGACCAGAAAAACAGAGGTATGACCAAGACCTCTTTTTACAAGACAACAGATGAAAGATCCGCAAATCCATGAAGTTTCATGAAAATTCCGCATTCCGCTTATTATTTTACAGAAAATCCGCGTCCCGTAGGAGTGGAGAATTCCGTCGTTCCACCGTGAAATTGCTAGAATTCCGTATTCCGCAACAAATTTTCTTCAAATTCCGCTGTTCCGCAAACCCTGATGACCCCCACTTGAAGTTAAAATGCAGGTATGTTATTGCAGATCCGTCGTTGAACCTTTAGTAGTAATATTAATTAACCGTTTATTTTTTGAAGATAATTGAACATTGTTTATTCTTATACAACGTTTCAGGAATAATTTCAAAGGACAAATGTCAGGAAAAACCTATCTGCAGTAACGTTAGATACTGTATCATGATAATTCGTGCATATGAAAAATAAGAAATGAATTAGGATTCTTTTTAGTACTAAAATGAAAAGTTTTCCTTTTAAATTGAGAAGCTTTTAGTTCTCAATTTAGTTCTAGTTCTATGGACTGATCCAAATCTGTTACAAAAGAACATGCATGTTGTTTATTGACTCTTCTCTGAGCTCTGTAGCTCTGTATTGACTCAGAGTACCGTGTGTCTTTACTCCTATTATTGGCGCTGTAACGTCCCCTCTGCTCCCTCGCTTCTCCTCGCTCTACTTCGCAATTGTTCTCCATATTGAAATTGTGGTAATAGTCAGCTGCTGCAGCAAAATTTCAGAAAAGAGGAGAACTGCCAAGAGAGAGGGGGGAAGCCAGAGAAATGACACAGTGCAATGCAAACGATGGACTAAGTTGATAAAGAAGTGAAGAGTCAAGAAAACAACCCATCTATGGCAGTGACTAATTTCTATCATCCACCGCGTCTTAGCCCCCGGGGGGGGGGGGGTACATAACATGTTGAGGGTACGGGTATGTGCCGCCCATATGGGTGGGTTTTTGGGCCCAAAATTCTCTAGACAAGGGTCCCTTTTTCGGCAGATTTTCCATAAACATGGGTAGGTTTTCCAGAAATTGGCGAAAAATAGTCAAAAATGGGTGGTTTTCCGCCAAAATTCATCATAAAAGTGGGTATGACAGCAAGTTTCGGTAATTAGAAGAGGGTACCTTTCTGAAAACCGGGCGGCAGACCCCCGTCTATCCGCAAGTCATGTACCCCCCCCCCCCCGGTCTTAGCCTTGCTTCTTCGCATGGCTTAAATCCGCTTGTCCTAATACCCTTGGTTGATCGTTGTGTATAACATCATTGAGTGCAAGACTGTTGCTTTTAGTTGGCTGTGATTTACAAATTAACGAGACTGGTGTGATTATAGGATGTCATAAGACTGTAGTCTTAGTGGGTGATTTTAAACATGATAGAGTATCCCTTGAAACTATATAAAACCCAACGTACATTCCGTGTGAGCCAGAAAGGAGTTCTCACTTTTGAAAAATTGCAGCATCAAGAGTACTTGATGGATTTGACTGAAAGCCAAAAGATCGAAGTATTTTTGTGATTTTTCTCACCTTCTTATGAGCACTGAAAATATAAGTAAATTCAGCTTTACAAAAAATTCATGGTTGCAAAGTGACTGAAAAAGGCCTAAAATGCCTGATCAAATGATAAAGGACTCCTAGCACGGAACAGTAAAGAAAATTTTGTTTCACATGGGCGAGAGGTATCCTCTGCACATCCATTGCCATGGGATCGAAAATCTTTAGTATTTGTTTGAAAATGTATGTCGCGTAGCTCATTTAAGGGGGATGAAGCGCCCGGGTGCATTGCTGTGTGTGAGAAGAGTCTTTAAAATTTGATCAAGAGTTTTAAGCCTGTTATCAGTCATTGTGTAACTATCAATTTTTTGTAAAGTTGGATCCACTTATATTTCCAGTGTTTGTAAAAAAGGGTAAGATCACAAAAATAGTTCGATCTTTCGGCTTTTAACTAGAACTAAAATCATTCATATCTGTGAAGTACTGTATGTGCTATGAATTTTCAAAAAAGGGATCTTTTTGGCCCACCTGGTTTTCACAGGGTTTGGCCTATTGCATGGTCTAGTATGGAACTGCTAAGCCGTTTCGTTCTCTTTTGATTGCTTGTGTGATCGATTTGGATGCTGCTATCTATTTTCTTTTCTTTTGAAGTTAGATCGATACCAAGAAATCATTTCGTGATTTTAGCTACAGGTAGCGAGTATTATTATTGTGTTGATAAAATAGACTTGAAAACACCTCGCTTTTTTCGTTGTGTTTCCTCTACAAACTGCTCTTCAGTTCAAAATGTGCTGTCTGGGCCCAGAGAATCCCCAGGGGGGGACTTGGTAGTTTGAGGTGACGTACCCGTTGCAAAATTTAGGGTCTCCAATTCTGCGATTTACTATCAGAGATGGCGCCAGGGAAGAAATGCTGGGGGGGCAAAACTGTCAGAGTGCCGACGGCGAGCGAAGCGAGCAAAATTTTTACGGGCCACACCTTTCAGATTGGCTTAAAATGCGACTGCACTCTCTAAAAGCATAACAAGCAAGTTACGATAGTGCCGACAGTGCACAAAAATTTTCAAAAATTCAAGTGCCGACGGGGGGCTCAGTGAAGTTTTGGGGGGCTCCTGCCCCCCCAAGCACCCCCGGTCGCGCCATCCCTGTTTACTATCTCTTAGGGTCAAAAAAGTTTCAAATTTTACTACCGCTTAGGGCTGTGAAAATTGATATGATTCATTCGCAGAGATTTCAGAAAGTTTTATGAACTGATTATCGTTAATAAGATTCTGTAACGACAGAGATCAACCAGTCCTCACGTATGCAAACCTATCAAAACAAATAGCAATTAATGATTGATCAATGATTGATCATTGCATTGACCATACTGTCATATACTCACACTAGGAGAAGGTTCTCCCATCCCAATCCTACCTTTACTTCTACACCTGTACTATTTCAAAGTTATTTTCTAGCTCATGTCTGCCATACAAAAGCACTATTGTTTCTGGAACAATCAATCTATTGTTATTGGTGCTTACGGAAAAAAGTTACTACAGCTTAAAGGGAATAGACATAGGTATATCTCATAATCGCTATAAATAGGCCAGAGAAACGCCCACAAATCCATTGTTTCTTTAGCTACACAATGAAACCGGATGCGTCTAAGCTGTCGAGTACAATAGATTATATTTTTGACCTGGCCCGGGCCAGCTTTTAACCATGTCGATTCCCTTTAAGGCTACCAGTTACTACCACGTTAGGCCGAAAGCTACTAGCTGCCGCTTAGGCTAAAAGCTACTACCGCTCAGGGTTTAGGGTTTTGCAACATTTTGCAACGGATACGTCACCTTGAACTACCAAGTCCCCCCCCCCCCCTGGGAGAGAATCCCCAATATCTCGTTTCTTGATTGTGTTTCCTTTCCAAACTGTTCTCAATCCAAGCTGTCCTGCCTAGGCCAGTTCTTCTCAACATAACTGAAATTCAAACCCGACCCAATCCCCAAACGAACGGCCCGAGAAAGAAAAATCTTTTTCTTCCTCGGGCCATTCGTTTGGGGATTGGGTCGGGTTTGAATTTCTATGGCGTTGAGAAGAACTGGCCTAGGCAGGTTGAGTTGGACTCTTGAATTTCGTAGAGAAAAAAACGAAACATTCATAAGTTGTAGAATTGCAGAGATATTGGAGAATTTTTAGAAGTCACTTTATTGTGGTTTCATTCCATCCACCAAAATCTGTGCAGAGCACAGTGGCCACGTTTGGGCAACAATATAGATTATAGAGATAACGGGTTTGTTTATTGGAATTCAAACTTTGTCATCAGTTGAGCTATTGTGTATCCGCGTTTCATTTTGTCCATTAGGCCACAGACCTCGCCAAAATTTCTTTCCGCCTGCGGGCACAAAATTTCCACAAAAATGTGCCTGCAAATTTTTTCCATCCAAATCATCTATAATTTAGGTTCTTTCTGTTCATCACATGAAGCAAACTTTGATAAAGTGAGGGACACTTGGTCCCAAAAGTTAGATAGTGCAACTTGCTATAAATACGTCTTGATGAGACGTCTCAAACAAGGGCGGCACACGGGGTGGACTGGGGTGGACATGTCCACCCATGAGTGGTGGGACACTAGTAAATTAGATTAGGTTAATTTAGCTTCTTTACCTACCTTGAAATGCCATAAGATTCTCTTCCTTGACATTGGCAGCCTTTCTCAGCCATAGTTCTTGCCTTGAACTGAAGAGCTCTATCACATGTGCTTTCAAAATGTTTGGGGCTAAATTGAACTTTGTTATCTCCTGCGCATTGCTGTGCCTACGCAGTGGTCTCGAAATCGAAGTTCGATTTCGAGACCACTGCGTAGGCACAGCAATGCGCAGGAGATAACAAAGTTCAATTTAGCCCCAAACATTTTGAAAGCACATGTGATAGAGCTCTTCAGTTCAAGGCAAGAACTATGGCTGAGAAAGGCTGCCAATGTCAAGGAAGAGAATCTTATGGCATTTCAAGGTAGGTAAAGAAGCTAAATTAACCTAATCTAATTTACTAGTGTCCCACCACTCATGGTCCACCCCACTTTCTTCAGGTCGGTATTCATTCTTTGGCAAAAATGACATAAAAATTTTAAGGTATACCTTCTGGCATCGATTCTATCTCTTTTCCACCCCACTTTTTCTGGGCTGGCGCCGCCCCTGTTCTCAAAAAAGTCTTGGAATTGTAAACACAGTTCATTGTCTGGTACAGTCACTATGCTCAACCTCAACGCAATCTTTTGAAAAAAATTTCAATGAATAAACGTTCTTCTGGAGCTGCGAAATAAGGAAATTGTTCTCCGTGTGAGATGTTGAATGATTAGATCGATGTCCAAGTCATTTATGCTTTCATGATATTTTAATTTCGTAAGTCTCAGCAGCGAAAGAAAAAAGAATACAAAAAAACCACGTCGTAAGTTTAGTGTGGCCTTTCAAATCGTTTTAATGCAATAACCAAACCACATCCTTGTCAGTCGTTTCCGAATATTTTTGAGTTGGTTGGTTTGGTACTACGGTATCTTGGAGCGACCGACCTTCTTTGTGGACGAGCTCAATTAACTTTGTGATAGATAAAGTAGCTTCCTACTGTTAGAATAAAAGAATTAGGATGTCTGGATGTTCGCTCCTTTTATATTCAAATGTTTTACTTCCAAGAAATTCAACTGTATCCTTTCACTGTTACTTTGTCATTTCTAAAACTAGACAATAAGATCAGAATCGCATTGTTTGTCAATGAGGCATAGCTGCTTCTTGAACTATCAGACCATTCGCGAGACTTGCCACACTCAGACAGCGAGGTTCTACAAATAAGATGTTTGTTCTAGCGCTATTAGGCCTACTGCTGATTGTTGGCTCCCAAAGCACAGCAGCATCTCATTTCCGAGGATCGTACATAACATGGGAAGTCAACCAGACCGATTGGAACTATTACCCAGCGGCTTCGTGGGCATCCATGGCAAAGGTATGAACTGGTTACCGCAATCAGTCAAAATGATCTACTCAAAGTGTTTCTGAATTAAAACAAACCAAACGTTATTCGAGGGTGCGCAAGAAATAATGATGTTTTAATCAATTTGACGCATGCCATCGGAAAGTACAATCTACCATCTTTCCAATGAAATCCAAGTTCAGTGGGCGTGTTAGTTAAAGTTTTTACCACTTAACTTATGGTTTTGTAAGAATGGCCTAATTTAGACGCGGTAAAGCGATAGGACATTTACACAGACCAAAACGCATCTTTGTAAAACTTCTATATGAGAATTAAATTTTCTTTTTATACTCAGGGAATCCATCACCTGAAGTACTTTTAGGCCTGAAATGTTTCGAACAAGTCCATTTGGTCAGCTTTTGCCGCAAAAAGGGAGTTTATGTTGCCACTCAATAGAATTTTCCAGTTGGACATGAAATCCTTTGTTAATGTGTGAAAATGTTGCCCTGAATTTGAAAAGAACGTAGACTATATCGTCTAAATTTCAGTCCGCTCGGATTTCAGATCACGTGATTGTCCTCTTGGGCATCTTGGGAAACTTTCTTGCTATAAAATAAAGGTTACGAACTTTCGTATCATAAAAGTAGATGATGCGAGTCACAGATAAAGAGATGATTTCCCAAGCGTATGGTCATTGACCTAAAGTAAAGTAAATCTTTGTAAAACAGCGCTTAGCTGCATCTGTTTTTTACTTGCTGATTTGTAGCCTGCATGCATGCAGGATTTACAGCACGCAGGCCAGCAGATTTGTTGACAAGGCATTTTCCAGGGAGCGCCGAAGGCGCGGGAGGCGAAACGCGCTAATGTTTGAAGATTGAGCTGTGATGCACGATCTGCAAACGAGGCTACCAAATTGCGTCCTGCAAACAATGGCGTCCTCGCTGCGATTGGAACGATGGAACGGAAGGATTCATTAAAGTTGAACAGAAAGAGTTAACTTACAGACGAAATTGAGGAAAAGAGCTGTTATGGTTTATAGGAACTTGCTTGGAGCATCAATAACTACCTGCCATCAAGTCTTACTTGGGAGCCAGATTGGAAAGTTTGTCTTGCGCGGCCGATTTCTCTGCCGCGCACTTTAAATTTCAGCCGCGGTTCCAGCCGCGAAATTTTCGTAAAACAACAAAAGGAAACAATAGAACTATTGTTTAGTGACACAAATACAGCCGCGCAAGCAATTTGCACGAAGGAGAGATCCCCCGCGCATTCTGCAAACTTTCCAATCTGGCTTGGGAGATAAGGTGAAATTTGGTAACGACTTGGCCTACAAGTATCGGAAAGCTTTCCCTGTTGGACGTTTAGAGCTGAAATCTGATCTGCTCAGTTGATGTCCAAATGAGGGAAGATGGCAAGGTCTAATTCATTTTCTATTGAGTGAACACGGAAACAGAATCATGGATTCAATCATGAATCAAGTTGATGATTTTGACTAACTGAAGAGAGTAAATCTGGAAATGCTGAAGAACTGAGCTAATCTCTGGTTTTCCCACAGCTGCAAACCATCACGATGAAACGAGGATAACACTGAAACAATTTATATGCACAGGACTGCATTTGAGGAATTGATGTATACCAGTTTCCTCAAAGGAATGCTAGCAGGAGTAGGATGATGCTTATGTTATTTTATGTTATGTTATCATGCACATCACATGTGGACTTGATCTGAAATTGATGACTGGCTGAAGATTAAACATTTGAAAACTTTTTACAGAGAGATGTATCAATTCCTGGAACATTCTGTCAAAACTGTAGCTCAGGCATATTATTTGAATGCTAAAGAGGTAGTAATTGAAAACAAATAAAGTGGAGGCTTCAGTATGAATATGGCTATGACAACAAAAAAGGAGTTACATTATTGTTTGTTGCTTAAGGTATAAGGTGTCAGATTTCCATCCTCTAAAGTTCAGGGTGGGCCTGACAATTATATATACCCATCCATCCTTTAAATTAAGAATATTTTGTCTGCAACTTTTTGAGAGACAATGACCTAGCCACAACTTAAGACAGGCTGGCTGTTTGCCCATTTTTAATGTTCTGAAAGCTTATGCCACAAAATCATCACAGGTTTTTGTAAGAAACTAGGGTCAGGCTATAGTACTAAGAGTTTCTCAATTTTGCATTAAATTTTGTCCATTTTAATACTAAAAGTTTCTTAATTGGTTTCTTATGTTGTGAATGCAAAATTATCAATGTGATTGCTAGCAGTTCTTCAGATATGTTTCTTAGCATTTAAAACATCATATAAGTATAAACAGTGTTCTGTTATGTTGAAAAAACAAATGGTTAGTTAATATTACTCAAGAATAAAGGCTCAATGCTATATTTGCTACAATATCCATGCTTTTAACTTTGAAAATTTTCTAAATATTTCTCAGACATACAGTAGTACTAGAGTTTCTCAAAATTTTGGCCATCTTAGTACTACTTTCTTATAAACCAGTTTCTTATAAAAGACATGTAACATTTCTCTGTTAAGAGGGTTTCACATATTTTTATAAGAAACTAAGAATTTGGGTCAGTACTGAAAGTTTCTTAAAGGATCCATAACAATCTTCATGTTTACTACTTGTGCTTTTTAACAAAGTTTTCAAGCTTTTCATATGTTTAAATACTAGTCAAAAGTAATATAAGTGAAAATAAAGTTAGAATATAGCAAGGATTTCCTGTATCAAAACAAACAATCTCCCAAGTTGTACTTTCTCAGAGTACTGGAGTCCCATATATTTTTGGTGAACCGAGAGTTGAGATTCCAATGAGAAGTTTCTTGATGAAGGCCCTTTGATCTATCCCCAAACAGACTCTTTTAGGCTCAGTGTGCACCTTCTGTTCTGTTGCTGGCCAGTGGCTTACCCAAGGGGAGAATGGGGGTCCATACCTGATTACTGACTTGAGCACCCAATAATCAATTGCCCCCAGTTATTCCTTCTTTAGAAATTTTCCTCCTGAAATTTTCATTCCAACCTCCTTATTAAAGGGAACAGACATAGCTATATCTCGTAGCCGCTATAAATAGGCAAGAGAAACGCCCACAAATCCTTTGTTTCTTCAGCTACACAATGAAACCGGATGTGTCTAAGTTGTCGAGTACAAAAGGTTATATTTTTGACCTGGCCCGGGCCAGCTTTTAACTATGTCGATTCTCTTTGATTCTTGTGAAAATGAACATTCAATTTTTCCAACCACCTCTAATTGTTTCAGTCCCTTGATTATGATTGTATTGAACCATTTTCAACCCTTTGATCATTCTCCATCGACCCGGCTTCTTTGGCACTCAGTTGTAAATTAGATGCAAACGTTTTCTAATGTTGATTTTGAGTATAAAATGGCAACAATCTGAGGTAATAACTTTGCAATCTGTGCTTTATTGTGTTTAATTGTTTGTATGTAAAAGATGGCACATGCATACAGTAAATGTTTCCCTTTCTCTACAAATTAGCATAATATCAAATTAAACAGAGCATTGTTTGCAAAAATTACTAATCTGTTGCCTGTTCCATATTACAGCATGTTCTATTTTCATTGATTCTTACTTTCAACAAGCAAAATTACACAAATTTTAAGCAGTTAGTTTACAGTCTGAATTAAAAAATCTGAATTAAAAAATATGATGCAGGTATTGTTTGGTCTCTTTGCAACAGTTTCATAATGGAATATGTTCTTGCAAAGCAACAAGTAGCTAAGTTAAGGTTGACAGGTAATAAAAGCCAAGTCTCACATAGATTCCATAGCTTGACACATCAGGATTCTGAAAATGAATGAAAATTTAAAGACCTATTACAGCAAGATACTTGTTATATACTGTTCCTATCAAAGCAGAATAATGTATGTAACTGTGTAGCTAAAACCAGTTGAGATAACACCAGACTACAAGTTAATAACCCAGGGGGGGGGGGTTACTTGGGTGTATCTTGGATAGGGTTGCTCAGGTTACTTTTTTGGGTCTAAAATTTGGACAGAGCTTACTTTTTTGGGTCAATCATTTGCACAATTTATTTTTTTGGTTCCTTAAGTTCTGCATTACTTTTTGGGTATCCAATATGGGTTAAAGTAAGAAAATTGAAGAAAGCATATCATACAAACAAAATCTAAAATCAAGTAACATTACTAAAGTCAAAATACTTGAAAATCCTAACAGCATGAGAAGTCAAGTTAGTTAGGGCTAATCAGTTGGGGCACTTCTTCATAGATTTAAGATGCCAACTTCATGATGTTTGGGTACAGTATGTTAGATCAGAAAAAAATATTTTTTAGCTTAGGCCTACTTTTATGCCAGAAATTATTTTTTTGGATTGATGCTTTGCACTCCAGCCTGAGCAACCCTATCCTAAATATACCTGAGTACCCCCTGGGGTTATTGACAGTTTTGCCAAATGAAAAGATGTTATTAACCCAAGATGGGCCTAATCTCCATACAAGACGAAACCAAGAAACGACCGGGCACCACTAAAACTGCCCTAAACATCATATCTCAGAATATCTCAAAAAATAAATTTGCACATACCTTCTTGAATATCTATTTTATCTAAATATTAGCAAATTAGAATTTTCTTTAATTTTCCCTTTGAATAAATTGAAGTGCGCCCCAAAGAAGCTGCGGCTGAGGCCTGGCCTAGGCCCAGAGCGCTTTCCGTAAATGTAGCAAAATTTCAAGTTTGTAAAGATAAAAACGCTAAAGCAAGGAGTAAAAGCAGTTGTATATTCAATGGATTAAATTTGTGAAAAGAAATCGCATACTCACAGGTACTTATGTTAAAGAAACTGCACTTTTCCTACCACAGAGCTGTGAGTTTCTTCTCGTGAAAAATTTCCAAAACTTTCGCGAGGAAGAGCGCAACCTCGTTTGCATGTGCATCACACATCGCGACATAAGGACTGACATAAGGCTCACTGGGCGTTTCGCCTCCCGCGCCTTCGGCGCTCCCTGGCATTTTCCTTCTAAGAAGTCGTTCTTTATCCCTAAATACCTGATTGTTCTCTGATATTTGATTTTGATTGTCAACGACTGTATATTTTCAAAAGAACATTACAGCAGTTGACGCATGACATGACAGCTCTTTCATGCTAATAAGGAATACGAGCAGACATCTTTTAAAATCGCAGACACAAGGTTGAAATCAGCTGAAGATGGGGTTCTCAACTTGGGCAGCGATTTTCGTCATCCTTGCAAGTTTTGGAAGCCTTCAGGGCTCCCATTTTCGTGGGTCATATATCACATGGATTGTCAACCAGACAGACTATGGATTTTATCCTGCTAACCCATATTCGCAAATCGCAAAGGTAAAATTTTTAAATTTGGTTCAACTGTATGAACATTGCTGCCCCAAGATGACCTGTCTTCAATCAAAATCGATTTGAAATTTCTCTCGTTCTTAGAATTTTGAGCAAACATTGCTGCTCGTTTACCACTTGGTTTGCCAAATGCCGCGAATATCATTCTCTCCTGGGCCACGATTTGTTAATTTGTTGGATGGTAAAGTTTCTGGTTTTGGGAAAGCGTCGACGCTCGACGCCATTGACTCGCCATTGCAACTCCATTGCAACACGTTCTCTCCAAATTAAAACGCTTTCCTTCAAAATTTTTCTTCTTTGGGCTGTAACTTTGGAAAACATGGCTTTCATGATTGATTTTGTTTTAGCAACGATAAATTCGACTCTGCATATTGTCTGAATTCATAATTTTGCAGGTTTATCGACTTTGAATGTCCGCAAGACACGTTGGTTTTTTGCGACGCAGCTGAAGTTGAACAATGCTATCTTTAAATCGCTTCTAGTCACTTAATATTTTCCATTAAATGAAGAAGGAGGAGGCCTAAATCCCAGACGAAAAGCGCTGGGACGACCGAGAAATTGATCTTTCCCAAAAAACTGAAGTGAATCACCCACAATTAAAACGAAAACAGACCTCCTCTTCCATCCCACCCCTTCCCCTCAAAATCAAGCAAATATTTTGACCATGTTAGTGAAAGCCAGCATTGGTTTTATGAGGGCTACCTTGTGTTCTAGCACTTGAAATAGAAGAAAATCAGTTGAAAATACTGGAAAAAGTCAATTCCGCAAAATTTGCAACATTGCAAAATCATTCTATTTCACTATTTCGCAATTTCGCTAATTGCGACCCAGGCTAAGCAGTGCGAGGGTCGTATCACTCGTCCGAATAGGCGTACTAGACTTTTAAAACCATGTGACTTTAAGGGATTAGTTTTTGCAGATTTTTCATGAAAAGAGAATTACTTTTTGGCTTTTTGGAAAGGTGTACGAGAAATTTATAAAGTGATATCCTTCCCTCCCATGTTAGCCTGAACTGCGCATTTTTGTTTCTCTCATTAGCTTTGCGTTTAAGTATAGAAGGGCAAAGATGAAGTTGCAATTTTCAGAGCCATGCACTGGGATCGCAGAGGTAGAAAAGACCGAAGCCCGTGACCCCTCATCATAATGGCGCTCAAATAGTACCAGAGCGTTGTGGAGCACCAGATCAAGCCATATTTTTGCTGATTTTTTCATCTGGAAACTTATTTAAAGAAGGTGGACACTACGGTTTGCCAACTCATTGCAATGCTCAATGAATATTGAGAACTCCAGGTTGTCCTTGTGTACAGTCAGGAAAATTTTCACACATGATAACAAACTCACCCTAAATGCCAAAAGTACAATTATTTTTGTTGGTGCGCCCTCGACAAAGAAAACTTTCCAACAAAATAGCTATTCCTTACTATATAAACGATGAGCCCTTATTATAATTGAAAATTGATTTCTCCAGTGAATCTTCGTTATAAACTTGAACCCACACCGATCACACGTATTTTTTATAAGAAACTACTGGTAAGAAACTCAACTCGCAGATCACCAAAAAATCAAGAAACTCCAGTACTGGGAAACATATATAAGTTAAGAAACCATTTGTTTTTATAAAGGAATCCTTAACGTATTTTTAATTTATTTCCACGACGTTGTTTGGGGAAAATCTATATGTGTCCCGTTTCCGACCCTTTATCCTTTCCTTTCATTAGAACCTTCGTTAGTGTTAGTAAAGGACAAGTCCGGGGTTGATAAAATTATGTTTAAAAAGCAACCTTCTGCTGAACACCAATTGTGAGTTTTTTCTAAGTTTTGCTGTCTCCCACTTTCATAAATTGCTTGATGAATCTTCGTAAGTTAGGCCAAATATCGTCGACATTTTGTATTTTGTACGAGTGTGCGAAAGCGTGATAAGGAGGCTGGCAATGTGAGTGGTATAATTTCCCTTGCGTTCCTTTTGCTTATTACTGAGAAAGTTACTACCGCTTAGGCTACCAGTTACCACCGCCTAGGCTAAAAGTTACTACCGCTAAGGGTTCAGAGTTTTCACAACATTTTGCAACTTTACGTCACCTTGAACTACCAAGTCCCCCCCCGGGTTTCCAACACCGCTTTCCCCTAAGTGTTACGCAAAAAGAAAACAAGTTTACGACGCTGCTTTCCCCAAAGTGTAACGTAAAATGAAGACGAGTTTAGGATACTGCATCCCCTAAGTGTAGCATAAAATGAAAACGAGTTTACGACGCCGCTTTCGCCGAAGTGTAACGTAAAAGCTATCAAATAGCCTTTGCGACGTGAAATAGCAGTGAAATAGTCTTTGTGAAAGCCTGACCTACCATTACGGTCCCAGGGGGGGGGGTACATGACTTGCGGATGGACGGGGGTCTTCCGCCCGGTTTTCAGAACGCTACCCTTTTCTAATAACCTCAGTTGCCGTCATACTCACTTTTATGATGAATTTCGGCAGAAAGCTACCCATTTTTTGCACTTTTTGCCAATTTCTGGACAACTCTGACCTTGTGCAAATTTGAGCTTTTTGCAATTCAGCTATTGGCAAAGTATTTCCACAATAATCCCCTGAGTATTGATCCGAGAACAAAAGAAAGCACATGTATCGTTCCCTTTAATAATAACAGGGAACTTGCTGTCAATCAACCTTGTTTTCTAAGAAATAAAATAATAGATTTAAGCATTGAGACTGTTGATTTTGACAAACGGATTGAATGTATTCGTTTTCAACGTAGAAATATGTAAACAAATAAAACAAATGCGGTATTCGTGATCCTTTTCTGAAGGAACTGTCAATCAAATACAAATATTGTGAGGGCAAAGACCTGTCAATCAAATGCAAGTATTGTGACAGTCAAAACCGTGCTTCTTCATGCTGAGTTAATTCCCGCATGTGGTTAAAGAGCTATTGTCATCCAGGATCCTTTGCGGGTACGCTGAAATTTCTTGACTGTGAATATCAAATATGGGCTAAACAGTGCCCACAGCGAAAAAATGGTTGACGGTGGCTTTGTAAGGACCCAAAGGACCCTCAGCCAAGCTAACCAGAAAGCCTTGCACGCCGTTGCAGTGCGGAGGGATTCCCATGATAGGTACTTTCTATTTTTGGACTCTGGTACCCAGGGCTTTCAGATTACGCCAAGCTTTGGACGAAATTGAACTTTCAAGATAAATATTTCTTCTCTCAAAGCACCAATATCAACAAACATGTATCTATTTTTAAGTAAACTAAAAATTTAAAGAGTGATTAGCAATTGATCAAAGCTAAATTCACATTTGATCTGCATACTTTTCTCTTTGACAGCCGGTAGGTGCGTTGAGCTATTTTCTGAAATACCTTGTAGAGAAGTTTTCTTCCTTTCATCATTGCAGGTACATGTGAGATATGGAACAGCTTGGCGCAGGAGTGATGGAGCATCTATGTGTACAAATTCATCAATTGCTAATTGTCAGTTCTTCAACCATGGTTCATGGTCTGTTTACTATGGTTATTCTGAAGCCTCGCAGCCTTATTACCATTCTTCATTCTCTGCTGGCTTCTTTTGTGAAAAATTCAGTGTGGAAAAAGACTTCACCATTGGTTCTAACAAAGTTACAATCTATCTGCCAAAGGCGTACACTTACAAAGCTCGGTATGTATACAGGGTATCCCAATAAAATTGTTCGACGTTTGATTAAATATGAAGAAATTCTAAGAATTAAGATAAAATGGATTAAATGGATTAAATGGATTAAATGAACAGGCTCTTGGGAAGATCATCCGCCTTTCCCTAAGATTTCGAAACAATTTTAGAGACCAGAATCTTGCAAATCCGTTGAAAATTCACTTGAATTGCAAGCAAGCAAGCAAGCAAGCAAGCAAGCAAGCATGCAAGCAAGCAAGCAAGCAAGCAAGCAAGCAAGCAAGCAAGCAAGCAAGCAAGCAAGCAATTTTATTTGTTTACGCAAGCTAAGTATATGGGCAGCTACACAGCTGATGTGGGCCTCCGGCACTACGGTTTGTGCCCTCAGAGTAGCCTCCAAGGATGGATGAACCGATTTACCGACCTAGGATGGATGAACAGCTGAGTTGGCTGCTGGCTTGTGGTTTGTAGTGTCAGCGACGGGATTCGGACACACGCGGGTAGACTCCACCAGATTCGACACACTGAGCCTTTTTTAACCACTCGGCCACACCATCATTCCAATGATAGAAAGTATGTGACAGCTGAAACCAAAGACTCCTAGATACCTTGTGATGCAAAGCACGCCCAAGATGAAGGTGAAACAATGTTACCGATGTGACACCTCTCATAGATATCAGAGAAAACCAAATAAGTCTTCGACAGCGATTTACCTCCAATAACCTGCATATTGTGAAATTTTCTTCAGAACGCATGTATCCAAAAAACATCAACTGACAAGAGATGGAATATATGAATTCCTCAATGCATTCATATGCTTGAAAATAAGGTTATCCCATTTTTATCAAATTCCATTTGGTTTGCTCCATAGTCAACGAGAAACAAAAGAAAAGATTGTCCATGCTCTTATTTTAATTTTTCATTTTCACACAAAATAGAACTTCAAAAGCTTTAGCTCCACGAATATTCAGGGAATGAAGATGAATCAGGCTACCGAAATGATCTAACCAGGATAGCCTCAGCAAATTTGTGTTAAATTGAAAAATATGCTATGTAATACATTTTGTATAACTGTTTCGTTATTGCCTTACTTACCTAATGAACTGTTTGTCATGCACTCATCTTTTTACAAATTGCTAAACTGACTAGTACCAATTTTGGTACTCATTTAAGTCACTAAGTGCCTTACATCTCTGCTGCAACCCCCAATAGATGGACATATCCTCCTTTTGTAAATGCAACATCAAATTTGCATTAGTTGATTTCTCCTTAATGTCAGGATTGATAATCACATGTTAATGGCATCGTTTTGAAAAATTCTGTGTCTAGAATTGATCAAACATCTCAAGAATCGACCCACTTCATCATGGAGTTCCTGCATTATATCGCTACTTTTTGGTATTCAATCAAACGTGGAACAATTTTCTTTGGGACAACCTTGGAAATCAGTTGAATAAGGCATATTACCGTGGAGATAGTTTACATTGAGGTTTGGGTTAGGGAGACAATCTCCCTTTTGTTACAAGGCTCAGGCCATAGGACATCTTTGCCGCCATGTTTTAGGCCATCGTTTCCATACTTTTGTACCCTGAGTGTATTATTGATTTTTAAAGCTTCACGTGAACCAGGTGAGTCAAAAAAGGAGTTTCCCCGTTTTGCGGTCCATGGTATAAACACTTCCTGGTGACCCAAAAAAACTTGAAAACTTCACGCGCAAGATCGCATATATTTCCATGAAAGCAAATGTTATGAAGACAAATAAGATATCAGCATGTAGCTGAAAGGCTCCGCTATCTTTTGTGACGTTGCTTGGTCAGTTTAAGATATGCCTACTGTCCAGAAAAAACAGTTTCAAAATTATGAAAATTCATTCATTTCTCGGACCATTCCCTCGCTTTCCAGTCCATTTTTCGGGAAGTGTGAAAAAAATTGAATTCGAAATTTGCTTCGGAGCATGAAATTTGAATGAGGAACAGAGGTCAATCATTTTGCAAACTAAAAATTTCCCAAGACAACTTCTAATCCATCGCTATGTCGAGTTTTCACAAAATGTTGACTGGAAAATGATAAACGTTTAGAGAATGTGTTTTTTCTGAGTATTTATATCTATCTTATTACATATTGAGTTGGAGCTGATGAGAGTATACATATATATAACTCAGAAAAACTCAGACTCAGAAAAAACACATTCTTGTAAACGTTTCGGCGTAAGCCTTCATCAGTAATGACCTTTCCAAATTAAACAGAGCATACATATAGACTCAGAAATTCAAAAACAATAGCCTAAGCGGGATCTTACCTATTACAATGCGTATTGAAAAAGTGTTAAAGTAGCGGTACTGACAAAGGTGGCAGGAGAAAGATCACAAGAAAGCACAGAGTAAAGAACTGCTGAAGTCGGCGGCTGTGTCTGTCTCGCAGGAGCTGGAAAATAAGTATGTTAGAACAAAAAAACCGATAGAAAGATCCAGAAGCGGATGGGCAGAAAGAGATTCCTAAAAAACAGCGTGTGTCCCTAATGAAAAGCTGAGCGCAAAAATCAAAACAACACAACAACCAAAATTTGAACAAAAATGAAATCTATGTATCTACCTGCCTAGTGTTCAAACCCTTAGGGGCAAAGCAATCCAGCCGACATTGCCAGAAGCTTTCCCGCATCCTATTTCCCCCCGTTAGCCTATCGATTATCTTAACACTAGTATCCTTCAGAAACCCGTGGTGGCCTTCTTCAGTAAAATGCATATATATACACACACAATTTCTTCAATTATTCGTAAAATATATATACACACACAATTTCTTCGGCAGGACATCATCTTGTTGCTGGATTGGTGGAATGGTTTCATACTCAAGTTCATCATGGAACGTTGAAGCTGTTATCTCCTTGAAGAAACGTAGTTACTGGCTGGCAAACAATGCGAATAAAGTTAACACACCTCCTCAAATTGACCACGTTCCTCTGATACAGCATGATTATTATCATACGAGGAGCTATGCCTTGCCAGTATCGGATCCCGATGGCGACCAGGTGCGGTGCAGATGGGCTGCCAATTTCACGGAGGGTGGCGGAGTTTGGAACTCTCGAGTTGGAACATTGAGTCAGGTCAGTTAGTAATTTTGAGGTGTTAACACATATACATAGACTGCTGGCCAAAATTATCCAGCAATACCTCCCTTTAGTAACTGTACAAGCGATGTACAAAAGCCTTATTGAGCCGCACTTCCGATACTGCTGTCCCGTCTGGGGAGCTGCAGGTATTACAGCTCTACAGAAGCTACAGAAATTACAAAACCGGGCAGCGAGGATAGTTACAAACAGTCCTTATGACGCCCATTCCCAACCTTTAATACAAAAACTTGGGTGGCCTACTATTAAGGAGCTAATTTAGTCAGAAACTGCTAAGGTTGTTTACAAGGCTCTCCACAGTGAGGCTCCCGATTACTTAAAAGGGCTATTTCATAGGCTGTCTGATACTAAAAGTAGGGTGCTACGCAATTCCAATACAGATCTTCATACTCCTCTGTTCAAGACGTCCTCAGGACAGGAAAGCTTCGAATATAGGGGAGCACGTATTTGGAACAACCTTAGCAATGAGTCAAAACGAGCAAGCACATTTTTGGCTTTCAAGCACAAATTATGAAAAACAGGCCTTATTATGACGCCACTTTGGCAGCATGTAACCGTTTCCTTTCAAATTTTAATTTTCTTTTCATTAACGTATTTTAGGGTATATTTATTTATTTATTGCTTATGTAACTATTGTAATTAGGTTTTTAACAGGGCAGTTTGTAAATCAATTGTTATTGTAGACTTTACCCTGTATAAATAATTTAAAATGAAATGAATGAAATGAAATGAAACACTGCATAAACCTTAAAACTAGTCTGTGAGTCAATCAAAACAATTTCCTAGCGTCCTCTTCGTGTTTTACGCCTCCGCAATTTATGTTCAAGTCTTTAAAACACAGGGCTCAAAAAGCGAAGTACCGTGATGAAGACAGTAGAAATCTCAGATTTTCTTCAGAAGGAAGAGAAAAAAGAGGAAAGAAACGGAGAGAGCATAATAGGAGGGAAAGAAATAAAGTAAGGAGGGAAAAGGCTGGGGAGGATTACAAATTTTGATAAGAAAGTCAAGGTGGCGCTTGGTTTAGTTTGCTGCCAGTAAGGAAAAACTTATTTTGAGCTGTCATGGTTACTGTAAAATTTTGTATTTAGGATTTTGAAATCTTCAGCAGTCAAAGTAGCATAGAGGAGTATCGCCCTTTTGGAACACTCTGTTGAACTGAGTAGATTTTTGTAATTTTAGTTACAATTGCAAGATAATACTTACCGTTATTGTAATCCTTTGCTATTCATATCACCTTTCTTAAAGCAACGTGTCTGATTGTCGCTCCATCATTCCATGATATTAATTTTAGTGCCGAGAGGTCTGAGCGGTCTAATGTCCAGCATTCGCCCATTTGGAACGCGGGCAAAATTGTTACGAGCGCCTTGCGTGAAGTATAAAATGCCAATGTTAATTTGATTGATGCGTAACGTGAAAAGGCAATTATTTCTTTGTGATCTTACCCCTCCTCCTTACCACCCTAAACTGCTTGGAAGCATGCTTTCCGACATTCCAACATCTCCCGTTGCCTCCACCCAGTTTCCTACACGGAAATCGGAAATGACGTTTGAGCGTGTGACACAGCAGGAAGTCACCTGGAAGGTTCGAGCGGTCACAGGTGCACCATAAGGGCGGCTTAGGCCAGTCAGAGTGGCTGTTAAATCAACACATCGAGTGCCTGAACTGTTCAAGCAATTGTGGAGGATCCCACTGAGTTTTCATTTCGAAGGCTCAATGTCAACAACAGGCCACGCAGGTTCAGTTGTTACCAAAAAATTTCAACGAAAGGAATAAAAAGAAACAGACTGGTAGAAAGGCAGCTTGAAAAAATGAAGACACTTACGCGTTCATTTCAGGTCGGTACTTTTATCTTCAATTTGCAAAGCAACGAAAGGAAATATAACAAATACAAATGGCAACAAAGAAGATAGCGTCACCAAACCGTTTTCGCGCGCTTTTGACGAGGAACTAGGCCAAGGCCCCGGCCATAGCGAAGTTTTGCTGTATAGTCAAATGTGTCAATATTCGAGAGTGTTCCAAAAGGGCGATACTCCTCTAGTTGTAACATTAAATTTGTGCAATCTTAGGATGCAACATAGCAAACAAAGCTCCCTTACGGGATAATGGAGTCTCCCCCCCAAGTGATGAGATAAGGTTGTTCTTCATATTGTTCTTCATTGCTCTTCATATTGTGCCGTAATGACTTTGAAACTTGCCTAAAATTCTCAAAGGCTAATCTGTATGCCGATGACACAGAAGTCTCACTCTCGTCGAATGAGATTGGAAACGTGATACAAAACTTCCAGGCTGAATTAGAAAACATCTCCGAGTGGATGAGAATAAATAAACTAAGTATACACCCTGTGAAAACTGAGTTCATGGTTATTGACCATCCTCGTAGGCAAAGCAAATTACCAGAGCTACCACCATTTTATTTGGATCATACTAGAATCAAACAGGTTCATAAAACGAAATACCTAGGACTTACGGTTGACGATAAGTTGTGCTGGGATGAACAGTACAAATCAGTCAAAGGGAAGGTAGTTGGTGGCTTAGCATCTATCAGAAAGCTGAAAAATATCCTACCACAATCACAGCTACTCAATGTATATCAAGCACTTGTTGAAAGCCACTTAAGGTATGCTAACGTGATATGGGGAGTCCTCTCCGATACAAAGATAGGCACTTTGCAGAAATACCAAAACAGAGCACTCGATCTAATAGAATCTTCAAAGGTGAAGGATGCTTGGAATAAGGACCTCATGAGCATAAATCAATTGATGACGTTTGACCGAGCAGTTATGACCTACAAAATTGTTAATCAGCTCTGTCCTGCAGGCCTACAAAATAAGTTCATCGAGAGGTCGGTCATATCAAAATATAATACAAGGAATAGGAGGGATCTCCATGTGCAAAAACTGACATTAGAGTACACCAAAAGAGGTTTTCTGTACACTGGTCCAATTGCTTGGAATAATATCCCACAGCCCATTAGAGACACCGATTCCATCATACGATTAAAATAAAAACTAAGATCTCACCTTCTGAGCTAAGAGAAATCAGCTCCGCACGAATCCATGGAAGATCAGGCAATATATTTTAATCATTGAGAGTAACTTTAGGAAATTTGTATTGTAATTAGTTTTCTTTTTTTTTGTATGCTATAACTGAATGGATATCGTGGATAAATAAGATTAAATGAAATGAAATGGTTGGAATTTATTGCTGTGTATCTATCATGTACATGCATTTTGTTTCGTAAGAAGTGGAGGTCCACGGCTGACAGGCAGTTTCTTGTATTTTTGGGCCATCTTGCTACCAAAGTTTCTTGAGCGTGTATTTTGTATCTTCAATGCCGTAAGTATAGAGCTCTGTTAAAGGGGCCCCCAAATTACTTACTCTCGAGTACCGAATAATCGTCCGCCCCCCACCCGCTTACTAATTTTTGAAAGATTTTCCAAGCCCCCCCGTTTTTATTCCAGCCCCCCCTTTTATTAATTTTTGGAAAAATGAAATGATAGGAAACATAATTTCTGAATAAACGCAAGAAGGAGTCTCAAGAAGTGCATTCAGCAGAACCAGAGTTCATCAGTGCATACATCAGTAACATCAATGTTCACATAGATATATAAAAGATACATTTTAGCTAAGAAAACGACTATTCTCAATTTCTCCAAACACCCCCGCCCCCCGATTGTTCCAACTCCCCCGATTATTGTCAAATCGAATCATTTCCAACCCCCGATTTATTCTCAGCCCCCCCCGTTTATTCGGTACTCGAGAGTAGTAAGATCTCAAAACCAGTAGATGACATAATTCGCACTATTATAAAATGGCCACCCCGTTGCTTTTACTTGCAGTGTCAAAGAATTTTTGAGTGAAGTTGGAAAATCGAGACTGCAACTAAGAAAACGTCTCAGGTGTTTAAATTCAGGTAGGATTGCTTCTTAGCTCTTAGAAAATTGAGCTTACCGTTTCTGAAAGCTGGTTCTTGTAAAATTATATTCATCTTTTGAAAAGTATTCTATGTTTTATATGCTCGGAAAATTGGATTCACCAGTCATTTTCTCAACTGTATCTTCCCTTGTAGAACTGCGTATTAACATTGTATTCTGCATACTATGGATGGTACTCAGTTACAATCATGGTTGAAGATTATGCATACAGTTGGGCAACTTACAGCTGGGAACGACAGAGCAGTGTGCCGGTCCAATTTACCGTCTTAGTGATGGGAAGTTATTATAGTCACCCTAGTTGTAAGTTTTTCCATTTGGCACCTTTCTTTTCAATTGTTCTAACCTCGGATGATGGCATGGCACAAACCGAGAAAGAGATCACTCTCTCTGGAAATCTCGTGGATTAAAATCATTTGATTGAATTTCTCTAACCTTAAAGTACTTTTTCTTTCATCATTTATTTTATCAATCTGTCTTTATTTTCCGAGACCAGTTTCATAGAAAATTATTTTGTTGCATCAGCAGTGGCAATATTTTTATCATGGGCAGAGTTTCTAGATTTACACACGCTTTTCGCTTCTGCCAGCCCGGGTTAGTCAGTTTTCTGTTAATGATGCTTGTTCAGTGTTTGTCGAGTCGTCAAGTGACTCAGATATAACCATTTGATCCCATTAATTACACAGGATCATTAAAACAGGCTATCTCAGTGGCAAACCATCCTATAAAAACTAATTTTCCGGACGACTATTTAAGGCCCCGTTCACACTGCTCCATTTTCATATGAAAACGGAGTAGAACTTATCCGTTTTAGCCTTGCGTTCACATTGCTTCGCTGTGAAAACGGAGATTTTCGAAAACGCTAATGAAAACGCATAAATCTGAAAGCGGTGTGTTTTGAAAACGGTCCGTTTTCAGTTTGAATGCCAAAAACGGAGACATTTGAAAACGCTTCACATTCCTTTGTTAACAGCATAGTCACAAGAGAGAACTCCCTATTGTGACTATGTTAATAGGCTGAACAAAGGCTTTGTGTTGAAAAGGGGATCATCAGTATTTTGCTGGGGCAGTGTGAACACACACTGTCGTTTTCATAGCGTATTCACTTTAAAGCGGAGCAATGTGAACGGGCAGCGTTTCATTGCCAAAAACGGATAGAAAACGAAAACAGAGCAGTGTGAACGTAGCCTAAGGGTCGATACAGGTCGAGAATAGAAGAAAGAGAATAAAGGAAGGTATGAAAGAAGATGATAAAGAACTTTAAGTAGTCCTTTTTGAGTAAATCTCCATTGAAGTGACGAATATTCTATTTTCAGCTCGCGCCCCGATAGTCGTTTTCGGTGGTAACCAGACCCACTGTGACAAGAACATAAGCATTACTATTCCATCTATGGTAGTGGCGCCAGCTGCAAGTTCTGCCTACGCAGGTGCAACATCATATCCACAAATGTCTATCCACATGACCCAAAGCGTACAAACCACATCCAAGGTTCAGGCATTAGACGGTTGCAAGTACTACCAAGTTCTGACAGAAGCTGATCGTGGTGCAACGTACAGTGACTGGAGCTCATATAGGTGTGATCAGGAGCTTTATGGTTGGTATCGGTTTATGGGACAAGCTGGAAACAGGATGAGCAACTTCTGCCCGAATTCAGGGAGCTATGCATACAGATGTGGCTCCTACTACCAAGGCTGGATTCCATCAGGGGCTTTGCCAACGGTCTACCAAGGTTTGTTGCAGCTGTTGACTTAAATTTTTTTGACTCCTTTTTTTGTATCAATCTAAAACTCTATAATAGCAGAACAAGATGTCATGCCCCAAAAAAATTCGTTTTTATGCAATGTGCTGCTTTGACTGCCTCAAACTCACTGAGTTCACCACAGGTAGTGGGGTAAATTAGTGTATACCACATTTCTTTCTTCCTTAGATTTCTGCTAAGCTCATCTGCCTTATAGGCCAACCGTAATTTCTAGCGGCTAGGCTGGAACTAGTTGCATGCAAGATATGGCGATTGGCCTACTAATGTCATGGCAGCCGAATTTTGCAGAAATTGAAGTAACAAAGAGAGGTAGTTATATTGACTTTAGACTAACAAGAACAGATCTTGTGGTACAATGGCAACAGTTGCTTTAATTGACACCTCAATTCAAAGAAATTAGTGACTGCAGACAAAGGAAATTCTCTCAACTGGTAAATCAAAACAGACAAGGTGGCAAAAGTTTCCAGAAACCAGTAGGACAAACCCTCACCTTGTGCAAGCGAAAGGTGGTTTTAAGAAGAAGTTATGTGCTTATAACGGAAGAAGAAGGGTAAATCTAATATCGTGGATTTTGTTTATTTAATTCAGAAGCCGAGTAGAAGCCATTATAACTCTCGGTTATTTTGGGCTTAAATGAAACAATTACCACGCAGCCCATGAATCAAGTAAATAAATCCACAAGGCAGAACTTTAGATTTACCCTTGTTGTTTCTTCATGAGCAAATAACTTCTCTTAAAAGGCACTTTTCGCTTACACAGGGCAAGAGCTTGCCTTTTTGGTCTTGGGGCGACTTTTGTGGCCGTATTTGTGTTGATTGACAGGTTGAGAGAGTTTCCTTTGTCCATAGTCACAGATCACTTTGATTTGAGGTGTCAATCAAATCAATTAATGCTATTGTGTTGCAAAATCTGTCCTTGTTTTTTGCTTTTTAGATTAATTTCCATTATGAAGTAACGCCCCCCCCCCCACTACCTGTCACTGTACTGTGATAGAACAGTCCTTGGCGAAGCACCATGCGTTATCAGTTAAGGGAGCAGTCAAAACGGCACATTCCACAAAAAAAGTTTTACGTTTCTTTCTGCGCATGGACGATACTATACCACAGGGAGGATTGAGAATACATTACCACCACCTGACTTTCACAGTCCACATCAGACATTTACAAAAATAATGAAATAACAAGAATATTACTACATAAACTATATGCTGCCAAACGAAATAAAATGATACAAAAGTGGAAGGAGGGAAGAAAGGAAATTTCTCTGAAAAGACTTTAAGAAAATCTTTTTGGTGGTTCTTTGAACTATGGTATTGCTTCAACGATTGTTTTATTTACGGTAACCTTCTATCCCCACACAAGATTATTGAAATTAATTCCGCATTGGATATTTATGACAGACCGTATGCAGCAAACTCGCTTTTACGGGGCTTCTTTTGTGTCTGTGTCCGTGTCTGTGCTGAGCTACCTTCAAATGGAGTTTCTGTCATAGAGTATCGGTAGATATAGTACTTAAAGGACCAGTCCGGGGTTGATAAAATTATGGTTAAAAAGCAACCTTACCAACTGCTGAACAACAATCGTGAGTTCTTTGCAACTTTTGATGCCGCTAACTTTCATAAATTGGTTAATGAATCTTCGTAAGTCAGGCCAAATATCGTCGCCATTTTGTATTTGCACGAGTGTGCGAAGGCACGATAAGGAGGCTAGCAATGTGAGTGGTATAATAGCAACACATGTGACAGCCACGTTCAGGTTGACATGAAGTGACGTCATAGAAAATGGCGTCATTTCGCACTTCTTAGCAGATTGAAATATATAATTACGCAGATTGAAAGAGAAAAAAATTGAAAAAAGTACTACACACCATTCACAACAGTGTAATATCTTGAATAATCAACAATTGTACCAACCCTGGACTGGTCCTTTAAGGAAATGAATCTTCAAACGTATGATGCATTTTGTGCCTATCATTAAACATTTTGAATGACACGTCTAAGCGTCCGAAATCTTCGCTATGGAGGGAATCGACTTGGTTAAAGCTTGCTCATGTCAAAGGGTAAAATAGCTTATTGTATATAATGCTCTTTATATGTGCCATTTTATCGTATGGGTAGAGCAACGATAAATGTGTATGTTCGTTAGCTTGGTTATGCCAAATCAAAGGGCTCTAGCCACGCGTCTTAGTGATCCCCACTTACACGATACCAGTAGAATTTGAAAACTGCAGTAAAGTGCGGTTTCTGCCCTCTCGTACATCACGCTGACATAACTTTATGCTAGTTCCTTAGGTTCTTGATTCACATCAATGATCAATCAAGATAGATATAACAGCGAGAATAATAAGGACAGTAAGAAGCTTGGAAATTTTAGCCTCGAGACGAAAGCGAAATGATAATCTATTGGAGCAAACTTCTCAGGGCCGATACCAGCTATGCCTGCGTAGGGGGGAGAAAAACCAAAATTTTTCCGACGAAAAAACCATCAACAACAACAGCAACAAGAACAGTTGTACCGATCTAACTCCGCGGTAACTAAAATTTGGCCACATTTCGCAATTCAACGTTGAAATCAACACAATTAGATAATATCAATCAAAAATATGCCATAAATTCAATAATTTCTGTTGGAATTTATGTTTTTACACTAGAAAATTCATGTTTTTCTCCATTATTTCTCCTCAAAATCCTCCAAAACTAGTTATTTAGAACACAAAAATTCCGACAAGAGTGCAAAATTTTCCGACAAATGGTCTGCTAGGGGGGCGCTCCGTCCCCCAGCCCCCTCATTGGCTTCGGCCCTGAAACTTCTAAACTGGACCAGTAGAATATGAAAACGGTGGAGTTGTGAGTTTTCAGTTTGCCAAAGGACATAAAGTTCTACCTGCAGAATTTAAAGACTCTATTGGCATCGTGGAGGTCATTATGCAATTCACAAATTCTATGGGCATCATGTAAACGGAGTGTGAGCTCTTTATCATTCTTGTCTGCATAAAAAGGAACCCCAACACTTTCATTGCGCACTTTTTCGTTGGAGCACCAAACAATTTACAAAGAATCTTCGACGAGGAGAGTAAAAAATCTTCACGTGAATTTTCTTTTGTGTTATTTAGGTGTTGTGTCTCGATCTGTCTGCTTCTCGAGGTACGGGTATTGCTCATGCTCATACTACAAGTCTATAATGATAAAGAACTGTGGAACTTTCCATGTTTATTGGTTGGATGGTGTTCCTGCTTGCAACTCGCGTTATTGTGGTATCAAAGGTATGATATATCGTCGTCTTTATTCGAGGTTATTCAACTTTATCCCTATTTTGGTTGGAGGGCAAATTTGTCTCCGCTCCCCGGTAGGCTTTTTTTTGCAACTTTGCCAGGGGAAAGATCATGGCCTTTCAATCTGACCTATTGTGGAACTAAGCATAAGTTTTAATACCCGGGGTACCAGAGAGTCTGGTACCCAGGGTAAGGCTTTCATTGAATTTTTTGTCAAATGAAAGGGATGGAGACAATTTACCGGGACTGACCCTGTCAACCTCACGAATTCTCAAGTCACAATTTTCGCGAAAGAAGTAGCAAACTTGCAAGGTATGAACAATATTGTTATTTGATACAGTCTATGATAATTCACATTAGATGGGAATTGTGCTCCAAATTTTACTTAATAGCATTTTTCTCGATTTTGACTGGTTTTGACCACACAAAGGGATATGCTTATGTAAGCAATAATGATGGCTAATTTTTTATCAATCTTTGTGTTTTTACAAAGTACATGCCTGGGGCTATTTAGATTCCAAATGTGGTTGCTCTACCTTCTGCCAGTCAAAAGTTAGGAAGAGTGGTTTTGCTCCCCGACTAAGAAAGAACGGGTCACATAGCTCAACAACTATGGAATTAAAATGATATTGATTCACGTTAAAGGGCGCGCTGTGCTGCAAAAAAGTATCTAGTTTTGACAAACCGCGATAAATGGTGTATTGGACCGATTTGAAGATTCGTGACTTGATTTTTAGCAGAAATCAAGAATTAGATCCAAAGGGGTCGTTCTTTTATGAGTATTTCTGTATTTAAAGAGTAGGAATGAAAATGAAATGGCAATTTATGTTTCAGATAAAAGTTCAACTGTATCATGCAGTACAAACTACATGAGAATCGACCTCGATCGAAGTTACTATGACACATCATTGTATTCAAGCATTACACTGCGCAATCCATCGTGCTCTGCCACCACAACATCATTGTATATCACATTGGGAAGTGTACCAGGGGTTTGCGGCTCTGTTCGGAAAGAGACATCCACTCACATCGTGTTTGAAAATGAGGTAGTTTTCACAGCAAAGACATCCAATGGTATAATTTCACGTGATTTGGATCAGAAGGTTACCTTCCAATGTCTTTACAATAAGAATGGTCAAGTGAGCTCAGCTGGATATCAACCAATGTCATCTGTCAATGCCACTGAGAGTATGTATTGTTTTTTAAACATTGATTGAAAGCCTGCGTTTTTGACTGCCGGGTGAGTAAAAAGTTGATACGGGGCTGTGATTAAAAAGTACAAGGCCTATTTTCAGAATTGAAATGTCAATCTATGAGTCAAAGGCTAACTTATGTAAAAATGTTGTTTAGTAAAATCATTTATCTTTTAGACTCATAACATGGGCAATAATACACCATGTTTTTAGCTAAGAAATTAAAGTTTGTGACCTCAATATTACTGTTTACTTGCTGCTTTCTCTTCCGCTGAAGCCGAGCCAGTGCTAGGAATCAAATTCAGATGGCTCTTTCGCGTCTGAACAGTTAGTTCCTACACAGCACTCATCGTCGTTTCAGACTTCCGCAGTTTGACATCCACTGTGCTGCACCTAACGGAAGCAATATTGGAATAAAACAACGGCAAACAATAAAGCAATTTTTGATAATCACATAGCCATAAAAGTCTATTTTCAAACGATCTTCGAATCAACATCGTACGCTTCTTCTGCTTTGACTGTAATTTAATCAAATTCCTTTGTAGCTGGATATGG